>OY787610.1:2500-602500 GCA_963678935.1 Umbilicus rupestris
CCCTAAACCCTAAACCCTAAACCCTAAACCCTAAACCCTAAACCCTAAACCCTAAACCCTAAACCCTAAACCCTAAACCCTAAACCCTAAACCCTAAACCCTAAACCCTAAACCCTAAACCCTAAACCCTAAACCCTAAACCCTAAACCCTAAACCCTAAACCCTAAACCCTAAACCCTAAACCCTAAACCCTAAACCCTAAACCCTAAACCCTAAACCCTAAACCCTAAACCCTAAACCCTAAACCCTAAACCCTAAACCCTAAACCCTAAACCCTAAACCCTAAACCCTAAACCCTAAACCCTAAACCCTAAACCCTAAACCCTAAACCCTAAACCCTAAACCCTAAACCCTAAACCCTAAACCCTAAACCCTAAACCCTAAACCCTAAACCCTAAACCCTAAACCCTAAACCCTAAACCCTAAACCCTAAACCCTAAACCCTAAACCCTAAACCCTAAACCCTAAACCCTAAACCCTAAACCCTAAACCCTAAACCCTAAACCCTAAACCCTAAACCCTAAACCCTAAACCCTAAACCCTAAACCCTAAACCCTAAACCCTAAACCCTAAACCCTAAACCCTAAACCCTAAACCCTAAACCCTAAACCCTAAACCCTAAACCCTAAACCCTAAACCCTAAACCCTAAACCCTAAACCCTAAACCCTAAACCCTAAACCCTAAACCCTAAACCCTAAACCCTAAACCCTAAACCCTAAACCCTAAACCCTAAACCCTAAACCCTAAACCCTAAACCCTAAACCCTAAACCCTAAACCCTAAACCCTAAACCCTAAACCCTAAACCCTAAACCCTAAACCCTAAACCCTAAACCCTAAACCCTAAACCCTAAACCCTAAACCCTAAACCCTAAACCCTAAACCCTAAACCCTAAACCCTAAACCCTAAACCCTAAACCCTAAACCCTAAACCCTAAACCCTAAACCCTAAACCCTAAACCCTAAACCCTAAACCCTAAACCCTAAACCCTAAACCCTAAACCCTAAACCCTAAACCCTAAACCCTAAACCCTAAACCCTAAACCCTAAACCCTAAACCCTAAACCCTAAACCCTAAACCCTAAACCCTAAACCCTAAACCCTAAACCCTAAACCCTAAACCCTAAACCCTAAACCCTAAACCCTAAACCCTAAACCCTAAACCCTAAACCCTAAACCCTAAACCCTAAACCCTAAACCCTAAACCCTAAACCCTAAACCCTAAACCCTAAACCCTAAACCCTAAACCCTAAACCCTAAACCCTAAACCCTAAACCCTAAACCCTAAACCCTAAACCCTAAACCCTAAACCCTAAACCCTAAACCCTAAACCCTAAACCCTAAACCCTAAACCCTAAACCCTAAACCCTAAACCCTAAACCCTAAACCCTAAACCCTAAACCCTAAACCCTAAACCCTAAACCCTAAACCCTAAACCCTAAACCCTAAACCCTAAACCCTAAACCCTAAACCCCTAAACCCTAAACCCTAAACCCTAAACCCTAAACCCTAAACCCTAAACCCTAAACCCTAAACCCTAAACCCTAAACCCTAAACCCTAAACCCTAAACCCTAAACCCTAAACCCTAAACCCTAAACCCTAAACCCTAAACCCTAAACCCTAAACCCTAAACCCTAAACCCTAAACCCTAAACCCTAAACCCTAAACCCTAAACCCTAAACCCTAAACCCTAAACCCTAAACCCTAAACCCTAAACCCTAAACCCTAAACCCTAAACCCTAAACCCTTCCAAACCCTAAACCCTAAACCCCTAAACCCAAAACCCTAACCCCTAAACCCCTAAACCCTAAACCCTAAACCCTTCCAAACCCTAAACCCCTAAACCCAAAACCCTTACAAACCCAAACCCTAAACCGGGTCGGGTCATGGGTCATGGGTCGAGTGGTGGGTCGGGTCGGGTCGCGGGTCGGGGGTCGGGTCGTGGGCCGGGTCGGTCGGGTCCGGGTGGTGGGCCGGGTCGGGTCGGGTCGTGGGCCGGGTCGAGTCATGGGCCGGGTCGGGTCGTGGGTCGGGTCGTGGCCCGGGGTCGGGTCATGGGCCGGGTCGGGTCGGGTCATCGGTCGGGTCGGGCCGGGTCCGATCGGGACGTGGGCCGGGTCCGATCGGGTCGTGGGCCGGGTCCGATCGGGTCGGGTCGTGGGTCGGGTCATGGGCCGGGTCGGGTCGCGTCATGGGTCGGGTCATGGGCCGGGTCGAGTCATGGTTCGGGTCCGGGTCGGGCCATGGGCCGGGCCGGGTCATGGGCCGGGTCGGGTCGGATCATGGGTCGGGTCGTGGCCCGGGTCGGGTCGTGGCCCGGGTCGGGTCATGGGCCGGGTCGGGTCGGGTCATGGGTCGGATCATGGGTCGGGTCGGGGTAAAACGCGTAAGGTGGTCCATGGACCGTAAACCGCGTAACAGTATATTGGGCATTTGTTCACGGGAGCGCGAGCGACGAGAGAGAGAGAGAGCGGCGACGACGAGAGAGAGCCAATTGAGTGCGATTCTCGGAGTGAGCGAAGGCGAAGTGAAGTGGCGTTTAAGGACCGAAGCTGCCGAGTCGTCGAACGGAGGAGGTGTATTCGCAAGAGCGAGGACAGCTCTTGCGCATCCACGGAGACTCGAAGAGAAGACGAGTGAGAGTGCTGCGGGTGCGACGATTGCGTCCAGGGAGCGGCACGGGTCTTCGGCAGCAGCTGACTGAGTCATCTTCGGCGCTAAGCGCCCAGGGGCTATCGGAGGGGGCTTTGAACCCTCCACTTCTTAAACAATTTCCTGTGTTCTTATTTTCTTGCTTATCGAATCTGAAGTTGCATTGCAGTAATCTTGAATATCACATTCTCATTTCAATCATCTTTCCCAAAAGATAAATAAAAATCGGTTATTCATCCCATATTATGGAATGCAATGCAATGCTGAGGACAATTGTGTACCCATCTTATAGTGGCAACTTAGCACTTGTTGAACTCGCATGGTCTTCTGTTCAGGATCCATATAGATACAGCAGGACTAACATTAGATGTTTAGATTTCGAATTGAAATTGAACTGGAAAATAAATAAAATTTGGAATAGGGCTAAGGATTTGGTTCCATTGATAGATAGCGATGCTTCAGCTAAATGAGAGGTTGATGAAAACTTTACAAAGTTTCATTCTCTTATATGCTTAGGCTTTAAGCATCATAATTTTGTTGTTGTGTTTTACCAACTCTTTATCTTCACTTTCAATTCAGATTTCAGACTCTCCAACTTAAATTAATTGTCTTGTAAATTTTGAAATGTTGTTTTGTTTTCTATTTCTGGTACCAAACCCGTTTAATATTTCGGTATTGTGTGTCTGAGGGTTAACATATATGTAAATAGTAAGCTAAGACCTCATCAGTGAAGGAACATAAAACCAGAGGCCCTGACACCATTCTTGATAGTGCACCTATGCCTGGCCGGAGATTTCACGGTCGTATTCAGTGGAACCCAAGTTCATTACCTGATGGATATACGGATACCAAGGTGGCCGGTGGGGGTAGTTATGGAGGGAAAAAGGGTGTCTCCAGTCATTGGAAAGCCAAGTTGGTTACCGTTGCATTTCTTTTCATGGGCTTCTTTTTGGTTTTCCATTCTTGCGTGCTTTCGCGCGGTGGTAAATTTGTTCTACACTACGGCTCAATCCCCAGAAAATCAGTTAAGAGTGAGGTAAATATTTTGCATCAATGATGCTCCTCCTCCTGATCTTTTTCCTTTATTTCTGACACAGTGCTGCTGTTATTTTTCATCATTAGGGAGATAGTGCAGTCAAAAGTAACAGAATACCATCACCTGTGCAAATTTACAGCCACCTTGTAAATCTCGCTTTGGACGCACTTGCTAAGGTTTACTACTATCTCCTCAGTTTACATTTTCCATTAGGACATTGTATCTTCAAATCGAAGAAGAATTCATGCTCGTTCAACTTTTGAATTCACTGTATAACAGAATCATCATATTGCACAAGAAACATCGAAATTGTGGAAGGAACCGCACGGAGAGGCTGCTTTTTGGAAACCTTGTGCAAATTCAAATAGCATAAAGATCACAGGTTACAGTTGCTAGTTTAACTTACAATGCAAGCTTCCACTTATTGAGAAAAAGGGTAGCTTGGTGCATCAGGCTCAAACATAATATATAAATAATGTTGATTGTTTCTGAATTTGGCTACTTTTTTAGAATGAGTAATTTATCCGATGATCTGAGTTTGATTAATGTATCAGAAACATACAAGATGAGCAGCAGGTACATTTTAGTAAGTGCAAATGGCGGTTTGAACCAACAGCGAGTTGCTGTAAGCATGATGACTTGTCCTCTTAAACCGACCATTTAATACTTTCATTTTGAAAATCGGTAAATTTTACTCTTGCAGATCTGCAATGCTGTTGCAGTGGCAGTGCTCCTTAATGCTACACTTGTTCTACCAAAATTCTTATACAGTACTGTATGGAAAGATCCCAGGTTCGACAAACATTTCATTTTGAAAGAACAGCTACTTGGGAAACAACCAGCAAAAAAAAGCTTTTGGCCTATTTTTTTCTGTGCAAATTGTATTCTTGTGCTCTCGTTTAACGATATCTTAAACGGACGCTAATGCTCTGTATGTTCCATTTGGTGGAAGCAGCCAATTTGGCGACATATATCAGGAGAAGTACTTTATAAAAAGTATGAAAAGGGAAATAATCATTGTGAAGGAGCTCCCTCTGCATCTTAAACCCTCCAGCATTGATTTAGTATGAGAATTCTGCAACTTGTGTTTCTATTCGCACACTAGAATTGGTTTCTGACAGAAGGTGCATGCTTAGATTACAGATTCAGACCTCTCGAAGGAGGCAAAGCCCGAGGAGTACATCAACAAAGTTCTTCCCATTTTGCAAAAGAATGGAGCTGTTCACTTCCTTGGATTTGGAAATAGACTGGGTTTCGATCCAATGCCGCTGCATCTTCAGGTGCTTCTCTTTCTTACAGAAGCTAATATTAAAGCACTTTTGTTGAGACTGTTTAATTCCAACACTCTCTTGTTGATTACTTTTTTATTTAGAGAATGAGATGTAAGTGCAACTTCCATGCTCTCAAGTTTGTGCCCAAAATTCAACAAGTTGCCTCGCTCTTAATCAAACGGATGCGGATATCTGATGTTAGTTTGGACAGACAGTTGCTGGGAAACCTTATGGCCACGATAGGGAGCGGTCCTTCCCTTGTTCGACGCAGATATCTCGCTTTGCATTTACGGTTTGAAGTAGATATGGTTGCTTATTCAATGTGTGATTTTGGTGGTGGGGAAAATGAGAGGAGAGAACTCCAAGCCTATAGAGAGGAGCATTTTCCTCTGCTGGTTCAACGCTTGAAGCACTCAGTGTAAGGATCAGTCATTTTCTTGGCGACTAGTTCTGACTTTTACATGAAATAAAATGCCAATTCCTAGCTGAATTGTTTACTTTTCTAGGCCGGTTTCACCTGACAAACTAAGAAGTTTGGGAAGATGCCCGCTGAGTCCCGAAGAAGCTGCACTGGTGCTTGCTGCTGTAGGTTTCGAGCGTGGAACGTACATCTATCTGGCTGGTTCAAGTATCTATGGTGGCATGTCAAGGATGCAAATATTACACAAGCTCTATCCTAATGTTGTTACAAAAGAAGATCTCTTAACAGCTGCTGAGCTCGCACCTTTCAGAAATTTCTCATCACAGGTCGGTCAGTCCGAATCACCATTTTTACTGCTCAATCTAACCTGAAAAGTTGCATAATGCAGCTAGCAACAGTGGACTTCATTGCGTGTGCAGCTGCTGATGTTTTTGCAATGACTGATTCTGGGAGTCAATTATCATCCCTGGTGTCAGGATATAGAACATATCATGGAGGTGCTCGCGTACCCACCTTGCGGCCTAACAAGAAGGGGCTGGCAGCAATTTTGTTACAGAATACCACCATTGGATGGACCAGTTTCAGAAATAGAGTAGAGAAGATGATTGGTGAAGATGAGAAAATACAGTTGAGGCAATTCGGTCAAAGCATTTATCGCAAACCACGGAACCTTGAGTGCATGTGTAAATACAACTCGTCTGCATAATGGGTAAATTACTCAATTTGTATGATGTTTGGGATGATGCAAAGTCCAAAAGTGACGTTGAAAGTTTGGCAGCCATTGAAAACATTTTGAATTTTTTACTTGGCATGGTTATTTGGTATGAAATTTTATTTGCAAATTAATATAGTGAGTAAGAAATTACAATCTTCTGATATGTGCGTTAGTGTTGCCATTAAGCAATTAGAAAGCATTATGTTGTATTTTGAAAAATTTAGAATGGAAGAATTTGCCTCTAGTTTAAGAACAGTGAATGACATTGCATTAGAAATGAGTGTAGGGCCAAAGTTTTCTGAAAAAACGTATCATGATTCCTAGAAAACATTTTGATGATAATGATTCTAATGTTGAAGTACAATCATCAGAGGAGTCTTTTAGAATTAATTATTTTTTGGTTATTGTTGATATTGCTATTGCATCTTTGAAAAATAGATTTGAACAGCTAAGCATGTTTGATAGCATATTTGATTTTCTATTCAATTTCGAGAGGTTGAAGTCGTTAGATGATAACACGTTGAAAAAATGTTGTGAGAAGCTTTCAAATGTTTTTTCTCATGATGATGCATCTGATTTTGACTTGAAAGATCTTTATTTTGAACTGAAAATATTTCAAGTGACCTTACACCCGAGTTTATGTCGGCAGGTGAGATACTTGAATTTATTAGATTCACAGATTGTTATCTCAATGTTTCAATTACTTATCGACCTTTATTAACGTTGCCGGTAACTGTAGCATCAGCGGAAAGAAGTTTTTCAAAGTTCAAATTGTTAAAAAAATTACATGAGATCTTCAATATCTCAAGAAAGATTGAATGATCTTGTTATTTTATGCATTCAAAAAGATATGCTGGAAAATATTGATTATGATACCATTATTGATGACTTTGCATCTAAAAATGCTTGAAGAAGTCACTTTCTATGATAGTTTTATGTTTTCATTTACCGATTTTTTTAGAAGTTGGGGGAAGGTTGATGCTCGCGTAAGGAGGCTACATATATGGCTTGCCGAGGGGCCCAAAAAAGATCAGGAACGGCTGTGTGTAATACTTCCTACATTCACCTATACCCTTTTTGGCTTCTAATTAGTATCCAGGTTTTCTGCATATCAATCTCAACTTCTGGGTACCATGTGTTATAGTTTTTTTAAGGATAAATTGGTTTTCAATCCAAACCATTTCAGAAAACTTAGAGAAGTAAAAGGCCAAAGCTGAGCAGTGAAAGAGACAAAGCCAGCAGCACTATCACTGTTGTGCGAATCCTGTGATAGAGACCTGTTCTTTTCAAATTGTTCTTGCAGTCAACCATTTTGGTTGCACTGGGAGAGGGTCGGTCACTATGAATGTAGAACTAATCTGTGTAATTAAATAAATAGCTTGTGGGTTTTATGCTTATGTATTGCACTTGTAACATAATGGGTGAAACCGGCAGGGTGAAAGTTGGTATATTCAGTGAGTTGAGTCTGAATGGGAGTGAATTTGGATGAAAATGAGGAGACAATGTGAATGAATGCTGAACACGCATCCTCCAAGAGCTTGGTTGTCGTCAAGAGCACAATTTTAAGAGGACATATACCTGATATCTCTACACATTCCGTTGAATATTGAGAGGAATTCTAGAGACCACTATGAGTCATTCCACATCTAAGAAGACAGTAAGGAGATAGAAGAGAAGAGAGGTTAGTTACATCATGCTAGACACATCGTGATTTTTATGCAACTCACGATGTGCTTTGATTGTTTGTTTTAATATTTAAACTTTTAGCCAAACTCAACAAAAATCGTGTATAAACCCTTATGAAAAAACTGCCGAGTTTCTGATACTTTTTATTTTGAAAGCCTATTGACAATTTCTTTCGCAAACCAAACCATCGTGCCACTTATTTAGACATAACATGATGTTATCGTGCTGATTAGGCTTCGAAAAAATTGTCACTTCCAAGGAAAATTAACCAAAGAAAACATCAAGTTCGGTAGATGAAAATACGAATCGATTTGTGAATATTACAGCTGTATATATTATAGAAACCCATGAACTCTTCACCTAACTGATTTTTATGCTACTCACGATGTTCTATGACGGTTTGCTTTCATAGTTAAACTTTTAGCCAAACTCAACAAAAATCGTGTATACCCTATGAAAAAACTGCCGAGTTTCAGACACTTTTTATTTTGAAAGCCTATTGACAATTTCTTTCGCAAACCAAACCTTCGAGCCACTTATTTAGACATAACATGATGTTATCGTGCTGATTAGGCTTCGAAAAAATTGTAACTTCCAAGGAAAATTAAGCAAAAAAACATCAAGTTCGGTAGATGAAAATACGAATCGATTTTTGAATATTACACCAGTATATATTTTAGAAACCTATAAACTCTACACCTAACTGATTTTTATGCAACTCACGATGTGCTTTGATTGTTTGTTTTGATATTTAAACTTTTAGCCAAACTCAACAAAAACCGTGTATGAACCTTTATGAAAAAACTGCCGAGTTTCGGACACTTTTTATTTTGAAAGCCTATTGACAATTTCTTTGGCAAACCAAACCTTCAAGCCACTTATTTAGACATAACATGATGTTATCGTGCTGATTAGGCTTTGAAAAAATTGTCACTTCCAAGGAAAATTAACCAAAGAAAACATCAAGTTCGGTAGATGAAAATACGAATCGATTTCTGAATATTACAGCTGTATATATTATAGAAACCCAAGAACTCTTCACCTAACTGATTTTTATGCTACTCATGATGTTCCATGATGGTTCGCTTTTATATTTAAACTTCTAGCCAAACTCAACAAAAATCGTGTATAAACCCCTATGAAAAAACTGTCGAGTTTCGGACACTTTTTATTTTGAAAGCCTATTGACAATTTCATTCGCAAACCAAACCTTCGAGCCACTTATTTAGACATAACATGATGTTACCGTGCTGATTAGGCTTCGAAAAAATTGTAAATTCCAAGGAAAATTAAGCAAAAAAACATCAAGTTCGGTAGATGAAAATACGAATCGATTTTTGAATATTACACCATAATATATTTTAGAAACCTATAAACTCTACACCTAACTGATTTTTATGCAACTCACAATGTGCTGTGATGGTTTGTTTTGATATTTAAACTTTTAGCCAAACTCAACAAAAACCGTGTATAAACCTTTATGAAAAAACTGCCGAGTTTCAGACACTTTTTATTTTGAAAGCCTATTGACAATTTCTTTGGCAAACCAACCTTCAAGCCACTTATTTAGACATCACATGATGTTATCATGCTAATTAGGCTTCGAAAAAATTGTCATTTCTAAGGAAAATTAACCAAAGAAAACATCAAGTTCGGTAGATGAAAATACGAATCGATTTGTGAATATTACACCTGTATATATTATAGAAACCCATGAACTCTGCACCTATTTGATTTTTATGCAACTCACGATGTTCTTCGATGGTTTGTTTGTATATTTAAATTTTTAGCCAAATTATTCAAAAACCGTGTATAAACACCTATGAAAAAACTGTCGAGTTCCAGACACTTTTTATTTTGAAAGCCTATTGACAATTTCTTTCCCAAACCAAACCTTCGAGGCACTTATTTAGACATAACATGATGTTATCGTGCTGATTAGGCTTCGAAAAAATTGTCACTTCCAAGGAAAAATAACCAAAGAAAACATCAAGTTCGGTAGACGAAATACGAATCGATTTGTGAATATTACACCTGTATATATTATAGAAACCCATGAACTCTGCACCTAACTTATTTTTATGCAACTCACTTTGTTCTCGGATGGTTTGTTTTGATATTTAAACTTTTAGCCAAACTCTTCAAAAACCGTGTATAAACCCCTATGAAAAAACTGCCGAGTTTCGGACACTTTTTATTTTGAAAGCTTATTGACCATTTCATTCGCAAACCAAACCTTCGAGGCACTTATTTAGACATAACATGATGTTATCGTGCGGATTAGGCTTCGAAAAAATTGTCACTTCCAAGAAAACTTAAACAAAGAAAACATCAAGTTCGGTAGATGAAAATACGAAGCGATTTGTGAATATTGCACCTGTATATATTATAGAAACCCATGAACTCTGCACCTAACTTATTTTTATGCAACTCACGATGTTCTTTGATGGTTTGTTTTGATATTTAAACTTTTAGCCAAACTCTTCAAAAACCGTGTATAAACCCCTATGAAAAAACTGCCGAGTTTCGGACACTTTTTATTTTGAAAGCCTATTCACAATTTCTTTCGCAAACCAAACCTTCGAGCCACTTATTTAAACATAAAATGATGTAATCGTGCTGATTAGGCATCGAAAAAATTGTCACTTCCAAGGAAAAATAACCAAAGAAAACACCAAGTTCGGTAGATGAAAATACGAAGCGATTTGTGAATATTACATATGTATATATTATAGAAACCCATGAACTCTTCACCAAACTTATTTTTATGCAACTCACGATGTTCTTTGATGGTTTGTTTTGATATTTAAACTTTTAGTCAAACTCTTCAAAAACCGTGTATAAACCCCTATGAAAAAACTGCCGAGTTTCGGACACTTTTTATTTTGAAAGCCTATTCACAATTTCTTTCGCAAACCAAACCTTCGAGCCACTTATTTAAACATAAAATGATGTAATCGTGCTGATTAGGCATCGAAAAAATTGTCACTTCCAAGGAAAATTAACCAAAGAAAACATCAAGTTCGGTAGATGAAAATACGAAGCGATTTGTGAATATTACATCTGTATATATTATAGAAACCCATGAACTCTTCACCTAACTGATTTTTATGCAACTCACGATGTTCTTTGATGGTTTGTTTTGATATTTAAACTTTTAGTCAAACTCTTCAAAAACCGTGTATAAACCCCAATGAAAAAATGCCGAGTTTCGGACACTTTTTATTTTGAAAGCCTATTGACCATTTCATTCGCAAACCAAACCTTCGAGCCACTTATTTAGACATAACATGATGTTATCGTGCGGATTAGGCTTCGAAAAAATATTCACTTCCAAGGAAACTTAAACAAAGAAAACATCAAGTTCGGTAGATGAAAATACGAAGCGATTTGTGAATATTGCAACTGTATATATTATAGAAACCCATGAACTCTGCACCTAACTGATTTTTATGCAACTCACGATGTTCTTTGATGGTTTGTTTTGATATTTAAACTTTTAGCCAAACTCTTCAAAAATCGTGTATAAACCCCTATGAAAAAACTGCCGAGTTTCGGACACTTTTTATTTTGAAAGCCTATTGACAATTTCTTTCGCAAACCAAACCTTCGAGCCACTTATTTAGACATAAAATGATGTAATCGTGCTGATTAGGCTTCGAAAAAATTGTCGCTTCCAAGGAAAATTAACAAAGAAAACTTCAAGTTCGGTAGATGAAAATACGAATCGATTTTTTAATATTACACCTGTATATATTTTAGAAACCCATGAACTCTGCACCTAACTTATTTTTATGCAACTCACGATGTTCTTTGATGGTTTGTTTTGATATTTAAACTTTTAGTCAAACTCTTCAAAAACGTGTATAAACCCCAATGAAAAAATGCCGAGTTTCGGACACTTTTTATTTTGAAAGCCTATTGACCATTTCATTCGCAAACCAAACCTTCGAGCCACTTATTTAGACATAACATGATGTTATCGTGCGGATTAGGCTTCGAAAAAATTGTCACTTCCAAGAAAACTTAAACAAAGAAAACATCAAGTTCGGTAGATGAAAATAAGAAGCGATTTGTGAATATTGCACCTGTATATATTATAGAAACCCATGAACTCTGCACCTAACTTATTTTTATGCAACTCACGATGTTCTTTGATGGTTGTTTTGATATTTAAACTTTTAGCCAAACTCTTCAAAAACCGTGTATAAACCCCTATGAAAAAACTGCCGAGTTTCGGACACTTTTTATTTTGAAAGCCTATTCACAATTTCTTTCGCAAACCAAACCTTCGAGCCACTTATTTAAACATAAAATGATGTAATCGTGCTGATTAGGCATCGATAAAATTGTCACTTCCAAGGAAAAATAACCAAAGAAAACATCAAGTTCGGTAGATGAAAATACGAAGCGATTTGTGAATATTACACCTGTATATATTTTAGAAACCCATGAACTCTGCACCTAACTTATTTTTATGCAACTCACGATGTTCTTTGATGGTTTGTTTTGATATTTAAACTTTTAGCCAAACTCTTCAAAAACCGTGTATAAACCCCTATGAAAAAACTGCCGAGTTTCAGACACTTTTTATTTTGAAAGCGTATTGACCATTTCATTCGCAAACCAAACCTTCGAGCCACTTATTTAGACATAACATGATGTTACCGTGCTGATTAGGCTTCGAAAAAATTGTCACTTCCAAGGAAAATTAAGCAAAAAAACATCAAGTTCGGTAGATGAAAATACGAATCGATTTTTGAATATTACACCAGTATATATTTTAGAAACCTATAAACTCTACACCTAACTGATTTTTATGCAACTCACGATGTGCTGTGATGGTTTGTTTTGATATTTAAACTTTTAGCCAAACTCAACAAAAACCGTGTATAAACCTTTATGAAAAAACTGCCGAGTTTCGGACACTTTTTATTTTGAAAGCCTATTGACAATTTCTTTGGCAAACCAAACCTTCAAGCCACTTATTTAGACATAACATGATGTTATCATGCTAATTAGGCTTCGAAAAAATTGTCATTTCCAAGGAAAATTAACCAAAGAAAACATCAAGTTCGGTAGATGAAAATACGAATCGATTTGTGAATATTACACCTGTATATATTTTAGAAACCCATGAACTCTGCACCTAACTGATTTTTATGCAACGCACGATGTGCTTTGATTGTTTGTTTTGATATTTAAACTTTTAGCCAAACTCAACAAAAACCGTGTATAAACCCCTATGAAAAAACTGCCGAGTTTCTGATACTTTTTATTTTGAAAGCCTATTGACAATTTCTTTCGCAAACCAAACCATCGTGCCACTTATTTAGACATAACATGATGTTATCGTGCTGATTAGGGTTCGAAAAAATTGTCACTTCCAAGGAAAATTAACCAAAGAAAACATCAAGTTCGGTAGATCAAAATACGAATCGATTTGTGAATATTACAGCTGTATATATTATAGAAACCCATGAACTATTATCCTAACTGATTTTTATGCTACTCACGATGTTCTATGATGGTTTGCTTTCATATTTAAACTTTTAGCCAAACTCAACAAAAATCGTGTATAAACTCCTATGAAAAAACTGCCGAGTTTCGGACACTTTTTATTTTGAAAGCCTATTGACAATTTCTTTCGCAAACCAAACCTTCGAGCCATTTATTTAGACATAACATGATGTTCTCGTGCTGATTAGGCTTCGAAAAAATTGTAACTTCCAAGGAAAATTAACCAAAGAAAACATCAAGTTCGGTAGATGAAAATACGAATCGATTTGTGAATATTACAGCTGTATATATTATAGAAACCCATGAACTCTTCACCTAACTGATTTTTATGCAACTCACGATGTTCTTTGATGGTTTGTTTTGATATTTAAACTTTTAGCCAAACTCTTCAAAAACCGTGTATAAACCCCTAAGAAAAAACTGCCGTGTTTCGGACACTTTTTATATATTTTGAAAGCCTATTGACAATTTCTTTCGCAAACCAAACCTTCGAGCCACTTATTTAGACATAACATGATGTTATCGTGCTGATTAGGCTTTGAAAAAAATTGTCACTTCCAAGGAAAATTAACCAAAGAAAACATCAAGTTCGGTAGATGAAAATACGAATCGATTTTTGAATATTACACCAGTATATATTTTAGAAACCCATGAACTCTTCACCTAACTGATTTTTATGCAACTCACGATGTTCTATGATGGTTTGCTTTCATATTTAAACTTTTAGCCAAACTCAACAAAAATCGTGTATAAACCCCTATGAAAAAACTGCCGAGTTTCGGACACTTTTTATTTTGAAAGCCTATTGACCATTTCATTCGCAAACCAAACCTTCGAGCCACTTATTTAGACATAACATGATGTTATCGTGCGGATTAGGCTTCGAAAAATTTGTCACTTCCAAGGAAACTTAAACAAAGAAAACATCAAGTTCGGTAGATGAAAATACGAAGCGATTTGTGAATATTGCACCTGTATATATTATAGAAACCCATGAACTCTGCACCTAACTGATTTTTATGCAACTCACGATGTTCTTTGATGGTTTGTTTTGATATTTAAACTTTTAGCCAAACTCTTCAAAAACCGTGTATAAACCCCTATGAAAAAACTGCCGAGTTTCGGACACTTTCTATTTTGAAAGCCTATTGACAATTTCTTTCGCAAACCAAACCTTCGAGCCACTTATTTAGACATAAAATGATGTAATCGTGCTGATTAGGCTTCGAAAAAATTGTCGCATCCAAGGAAAATTAACAAAGAAAACTTCAAGTTCGGTAGATGAAAATACGAATCGATTTTTTAATATTACACCTGTATATATTTTAGAAACCCATGAACTCTGCACCTAACTTATTTTTATGCAACTCACGATGTTCTTTGATGGTTTGTTTTGATATTTAAACTTTTAGCCAAACTCTTCAAAAACCGTGTATAAACCCCTATGAAAAAACTGCCGAGTTTCAGACACTTTTTATTTTGAAAGCCTATTGACCATTTCATTCGCAAACCAAACCTTCGAGCCACTTATTTAGACATAACATGATGTTACCGTGCTGATTAGGCTTCGAAAAAATTGTCACTTCCAAGGAAAATTAAGCAAAAAAACATCAAGTTCGGTAGATGAAAATACGAATCAATTTTTGAATATTACACCAGTATATATTTTAGAAACCTGTAAACTCTACACCTAACTGATTTTTATGCAACTCACGATGTGCTGTGATGGTTTGTTTTGATATTTAAACTTTTAGCCAAACTCAACAAAAACCGTGTATAAACCTTTATGAAAAAACTGCCGAGTTTCGGACACTTTTTATTTTGAAAGCTTATTGACAATTTCTTTGGCAAACCAAACCTTCAAGCCACTTATTTAGACATAACATGATGTTATCATGCTAATTAGGCTTCGAAAAAATTGTCATTTCCAAGGAAAATTAACCAAAGAAAACATCAAGTTCGGTAGATGAAAATACGAATCGATTTGTGAATATTACACCTGTATATATTTTAGAAACCCATGAACTCTGCACCTAACCGATTTTTATGCAACGCACGATGTGCTTTGATTGTTTGTTTTGATATTTAAACTTTTAGCCAAACTCAACAAAAATCGTGTATAAACCCCTATGAAAAAACTGCCGAGTTTCGGACACTTTTTATTTTGAAAGCCTATTGACAATTTCTTTCGCAAACCAAACCTTCGAGCCACTTATTTAGACATAAAATGATGTTCTCGTTCTGATTAAGCTTCGAAAAAATTGTAACTTCCAAGGAAAATTAAGCAAAAAAACATCAAGTTCGGTAGATGAAAATACGAATCGATTTGTGAATATTACAGCTGTATATATTATAGAAACCCATGAACTCTTCACCTAACTGATGTTTATGCAACTCACGATGTTCTTTGATGGTTTGTGTTGATATTTAAACTTTTAGCCAAACTCTTCAAAAACCGTGTATAAACCCCTAAGAAAAAACTGCCGAGTTTCGGACACTATTTATTTTGAAAGCCTATTCACAATTTCTTTCGCAAACCAAACCTTCGAGCCACTTATTTAAACATAAAATGATGTAATCGTGCTGATTAGGCATCGAAAAAATAGTCACTTCCAAGGAAAATTAACCAAAGAAAACATCAAGTTCGGTAGATGAAAATACGAAGCGATTTGTGAATATTACACCTGTATATATTATAGAAACCCATGAACTCTGCACCTAACTTATTTTTATGCAACTCACGATGTTCTTTGATGGTTTGTTTGCATATTTAAACTTTTAGTCAAACTCTTCAAAAACCGTGTATAAACCCCTATGAAAAAACTGCCGAGTTTCGGATACTTTTTATTTTGAAAGCCTATTGACAATTTCTTTCGCAAACCAAACCTTCGAGCCACTTATTAAGACATAACATGATGTTATCGTGCTGATTACGCTTCGAAAAAATTGTCACTTCCAAGGAAAATTAACCAAAGAAAACATCAAGTTCGGTAGACGAAATACGAATCGATTTGTGAATATTACACCTGTATATATTATAGAAACCCATGAACTCTGCACCTAACTTATTTTTATGCAACTCACTTTGTTGTCGGATGGTTTGTTTTGATATTTAAACTTTTAGCCAAACTCTTCAAAAACCGTGTATAAACACCTATGAAAAAACTGCCGAGCTCCGGACATTTTTTATTTTGAAAGCCTATTGACAATTTCATTCGCAAACCAAACCTTCGAGCCACTTATTTAGACATAACCTGATGTTATCGTGCTGATTACGCTTCGAAAAAATTGTCACTTCCAAGGAAACTTAACCAAAGAAAACATCAAGTTCGGTAGATGAAAATACGAAGCGATTTTTGAATATTGCACCTGTATATATTATAGAAACCCATGAACTCTGCACCTAACTGATTTTTATGCAACTCACGATGTTCTTTGATGGTTTGTTTTGATATTTAAACTTTTAGCCAAACTCTTCAAAAACCGTGTATAAACCCCTATGAAAAAACTGTCGAGTTTCGGACACTTTTTATTTTGAAAGCCTATTGACCATTTCATTCGCAAACCAAACCTTCGAGCCACTTATTTAGACATAACATGATGTTATCGTGCGGATTAGGCTTCGAAAAAATTGTCACTTCAAAGGAAACTTAAACAAAGAAAACATCAAGTTCGGTAGATGAAAATACGAAGCGATTTGTGAATATTGCACCTGCATATATTATAGAAACCCATGAACTCTGCACCTAACTTATTTTTATGCAACTCACGAAGTTCTTTGATGGTTTGTTTTGATATTTAAACTTTTAGCCAAACTCTTCAAAAACCGTGTATAAACCCCTATGAAAAAACTGCCGAGTTTCGGACACTTTTTATTTTGAAAGCCTATTCACAATTTCTTTCGCAAACCAAACCTTCGAGCCACTTATTTAAACATAAAATGATGTAATCGTGCTGATTAGGCATCGAAAAAATTGTCACTTCCAAGGAAAAATAACCAAAGAAAACATCAAGTTCGGTAGATGAAAATACGAATCGATTTTTTAATATTACACCTGTTTATATTTTAGAAACCCATGAACTCTGCACCTAACTTATTTTTATGCAACTCACGATGTTCTTTGATGGTTTGTTTTGATATTTAAACTTTTAGCCAAACTCTTCAAAAACCGTGTATAAACCCCTATGAAAAAACTGCCGAGTTTCGGACACTTTTTATTTTGAAAGCCTATTCACAATTTCTTTCGCAAACCAAACCTTCGAGCCACTTATTTAAACATAAAATGATGTAATCGTGCTGATTAGGCATCGAAAAAATAGTCACTTCCAAGGAAAATTAACCAAAGAAAACATCAAGTTCGGTAGATGAAAATACGAAGCGATTTGTGAATATTACACCTGTATATATTATAGAAACCCATGAACTCTGCACCTAACTTATTTTTATGCAACTCACGATGTTCTTTGATGGTTTGTTTGCATATTTAAATTTTTAGCCAAATTATTCAAAAACCGTGTATAAACACCTATGAAAAAACTGCCGAGTTCCGGACACTTTTTATTTTGAAAGCCTATTGACAATTTCTTTCACAAATCAAACCTTTGAGGCACTTATTTAGACATAACATGATGTTATCGTGCTGATTGGGCTTCGAAAAAATTGTCACTTCCAAGGAAAATTAACCAAAAAAAACACCAAGTGCGGTAGATGAAAATACGAATCGATTTTTGAATATTACAGCTGTATATATTATAGAAACCCATGAACTCTGCACCTAACTGATTTTTATGCAACTCACGATGTTCTTTGATGGTTTGTTTTGATATTTAAACTTTTAGTCAAACTCTTCAAAAACCGTGTATAAACCCCTATGAAAAAACTGCCGAGTTTCGGATACTTTTTATTTTGAAAGCCTATTGACAATTTCTTTCGCAAACCAAACCTTCGAGCCACTTATTAAGACATAACATGATGTTATCGTGCTGATTACGCTTCGAAAAAATTGTCACTTCCAAGGAAAATTAACCAAAGAAAACATCAAGTTCGGTAGACGAAATACGAATCGATTTGTGAATATTACACCTGTATATATTATAGATACCCATGAACTCTGCACCTAACTTATTTTTATGCAACTCACTTTGTTGTCGGATGGTTTGTTTTGATATTTAAACTTTTAGCCAAACTCTTCAAAAACCGTGTATAAACACCTATGAAAAAACTGCCGAGCTCCGGACATTTTTTATTTTGAAAGCCTATTGACAATTTCATTCGCAAACCAAACCTTCGAGCCACTTATTTAGACATAACATGATGTTATCGTGCTGATTACGCTTCGAAAAAATTGTCACTTCCAAGGAAACTTAACCAAAGAAAACATCAAGTTCGGTAGATGAAAATACGAAGCGATTTGTGAATATTGCACCTGTATATATTATAGAAACCCATGAACTCTGCACCTAACTGATTTTTATGCAACTCACGATGTTCTTTGATGGTTTGTTTTGATATTTAAACTTTTAGCCAAACTCTTCAAAAACCGTGTATAAACCCCTATGAAAAAACTGTCGAGTTTCGGACACTTTTTATTTTGAAAGCCTATTGACCATTTCATTCGCAAACCAAACCTTCGAGCCACTTATTTAGACATAACATGATGTTATCGTGCGGATTAGGCTTCGAAAAAATTGTCACTTCAAAGGAAACTTAAACAAAGAAAACATCAAGTTTGGTAGATGAAAATACGAAGCGATTTGTGAATATTGCACCTGCATATATTATAGAAACCCATGAACTCTGCACCTAACTTATTTTTATGCAACTCACGATGTTCTTTGATGGTTTGTTTTGATATTTAAACTTTTAGCCAAACTCTTCAAAAACCGTGTATAAACCCCTATGAAAAAACTGCCGAGTTTCGGACACTTTTTATTTTGAAAGCCTATTCACAATTTCTTTCGCAAACCAAACCTTCGAGCCACTTATTTAAACATAAAATGATGTAATCGTGTTGATTAGGCATCGAAAAAATTGTCACTTCCAAGGAAAAATAACCAAAGAAAACATCAAGTTCGGTAGATGAAAATACGAATCGATTTTTTAATATTACACCTGTTTATATTTTAGAAACCCATGAACTCTGCACCTAACTTATTTTTATGCAACTCACGATGTTCTTTGATGGTTTGTTTTGATATTTAAACTTTTAGCCAAACTCTTCAAAAACCGTGTATAAACCCCTATGAAAAAACTGCCGAGTTTCGGACACTTTTTATTTTGAAAGCCTATTCACAATTTCTTTCGCAAACCAAACCTTCGAGCCACTTATTTAAACATAAAATGATGTAATCGTGCTGATTAGGCATCGAAAAAATAGTCACTTCCAAGGAAAATTAACCAAAGAAAACATCAAGTTCGGTAGATGAAAATACGAAGCGATTTGTGAATATTACACCTGTATATATTATAGAAACCCATGAACTCTGCACCTAACTTATTTTTATGCAACTCACGATGTTCTTTGATGGTTTGTTTGCATATTTAAATTTTTAGCCAAATTATTCAAAAACCGTGTATAAACACCTATGAAAAAACTGCCGAGTTCCGGACACTTTTTATTTTGAAAGCCTATTGACAATTTCTTTCACAAATCAAACCTTTGAGGCACTTATTTAGACATAACATGATGTTATCGTGCTGATTGGGCTTCGAAAAAATTGTCACTTCCAAGGAAAATTAACCAAAAAAAACACCAAGTGCGGTAGATGAAAATACGAATCGATTTTTGAATATTACAGCTGTATATATTATAGAAACCCATGAACTCTGCACCTAACTGATTTTTATGCAACTCACGATGTTCTTTGATGGTTTGTTTTGATATTTAAACTTTTAGTCAAACTCTTCAAAAACCGTGTATAAACCCCTATGAAAAAACTGCCGAGTTTCGGATACTTTTTATTTTGAAAGCCTATTGACAATTTCTTTCGCAAACCAAACCTTCGAGCCACTTATTAAGACATAACATGATGTTATCGTGCTGATTACGCTTCGAAAAAATTGTCACTTCCAAGGAAAATTAACCAAAGAAAACATCAAGTTCGGTAGACGAAATACGAATCGATTTGTGAATATTACACCTGTATATATTATAGAAACCCATGAACTCTGCACCTAACTTATTTTTATGCAACTCACTTTGTTGTCGGATGGTTTGTTTTGATATTTAAACTTTTAGCCAAACTCTTCAAAAACCGTGTATAAACACCTATGAAAAAACTGCCGAGCTCCGGACATTTTTTATTTTGAAAGCCTATTGACAATTTCATTCGCAAACCAAACCTTCGAGCCACTTATTTAGACATAACATGATGTTATCGTGCTGATTACGCTTCGAAAAAATTGTCACTTCCAAGGAAACTTAACCAAAGAAAACATCAAGTTCGGTAGATGAAAATACGAAGCGATTTGTGAATATTGCACCTGTATATATTATAGAAACCCATGAACTCTGCACCTAACTGATTTTTATGCAACTCACGATGTTCTTTGATGGTTTGTTTTGATATTTAAACTTTTAGCCAAACTCTTCAAAAACCGTGTATAAACCCCTATGAAAAAACTGTCGAGTTTCGGACACTTTTTATTTTGAAAGCCTATTGACCATTTCATTCGCAAACCAAACCTTCGAGCCACTTATTTAGACATAACATGATGTTATCGTGCGGATTAGGCTTCGAAAAAATTGTCGCTTCAAAGGAAACTTAAACAAAGAAAACATCAAGTTCGGTAGATGAAAATACGAAGCGATTTGTGAATATTGCACCTGCATATATTATAGAAACCCATGAACTCTGCACCTAACTTATTTTTATGCAACTCACGATGTTCTTTGATGGTTTGTTTTGATATTTAAACTTTTAGCCAAACTCTTCAAAAACCGTGTATAAACCCCTATGAAAAAACTGCCGAGTTTCGGACACTTTTTATTTTGAAAGCCTATTCACAATTTCTTTCGCAAACCAAACCTTCGAGCCACTTATTTAAACATAAAATGATGTAATCGTGCTGATTAGGCATCGAAAAAATTGTCACTTCCAAGGAAAAATAACCAAAGAAAACATCAAGTTCGGTAGATGAAAATACGAATCGATTTTTTAATATTACACCTGTTTATATTTTAGAAACCCAAGAACTCTGCACCTAACTTATTTTTATGCAACTCACGATGTTCTTTGATGGTTTGTTTTGATATTTAAACTTTTAGCCAAACTCTTCAAAAACCGTGTATAAACCCCTATGAAAAAACTGCCGAGTTTCGGACACTTTTTATATTGAAAGCCTATTCACAATTTCTTTCGCAAACCAAACCTTCGAGCCACTTATTTAAACATAAAATGATGTAATCGTGCTGATTAGGCATCGAAAAAATAGTCACTTCCAAGGAAAATTAACCAAAGAAAACATCAAGTTCGGTAGATGAAAATACGAAGCGATTTGTGAATATTACACCTGTATATATTATAGAAACCCATGAACTCTGCACCTAACTTATTTTTATGCAACTCACGATGTTCTTTGATGGTTTGTTTGCATATTTAAATTTTTAGCCAAATTATTCAAAAACCGTGTATAAACACCTATGAAAAAACTGCCGAGTTCCGGACACTTTTTATTTTGAAAGCCTATTGACAATTTCTTTCACAAATCAAACCTTTGAGGCACTTATTTAGACATAACATGATGTTATCGTGCTGATTGGGCTTCGAAAAAATTGTCACTTCAAGGAAAATTAACCAAAAAAAACACCAAGTGCGGTAGATGAAAATACGAATCGATTTTTGAATATTACAGCTGTATATATTATAGAAACCCATGAACTCTGCACCTAACTGATTTTTATGCAACTCACGATGTTCTTTGATGGTTTGTTTTGATATTTAAACTTTTAGTCAAACTCTTCAAAAACCGTGTATAAACCCCTATGAAAAAACTGCCGAGTTTCGGATACTTTTTATTTTGAAAGCCTATTGACAATTTCTTTCGCAAACCAAACCTTCGAGCCACTTATTAAGACATAACATGATGTTATCGTGCTGATTACGCTTCGAAAAAATTGTCACTTCCAAGGAAAATTAACCAAAGAAAACATCAAGTTCGGTAGACGAAATACGAATCGATTTGTGAATATTACACCTGTATATATTATAGAAACCCATGAACTCTGCACCTAACTTATTTTTATGCAACTCACTTTGTTGTCGGATGGTTTGTTTTGATATTTAAACTTTTAGCCAAACTCTTCAAAAACCGTGTATAAACACCTATGAAAAAACTGCCGAGCTCCGGACATTTTTTATTTTGAAAGCCTATTGACAATTTCATTCGCAAACCAAACCTTCGAGCCACTTATTTAGACATAACATGATGTTATCGTGCTGATTACGCTTCGAAAAAATTGTCACTTCCAAGGAAACTTAACCAAAGAAAACATCAAGTTCGGTAGATGAAAATACGAAGCGATTTGTGAATATTGCACCTGTATATATTATAGAAACCCATGAACTCTGCACCTAACTGATTTTTATGCAACTCACGATGTTCTTTGATGGTTTGTTTTGATATTTAAACTTTTAGCCAAACTCTTCAAAAACCGTGTATAAACCCCTATGAAAAAACTGTCGAGTTTCGGACACTTTTTATTTTGAAAGCCTATTGACCATTTCATTCGCAAACCAAACCTTCGAGCCACTTATTTAGACATAACATGATGTTATCGTGCGGATTAGGCTTCGAAAAAATTGTCGCTTCAAAGGAAACTTAAACAAAGAAAACATCAAGTTCGGTAGATGAAAATACGAAGCGATTTGTGAATATTGCACCTGCATATATTATAGAAACCCATGAACTCTGCACCTAACTTATTTTTATGCAACTCACGATGTTCTTTGATGGTTTGTTTTGATATTTAAACTTTTAGCCAAACTCTTCAAAAACCGTGTATAAACCCCTATGAAAAAACTGCCGAGTTTCGGACACTTTTTATTTTGAAAGCCTATTCACAATTTCTTTCGCAAACCAAACCTTCGAGCCACTTATTTAAACATAAAATGATGTAATCGTGCTGATTAGGCATCGAAAAAATTGTCACTTCCAAGGAAAAATAACCAAAGAAAACATCAAGTTCGGTAGATGAAAATACGAATCGATTTTTTAATATTACACCTGTTTATATTTTAGAAACCCAAGAACTCTGCACCTAACTTATTTTTATGCAACTCACGATGTTCTTTGATGGTTTGTTTTGATATTTAAACTTTTAGCCAAACTCTTCAAAAACCGTGTATAAACCCCTATGAAAAAACTGCCGAGTTTCGGACACTTTTTATATTGAAAGCCTATTCACAATTTCTTTCGCAAACCAAACCTTCGAGCCACTTATTTAAACATAAAATGATGTAATCGTGCTGATTAGGCATCGAAAAAATAGTCACTTCCAAGGAAAATTAACCAAAGAAAACATCAAGTTCGGTAGATGAAAATACGAAGCGATTTGTGAATATTACACCTGTATATATTATAGAAACCCATGAACTCTGCACCTAACTTATTTTTATGCAACTCACGATGTTCTTTGATGGTTTGTTTGCATATTTAAATTTTTAGCCAAATTATTCAAAAACCGTGTATAAACACCTATGAAAAAACTGCCGAGTTCCGGACACTTTTTATTTTGAAAGCCTATTGACAATTTCTTTCACAAATCAAACCTTTGAGGCACTTATTTAGACATAACATGATGTTATCGTGCTGATTGGGCTTCGAAAAAATTGTCACTTCAAGGAAAATTAACCAAAAAAAACACCAAGTGCGGTAGATGAAAATACGAATCGATTTTTGAATATTACAGCTGTATATATTATAGAAACCCATGAACTCTGCACCTAACTGATTTTTATGCAACTCACGATGTTCTTTGATGGTTTGTTTTGATATTTAAACTTTTAGTCAAACTCTTCAAAAACCGTGTATAAACCCCTATGAAAAAACTGCCGAGTTTCGGATACTTTTTATTTTGAAAGCCTATTGACAATTTCTTTCGCAAACCAAACCTTCGAGCCACTTATTAAGACATAACATGATGTTATCGTGCTGATTACGCTTCGAAAAAATTGTCACTTCCAAGGAAAATTAACCAAAGAAAACATCAAGTTCGGTAGACGAAATACGAATCGATTTGTGAATATTACACCTGTATATATTATAGAAACCCATGAACTCTGCACCTAACTTATTTTTATGCAACTCACTTTGTTGTCGGATGGTTTGTTTTGATATTTAAACTTTTAGCCAAACTCTTCAAAAACCGTGTATAAACACCTATGAAAAAACTGCCGAGCTCCGGACATTTTTTATTTTGAAAGCCTATTGACAATTTCATTCGCAAACCAAACCTTCGAGCCACTTATTTAGACATAACATGATGTTATCGTGCTGATTACGCTTCGAAAAAATTGTCACTTCCAAGGAAACTTAACCAAAGAAAACATCAAGTTCGGTAGATGAAAATACGAAGCGATTTGTGAATATTGCACCTGTATATATTATAGAAACCCATGAACTCTGCACCTAACTGATTTTTATGCAACTCACGATGTTCTTTGATGGTTTGTTTTGATATTTAAACTTTTAGCCAAACTCTTCAAAAACCGTGTATAAACCCCTATGAAAAAACTGTCGAGTTTCGGACACTTTTTATTTTGAAAGCCTATTGACCATTTCATTCGCAAACCAAACCTTCGAGCCACTTATTTAGACATAACATGATGTTATCGTGCGGATTAGGCTTCGAAAAAATTGTCGCTTCAAAGGAAACTTAAACAAAGAAAACATCAAGTTCGGTAGATGAAAATACGAAGCGATTTGTGAATATTGCACCTGCATATATTATAGAAACCCATGAACTCTGCACCTAACTTATTTTTATGCAACTCACGATGTTCTTTGATGGTTTGTTTTGATATTTAAACTTTTAGCCAAACTCTTCAAAAACCGTGTATAAACCCCTATGAAAAAACTGCCGAGTTTCGGACACTTTTTATTTTGAAAGCCTATTCACAATTTCTTTCGCAAACCAAACCTTCGAGCCACTTATTTAAACATAAAATGATGTAATCGTGCTGATTAGGCATCGAAAAAATTGTCACTTCCAAGGAAAAATAACCAAAGAAAACATCAAGTTCGGTAGATGAAAATACGAATCGATTTTTTAATATTACACCTGTTTATATTTTAGAAACCCAAGAACTCTGCACCTAACTTATTTTTATGCAACTCACGATGTTCTTTGATGGTTTGTTTTGATATTTAAACTTTTAGCCAAACTCTTCAAAAACCGTGTATAAACCCCTATGAAAAAACTGCCGAGTTTCGGACACTTTTTATTTTGAAAGCCTATTCACAATTTCTTTCGCAAACCAAACCTTCGAGCCACTTATTTAAACATAAAATGATGTAATCGTGCTGATTAGGCATCGAAAAAATAGTCACTTCCAAGGAAAATTAACCAAAGAAAACATCAAGTTCGGTAGATGAAAATACGAAGCGATTTGTGAATATTACACCTGTATATATTATAGAAACCCATGAACTCTGCACCTAACTTATTTTTATGCAACTCACGATGTTCTTTGATGGTTTGTTTGCATATTTAAATTTTTAGCCAAATTATTCAAAAACCGTGTATAAACACCTATGAAAAAACTGCCGAGTTCCGGACACTTTTTATTTTGAAAGCCTATTGACAATTTCTTTCACAAATCAAACCTTTGAGGCACTTATTTAGACATAACATGATGTTATCGTGCTGATTGGGCTTCGAAAAAATTGTCACTTCCAAGGAAAATTAACCAAAAAAAACACCAAGTGCGGTAGATGAAAATACGAATCGATTTTTGAATATTACAGCTGTATATATTATAGAAACCCATGAACTCTGCACCTAACTGATTTTTATGCAACTCACGATGTTCTTTGATGGTTTGTTTTGATATTTAAACTTTTAGTCAAACTCTTCAAAAACCGTGTATAAACCCCTATGAAAAAACTGCCGAGTTTCGGATACTTTTTATTTTGAAAGCCTATTGACAATTTCTTTCGCAAACCAAACCTTCGAGCCACTTATTAAGACATAACATGATGTTATCGTGCTGATTACGCTTCGAAAAAATTGTCACTTCCAAGGAAAATTAACCAAAGAAAACATCAAGTTCGGTAGACGAAATACGAATCGATTTGTGAATATTACACCTGTATATATTATAGAAACCCATGAACTCTGCACCTAACTTATTTTTATGCAACTCACTTTGTTGTCGGATGGTTTGTTTTGATATTTAAACTTTTAGCCAAACTCTTCAAAAACCGTGTATAAACACCTATGAAAAAACTGCCGAGCTCCGGACATTTTTTATTTTGAAAGCCTATTGACAATTTCATTCGCAAACCAAACCTTCGAGCCACTTATTTAGACATAACATGATGTTATCGTGCTGATTACGCTTCGAAAAAATTGTCACTTCCAAGGAAACTTAACCAAAGAAAACATCAAGTTCGGTAGATGAAAATACGAAGCGATTTGTGAATATTGCACCTGTATATATTATAGAAACCCATGAACTCTGCACCTAACTGATTTTTATGCAACTCACGATGTTCTTTGATGGTTTGTTTTGATATTTAAACTTTTAGCCAAACTCTTCAAAAACCGTGTATAAACCCCTATGAAAAAACTGCCGAGTTTCGGACCCTTTTTATTTTGAAAGCCTATTGACAATTTCTTTCGCAAACCAAACCTTCGAGCCACTTATTTAGACATAAAATGATGTAATCGTGCTGATTAGGCTTCGAAAAATTTGTCGCTTCCAGGGAAAATTAACAAAGAAAACTTCAAGTTCGGTAGATGAAAATACGAATCGATTTTTTAATATTACACCTGTATATATTTTAGAAACCCATGAACTCTGCACCTAACTTATTTTTATGCAACTCACGATGTTCTTTGATGGTTTGTTTTGATATTTAAACTTTTAGCCAAACTCTTCAAAAACCGTGTATAAACCCCTATGAAAAAACTGCCGAGTTTCGGACACTTTTTATTTTGAAAGCCTATTGACCTTTTCATTCGCAAACCAAACCTTCGAGCCACTTATTTAGACATAACATGATGTTATCGTGCGGATTAGGCTTCGAAAAAATTGTCACTTCCAAGGAAACTTAACCAAAGAAAACATCAAGTTCGGTAGATGAAAATACGAAGCGATTTGTGAATATTACACCTTTATATATTATAGAAACCCATGAACTCTGCACCTAACTGATTTTTATGCAACTCACGATGTTCTTTGATGGTTTGTTTTGATATTTAAATTTTTAGCCAAATTATTCAAAAACCGTGTATAAACACCTATGAAAAAACTACCGAGTTCCGGACACTTTTTATTTTGAAAGCCTATTGACAATTTCTTTCACAAACCAAACCTTCGAGGCACTTATTACATAACATGATGTTATCGTGCTGATTGGGCTTCGAAAAAATTGTCACTTCCAAGGAAACTTAAACAAAGAAAACATCAAGTTCGGTAGATGAAAATACGAAGCGATTTGTGAATATTGCACCTGTATATATTATAGAAACCCATGAACTCTGCACCTGACAGATTTTTATGCAACTCACGATGTTCTTTGATGGTTTGTTTTGATATTTAAACTTTTAGCCAAACTCTTCAAAAACCGTGTATAAACCCCTATGAAAAAACTGCCGAGTTTCGGACCCTTTTTATTTTGAAAGCCTATTGACAATTTCTTTCGCAAACCAAACCTTCGAGCCACTTATTTAGACATAAAATGATGTAATCGTGCTGATTAGGCTTCGAAAAATTTGTCGCTTCCAGGGAAAATTAACAAAGAAAACTTCAAGTTCGGTAGATGAAAATACGAATCGATTTTTTAATATTACACCTGTATATATTTTAGAAACCCATGAACTCTGCACCTAACTTATTTTTATGCAACTCACGATGTTCTTTGATGGTTTGTTTTGATATTTAAACTTTTAGCCAAACTCTTCAAAAACCGTGTATAAACCCCTATGAAAAAACTGCCGAGTTTCGGACACTTTTTATTTTGAAAGCCTATTGACCATTTCATTCGCAAACCAAACCTTCGAGCCACTTATTTAGACATAACATGATGTTATCGTGCGGATTAGGCTTCGAAAAAATTGTCACTTCCAAGGAAACTTAACCAAAGAAAACATCAAGTTCGGTAGATGAAAATACGAAGCGATTTGTGAATATTACACCTGTATATATTATAGAAACCCATGAACTCTGCACCTAACTGATTTTTATGCAACTCACGATGTTCTTTGATGGTTTGTTTGCATATTTAAATTTTTAGCCAAATTATTCAAAAACCGTGTATAAACACCTATGAAAAAACTACCGAGTTCCGGACACTTTTTATTTTCAAAGCCTATTGACAATTTCTTTCACAAACCAAACCTTCGAGGCACTTATTACATAACATGATGTTATCGTGCTGATTGGGCTTCGAAAAAATTGTCACTTCCAAGGAAAATTAACCAAAAAAAACACCAAGTGCGGTAGATGAAAATACGAATCGATTTTTGAATATTACAGCTGTATATATTATAGAAACCCATGAACTCTGCACCTAACTTATTTTTATGCAACTCACGATGTTCTTTGATGGTTTGTTTTGATATTTAAACTTTTAGTCAAACTCTTCAAAAACCGTGTATAAACCCCAATGAAAAAACTGCCAAGTTTCGGACACTTTTTATTTTGAAAGCCTATTGACCATTTCATTCGCAAACCAAACCTTTGAGCCACTTATTTAGACATAACATGATGTTATCGTGCGGATTAGGCTTCGAAAAAATTGTCACTTCCAAGGAAACTTAAACAAAGAAAACATCAAGTTCGGTAGATGAAAATACGAAGCGATTTGTGAATATTGCACCTGTATATATTATAGAAACCCATGAACTCTGCACCTAACTGATTTTTATGCAACTCACGATGTTCTTTGATGGTTTGTTTTGATATTTAAACTTTGAGCCAAACTCTTCAAAAACCGTGTATAAACCCCTATGAAAAAACTGCCGAGTTTCGGACACTTTTTATTTTGAAAGCCTATTGACAATTTCTTTCGCAAACCAAACCTTCGAGCCACTTATTTAGACATAAAATGATGTAATCGTGCTGATTAGGCTTCGAAAAAATTGTCGCTTCCAAGGAAAATTAACCAAAGAAAATATCAAGTTCGGTAGATGAAAATACGAATCGATTTGTGAATATTACACTTGTATATGAAATTTCAGAGTGTCTTAGTTCGACAAATTTGTGAACAAGCAGTTGCTGCAGCACACTCTTGTGCACAAGGAAATTGTCTCAGCAAGCAATGAACAAGACAAAGTTTGTTCACCCAGTTCGGCCAACTGCCTACGTCTGGGGAGGACTATTCTCCAGTCCTCAATCCACTAACTCGAAGGTTCCCAGGTACACACGGTTACAACTCACGCAACCTATGCTACTTAACCTTGTGTGGATCACTCAACACAATCAGAACAAGCTCTGACTTGTGTCTGCACACCCTCTGCAATATGTCAATCTAGAATAGCTACAGACTTCTCAAGACTCAGCCTATTCTAAACTACAACTACTCAGCAGGGTTGCTGTAGCAACTGCTGTAACACACAGCTGAAGCACAAATGTCCGCGTCGCTCCAAGGCCTTCCACCGAGCCGATCGAACGATTCCACGAGCGCTGCACACTCTGGAATACTCCCCCTCACTCAGTGACCACCTGCCACTAGCGAGTACAGCCGCACGACACTCGACCGAGCCAACAACCACTCAGTTGTGTATGCACTCGTGTATCCCTCAGCTTCGATCAACCTCTCTGCTCTAAACCCCTTCTGCTTAAATAGCACCCCAGCTTTAAGCAATGTCCAGGTTTAGGCAATGTCCCAAAAAGGACAATTATCTCCTAAAAACTAGGAGATTAGATTTGATATTTATCTTTCATGCAAATCTCCTTCTTTGACTAGTAAACCTCACTGGAATATACTCCCCAACATATTAGAAATTCTTCAGATGCTATCCATAGTGATCCCAGCCCTTCTGGACAAGCCCAGGAAGCTGCTGCTGCTCGGATGGTTGAAACAGCCAGTTCAACAAGCTCATGCTGTAGCTTCCCCTGCTGCAGCAGCTGCTAGTTCACTCCTGCTGCCTGCTTGATTATTTGAGCAGCAGCAACTCCTTGTTCATTTGTTTTGGTTTTGTCAAACACTGCCATACTTGCATCATCAGTATATATTATAGAAACCCATGAACTCTGCACCTATTTGATTTTTATGCAACTCACGATGTTCTTTGATGGTTTGTTTGCATATTTAAATTTTAGGCCAAATTATTCAAAAACCGTATATAAACACCTATGAAAAAACTGCCGAGTTCCGGACAGTTTTTATTTTGAAAGCCTATTGACAATTTCTTTCACAAACCAAACCTTCGAGGCACTTCTTTAGACATAACATGATGTTATCGTGCTGATTGGGCTTCGAAAAAATTGTCACTTCCAAAGAAAATTAACCAAAAAAAACATCAAGTTCGGTAGATGAAAATACGAATCGATTTTTGAAGATTACACCTGTATATATTTTAGAAACTCATGAACTCTGCACCAAACTGATTTTTATGCAACTCACGATGTGCTCGGATGGTTTGTTTTGATATTTAAACTTTTAGCCAAACTCTTCAAAAACCGTGTATAAACCCATATGAAAAAATCGCCGAGTTTCGGACACTTTTTATTTTGAAAGCCTATAGACAATTTCTTTCGCAAACCAAACCTTCGAGCCACTTATTTAGACATAAAATGATGTAATCGTGCTGATTAGGCTTCGAAAAAATTGTCACTTCCAAGGAAAATTAACCAAAGAAAGCATCAAGTTCGGTAGATGAAATTACGAATCGATTTGTGAATATTACACCTGTATATATTATAGAAACCCATGAACTCTGCACCTATTTGATTTTTATGCAACTCACGATGTTCTTTGATGATTTGTTTGCATATTTAAATTTTTAGCCAAATTATTCAAAAACCGTGTATAAACACCTACGAAAAAACTGCCGAGTTCCGGACACTTTTTATTTTGAAAGCCTATTGACAATTTCTTTCACAAACCAAACCTTCGAGCCACTTATTTAGACATAACATGATGTTATCGTGCTGATTGGGCTTTGAAAAAATTGTCGCTTCCAAGGAAAAGTAAATTACAAAAACATCAAGTTCGGTAGATGAAAATACGAATCAATTTTTGAATATTACACCTGTATATATTTTAGAAACTCATGAACTCTGCACCTAACATATTTTTATGCAACTCACGATGTTCTTGGATGGTTTATTTTGGTATTTAAACTTTTAGTCAAACTCTTCAAAAACCGTATATAAACACCTATGAAAAAACAGCCGAGTTCCGGACACTTTTTATTTTGAAAGCCTATTGACAATTTCTTTCACAAACCAAATCTTCGAGCCACTTATTTAGACATAACATGATGTTATCGTGCTGATTACGCTTCGAAAAAATTGTCACTTCCAAGGAAACTTAACCAAAGAAAACATCAAGTTCGGTAGATGAAAACACGAAGCGATTTGTGAATATTACACGTGTATATATTATAGAAACCCATGAACTCTGCACCTAACTGATTTTTATGCAACTCACGATGTTCTTTGATGGTTTGTTTTGATATTTAAACTTTTAGCCAAACTCTTAAAAAATCGTGTATAAACCCCTATGAAAAAACTGCCGAGTTTCGGACACTTTTTATTTTGAAAGCCTATTGACAATTTCTTTCGCAAACCAAACATTCGAGCCACTTATTTAGATATAACATGATGTTATCGTGCTGATTGGGCTTCGAAAAAATTGTCACTTCCAAGGAAAATTAACCAAAAAAAACATCAAGTTCGGTAGATGAAAATACGAAGCGATTTTTGAAGACTACACCTGTATATATTTTAGAAACTCATGAACTCTGCACCTAACTGATTTTTACGCAACTCATGATGTGCTCGGATGGTTTGTTTTGATATTTAAACTTTTAGCCAAACTCTTCAAAAACCATTGAATAAACCTCTATGAAAAACCTGCCGAGTTTCGGACACTTTTTGTTTTGAAAGCCTATTGACAATTTCTTTCGCAAACCAAACCTTCGAGGCACTTATTTAGACATAAAATGATGTAATCGTACTGATTAGGCTTCGAAAAAATTGTCACTTCCAAGGAAAATTAACCAAAGAAAACATCAAGTTCGGTAGACGAAAATACGAATCGATTTTTGAAGATTACACCTGTATATATTTTAGAAACTCATGAACTCTGCACCTAACTGATTTTTATGCAACTCACGATGTTCTTTGATGGTTTGTTTTGATATTTAAACTTTTAGCCAAACTCTTCAAAAACCGTGTATAAACCCCAATGAAAAAACTGCCGAGTTTCGGACATTTTTGATTTTGACAGCCTATTGACAATTTCTTTCGCAAACAAAACCTTCGAGCCACTTATTTAGACATAACATGATGTTATCGTGCTGATTGGGCTTTGAAAAAATGTCACTTCCAAGAAAAATTAACCAAAAAAAACATCAAGTTCGGTAGATGAAAATACGAAGCGATTTGTGAATATTACACCTGTATATATATTATAGAGACCCATGAACTCTGCACCTAACTGATTTTTATGCAACTCACGATGTTCTTTGATGGTTTGTTTGCATATTTAAATTTTTAGCCAAATTATTCAAATACCGTGTATAAACACCTATGAAAAAACTGCCGAGTTCCGGACACTTTTTATTTTGAAAGCCTATTGACAATTTCTTTCGCAAACCAAACCTTCGAGCCACTTATTTAGACATAAAATGATGTAATCGTGCTGATTAGGCTTCGAAAAAATTGTCACTTCCAAGGAAAATTAACCAAAGAAAGCATCAAGTTCGGTAGATGAAATTACGAATCGATTTGTGAATATTACACCTGTATATATTATAGAAACCCATGAACTCTGCACCTATTTGATTTTTATGCAACTCACGATGTTCTTTGATGATTTGTTTGCATATTTAAATTTTTAGCCAAATTATTCAAAAACCGTGTATAAACACCTATGAAAAAACTGCCGAGTTCCGGACACTTTTTATTTTGAAAGCCTATTGACAATTTCTTTCACAAACCAAACCTTCGAGGCACTTATTTAGACATAACATGATGTTATCGTGCTGATTGGGCTTTGAAAAAATTGTCGCTTCCAAGGAAAAGTAAATAACAAAAACATCAAGTTCGGTAGATGAAAATACGAATTGATTTTTGAATATTACACCTGTATATATTTTAGAAACTCATGAACTCTGCACCTAACAGATTTATATGCAACTCACGATGTTCTTTGATGGTTTATTTTGGTATTTAAACTTTTAGTCAAACTCTTCAAAAACCGTATATAAACACCTATGAAAAAACAGCCGAGTTCCGGACACTTTTTATTTTGAAAGCCTATTGACAATTTCTTTCACAAACCAAATCTTCGAGCCACTTATTTAGACATAACATGATGTTATCGTGCTGATTACGCTTCGAAAAAATTGTCACTTCCAAGGAAACTTAACCAAAGAAAACATCAAGTTCGGTAGATGAAAACACGAAGCGATTTGTGAATATTACACCTGTATATATTATAGAAACCCATGAACTCTGCACCTATTTGATTTTTATGCAACTCACGATGTTCTTTGATGGTTTGTTTTGATATTTAAACTTTTAGCCAAACTCTTAAAAAATCGTGTATAAACCCCTATGAAAAAACTGCCGAGTTTCGGACACTTTTTATTTTGAAAGCCTATTGACAATTTCTTTCGCAAACCAAACCTTCGAGCCACTTATTTAGATATAACATGATGTTATCGTGCTGATTGGGCTTCGAAAAAATTGTCACTTCCAAGGAAAATTAACCAAAAAAAACATCAAGTTCGGTAGATGAAAATACGAATAGATTTTTGAAGATTACACCTGTATATATTTTAGAAACTCATGAACTCTGCACCTAACTGATTTTTATGCAACTCACGATGTGCTCGGATGGTTTGTTTTGATATTTAAACTTTTAGCCAAACTCTTCAAAAACCATTGAATAAACCCCTATGAAAAACCTGCCGAGTTTCGGACACTTTTTGTTTTGAAAGCCTATTGACAATTTCTTTCGCAAACCAAACCTTCGAGGCACTTATTTAGACATAAAATGATGTAATCGTGCTGATTGGGCTTCGAAAAAATTGTCACATCCAAGGAAAATTAACCAAAGAAAACATCAAGTTCGGTAGACGAAAATACGAATCGATTTTTGAATATTACACCTGTATATATTTTAGAAACTCATGAACTCTGCACCTAACTGATTTTTATGCAACTCCCGATGTTCTTTGATGGTTTGGTTTGATATTTAAACTTTTAGCCAAACTCTTCAAAAACCGTGTATAAACCCCTATGAAAAAACTGCCGAGTTTCGGACACTTTTTATTTTGAAAGCCTATTGACAATTTCTTTCGCAAAGTAAACCTTCGAGCCACTTATTTAGACATAACATGATGTTATCGTGCTGATTGGGCTTTGAAAAAATGTCACTTCCAAGAAAAATTAACCAAAAAAAACATCAAGTTCGGTAGATGAAAATACGAAGCGATTTGTGAATATTACACTTGTATATATATTATAGAGACCCATGAACTCTGCACCTAACTGATTTTTATGCAACTCACGATGTTCTTTGATGGTTTGTTTGCAAATTTAAATTTTTAGCCAAATTATTCAAATACCGTGTATAAACACCAATGAAAAAACTGCCGAGTTCCGGACACTTTTTATTTTGAAAGCCTATTGACAATTTCTTTCGCAAACCAAACCTTCGAGCCACTTATTTAGACATAAAATGATGTAATCGTGCTGATTAGGCTTCGAAAAAATTGTCACTTCCAAGGAAACTTAACCAAAGAAAACATCAAGTTCGGTAGATGAAAATACGAAGCGATTTGTGAATATTACACCTGTATATATTATAGAAACCCATGAACTCTGCACCTAACTGATTTTTATGCAACTCACGATGTTCTTTGATGGTTTGTTTTGATATTTAAACTTTTAGCCAAACTCTTCAAAAACCGTGTATAAACCCCTATGAAAAAACTGTCGAGTTTCGGACACTTTTTATTTTGAAAGCCTATTGACAATTTCTTTCGCAAACCAAACCTTCGAGCCACTTATTTAGACATAACATGATGTTATCGTGCGGATTAGGCTTCGAAAAAATTGTCACTTCCAAGGAAACTTAACCAAAGAAAACATCAAGTTCGGTAGATGAAAATACGAAGCGATTTGTGAATATTACACCTGTATATATTATAGAAACCCATGAACTCTGCACCTAACTGATTTTTATGCAACTCACGATGTTCTTTGATGGTTTGTTTTGATATTTAAACTTTCTGCCAAACTCTTCAAAAACCGTGTATAAACCCCTATGAAAAAACTGCCGAGTTTCGGACACTTTTTATTTTGAAAGCCTATCGACAATTTCTTTCGCAAACAAAAGCTTGGAGCCACTTATTTAGACATAACATGATGTTATCCTGCTGATTGGGCTTCGAAAAAATTGTCACTTCCAAGGAAAATTAACAAAAGAAAACTTCAAGTTCGGTAGATGAAATACGAATCGATTTTTTAATATTACACCTGTATATATTTTAGAAACCCATGAACTCTGCACCTAACTGATTTTTATGCAACTCACGATGTTCTTTGATGGTTTGTTTTGATATTTAAACTTTTAGCCAAACTCTTCAAAAACCGTGTATAAACCCCTATGAAAAAACTGCCGAGTTTCGGACACTTTTTATTTTGAAAGCCTATTGACCATTTCATTCGCAAACCAAACCTTCGAGCCACTTATTTAGACATAACATGATGTTATCATGCGGATTAGGCGTCGAAAAAATTGTCAGTTCCAAGGAAACTTAACTAAAGAAAACATCAAGTTCGGTAGATGAAAATACGAAGCGATTTGTGAATATTACACCTGTATATATTATAGAAACTCATGAACTCTGCACCTAACTGATTTTTATGCAACTCACGATGTTCTTTGATGGTTTGTTTTGATATTTAAACTTTTAGCCAAACTCTTCAAAAACCGTGTATAAACCCCTAAGAAAAAACTGCCGAGTTTTGGGACACTTTTTATTTTGAAAGCCTATCGACAATTTCTTTCGCAAACAAAAGCTTGGAGCCAATTATTTAGACATAACATGATGTTATCGTGCTGATTGGGCTTCGAAAAAATTGTCACTTCCAAGGAAAATTAACAAAAGAAAACTTCAAGTTCGGTAGATGAAATACGAATCGATTTTTTAATATTACACCTGTATATATTTTATAAACTCATGAACTCTGCACCTAACTGATTTTTATGCAACTCGCGATGTTCTTTGATGGTTTGTTTTGATATTTAAACTTTTAGCCAAACTCTTCAAAAACCGTGTATAAACCCCTATGAAAAAACTGCCGAGTTTCGGACACTTTTTATTTTGATAGCCTATGGACCATTTCATTCGCAAACCAAACCTTCGAGCCACGTATTTAGACATAACATGATGTTATCGTGGGGATTAGGCGTCGAAAAAATTGTCAGTTCCAAGGAAACTTAACCAAAGAAAACATCAAGTTCGGTAGATGAAAATACGAAGCGATTTGTGAATATTACACCTGTATATATTATAGAAACCCAAGAACTCTGCACCTAACTGATTTTTATGCAACTCACGATGTTCTTTGATGGTTTGTTTTGATACTTAAACTTTTAGCCAAACTCTTCAAAAACCGTGTATAAACCCCTATGAAAAAACTGCCGAGTTTCGGACACTTTTTATTTTGAAAGCCTATTGACCATTTCATTCGCAAACCAAACCTTCGAGCCACTTATTTAGACATAACATGATGTTATCGTGCGGATTAGGCGTCGAAAAAATTATCAGTTCCAAGGAAACTTAACCAAAGAAAACATCAAGTTCGGTAGATGAAAATACGAAGCGATTTGTGAATATTACACCTGTATATATTATAGAAACCCATGAACTCTGCACCTAACTGATTTTTATGCAACTCACGATGTTCTTTGATGGTTTGTTTTGATATTTAAACTTTTAGCCAAACTCTTCAAAAACCGTGTATAAACCCCTATAAAAAAACTGCAGAGTTTCGGACACTTTTTATTTTGAAAGCCTATGGACCATTTCATTCGCAAACCAAACCTTCGAGCCACTTATTTAGAAAGCTTGGAGCCACTTATTTAGACATAACATGATGTTATCGTGCTGATTGGGCTTCGAAAAAATTGTCACTTCCAAGGAAAATTAACCAAAGAAAACATCAAGTTCGGTAGATGAAAATACGAATCGATTTTTTAATATTACACCTGCATATATTTTAGAAACTCATGAACTCTGCACCTAACTGATTTTTATGCAACTCGCGATGTGCTCGGATGGTTTGTTTTGATATTTAAACTTTTAGCCAAACTCTTCAAAAACCGTGTATAAACCTCTATAAAAAAACTGCCGAGTTTCGGACACTTTTTATTATGAAAGCCTATTGACAATTTCTTTCGCAAACCAAACCTTCGAGCCACTTATTTAGACATAACATGATGTTATCGTGCGGATTAGGCTTCGAAAAAATTGTCACTTCCAAGGAAAATTAACCAAAGAAAACATCAAGTTCGGTAGATGAAAATACGAAGCGATTTGTGAATATTACACCTGTATATATTATAGAAACCCATGAACTCTGCACCTAACTGATTTTTATGCAACTCACGATGTTCTTTGATGGTTTGTTTTGATATTTAAACTTTTAGCCAAACTCTTCAAAAACCGTGTATAAACCCCTATGAAAAAACTGCCGAGTTTCGGACACTTTTTATTTTGAAAGCCTATTGACCATTTCATTCGCAAACCAAACCTTCGAGCCACTTATTTAGACATAACATGATGTTATCGTGCGGATTAGGCGTCGAAAAAATTGTCAGTTCCAAGGAAACTTAACCAAAGAAAACATCAAGTTCGGTAGATGAAAATACGAAGCGATTTGTGAATATTACACCTGTATATATTATAGAAACCCATGAACTCTGCACCTAACTGATTTTTATGCAACTCACGATGTTCTTTGATGGTTTGTTTTGATATTTACACTTTTAGCCAAACTCTTCAAAAACCGTGTATAAACCCCTATGAAAAAATTGCCGAGTTTCGGACACTTTTTATTTTGAAAGCCTATCGACAATTTCTTTCGCAAACAAAAGCTTGGAGCCACTTATTTAGACATAACATGATGTTATCGTGCTGATTGGGCTTCGAAAAAATTGTCAGTTCCAAGGAAAATTAACAAAAGAAAACATCAAGTTCGGTAGATGAAAATACGAAGAGATTTGTGAATATTACACCTGTATATATTATAGAAACCGATGAACTCTGCACCTAACTGATTTTTATGCAACTCACGATGTCCTTTGATGGTTTGTTTGGATATTTAAACTTTTAGCCAAACTCTTCAAAAACCGTGTATAAACCCCTATGAAAAAACAGCCGAGTTTCGGACACTTTTTATTTTGAAAGCCTATCGACAATTTCTTTCGCAAACAAAAGCTTGGAGCCACTTATTTAGACATAACATGATGTTATCGTGCTGATTGGGCTTCGAAAAAATTGTCACTTCCAAGGAAAATTAACAAAAGAAAACATCAAGTTCGGTAGATGAAAATACGAAGCGATTTGTGAATATTACACCTGTATATATTATAGAAACCGATGAACTCTGCACCTAACTGATTTTTATGCAACTCACGATGTCCTTTGATGGTTTGTTTGGATATTTAAACTTTTAGCCAAACTCTTCAAAAACCGTGTATAAACCCCTATGAAAAAACTGCCGAGTTTCGGACACTTTTTATTTTGAAAGCCTATTGACCATTTCATTCGCAAACCAAACCTTCGAGCCACTTATTTAGACATAACATGATGTTATCGTGCGGATTAGGCGTCGAAAAAATTGTCAGTTCCAAGGAAACTTAACCAAAGAAAACATCAAGTTCGGTAGATGAAAATACGAAGCGATTTGTGAATATTACACCTGTATATATTATAGAAACCCATGAACTCTGCACCTAACTGATTTTTATGCAACTCACGATGTTCTTTGATGGTTTGTTTTGATATTTAAACTTTTAGCCAAACTCTTCAAAAACCGTGTATAAACCCCTATGAAAAAACTGCCGAGTTTCGGACACTTTTTATTTTGAAAGCCTATCGACAATTTCTTTCGCAAACAAAAGCTTGGAGCCACTTATTTAGACATAACATGATGTTATCGTGCTGATTGGGCTTCGAAAAAATTGTCACTTCCAGGGAAAATTAACAAAAGAAAACATCAAGTTCGGTAGATGAAAATACGAAGCGATTTGTGAATATTACACCTGTATATATTATAGAAACCGATGAACTCTGCACCTAACTGATTTTTATGCAACTCAAGATGTCCTTTGATGGTTTGTTTGGATATTTAAACTTTTAGCCAAACTCTTCAAAAACAGTGTATAAACCCCTATGAAAAAACTGCCGAGTTTCGGACACTTTTTATTTTGAAAGCCTATTGACCATTTCATTCGCAAACCAAACCTTCGAGCCACTTATTTAGACATAACATGATGTTATCGTGCGGATTAGGCTTCGAAAAAATTGTCAGATCCAAGGAAACTTAACCAAAGAAAACATCAAGTTCGGTAGATGAAAATACGAAGCGATTTGTGAATATTACACCTATATATATTATAGAAACCCATGAACTATGCACCTAACTGATTTTTATGCAACTCACGATGTTCTTTGATGGTTTGTTTGCATATTTAAATTTTTAGCCAAATTATTCAAAAACCGTGTATAAACCCCTATGAAAAAACTGCCGAGTTTCGGACACTTTTTATTTTGAAAGCCTATTGACAATTTCTTTCGCAAACCAAACCTTCGAGGCACTTATTTAGACATAACATGATGTTATCGTGCGGATTAGGCTTCGAAAAAATTGTCACTTCCAAGGAAACTTAACCAAAGAAAACATCAAGTTCGGTAGATGAAAATACGAATCGATTTTTGAATATTACAGCTGTATATATTATAGAAACCCATGAACTCTGCACCTAACTGATTTTTATGCAACTCACGATGTTCTTTGATGGTTTGTTTTGATATTTAAACTTTTAGCCAAACTCTTCAAAAACCGTGTATAAACACCTATGAAAAAACTGCCGAGTTCCGGACACTTTTTATTTTGAAAGCCTATTGACAATTTCTTTCCCAAACCAAACCTTCGAGGCACTAATTTAGACATAACATGATGTTATCGTGCTGATTGGGCTTCGAAAAAATGGTCACTTCCAGGGAAAATTAACCAAAGAAAACTTCAAGTTCGGTAGATGAAAATACGAATCGATTTTTTAATATTACACCTGTATATATTTTAGAAACTCATGAACTCTGCACCTAACTGATTTTTATGCAACTCACGATGTGCTCGGATGGTTTGTTTTGATATTTAAATTTTTAGCCAAACTCTTCAAAAACCGTGTATAAACCCCTATGAAAAAACTGCCGAGTTTCGGACACTTTTTATTTTGAAAGCCTATTGACAATTTCTTTCGCAAACCAAACCTTCGAGCCACTTATTTAGACATAACATGATGTTATCGTGCAGATTAGGCTTCGAAAAAATTGTCACTTCCAAGGAAAATTAACCAAAGAAAACATCAAGTTCGGTAGATGAAAATACGAATCGATTTTTTAATATTACACCTGTATATATTTTAGAAACTCATGAACTCTGCACCTAACAGATTTTTATGCAACTCACGATGTTCTTTGATGGTTTGTTTTTATACTTAAACTTTTAGCCAAACTCTTCAAAAACCGTGTATAAACCCCTATGAAATAACTGCCGAGTTTCGGACACTTTTTATTTTGAAAGCCTATTGACAATTTCATTCGCAAACCAAACCTTCGAGCCACTTATTTAGACATAACATGATGTTATCGTGCAGATTAGGCTTCGAAAAAATTGTCACTTCCAAGGAAACTTAACCAAAGAAAACATCAAGTTCGGTAGATGAAAATACGAAGCGATTTGTGAATATTATACCTGTATATATTATAGAAACCCATGAACTCTGCACCTAACTGATTTTTATGCAACTCACGATGTTCTTTAATGGTTTGTTTTTATACTTAAACTTTTAGCCAAACTCTTCAAATACCGTGTATAAACCCCTATGAAAAAACTGCCGAGTTTCGGACACTTTTTATTTTGAAAGCCTATTGACAATTTCTTTCGCAAACCAAACCTTCGAGCCACTTATTTAGACATAACATAATGTTATCGTGCGGATTAGGCTTCGAAAAAATTGTCACTTCCAAGGAAAATTAACCAAAGAAAACATCAAGTTCGGTAGATGAAAATACGAATCGATTTGTTAATATTACACCTGTATATATTTTAGAAACTCATGAACTATGCACCTAACTGATTTTTATGCAACTCACGATGTTCTTTGATGGTTTGTTTGCATATTTAAATTTTTAGCCAAATTATTCAAATACCGTGTATAAACCCTTATGAAAAAACTGCCGAGTTCCGGACACTTTTTATTTTGAAAGCCTATTGACAATTTCTTTCGCAAACCAAACCTTCGAGCCACTTATTTAGACATAAAATGATGTAATCGTGCTGATTAGGCTTCGAAAAAATTGTCACTTCCAAGGAAAATTAACCAAAGAAAACTTCAAGTTCGGTAGATGAAAATACGAATCGATTTTTTAATATTACACCTATATATTTTAGAAACCCATGAACTCTGCACCTAACTGATTTCTATGCAACTCACGATGTTCTTTGATGGTTTGTTTTGATATTTAAACTTTTAGCCAAACTCTTCAAAAACCGTGTATAAACCCCTATGAAAAAACTGCCGACTTTCGGACACTTTTTATTTTGAAAGCCTATTGACAATTTCTTTCGCAAACCAAACCTTCGAGCCACTTATTTAGACATAACATGATGTTATCGTGCGGATTAGGCTTCGAAAAAATTGTCACTTCCAAGGAAACTTAACCAAAGAAAACTTCAAGTTCGATAGATGAAAATACGAATCGATTTTTTAATATTACACCTGTATATATTATAGAAACCCATGAACTCTGCACCTAACTGATTTTTATGCAACTCACGATGTGCTCGGATGGTTTGTTTTGATATTTAAACTTTTAGCCAAACTCTTCAAAAACCGTGTATAAACCCCTATGAAAAAACTGCCGAGTTTCGGACACTTTTTATTTTGAAAGCCTATTGACAATTTCATTCGCAAACCAAACCTTCGAGCCACTTATTTAGAAATAACATGATGTTATCGTGCGGATTAGGCTTCGAAAAAATTGTCACTTCCAAGGAAACTTAACCAAAGAAAACATCAAGTTCGGTAGATGAAAATACGAAGCAATTTGTGAATATTATACCTGTATATATTATAGAAACCCATGAACTCTGCACCTAACTGATTTTTATTCAACTCACGATGTTCTTTGATGGTTTGTTTTGATACTTAAACTTTTAGCCAAACTCTTCAAAAACCGTGTATAAACCCCTATGAAAAAACTGCCGAGTTTCGGACACTTTTTATTTTGAAAGCCTATTGACAATTTCTTTCGCAAACCAAACCTTCGAGCCACTTATTTAGACATAACATGATGTTATCGTGCGGATTAGGCTTCGAAAAAATTGTCACTTCCTAGGAAACTTAACCAAAGAAAACATCAAGTTCGGTAGATGAAAATACGAAGCGATTTGTGAATATTACACCTGTATATATTATAGAAACCCATGAACTCTGCACCTAACTGATTTTTATGCAACTCACGATGTTCTTTGATGGTTTTTTTTTATACTTAAACTTTTAGCCAAACTCTTCAAAAACCGTGTATAAACCCCTATGAAAAAACTGCCGAGTTTCGGACACTTTTTATTTTGAAAGCCTATTGACAATTTCATTCGCAAACCAAACCTTCGAGCCACTTATTTAGACATAACATGATGTTATCGTGCGGATTAGGCTTCGAAAAAATTGTCATTTCCAAGGAAACTTAACCAAAGAAAACATCAAGTTCGGTGGATGAAAATACGAAGCGATTTGTGAATATTACACCTGTATATATTATAGAAACCCCTGAACTCTGCACCTAACTGATTTTTATTCAACTCACGATGTTCTTTGATGGTTTGTTTGCATATTTAAATTTTTAGCCAAATTATTCAAATACCGTGTATAAACACCTATGAAAAAACTGCCGAGTTCCGGACACTTTTTATTTTCAAAGCCTATTGACAATTTCATTCGCAAACCAAACCTTCGAGCCACTTATTTAGACATAACATGATGTTATCGTGCGGATTAGGCTTCGAAAAAATTGTCACTTCCAAGGAAACTTAACCAAAGAAAACATCAAGTTCGGTAGATGAAAATACGAAGCGATTTGTGAATATTACACCTGTATATATTATAGAAACCCATGAACTCTGCACCTAACTGATTTTTATGCAACTCACGATGTGCTCGGATGGTTTGTTTTGATATTTAAACGTTTAGCCAAACTCTTCAAAAACCGTGTATAAACCCCTATGAAAAAACTGCCGAGTTTCGGACACTTTTTATTTTGAAAGCCTATTGACAATTTCATTCGCAAACCAAACCTTCGAGGCACTTATTTAGACATAACATGATGTTATCGTGCGGATTAGGCTTCGAAAAAATTGTCACTTCCAAGGAAAATTAACCAAAGAAAACATCAAGTTCGGTAGATGAAAATACGAATCGATTTTTGAATAATACACCTGTATATATTATAGAAACCCATGAACTCTGCACCTAACTGATTTTTATGCAACTCACGATGTTCTTTGATGGTTTGTTTTGATATTTAAACTTTTAGTCAAACTCTTCAAAAACCGTGTATAAACCCCTATGAAAAAACTGCCGAGTTTCGGATACTTTTTATTTTGAAAGCCTATTGACAATTTGTTTCGCAAACCAAACCTTCGAGCCACTTATTTAGACATAACATGATGTTATCGTGCTGATTAGGCTTCGAAAAAATTGTCACTTCCAAGGAAAATTAACCAAAAAAAACATCAAGTTCGGTAGATGAAAACACGAAGCGATTTGTGAATATTACACCTGTATATATTATAGAAACCCATGAACTCTGCACCTAACTGATTTTTATGCAACTCACGATGTTCTTTGATGGTTTGTTTTGATACTTAAACTTTTAGCCAAACTCTTCAAAAACCGTGTATAAACCCCTATGAAAAAACTGCCGAGTTTCGGACACTTTTTATTTTGAAAGCCTATTGAATATTTCTTTCGCAAACCAAACCTTCGAGCCACTTATTTATACAGAAAATGATGTAATCGTGCTGATTAGGCTTCGAAAAAATTGTCACTTCCAAGGAAATTTAACCAAAGAAAACTTCAAGTTCGGTAGATGAAATTACGAATCGATTTGTGAATATTACACCTGTATATATTATAGAAATCCATGAACTCTGCACCTATTTGAATTTTATGCAACTCACGATGTTCTTTGATGATTTGTTTGCATATTTAAATTTTTAGCCAAATTACTCAAAAACCGTGTATAAACACCTATGAAAAAACTGCCGAGTTCCGGACACTTTTTATTTTGAAAGCCTATTGACAATTTCTTTCACAAACCAAACCTTCGAGGCACTTATTTAGACATAACATGATGTTATCGTGCTGATTGGGCTTCGAAAAAATTGTCACTTCCAAGGAAAATTAACCAAAGAAAACATCAAGTTCGGTAGATGAAAATACGAATCGATTTTTTAATATTACACCTGCATATATTTTAGAAACTCATGAACTCTGCACCTAACAGATTTTTATGCAACTCGCGATGTGCTCGGATGGTTTGTTTTGATATTTAAACTTTTAGCCAAACTCTTCAAAAACCGTGTATAAACCTCTATAAAAAAAACTGCCGAGTTTCGGACACTTTTTATTATGAAAGCCTATTGACAATTTCTTTCGCAAACCAAACCTTCGAGCCACTTATTTAGACATAACATGATGTTATCGTGCGGATTAGGCTTCGAAAAAATTGTCACTTCCAAGGAAAATTAACCAAAGAAAACATCAAGTTCGGTAGATGAAAATACGAATCGATTTTTTAATATTACACCTGTATATATTTTAGAAACTCATGAACTCTGCACCTAACTAATTTTTATGCAACTCGCGATGTGCTCGGATGGTTTGTTTTGATATTTAAACTTTTAGCCAAACTCTTCAAAAACCGTGTATAAACCCCTATGAAAAAACTGCCGAGTTTCGGACACTTTTTATTTTGAAAGCCTATTGACAATTTCTTTCGCAAACCAAACCTTCGAGCCACTTATTTAGACATAACATGATGTTATCGTGCGGATTAGGCTTCGAAAAAATTGTCACTTCCTAGGAAACTTAACCAAAGAAAACATCAAGTTCGGTAGATGAAAATACGAAGCGATTTGTGAATATTACACCTGTATATATTATAGAAACCCATGAACTCTGCACCTAACTGATTTTTATGCAACTCACGATGTTCTTTGATGGTTTTTTTTTATACTTAAACTTTTAGCCAAACTCTTCAAAAACCGTGTATAAACCCCTATGAAAAAACTGCCGAGTTTCGGACACTTTTTATTTTGAAAGCCTATTGACAATTTCATTCGCAAACCAAACCTTCGAGCCACTTATTTAGACATAACATGATGTTATCGTGCGGATTAGGCTTCGAAAAAATTGTCACTTCCAAGGAAACTTAACCAAAGAAAACATCAAGTTCGGTGGATGAAAATACGAAGCGATTTGTGAATATTACACCTGTATATATTATAGAAACCCCTGAACTCTGCACCTAACTGATTTTTATTCAACTCACGATGTTCTTTGATGGTTTGTTTGCATATTTAAATTTTTAGCCAAATTATTCAAATACCGTGTATAAACACCTATGAAAAAACTGCCGAGTTCCGGACACTTTTTATTTTCAAAGCCTATTGACAATTTCATTCGCAAACCAAACCTTCGAGCCACTTATTTAGACATAACATGATGTTATCGTGCGGATTAGGCTTCGAAAAAATTGTCACTTCCAAGGAAACTTAACCAAAGAAAACATCAAGTTCGGTGGATGACAAATACGAAGCGATTTGTGAATATTACACCTGTATATATTATAGAAACCCATGAACTCTGCACCTAACTGATTTTTATGCAACTCGCGATGTGCTCGGATGGTTTGTTTTGATATTTAAACTTTTAGCCAAACTCTTCAAAAACCGTGTATAAACCTCTATAAAAAAACTGCCGAGTTTCGGACACTTTTTATTATGAAAGCCTATTGACAATTTCTTTCGCAAACCAAACCTTCGAGCCACTTATTTAGACATAACATGATGTTATCGTGCGGATTAGGCTTCGAAAAAATTGTCACTTCCAAGGAAAATTAACCAAAGAAAACATCAAGTTCGGTAGATGAAAATACGAATCGATTTTTTAATATTACACCTGTATATATTTTAGAAACTCATGAACTCTGCACCTAACTAATTTTTATGCAACTCGCGATGTGCTCGGATGGTTTGTTTTGATATTTAAACTTTTAGCCAAACTCTTCAAAAACCGTGTATAAACCCCTATGAAATAACTGCCGAGTTTCGGACACTTTTTATTTTGAAAGCCTATTGACAATTTCTTTCGCAAACCAAACCTTCGAGCCACTTATTTAGAGATAACATGATGTTATCGTGCGGATTAGGCTTCGAAAAAATTGTCACTTCCAAGGAAAATTAACAAAAGAAAACATCAAGTTCGGTAGATGAAATTACGAATCGATTTGTGAATATTACACCTGTATATATTATAGAAATCCATGAACTCTGCACCTATTTGAATTTTATGCAACTCACGATGTTCTTTGATGATTTGTTTGCATATTTAAATTTTTAGCCAAATTACTCAAAAACCGTGTATAAACACCTATGAAAAAACTGCCGAGTTCCGGACACTTTTTATTTTGAAAGCCTATTGACAATTTCTTTCACAAACCAAACCTTCGAGGCACTTATTTAGACATAACATGATGTTATCGTGCTGATTGGGCTTCGAAAAAATTGTCACTTCCAAGGAAAATTAACCAAAGAAAACATCAAGTTCGGTAGATGAAAATACGAATCGATTTTTTAATATTACACCTGCATATATTTTAGAAACTCATGAACTCTGCACCTAACTGATTTTTATGCAACTCGCGATGTGCTCGGATGGTTTGTTTTGATATTTAAACTTTTAGCCAAACTCTTCAAAAACCGTGTATAAACCCCTATGAAAAAACTACCGAGTTTCGGACAGTTTTTATTTTGAAAGCCTATTGACAATTTCTTTCGCAAACCAAACCTTCGAGCCACTTATTTAGACATAACATGATGTTATCGTGCGGATTAGGCTTCGAAAAAATTGTCACTTCCAAGGAAAATTAACCAAAGAAAACATCAAGTTCGGTAGATGAAAATACGAATCTATTTTTTAATATTACACCTGTATATATTTTAGAAACTCATGAACTCTGCACCTAACAGATTTTTATGCAACTCACGATGTTCTTTGATGGTTTGTTTTTATACTTAAACTTTTAGCCAAACTCTTCAAAAACCGTGTATAAACCCCTATGAAATAACTGCCGAGTTTCGGACACTTTTTATTTTGAAAGCCTATTGACAATTTCATTCGCAAACCAAACCTTCGAGCCACTTATTTAGACATAACATGATGTTATCGTGCAGATTAGGCTTCGAAAAAATTGTCACTTCCAAGGAAACTTAACCAAAGAAAACATCAAGTTCGGTAGATGAAAATACGAAGCGATTTGTGAATATTATACCTGTATATATTATAGAAACCCATGAACTCTGCCCCTAACTGATTTTTATGCAACTCACGATGTTCTTTGATTGTTTGTTTTTATACTTAAACTTTTAGCCAAACTCTTCAAAAACCGTGTATAAACCCCTATGAAAAAACTGCCGAGTTTCGGACACTTTTTATTTTGAAAGCCTATTGACAATTTCTTTCGCAAACCAAACCTTCGAGCGACTTATTTAGACATAAAATGATGTAATCGTGCTGATTAGGCTTCCAAAAAATTGTCACTTCCAAGGAAAATTAACCAAAGAAAACTTCAAGTTCGGTAGATGAAAATACGAATCGATTTTTTAATATTACACCTGTATATATTTTAGAAGCCAATGAACTCTGCACCTAACTGATTTTTATGCAACTCGCGATGTGCTCGGATGGTTTTTTTGATATTTAAACTTTTAGCCAAACTCTTCAAAAACCGTGTATAAACCCCTATGAAAAAACTGCCGAGTTTCGGACACTTTTTATTTTGAAAGCCTATTGACAATTTCTTTCGCAAACCAAACCTTCGAGCCACTTATTTAGACATAACATGATGTTATCGTGCGGATTAGGCTTCGAAAAAATTGTCACTTCCAAGGAAAATTAACCAAAGAAAACATCAAGTTCGGTAGATGAAAATACGAATCTATTTTTTAATATTACACCTGTATATATTTTAGAAACTCATGAACTCTGCACCTAACAGATTTTTATGCAACTCACGATGTTCTTTGATGGTTTGTTTTTATACTTAAACTTTTAGCCAAACTCTTCAAAAACCGTGTATAAACCCCTATGAAAAAACTGCCGAGTTTCGGACACTTTTTATTTTGAAAGCCTATTGACAATTTCATTCGCAAACCAAACCTTCGAGCCACTTATTTAGACATAACATGATGTTATCGTGCAGATTAGGCTTCGAAAAAATTGTCACTTCCAAGGAAACTTAACCAAAGAAAACATCAAGTTCGGTAGATGAAAATACGAAGCGATTTGTGAATATTATACCTGTATATATTATAGAAACCCATGAACTCTGCCCCTAACTGATTTTTATGCAACTCACGATGTTCTTTGATGGTTTGTTTTTATACTTAAACTTTTAGCCAAACTCTTCAAAAACCGTGTATAAACCCCTATGAAAAAACTGCCGAGTTTCGGACACTTTTTATTTTGAAAGCCTATTGACAATTTCTTTCGCAAACCAAACCTTCGAGCCACTTATTTAGACATAACATGATGTTATCGTGCGGATTAGGCTTCGAAAAAATTGTCACTTCCAAGGAAAATTAACCAAAGAAAACATCAAGTTCGGTAGATGAAAATACGAATCGATTTTTTAATATTACACTTGTATATATTTTAGAAGCCAATGAACTCTGCACCTAACTGATTTTTATGCAACTCGCGATGTGCTCGGATGGTTTGTTTTGATATTTAAACTTTTAGCCAAACTCTTCAAAAACCGTGTATAAACCCCTATGAAAAAACTGCCGAGTTTCGGACACTTTTTATTTTGAAAGCCTATTGACAATTTCTTTCGCAAACCAAACCTTCGAGCCAATTATTTAGACATAACATGATGTTATCGTGCGGATTAGGCTTCGAAAAAATTGTCACTTCCAAGGAAACTTAACCAAAGAAAACTTCAAGTTCGATAGATGAAAATACGAATCGATTTTTTAATATTACACCTGTATATATTATAGAAACCCACGAACTCTGCACCTATTTGATTTTTATGCAACTCACGATGTTCTTTGATGATTTGTTTGCATAATTAAATTTTTAGCCAAATTATTCAAAAACCGTGTATAAACACCTATGAAAAAACTGCCGAGGTCCGGACACTTTTTATTTTGAAAGCCTATTGACAATTTCACTCGCAAACCAAACCTTCGAGCCACTTATTTAGACATAACATGATGTTATCGTGCTGATTGGGCTTCGAAAAAATTGTCACTTGCAAGGAAAATTAACCAAAGAAAACATCAAGTTCGGTAGATGAAAATACGAATCGATTTTTTAATATTACACCTGCATATATTTTAGAAACTCATGAACTCTGCACCTAACTGATTTTTATGCAACTCGCGATGTGCTCGGATGGTTTGTTTTGATATTTAAACTTTTAGCCAAACTCTTCAAAAACCGTGTATAAACCTCTATAAAAAAACTGCCGAGTTTCGGACACTTTTTATTATGAAAGCCTATTGACAATTTCTTTCGCATACCAAACCTTCGAGCCACTTATTTAGACATAACATGATGTTATCGTGTGGATTAGGCTTCGAAAAAATTGTCACTTCCAAGGAAAATTAACCAAAGAAAACATCAAGTTCGGTAGATGAAAATACGAATCGATTTTTTAATATTACACCTGTATATATTTTAGAAACTCATGAACTCTGCACCTAACTAATTTTTATGCAACTCGCGATGTGCTCGGATGGTTTGTTTTGATATTTAAACTTTTAGCCAAACTCTTCAAAAACCGTGTATAAACCCCTATGAAAAAACTGCCGAGTTTCGGACACTTTTTATTTTGAAAGCCTATTGACAATTTCTTTCGCAAACCAAACCTTCGAGCCACTTATTTAGACATAACATGATGTTATCGTGCGGATTAGGCTTCGAAAAAATTGTCACTTCCAAGGAAAATTAACCAAAGAGAACATCAAGTTCGGTAGATGAAAATACGAATCTATTTTTTAATATTACACCTGTATATATTTTAGAAACTCATGAACTCTGCACCTAACAGATTTTTATGCAACTCACGATGTTCTTTGATGGTTTGTTTTTATACTTAAACTTTTAGCCAAACTCTTCAAAAACCGTGTATAAACCCCTATGAAATAACTGCCGAGTTTCGGACACTTTTTATTTTGAAAGCCTATTGACAATTTCATTCGCAAACCAAACCTTCGAGCCACTTATTTAGACATAACATGATGTTATCGTGCAGATTAGGCTTCGAAAAAATTGTCACTTCCAAGGAAACTTAACCAAAGAAAACATCAAGTTCGGTAGATGAAAATACGAAGCGATTTGTGAATATTATACCTGTATATATTATAGAAACCCATGAACTCTGCCCCTAACTGATTTTTATGCAACTCACGATGTTCTTTGATTGTTTGTTTTTATACTTAAACTTTTAGCCAAACTCTTCAAAAACCGTGTATAAACCCCTATGAAAAAACTGCCGAGTTTCGGACACTTTTTATTTTGAAAGCCTATTGACAATTTCTTTCGCAAACCAAACCTTCGAGCGACTTATTTAGACATAAAATGATGTAATCGTGCTGATTAGGCTTCCAAAAAATTGTCACTTCCAAGGAAAATTAACCAAAGAAAACTTCAAGTTCGGTAGATGAAAATACGAATCGATTTTTTAATATTACACCTGTATATATTTTAGAAGCCAATGAACTCTGCACCTAACTGATTTTTATGCAACTCGCGATGTGCTCGGATGGTTTTTTTGATATTTAAACTTTTAGCCAAACTCTTCAAAAACCGTGTATAAACCCCTATGAAAAAACTGCCGAGTTTCGGACACTTTTTATTTTGAAAGCCTATTGACAATTTCTTTCGCAAACCAAACCTTCGAGCCACTTATTTAGACATAACATGATGTTATCGTGCGGATTAGGCTTCGAAAAAATTGTCACTTCCAAAGAAAATTAACCAAAGAAAACATCAAGTTCGGTAGATGAAAATACGAATCTATTTTTTAATATTACACCTGTATATATTTTAGAAACTCATGAACTCTGCACCTAACAGATTTTTATGCAACTCACGATGTTCTTTGATGGTTTGTTTTTATACTTAAACTTTTAGCCAAACTCTTCAAAAACCGTGTATAAACCCCTATGAAAAAACTGCCGAGTTTCGGACACTTTTTATTTTGAAAGCCTATTGACAATTTCATTCGCAAACCAAACCTTCGAGCCACTTATTTAGACATAACATGATGTTATCGTGCGGATTAGGCTTCGAAAAAATTGTCACTTCCAAGGAAACTTAACCAAAGAAAACATCAAGTTCGGTAGATGAAAATACGAAGCGATTTGTGAATATTATACCTGTATATATTATAGAAACCCATGAACTCTGCCCCTAACTGATTTTTATGCAACTCACGATGTTCTTTGATGGTTTGTTTTTATACTTAAACTTTTAGCCAAACTCTTCAAAAACCGTGTATAAACCCCTATGAAAAAACTGCCGAGTTTCGGACACTTTTTATTTTGAAAGCCTATTGACAATTTCTTTCGCAAACCAAACCTTCGAGCCACTTATTTAGACATAACATGATGTTATCGTGCGGATTAGGCTTCGAAAAAATTGTCACTTCCAAGGAAAATTAACCAAAGAAAACATCAAGTTCGGTAGATGAAAATACGAATCGATTTTTTAATATTACACTTGTATATATTTTAGAAGCCAATGAACTCTGCACCTAACTGATTTTTATGCAACTCGCGATGTGCTCGGATGGTTTGTTTTGATATTTAAACTTTTAGCCAAACTCTTCAAAAACCGTGTATAAACCCCTATGAAAAAACTGCCGAGTTTCGGACACTTTTTATTTTGAAAGCCTATTGACAATTTCTTTCGCAAACCAAACCTTCGAGCCAATTATTTAGACATAACATGATGTTATCGTGCGGATTAGGCTTCGAAAAAATTGTCACTTCCAAGGAAACTTAACCAAAGAAAACTTCAAGTTCGATAGATGAAAATACGAATCGATTTTTTAATATTACACCTGTATATATTATAGAAACCCACGAACTCTGCACCTATTTGATTTTTATGCAACTCACGATGTTCTTTGATGATTTGTTTGCATAATTAAATTTTTAGCCAAATTATTCAAAAACCGTGTATAAACACCTATGAAAAAACTGCCGAGGTCCGGACACTTTTTATTTTGAAAGCCTATTGACAATTTCACTCGCAAACCAAACCTTCGAGCCACTTATTTAGACATAACATGATGTTATCGTGCTGATTGGGCTTCGAAAAAATTGTCACTTGCAAGGAAAATTAACCAAAGAAAACATCAAGTTCGGTAGATGAAAATACGAATCGATTTTTTAATATTACACCTGCATATATTTTAGAAACTCATGAACTCTGCACCTAACTGATTTTTATGCAACTCGCGATGTGCTCGGATGGTTTGTTTTGATATTTAAACTTTTAGCCAAACTCTTCAAAAACCGTGTATAAACCTCTATAAAAAAACTGCCGAGTTTCGGACACTTTTTATTATGAAAGCCTATTGACAATTTCTTTCGCATACCAAACCTTCGAGCCACTTATTTAGACATAACATGATGTTATCGTGTGGATTAGGCTTCGAAAAAATTGTCACTTCCAAGGAAAATTAACCAAAGAAAACATCAAGTTCGGTAGATGAAAATACGAATCGATTTTTTAATATTACACCTGTATATATTTTAGAAACTCATGAACTCTGCACCTAACTAATTTTTATGCAACTCGCGATGTGCTCGGATGGTTTGTTTTGATATTTAAACTTTTAGCCAAACTCTTCAAAAACCGTGTATAAACCCCTATGAAAAAACTGCCGAGTTTCGGACACTTTTTATTTTGAAAGCCTATTGACAATTTCTTTCGCAAACCAAACCTTCGAGCCACTTATTTAGACATAACATGATGTTATCGTGCGGATTAGGCTTCGAAAAAATTGTCACTTCCAAGGAAAATTAACCAAAGAAAACATCAAGTTCGGTAGATGAAAATACGAATCGATTTTTTAATATTACACCTGTATATATTTTAGAAACTCATGAACTCTGCACCTAACTGATTTTTATGCAACTCACGATGTGCTCGGATGGTTTGTTTTGATATTTAAACTTTTAGCCAAACTCTTCAAAAACCGTGTATAAACCCCTATGAAAAAACTGCCGAGTTTCGGATACTTTTTATTTTGAAAGCCTATTGACAATTTCTTTCGCAAACCAAACCTTCAAGCCACTTATTTAGACATAACATGATGTTATCGTGCTGATTAGGCTTCGAAAAAATTGTCACTTCCAAGGAAAATTAACAAAAGAAAACATCAAGTTCGGTAGATGAAATTACGAATCGATTTGTGAATATTACACCTGTATATATTATAGAAATCCATGAACTCTGCACCTATTTGAATTTTATGCAACTCACGATGTTCTTTGATGATTTGTTTGCATATTTAAATTTTTAGCCAAATTACTCAAAAACCGTGTATAAACACCTATGAAAAAACTGCCGAGTTCCGGACACTTTTTATTTTGAAAGCCTATTGACAATTTCTTTCACAAACCAAACCTTCGAGGCACTTATTTAGACATAACATGATGTTATCGTGCTGATTGGGCTTCGAAAAAATTGTCACTTCCAAGGAAAATTAACCAAAGAAAACATCAAGTTCGGTAGATGAAAATACGAATCTATTTTTTAATATTACACCTGTATATATTTTAGAAACTCATGAACTCTGCACCTAACAGATTTTTATGCAACTCACGATGTTCTTTGATGGTTTGTTTTTATACTTAAACTTTTAGCCAAACTCTTCAAAAACCGTGTATAAACCCCTATGAAATAACTGCCGAGTTTCGGACACTTTTTATTTTGAAAGCCTATTGACAATTTCATTCGCAAACCAAACCTTCGAGCCACTTATTTAGACATAACATGATGTTATCGTGCAGATTAGGCTTCGAAAAAATTGTCACTTCCAAGGAAACTTAACCAAAGAAAACATCAAGTTCGGTAGATGAAAATACGAAGCGATTTGTGAATATTATACCTGTATATATTATAGAAACCCATGAACTCTGCCCCTAACTGATTTTTATGCAACTCACGATGTTCTTTGATGGTTTGTTTTTATACTTAAACTTTTAGCCAAACTCTTCAAAAACCGTGTATAAACCCCTATGAAAAAACTGCCGAGTTTCGGACACTTTTTATTTTGAAAGCCTATTGACAATTTCTTTCGCAAACCAAACCTTCGAGCCACTTATTTAGACATAACATGATGTTATCGTGCGGATTAGGCTTCGAAAAAATTGTCACTTCCAAGGAAAATTAACCAAAGAAAACATCAAGTTCGGTAGATGAAAATACGAATCGATTTTTTAATATTACACCTGTATATATTTTAGAAACTCATGAACTCTGCACCTAACAGATTTTTATGCAACTCACGATGTTCTTTGATGGTTTGTTTTTATACTTAAACTTTTAGCCAAACTCTTCAAAAACCGTGTATAAACCCCTATGAAATAACTGCCGAGTTTCGGACACTTTTTATTTTGAAAGCCTATTGACAATTTCTTTCGCAAACCAAACCTTCGAGCCACTTATTTAGACATAACATGATGTTATCGTGCGGATTAGGCTTCGAAAAAATTGTCACTTCCAAGGAAAATTAACCAAAGAAAACATCAAGTTCGGTAGATGAAAATACGAATCGATTTTTTAATATTACACTTGTATATATTTTAGAAGCCAATGAACTCTGCACCTAACTGATTTTTATGCAACTCGCGATGTGCTCGGATGGTTTGTTTTGATATTTAAACTTTTAGCCAAACTCTTCAAAAACCGTGTATAAACCCCTATGAAAAAACTGCCGAGTTTCGGACACTTTTTATTTTGAAAGCCTATTGACAATTTCTTTCGCAAACCAAACCTTCGAGCCACTTATTTAGACATAACATGATGTTATCGTGCGGATTAGGCTTCGAAAAAATTGTCACTTCCAAGGAAAATTAACCAAAGAAAACATCAAGTTCGGTAGATGAAAATACGAATCGATTTTTTAATATTACACTTGTATATATTTTAGAAACTCATGAACTCTGCACCTAACTGATTTTTATGCAACTCACGAAGTGCTCGGATGGTTTGTTTTGATATTTAAACTTTTAGCCAAACTCTTCAAAAACCGTGTATAAACCCCTATGAAAAAACTGCCGAGTTTCGGATACTTTTTATTTTGAAAGCCTATTGACAATTTCTTTCGCAAACCAAACCTTCGAGCCACTTATTTAGACATAACATGATGTTATCGTGCTGATTAGGCTTCGAAAAAATTGTCACTTCCAAGGAAAATTAACAAAAGAAAACATCAAGTTCGGTAGATGAAATTACGAATCGATTTGTGAATATTACACCTGTATATATTATAGAAATCCATGAACTCTGCACCTATTTGAATTTTATGCAACTCACGATGTTCTTTGATGATTTGTTTGCATATTTAAATTTTTAGCCAAATTACTCAAAAACCGTGTATAAACACCTATGAAAAAACTGCCGAGTTTCGGACACTTTTTATTTTGAAAGCCTATTGACAATTTCATTCGCAAACCTAACCTTCGAGCCACTTATTTAGACATAACATGATGTTATCGTGCGGATTAGGCTTCGAAAAAATTGTCACTTCCAAGGAAACTTAACCAAAGAAAACATCAAGTTCGGTAGATGAAAATACGAAGCGATTTATGAATATTATACCTGTATATATTATAGAAACCCATGAACTCTGCACCTAACTGATTTTTATTCAACTCACGATGTTCTTTGATGGTTTGTTTTGATACTTAAACTTTTAGCCAAACTCTTCAAAAACCGTGTATAAACCCCTATGAAAAAACTACCGAGTTTCGGACAGTTTTTATTTTGAAAGCCTATTGACAATTTCTTTCGCAAACCAAACCTTCGAGCCACTTATTTAGACATAACATGATGTTATCGTGCAGATTAGGCTTCGAAAAAATTGTCACTTCCAAGGAAAATTAACCAAAGAAAACATCAAGTTCGGTAGATGAAAATACGAATCTATTTTTTAATATGACACCTGTATATATTTTAGAAACTCATGAACTCTGCACCTAACAGATTTTTATGCAACTCACGATGTTCTTTGATGGTTTGTTTTTATACTTAAACTTTTAGCCAAACTCTTCAAAAACCGTGTATAAACCCCTATGAAATAACTGCCGAGTTTCGGACACTTTTTATTTTGAAAGCCTATTGACAATTTCATTCGCAAACCAAACCTTCGAGCCACTTATTTAGACATAACATGATGTTATCGTGCAGATTAGGCTTCGAAAAAATTGTCACTTCCAAGGAAACTTAACCAAAGAAAACATCAAGTTCGGTAGATGAAAATACGAAGCGATTTGTGAATATTATACCTGTATATATTATAGAAACCCATGAACTCTGCCCCTAACTGATTTTTATGCAACTCACGATGTTCTTTGATGGTTTGTTTTTATACTTAAACTTTTAGCCAAACTCTTCAAAAACCGTGTATAAACCCCTATGAAAAAACTGCCGAGTTTCGGACACTTTTTATTTTGAAAGCCTATTGACAATTTCTTTCGCAAACCAAACCTTCGAGCGACTTATTTAGACATAAAATGATGTAATCGTGCTGATTAGGCTTCCAAAAAATTGTCACTTCCAAGGAAAATTAACCAAAGAAAACATCAAGTTCGGTAGATGAAAATACGAATCGATTTTTTAATATTACACCTGTATATATTTTAGAAGCCAATGAACTCTGCACCTAACTGATTTTTATGCAACTCGCGATGTGCTCGGATGGTTTGTTTTGATATTTAAACTTTTAGCCAAACTCTTCAAAAACCGTGTATAAACCCCTATGAAAAAACTGCCGAGTTTCGGACACTTTTTATTTTGAAAGCCTATTGACCATTTCATTCGCAAACCAAACCTTCGAGCGACTTATTTAGACATAAAATGATGTAATCGTGCTGATTAGGCTTCCAAAAAATTGTCACTTCCAAGGAAAATTAACCAAAGAAAACTTCAAGTTCGGTAGATGAAAATACGAATCGATTTTTTAATATTACACCTGTATATATTTTAGAAGCCAATGAACTCTGCACCTAACTGATTTTTATGCAACTCACGATGTTCTTTGATGGTTTGTTTTGATATTTAAACTTTTAGTCAAACTCTTCAAAAACCGTGTATAAACCCCTATGAAAAAACTGCCGAGTTTCGGACACTTTTTATTTTGAAAGCCTATTGACAATTTCTTTCGCAAACCAAACCTTCGAGCCACTTATTTAGACATAAAATGATGTAATCGTGCTGATTAGGCTTCGAAAAAATTGTCACTTCCAAGGAAAATTAACAAAAGAAAACATCAAGTTCGGTAGATGAAAATACGAAGCGATTTGTGAATATTACACCTGTATATATTATAGAAACCCATGAACTCTGCACCTAACTGATTTTTATGCAACTCGCGATGTCCTTTGATGGTTTGTTTGCATATTTAAACTTTTAGCCAAACTCTTCCAAAACCGTGTATAAACCATTATGAAAAAACTGCCGAGTTTCGGTCACTTTTTATTTTGAAAGCCTATTGACCATTTCTTTCGCAAACCAAACCTTCGAGCCACTTATTTAGACATAAAATGATGTAATCGTGCTGATTAGGCTTCGAAAAAATTGTCACTTTCAAGGAAAATTAACCAAAGAAAACTTCAAGTTCGGTAGATGAATATACGAATCGATTTTTTAATATTACATCTGTATATATTTTAGAAACCCATGAACTCTTCACCTAACTGATTTTTATGCAACTCACGATGTTCTTTGATGGTTTGTTTTGATATTTAAACTTTTAGCCAAACTCTTCAAAAACCGTGTATAAACCCCTATGAAAAAACTGACGAGTTTCGGACACTTTTTATTTTGAAAGCCTATTGACTATATCTTTCGCAAACCAAACCTTCGAGCCACTTATTTAGACATAACATGATGTTATCGTGCGGATTAGGCTTCGAAAAAATTGTCACTTCCAAGGAAACTTAACCAAAGAAAACATCAAGTTCGGTAGATGAAAATACGTAGCGATTTGTGAATATTACACCTGTATATATTATAGAAACCCATGAACTCTGCACCTAACTGATTTTTATGCAACTCACGATGTTCTTTGATGGTTTGTTTGCATATTTAAATTTTTAGCCAAATTATTCAAATACCGTGTATAAACACCTATGAAAAAACTGCCGAGTTCCGGACACTTTTTATTTTGAAAGCGTATTGACAATTTCTTTCGCAAACCAAACCTTCGAGCCACTTATTTAGACATAAAATGATGTAATCGTGCTGATTAGGCTTCGAAAAAATTGTCACTTCCAAGGAAAATTAACCAAAGAAAACTTCAAGTTCGGTAGATGAAAATACGAATCGATTTTTTAATATTACATCTGTATATATTTTAGAAACCCACGAACTCTTCACCTAACTGATTTTTATGCAACTCACGATGTTCTTTGATGGTTTTTTTTGATATTTAAACTTTTAGCCAAACTCTTCAAAAACCGTGCATAAACCCCTATGAAAAAACTGCCGAGTTTCGGCCACTTTTTATTTTGAAAGCCTATTGACCATTTCATTCGCAAACCAAACCTTCGAGCCACTTATTTAGACATAACATGATGTTATCGTGCGGATTAGGCTTCGAAAAAATTGTCACTTCCAAGGAAACTTAACCAAAGAAAACATCAAGTTCGGTAGATGAAAATATGAAGCGATTTGTGAATATTACACCTGTATATATTATAGAAACCCATGAACTCTGCACCTATTTGAATTTTATGCAACTCACGATGTTCTTTGATGGTTTGTTTTGATATTTAAACTTTTAGCCAAACTCTTCAAAAACCGTGCATAAACCCCTATGAAAAAACTGCCGAGTTTCGGACACTTTTTATTTTGAAAGCCTATTGACTATTTCATTCGCAAACCAAACCTTCGAACCACTTATTTAGACATAACATGATGTTATCGTGCAGATTAGGCTTCGAAAAAATTGTCACTTCCAAGGAAAATTAACCAAAGAAAAATTCAAGTTCGGTAGATGAAAATACGAATCGATTTTTTAATATTACACCTGTATAAATTTTAGAAACCCATGAACTCTGCACCTAACTGATTTTTATGCAACTCGCGATGTTCTTTGATGGTTTATTTTGATATTTAAACTTTTAGCGAAACTCTTCCAAAACCGTGTATAAACCCTTATGAAAAAACTGCCGAGTTTCGGACACTTTTTATTTTGAAAGCCTATTGACAATTTCTTTCGCAAACCAAACCTTCGAGCCACTTATTTAGACATAACATGATGTTATCGTGCGGATTAGGCTTCGAAAAAATTGTCACTTCCAAGGAAAATTAACCAAAGAAAACATCAAGTTCGGTAGATGAAAATACGAATCGATTTTTTAATATTACACCTGTATATATTTTAGAAACTCATGAACTCTGCACCTAACTGATTTTTATGCAACTCACGATGTTCTTTGATGGTTTGTTTTTATATTTAAACTTTTAGCCAAACTCTTCAAAAACCGTGTATAAACCCCTATGAAAAAACTGCCGAGTTTCGGACACTTTTTATTTTGAAAGCCTATTGACAATTTCTTTCGCAAACCAAACCTTCAAGCCACTTATTTAGACATAACATGATGTTATCGTGCTGATTAGGCTTCGAAAAAATTGTCACTTCCAAGGAAAATTAACAAAAGAAAACATCAAGTTCGGTAGATGAAATTACGAATCGATTTGTGAATATTACACCTGTATATATTATAGAAATCCATGAACTCTGCACCTATTTGAATTTTATGCAACTCACGATGTTCTTTGATGATTTGTTTGCATATTTAAATTTTTAGCCAAATTACTCAAAAACCGTGTCTAAACACCTATGAAAAAACTGCCGAGTTCCGGACACTTTTTATTTTGAAAGCCTATTGACAATTTCTTTCACAAACCAAACCTTCGAGGCACTTATTTAGACATAACATGATGTTATCGTGCTGATTGGGCTTCGAAAAAATTGTCACTTCCAAGGAAAATTAACCAAAGAAAACATCAAGTTCGGTAGATGAAAATACGAATCGATTTTTGAATATTACACCTGTATATATTATAGAAACCCATGAACTCTGCACCTAACTGATTTTTATGCAACTCACGATGTTCTTTGATGGTTTGTTTTGATACTTAAACTTTTAGCCAAACTCTTCAAAAACCGTGTATAAACCCCTATGAAAAAACTGCCGAGTTTCGGACACTTTTTATTTTGAAAGCCTATTGACCATTTCATTCGCAAACCAAACCTTCAGGCGACTTATTTAGACATAAAATGATGTAATCGTGCTGATTAGGCTTCCAAAAAATTGTCACTTCCAAGGAAAATTAACCAAAGAAAACTTCAAGTTCGGTAGATGAAAATACGAATCGATTTTTTAATATTACACCTGTATATATTTTAGAAGCCAATGAACTCTGCACCTAACTGATTTTTATGCAACTCACGATGTTCTTTGATGGTTTGTTTTGATATTTAAACTTTTAGTCAAACTCTTCAAAAACCGTGTATAAACCCCTATGAAAAAACTGCCGAGTTTCGGACACTTTTTATTTTGAAAGCCTATTGACAATTTCTTTCGCAAACCAAACCTTCGAGCCACTTATTTAGACATAAAATGATGTAATCGTGCTGATTAGGCTTCGAAAAAATTGTCACTTCCAAGGAAAATTAACAAAAGAAAACATCAAGTTCGGTAGATGAAAATACGAAGCGATTTGTGAATATTACACCTGTATATATTATAGAAACCCATGAACTCTGCACCTAACTGATTTTTATGCAACTCGCGATGTCCTTTGATGGTTTGTTTGCATATTTAAACTTTTAGCCAAACTCTTCCAAAACCGTGTATAAACCCCTATGAAAAAACTGCCGAGTTTCGGACACTTTTTATTTTGAAAGCCTATTGACCATTTCTTTCGCAAACCAAACCTTCGAGCCACTTATTTAGACATAAAATGATGTAATCGTGCTGATTAGGCTTCGAAAAAATTGTCACTTCCAAGGAAAATTAACCAAAGAAAACTTCAAGTTCGGTAGATGAATATACGAATCGATTTTTTAATATTACATCTGTATATATTTTAGAAACCCATGAACTCTTCACCTAACTGATTTTTATGCAACTCACGATGTTCTTTGATGGTTTGTTTTGATATTTAAACTTTTAGCCAAACTCTTCAAAAACCGTGTATAAACCCCTATGAAAAAACTGACGAGTTTCGGACACTTTTTATTTTGAAAGCCTATTGACTATTTCTTTCGCAAACCAAACCTTCGAGCCACTTATTTAGACATAACATGATGTTATCGTGCGGATTAGGCTTCGAAAAAATTGTCACTTCCAAGGAAACTTAACCAAAGAAAACATCAAGTTCGGTAGATGAAAATACGTAGCGATTTGTGAATATTACACCTGTATATATTATAGAAACCCATGAACTCTGCACCTAACTGATTTTTATGCAACTCACGATGTTCTTTGATGGTTTGTTTGCATATTTAAATTTTTAGCCAAATTATTCAAATACCGTGTATAAACACCTATGAAAAAACTGCCGAGTTCCGGACACTTTTTATTTTGAAAGCGTATTGACAATTTCTTTCGCAAACCAAACCTTCGAGCCACTTATTTAGACATAAAATGATGTTATCGTGCGGATTAGGCTTCGAAAAAATTGTCACTTCCAAGGAAAATTAACCAAAGAAAACATCAAGTTCGGTAGATGAAAATACGAATCGATTTTTTAATATTACACCTGTATATATTTTACAAACTCATGAACTCTGCACCTAACTGATTTTTATGCAACTCACGATGTGCTCGGATGGTTTGTTTTGATATTTAAACTTTTAGCCAAACTCTTCAAAAACCGTGTATAAACCCCTATGAAAAAACTGCCGAGTTTCGGACACTTTTTATTTTGAAAGCCTATTGACAATTTCTTTCGCAAACCAAACCTTCAAGCCACTTATTTAGACATAACATGATGTTATCGTGCTGATTAGGCTTCGAAAAAATTGTCACTTCCAAGGAAAATTAACAAAAGAAAACATCAAGTTCGGTAGATGAAATTACGAATCGATTTGTGAATATTACACCTGTATATATTATAGAAATCCATGAACTCTGCACCTATTTGAATTTTATGCAACTCACGATGTTCTTTGATGATTTGTTTGCATATTTAAATTTTTAGCCAAATTACTCAAAAACCGTGTCTAAACACCTATGAAAAAACTGCCGAGTTCCGGACACTTTTTATTTTGAAAGCCTATTGACAATTTCTTTCACAAACCAAACCTTCGAGGCACTTATTTAGACATAACATGATGTTATCGTGCTGATTGGGCTTCGAAAAAATTGTCACTTCCAAGGAAAATTAACCAAAGAAAACATCAAGTTCGGTAGATGAAAATACGAATCGATTTTTGAATATTACACCTGTATATATTATAGAAACCCATGAACTCTGCACCTAACTGATTTTTATGCAACTCACGATGTTCTTTGATGGTTTGTTTTGATACTTAAACTTTTAGCCAAACTCTTCAAAAACCGTGTATAAACCCCTATGAAAAAACTGCCGAGTTTCGGACACTTTTTATTTTGAAAGCCTATTGACCATTTCATTCGCAAACCAAACCTTCAGGCGACTTATTTAGACATAAAATGATGTAATCGTGCTGATTAGGCTTCCAAAAAATTGTCACTTCCAAGGAAAATTAACCAAAGAAAACTTCAAGTTCGGTAGATGAAAATACGAATCGATTTTTTAATATTACACCTGTATATATTTTAGAAGCCAATGAACTCTGCACCTAACTGATTTTTATGCAACTCACGATGTTCTTTGATGGTTTGTTTTGATATTTAAACTTTTAGTCAAACTCTTCAAAAACCGTGTATAAACCCCTATGAAAAAACTGCCGAGTTTCGGACACTTTTTATTTTGAAAGCCTATTGACAATTTCTTTCGCAAACCAAACCTTCGAGCCACTTATTTAGACATAAAATGATGTAATCGTGCTGATTAGGCTTCGAAAAAATTGTCACTTCCAAGGAAAATTAACAAAAGAAAACATCAAGTTCGGTAGATGAAAATACGAAGCGATTTGTGAATATTACACCTGTATATATTATAGAAACCCATGAACTCTGCACCTAACTGATTTTTATGCAACTCGCGATGTCCTTTGATGGTTTGTTTGCATATTTAAACTTTTAGCCAAACTCTTCCAAAACCGTGTATAAACCCCTATGAAAAAACTGCCGAGTTTCGGACACTTTTTATTTTGAAAGCCGATTGACCATTTCTTTCGCAAACCAAACCTTCGAGCCACTTATTTAGACATAAAATGATGTAATCGTGCTGATTAGGCTTCGAAAAAATTGTCACTTCCAAGGAAAATTAACCAAAGAAAACTTCAAGTTCGGTAGATGAATATACGAATCGATTTTTTAATATTACATCTGTATATATTTTAGAAACCCATGAACTCTTCACCTAACTGATTTTTATGCAACTCACGATGTTCTTTGATGGTTTGTTTTGATATTTAAACTTTTAGCCAAACTCTTCAAAAACCGTGTATAAACCCCTATGAAAAAACTGACGAGTTTCGGACACTTTTTATTTTGAAAGCCTATTGACTATTTCTTTCGCAAACCAAACCTTTGAGCCACTTATTTAGACATAACATGATGTTATCGTGCGGATTAGGCTTCGAAAAAATTGTCACTTCCAAGGAAACTTAACCAAAGAAAACATAAAGTTCGGTAGATGAATATACGTAGCGATTTGTGAATATTACACCTGTATATATTATAGAAACCCATGAACTCTGCACCTAACTGATTTTTATGCAACTCACGATGTTCTTTGATGGTTTGTTTGCATATTTAAATTTTTAGCCAAATTATTCAAATACCGTGTATAAACACCTATGAAAAAACTGCCGAGTTCCGGACACTTTTTATTTTGAAAGCGTATTGACAATTTCTTTCGCAAACCAAACCTTCGAGCCACTTATTTAGACATAAAATGATGTAATCGTGCTGATTAGGCTTCGAAAAAATTGTCACTTCCAAGGAAAATTAACCAAAGAAAACTTCAAGTTCGGTAGATGAAAATACGAATCGATTTTTTAATATTACATCTGTATATATTTTAGAAACCCATGAACTCTTCACCTAACTGATTTTTATGCAACTCACGATATTCTTTGATGGTTTGTTTTGATATTTAAACTTTTAGCCAAACTCTTCAAAAACCGTGCATAAACCCCTATGAAAAAACTGGCGAGTTTCGGACACTTTTTATTTTGAAAGCCTATTGACCATTTCATTCGCAAACCAAACCTTCGAGCCACTTATTTAGACATAACATGATGTTATCGTGCGGATTAGGCTTCGAAAAAATTGTCACTTCCAAGGAAACTTAACCAAAGAAAACATCAAGTTCGGTAGATGAAAATATGAAGCGATTTGTGAATATTACACCTGTATATATTATAGAAACCCATGAACTCTGCACCTAACTGATTTTTATGCAACTCACGATGTTCTTTGATGGTTTGTTTGCATATTTAAATTTTCCAAATTATTCAAATACCGTGTATAAACACCTATGAAAAAATTGCCGAGTTCCGGACACTTTTTATTTTGAAAGCTTATTGACAATTTCTTTCGCAAACCAAACTTTCGAGCCACTTATTTAGACCTAAAATGATGTAATCGTGCTGATTAGGCTTCGAAAAAATTGTCACTTCCAAGGAAAATTAACCAAAGAAAAATTCAAGTTCGGTAGATGAAAATACGAATCGATTTTTTAATATTACACCTGTATAAATTTTAGAAACCCATGAACTCTGCACCTAACTGATTTTTATGCAACTCACGATGTTCTTTGATGGTTTTTTTTGATATTTAAACTTTTAGCGAAACTCTTCAAAAACTGTGTATAAACCCCTATGAAAAAACTGCCGAGTTTCGGACACTTTTTATTTTGAAAGCCTATTGACCATTTCATTCGCAAACCAAACCTTCGAGCCACTTATTTAGACATAACATGATGTTATCGTGCGGATTAGGCTTCGAAAAAATTGTCACTTCCAAGGAAACTTGACCAAAGAAAAAATCAAGTTCGGTAGATGAAAATACGAAGCGATTTGTGAATATTACACCTGTATATATTATAGAAACCCATGAACTCTGCACCTAACTGATTTTTATGCAACTCACGATGTTCTTTGATGGTTTGTTTTGATATTTAAACTTTTAGCCAAACTCTTCAAAAACCGTGTATAAACCCCTATGAAAAAACTGCCGAGTTTCGGACACTTTTTATTTTGAAAGCCTATTGACAATTTCTTTCGCAAACCAAACCTTCGAGCCACTTATTTAGACATAAAATGATGTAATCGTGCTGATTAGGCTTCGAAAAAATTGTCACTTCCAAGGAAAATTAACCAAAGAAAACTTCAAGTTCGGTAGATGAAAATACGAATCGATTTTTTAATATTACATCTGTATATATTTTAGAAACCCATGAACTCTTCAGCTAACTGATTTTTATGCAACTCACGATGTTCTTTGATGGTTTGTTTTGATATTTAAACTTTTAGCCAAACTCTTCAAAAACCGTGTATAAACCCCTATGAAAAAACTGCCGAGTTTCGGACACTTTTTATTTTGAAAGCCTATTGACCATTTCATTCGCAAACCAAACCTTCGAGCCACTTATTTAGACATAACATGATGTTATCGTGCGGATTAGGCTTCGAAAAAATTGTCACATCCAAGGAAACTTAACCAAAGAAAACATCAAGTTCGGTAGATGAAAATACGAAGCGATTTGTGAATATTACACCTGTATATATTATAGAAACCCATGAACTCTGCACCTAACTGATTTTTATGCAACTCACGATGTTCTTTGATGGTTTATTTTGATATTTAAACTTTTAGCCAAACTCTTCAAAAACCGTGTATAAACCCCTATGAAAAAACTGCCGAGTTTCGGACACTTTTTATTTTGAAAGCCTATTGACCATTTCATTCGCAAACCAAACCTTCGAGCCACTTATTTAGACATAACATGATCTTATCGTGCGGATTAGGCTTCGAAAAAGTTGTCACTTCCAAGTAAACTTAACCAAGGAAAACATCAAGTTCGGTAGATGAAAATACGAAGCGATTTGTGAATATTACACCTGTATATATTATAGAAACCCATGAACTCTACACCTAACTGATTTTTATGCAACTCACGATGTTCTTTGATGGTTTGTTTGCATATTTAAATTTTTAGCCAAATTATTCAAATACCGTGTATAAATACCTATGAAAAAACTGCCGAGTTCCGGACACTTTTTATTTTGAAAGCCTATTGACAATTTCTTTCGCAAACCAAACCTTCGAGCCACTTATTTAGACATAAAATGATGTAATCGTGCTAATTAGGCTTCGAAAAAATTGTCACTTCCAAGAAAAATTAACCAAAGAGAACTTCAAGTTCGGTAGATGAAAATACGAATCGATTTTTTAATATTACATCTGTATATATTTTAGAAACCCATGAACTTTTCACCTAACTGATTTTTATGCAACTCACGATGTTCTTTGATGGTTTGTTTTGATATTTAAACTTTTAGCCAAACTCTTCAAAAACCGTGTATAAACCCCTATGAAAAAACTGCCGAGTTTCGGAAACTTTTTATTTTGAAAGCCTATTGACCATTTCATTCGCAAACCAAACCTTCGAGCCACTTATTTAGACATAACATGATGTTATCGTGCGGATTAGGCTTCGAAAAAATTGTCACATCCAAGGAAACTTAACCAAAGAAAACATCAAGTTCGGTAGATGAAAATACGAATCGATTTGTGAATATTACACCTGTATATATTATAGAAACCCATGAACTCTGCACCTAACTGATTTTTATGCAACTCACGATGTTCTTTGATGGTTTATTTTGATATTTAAACTTTTAGCCAAACTCTTCAAAAACCGTGTATAAACCCCTATGAAAAAACTGCCGAGTTTCGGACACTTTTTATTTTGAAAGCCTATTGACCATTTCATTCGCAAACCAAACCTTCGAGCCACTTATTTAGACATAAAATGATGTAATCGTGCTGATTAGGCTTCGAAAAAATTGTCACTTCCAAGGAAAATTAACCAAAGAAAACTTCAAGTTCGGTAGATGAAAATACGAATCGATTTTTTAATATTACATCTGTATATATTTTATAAACCCATGAACTCTTCACCTAACTGATTTTTATGCAACTCACGATGTTCTTTGATGGTTTGTTTTTATATTTAAACTTTTAGCCAAACTCTTCAAAAACCGTGTATAAACCCCTATGAAAAAACTGCCGAGTTTCGGACACTTTTTAATTTGAAAGCCTATTGACCATTTCATTCGCAAACCAAACCTTCGAGCCACTTATTTAGACATAACATGATGTTATCGTGCGGATTAGGCTTCGAAAAAATTGTCACTTCCAAGGAAACTTAACCAAAGAAAACATCAAGTTCGGTAGATGAAAATACGAAGCGATTTGTGAACATTACACCTGTATATATTATAGAAACCCATGAACTCTTCACCTAACTGATTTTGATGCAACTCACGATGTTCTTTGATGGTTTGTTTTGATATTTAAACTTTTAGCCAAACTCTTCAAAAACCGTGTATAAACCCCTATGAAAAAACTGTCGAGTTTCGGACACTTTTTATTTTGAAAGCCTATTGACCATTTCATTCGCAAACCAAACCTTCGAGGCACTTATTTAGACATAAAATGATGTAATCGTGCTGATTAGGCTTCGAAAAAATTGTGACTTCCAAGGAAAATTAACCAAAGAAAACTTCAAGTTCGGTAGATGAAAATACGAATCGATTTTTTAATATTACATCTGTATATATTTTAGAAACCCATGAACTCTTCACCTAACTGATTTTTATGCAACTCACGATGTTCTTTGATGGTTTGTTTTGATATTTAAACTTTTAGCCAAACTCTTCTAAAACCGTGTATAAACCCCTATGAAAAAACTGCCGAGTTTCGGACAATTTTTATTTTGAAAGCCTATTGACCATTTCATTCGCAAACCAAACCTTCGAGCCACTTATTTAGACATAACATGATGTTATCGTGCGGATTAGGCTTCGAAAAAATTTTCACATCCAAGGAAACTTAACCAAAGAAAACATCAAGTTCGGTAGATGAAAATACGAAGCGATTTGTGAATATTACACCTGTATATATTATAGAAACCCATGAACTATGCACCTAACTGATTTTTATGCAACTCACGATGTTCTTTGATGGTTTATTTTGATATTTAAACTTTTAGCCAAACTCTTCAAAAACCGTGTATAAACCCCTATGAAAAAACTGCCGAGTTTCGGACACTTTTTATTTTGAAAGCCTATTGACCATTTCATTCGCAAACCAAACCTTCGAGGCACTTATTTAGAGATAAAATGATGTAATCGTGCTGATTAGGCTTCGAAAAAATTGTGACTTCCAAGGAAAGTTAACCAAAGAAAACTTCAAGTTCGGTAGATGAAAATACGAATCGATTTTTTAATATTACATCTGTATATATTTTATAAACCCATGAACTCTTCACCTAACTGATTTTTATGCAACTCACGATGTTCTTTGATGGTTTGTTTTGATATTTAAACTTTTAGCCAAACTCTTCTAAAACCGTGTATAAACCCCTATGAAAAAACTGCCGAGTTTCGGACACTTTTTATTTTGAAAGCCTATTGACCATTTCATTCGCAAACCAAACCTTCGAGCCACTTATTTACACATAACATGATGTTATCGTGCGGATTAGGCTTCGAAAAAATTGTCACTTCCAAGGAAACTTAACCAAATAAAACATAAAGTTCGGTAGATGAAAATACGAAGCGATTTGTGAATATTACACCTGTATATATTATAGAAACCCATGAACTCTGCACCTAACTGATTTTTATGCAACTCACGATGTTCTTTGATGGTTTGTTTTGATATTTAAACTTTTAGCCAAACTCTTCAAAAACCGTGTATAAACCCCTATGAAAAAACTGCCGAGTTTCGGTTACTTTTTTTTTTGAAAGCCTATTGACAATTTCTTTCGCAAACCAAACCTTCGAGCCACTTATTTAGACATGAAATGATGTAATCGTGCTGATTAGGCTTCGAAAAAATTGTCACTTCCAAGGAAAATTAACCAAAGAAAACTTCAAGTTCGGTAGATGATAATACGAATCGATTTTTTAATATTACATCTGTATATATTTTAGAAACCCATGAACTCTTCACCTAACTGGTTTTTATGCAACTCACGATGTTCTTTGATGGTTTGTTTTGATATTTTAACTTTTAGCCAAACTCTTCAAAAACCGTGTATAAACCCCTATGAAAAAACTACCGAGTTTCGGACACTTTTTAATTTGAAAGCCTATTGACCATTTCATTCGCAAACCAAACCTTCGAACCACTTATTTAGACATAACATGATGTTATCGTGCGGATTAGGCTTCGAAAAAATTGTCACTTCCAAGGAAACTTAACCAAAGAAAGCATAAAGTTCGGTAGATGAAAATACGAAGCGATTTGTGAATATTACACCTGTATATATTATAGAAGCCCATGAACTCTGCACCTAACTGATTTTTATGCAACTCACGATGTTCTTTGATGGTTTGTTTTGATATTTAAACTTTTAGCCAAACTCTTCAAAAACCGTGTATAAACCCCTATGAAAAAACTGCCGAGTTTCGGACACTTTTTATTTTGAAAGCCTATTGACAATTTCTTTCGCAAACCAAACCTTCGAGCCACTTATTTAGACATGAAATGATGTAATCGTGCTGATTAGGCTTCGAAAAAATTGTCACTTCCAAGGAAAATTAACCAAAGAAAACTTCAAGTTCGGTAGATGATAATACGAATCGATTTTTTAATATTACATCTGTATATATTTTAGAAACCCATGAACTCTTCACCTAACTGGTTTTTATGCAACTCACGATGTTCTTTGATGGTTTGTTTTGATATTTAAACTTTTAGCCAAACTCTTCAAAAACCGTGTATAAACCCCTATGAAAAAACTGCCGAGTTTCGGACACTTTTTATTTTGAAAGCCTATTGACCATTTCATTCGCAAACCAAACCTTCGAACCACTTATTTAGACATAACATGATGTTATCGTGCGGATTAGGCTTCGAAAAAATTGTCACTTCCAAGGAAACTTAACCAAAGAAAACATAAAGTTCGGTAGATGAAAATACGAAGCGATTTGTGAATATTACACCTGTATATATTATAGAAACCCATGAACTCTGGACCTAACTGATTTTTATGCAACTCACGATGTTCTTTGATGGTTTGTTTTGATATTTAAACTTTTAGCCAAACTCTTCAAAAACCGTGTATAAACCCCTATGAAAAAACTGCCGAGTTTCGGACACTTTTTATTTTGAAAGCCTATTGACAATTTCTTTCGCAAACCAAACCTTCGAGCCACTTATTTAGACATAACATGATGTTATCGTGCTGATTAGGCTTCGAAAATATTTTCACTTCCAAGAAATAGTAACCAAGGAAAACATCAAGTTCGTTAGATGAAAATACGAAATGATTTGTGAATATTGCACTTGTATATATTTTAGAAATCCATGAACTTGCATCTAACTGATTTTGAACCATCTAACGATATGCTTGGATGGTTTGTTTTGATATCTAAGCTTTTAGTCAAAATCTTCAAAAACTGTGTATAAACCACTAAGAAAAAATTGCCGAGTTTCGCATATTTTTTATTTCGATAGCATATTGATAATTTTTTTCGCAAGTCAAACCTTCGTGACACTTATTTAGACATAAGATGATGTTATCGTGGTGATTAAGCTTAGAAACAAATTTCAATTCTAAGAAAAAATAACCAAATAAACATCACTTTCGGTAGATGAAAATACGAAGCGATTTGTAAATATTACACTTGTATATATTTTAGAACCGATGAACTCTGAACCTAACTAAATTTTATACATCTCACGATGTACTTGGATGGTTTTTTTTGATATCTATTCTTTTAGCCAAACTCTTCAAAAACTGTGTATAAACCCTATGAAAAAACTGCCGAATTTCGGACACTTTTTATTTCGAAAGCATATTGATAATTTTTTCCGCAAGGCAAACCTTCGGGGCACTTATTTACACATAAGATGATGTTATCGTGGTGATTAAGTTTCGAAAAAAATTTCACTTCTAAGAAAAATTAACCAAAGTAAACATCATCTTCGGCAGATGAAAATACCAAGCGATTTGTAAATATTACACCTGTATATATTTTAGAAACCGATGAACTCTGCACCTAACTGATTTTTATACACCTCACGATGTGCTGGGATGGTTTGTTTTGATATCTAAGCTTTTAGCCAAACTCTTCAAAAACTGTAGATAAACCCTTATAAAAAAACTGCCGAGTTTCGAACACTTTATTTCGAAAGCATATTGATAATTTTGTTCGCAAGCCAAACCTTCGTGGTACTTATTTAAGCATAACATGATGTTATCGTGCTGATTAGGCTTCGAAAAAATTGGCATTTCTAAGAAAAATTAACCAAAAAAAACATCAAGATCGGTAGATGAAAATACGAAGCGATTTGTAAATATTACACCTGTATATATTTTAGAAACCCATGAACTCTGCACCTAACTGAGTTTTAATCATCTCACGATATGCTTGGATGGTTTGTTTTGATATTTAAACTTCTAGCCAAACTCTTCAAAAACTGTGTATAAACCCCTACGAAAAAACTGTCGAGTTTCGGACACTTTTTATTTTAAAAGCCTATTGACAATTTTTTTCGCAAACCAAACATTTGTGGTACTTATTTAGACATAAAATGACGTTATCATACTGATTAGGCTTTGAAAAAATTGTCACTTTTAAGAAAAATTAACCAAAGAAAATAGTAGATGAAAATACGAAGTAATTTGTGAATATTACACTTGTATGTATTTTAGGAACCGATGAACTCTGCACCTAACTGATTTTGTACAAATATTACCTAAACGGGATGATTACTTGGATATTGACTTTTCATTTACAAATGTCATAGTTTCCTCTTATGTGTGATGTGAAGAAGTTTGTCGGGAATAAATGGCTTCACTACTACTTCTTAAGAGGAAATCATTTATTTTACATAATAGTTGAAAACAACTATATTTGGAAGAAATGACGAATACTTCAGCAGAAAGGAAGAAGACCTATAGCCAAAATACATCATAAATTACACTTGTCAATGCATTTCCAATATGGTTGGATCATTTACTCCTGCCAATTTAGAATTAGATACTCCAAACAGGTTCATAATGTAAAAAGGAAGCATGCATACCTAAATTACATCACTTGAACAACATAACAAACATCATCTCTATACTTCCCAGATCTACGGACTGCAAAGGTTTCTAAGGTCTTCTTCCTTAGCATACCAGCCTGGTATGATCTTTGACACATGGGGATACAAATCCTTGTAAGAGTTTCTTATCGTCCCTTCTGCAACTCCAGTTGCCAGAGATATATCTGCACCAGTTACTTTTAACCAATTTTTCCATGCTGAGTAGAATATTTTTACTTTAATTAAAAACCTTTTTTGCATCAACTTATTTTTAGGCCTCATCTTTCACAAAGTTAGTTTTGCATTCAATATGTATTGCAAGTTACAGCAAAGGCTTCCAACCAAATCTTCTCCAGGCCCAAGCTACATATATAGCTCTTATTCAAAGTTATCGAATCATAGGCGATTTAATAATAAAGGTCATTCCACAAGTAAAGTTCTATGAATAGAACAAAAGGCAGCCAAGTGCCATCTCTCATTAGAAATCTAAAAAATAACTGGAATGTTGTTAATGATATATATTAAGTCAACAAAATCATCTTTCTATCACAGACATTTAATGGATAGTTATGATGTTTTGATTCTTACTGAATCAAGCCCTATTTGTCCAATGAAATTCATTTGATTGTGAATGCAACAAATTTTTTATGCTAATGAAAAAGAGACTTCTGCATTTCTATCCATATGTTAAAGATATATTGGTGGGAAAGGACAATTATAAACTCCCGTTACGCATACCTCTCAATGGCTTTTTATCATCTGATAGCTGCGTTATGATATATATAACTGCTGCTGCGATAGATATCGGGCTTCTCCTGCAAAAGTAACGATAACACGGAATGTCATTATTTTCTTCAAGATACAACATGCTTATTTGCATTTAGTGGTTAGTTAGTTTTTGGGATGAACAGTGGTGACAACGAAATGTTATGGATGCAACTTCTGGTATTTAGTGGTTGATTCGGTCGAGTAACTACCATTTCGTTTTTCTTAGCTAGCATATAGAACCTCAAATAGCAAGTACGCTCGACTGATTTCACCAGTTTGCTAGGGTTTTTTATGTACATAAATGTTCAATGCGTATTCACAAAATACACACTCGAAGGATAAAAATAATGAATTAATTTGAATAATTATATTAAATAGAGATTCAGAAATTTTCCTAGCATTTTCCTGTTTTTAATGTCAAAAATAATAATATCATCTTATAATACAATCCTAATGTAACCACTAATGATCCTCCAAATTAAAACTATTTATTACATACATTCATGGTGTAACAATAATTGACGAATTGCCTCTCTACTAGGACATTCAAAGTTAGAAGTGCATGCAATATGATTGGGGGAGCACAAAAAATATCACCTAATGTCAATCTCTTCGGACTTTTGCACTGCTTCCTGAGCAGCTTTGACTGCTTGATTATTCATCCCAAGATTAGAACAGAAACGTCTCTACAGAACATAGGTGGGCAAATGGTTAATTGATAAATAGTTAGTTTATGGTTTTAATCATAAATGGATTGCAATCATTTACATCCATTTAATAAATGGGTAAGGTCAATATGGTTAAATCTGGTCAAATGGACAGCCATTTATCCACCTACATTAAAATTTCATTTGATAAACATTTATCAAATTCAACTGCACAACCACCACCCAGGAGGCCTCCGCCACCCATTGCCCGGCAGTAGCCACACACAAAGCACAAGACATTGAACCGTCCCCCTCCAAAAATGAATTGATTTCCAGATGGAATCATCAATGTTGGTTGCCAAACTGGAGGGTTTAGGTTATGTGACTACTAAATTGTTAGAGGGTTTTGACAGCGGGGCAATTACAAAATTTAATTAAGGGTTTGGATACTAAACATTTATTATTTGTTTAACGGTTTACTAAATGATTATCCAGCCAAATTTTCCAGCTCCACTACAGAAAAATAATACTCAATGTCATTGAAACAAGCAGGCTATTAGCACAAATCATACTTGCAGTTCAACTTCCTAAAATATATGAAATTACTACCAAAAATGCATCTCCTAGGGAAGCAAGAACAATCAATCAAGTGAGGGGCAACAAAGATGCATAAATGAGATATGAAAAGAAAAATCAAGATGAGGGGCAACAAAGATGCATAACTACCATACTTGCAATCACATTGAAGAAGTGAGACATAATTAAAAAACCAAAGTGAAATGACAACAAAGAAAAATCAGCAGAAAAAAGGGAGCCCTAACGAATCAGCAGTCATGAGCAACCAATTTCTCCAAACAAAGTCCACGTGTAGGACGAGGTAAAATTTGGAGAAGAGGGAGAAGATTAGCCCATAAAGAGTGTCCACCTAAAAGATAGATTCACGGATTAAGAGGGGTTTAATATTAAAACCCGGAAAAGATTGAAATAGGAGAAGAAAATAAGGAAACAAGAAAAAAAAATGCAAAATATGTAAACTTTGAATTTACTCTATCAGAAAAAATGTATCTCTATACTCAGACGAATCTATGCCATGTTTTGAATGGATCAACTACTTCTTCAACACCTTAGAGCACGAGCAACCAAATTATAGTATAAAACTTAAAAAAAAAAAAATTGATGAATGCCAGCTCAAAGAAGACTTACCATAAAATCCCCAGCATGTATAGTTCCCATTTCTATGGACTGCCCCATCTCTAGCTCTAACTGCTTAACTATATATTCCTTAGCTCGGCCAATTTCCTTTTTCGTGGCCCCATTTGCAACAGAGCAAATTTCTATGTGAATTCCAAAGTTTAGAAAACAAACACAAAAATTGCAAACCGCCAATATTTATGAACTTGTATGTTACCCTTCACGGTACGTGGTTTGTCTTCTTGTCTGCATGCAATATAAAGGCAAGCAGCCAATAATGCATCCTGATTTCTCCCTCTACTAGATTTCTGATCTTCTACCTTCTTGTATATCTCATTGGCTCTATCCTGTTGTTCAATACGACCATGGCTAGACGTAATAAAAAGTACTTGATGAAAACCAATCAGTTTCTTACTGTAATTCTCATAAACATGTGATAACAACCAACAGAAATAAGGAAGAAGCAATTTGGTGTTTAATGAGCATAACAAAAGAACCACTTGCAAACTCTTGGAAATACAAGAAGGCCATAACACTTAGATGAAAATTAATACCTAAATAAAAACTTAACGGTCAAGAAGCCATGACAACTTCAGTTGTATCAATACCACCTAAAACACACCAAATCAACTATGTAGGTGTCAATAAAAGTTTATTGGCTATTTCTAATTTTATTTATTTATTAGTTATCTATTCCAACTCTACATTGATTAGTCCACATTTCTTCACGTTTGCAAGTGGTAACGGATAAGAACGGCCTCTTGTCTTGTGCCGACACTAAAATATTAGCAGTCAAAATTCCGGCCGTTCTAAGTTGTGTGCAATCATGTGATCGCATAGCCTTTTATATCAAATTATGGACTAATTATCGGACTGAAACTTCAGGGTGGAAAACATTCACCAATCTATTCACAATGCTAGTCTTACTTTTTCCAATCATGATGCTAGTCTTACTCAGTATTTATGGTCCAGATAAAGTAAAAAATGAGCATGTCAACATACAAGCCAATCAATATTTTGGGCATTGATTGTCTCTAAATTGTTGCATGACTCCAAACCAAGCTCTAGTTAATTCGCTCTTTGTCGAATATGTACTTTCTCCCTTGGCTTGGTATGCATGTGGACTTCATTAGTTGTATATTACTGTTTTATCGGTACTATCTTCATAAGATAAATACTGCATTACAAATTTCTCCAATAACAGTTACCAGTATTAAGGCTTATGTTAGAAATCAAGGTCTCAACTCAAAAGGAACTTTCATCGCATATGAGAAGATGATATGGTCGCACATAATTCTTTAACAATTAAGTTGGAGTATAGAGGCACAATATGGAATGAATTCGACATACTAAAGACAGTTCCACAGCTGAGGAAATAGAAAAAATAAATGAAACTCACAGTGAAGCACAAATGCTCAATTTTTTAGCTCATAACTCTTAACCACCAGGTGGCGACGTCAGTTAGCAGCATGCAAAAATCGCTCTCAATTAAAATATTTTTTTTCTTTTTTTACTCTAATGGACTCAATACCTTAATAAAGGCAAGCAAAGTTCACGGTATGGAGAAGTGGAATGATATACATTTAACTAACAAGCTAGCATACAGTCAGTTTCAATCACAACAATAATGAATGAAATGCGAACGATTTGAAAAGTTACCTTGATGGTCGCCACAAGGCCCAACCTGACACAATATGAAAGAAGTGTTTTGTGAGATACTAAATTATATACTTTCCATAAGAAACACATATTCAGACCATATAATTCTGTTTCCAGACCCATGATCCGTTAAGTGTGTTTCCAGATAGATTCTTCGGTTTGAAATGATTGTAGGGTAATTAAGGTCCAATAACCTAACACTGTTAACAGCCACTGAACACCACCGAGAGAAGTTGAGTCTAGTGTAAACTGGATCTTGAGACGAACATCAGGTGTGGCAGAGTACTAGATTTGATTCATGAGGATCATCACATTTCAACTGAAATAGGGAAGCCTACAACCCTAACATTCTTACAGATAAATCAACACGTATGGATATTTTCCTTGCTGGTAGCTAATACTCTGTAGAAATGAAAAATGAGAGGGGGAGGGGAGACCTATCAGCCATGGTAGCAATGGTCTTGAAAGAAAGAATCAAGGAGCGATCAGGATTGGAACCTCGATTCTGCCAGCGTCCTAAAGAGGAAGATAAGAAATCGCCAGTGGCACCGTTTGGCTTGGAGATAACAGTGGATAATCCACCATCGGTAAGAAGCGGGTTGGTGGGACCTCCAACACGTACGGGATCGTTGTCGCCCGATTCGTTGGCGAAAGTCCTCCACTCAGATGTCTCGTCTATGGAATGTGATTCGAGAACAAGTCCGCACTCGGAACAAACTGTGTCTCCGGCCGAGTGGTCGAAGACTACTTCCGTGTTTTTCTTGCAGTCCGAGCAAAATGCATCGGCCATGGCGAAATTAGGGTTAGGTCCTTTGACGCACAAGTTGAGGGGGCGGAGCTTGGTGATCTGAGAGGGCGAAATGAAATTGGTGATGCATCTAAAGGAAAGGAACGATGCACATGTGACTTGCACTTGCGCCATTTAGGTATTATTCAGTTTATTATGTCTTTAGCTTTAGCTCCCCGATTTCAAAACAAAAGGACTTCACTCAATTGTGGCCGGCCCTCAACATTTCACTATGCTCTCAATTCTTCTAACTTGAAATCCATTCATTTGAAGTGAAGCCATGAATGATCGAGCAATTTTACACGAGTTTTTCGCCACATAATTACACACCCAGGCTGCTTTCATTCACATTAATTTACCTATCAATACCTTCGATCTTGTCTTCCACTTCAGAGTACAGCTGCCTCAATCTTTCAATGTTATCTTCTGAAGTTTCCCAATAACCACGCCCATTCGCTTCCAAGAATGTTTGAATCAACTTCCGGAAAGAATTTGGATTGGTCTTCATCAATCTGTTCAGCATATCCTTGTCTTCAATGAATGTTGTGTTGGCCTCTTCATAAACCCAGTTATCAACTTGTCCAGAAGTTGCACTCCACCCCACTGTGTTAGTGAGCCGCTTCTCAATCTCACGAACACCCTCGTAACCGGTTGACAACATACCCTCGTACCACTTTGGATTCAACAGCTTTGTCCTCGCATCAAGCCTCACAGTTTCAGCTAGCGTGCGCACCTGTAAAGAAACAATATTTTTTAGATCACAGTCAGAAGAATATAAGGCGTTACAAACAAACTATTTGGCAAGAATGTACATCCACCTGAGCATTAGCCGTTGTAGTGTCAGCAATATAGGCATTCGGTTTCTTTCCATCCTTCCTCAAATTCTGAACCAGATTCGTAGGGTCAGAGTCAAAGTAATGAGATACATCCGTCAATGAGATTTCTGATGAGTCAAGATTTTGAAATGTCGCCTCCGCCGTACTCAGAGCCATCTCAAAAACCTTTCTCTTTTCGGTCATGCCTGCTCCCGGAGTATCACAATCAAATGCAAAGGACTTTCTACTCAGATACATATCTTGGAGCTGCTTCTCATCATTCCAAGAGGAATTCTCCACAGCAAGGTTGATATTGGAGGAGTATGAGCCTGAGGCATTGGAGAAGATCCTAGTAGCAGCTTCTCGAACATCACAACCAAGAGTTTGAGCTTGTTCTATTGCATGCTTCCTAACATAGTTTCTTTCTTCCGGCTCGTCCAGTTCGGCAACCATCTTTACTGCTCGATCAAGAAGGTTCATCTAAAGAGAAAGGAAAAAATGGTTCAATGTGAGCATGAAATTGTCTAAAGAGAATATAATAGAGATGGCAGTTTAATCAGGAAGGCTTGCTAACCTGATTGATAAACAGGTCTCTGAAAACACCAGAACAGTTGACAACAACATCAATTCTAGGCCTTCCTAGCTCTTCAAGACTAACCACCTCCACTTTGTTAACTCGACCCAAGCCATCAGCTACTGGTCTCACACCAATCATCCATAGGACCTGTCCCAGCGATTCACCATACGTCTTTATATTATCCGTTCCCCAGAGTACAAGAGCAACTGTCTCGGGATACTTACCCCCATTATCGGCCTTTTGTCTCTCAAGTAACCTATCCACAACAACCATTGCACTCTGCATTGCTGCTGTTGTAGGGATCGCTTGGGGGTCTAGTGCATGAATGTTTTTCCCTGTTGGTAAGACTTTCGGGTTCCTAATTGGGTCACCACCTGGGCCTGGCTCCACATACTTACCCTCCAGCGCTTGCTTCAAACTCCCCAGCTCATTGTCAGCTACTATCAATTTCAAGCAGTCTCCTAAGAAGTCGAACAAAATTCTCAGTTTCTCCCTATCTGCTCGGTAAAATCTGGTGTTTGACAAATACTGAACCCACGGTTCATTTATGCCAAAACCAAGGATCGAGCTCAGCTTATTTGTCACATCAACAACCTGACCCTTATTGTTAGTTGAGCGTTCAACAAAAGCAGAGACAGCTCCACGTGATACCTCAGTTATTTGCTTCAGTAGTTCCACATCTTTCAATATCCCTTTGTCATTTCCTCTGTAAAGATCCTCTATTCCTCTTCCAACTGTTTCTGCTAATATTGAAGGGAGTGACGAAATACTTTCTTCAGGGCGATCTAACGCTGCAATGTTGACTAGAGTTGCTACTGCTTCCATTGCTGAAGGAGGCTCCCCAATTATGTGGAGCCCGCAAGGAAGAAGCCGAGACTCGATTTCCATTATCTTTGAATAAACCTTCCCAACCACTAGGTCCCTCTCTTTCACAGGGATTTCAAGTGCTTCGTCCGGGAGATCCACATCTTTGTCAAGATTGCATTGTCTTGCTGTGCTGATGATAGAGCTTACAATCTGTTGACCACGCCCTGTATCTTTTAGTGATTGATAAGAGGCTATAAGCTCACTAAGCTGCTTTAGCCCTTTGTAAAGCCCAGCATTCTCTGCTGGAGGAGTCAGGTAGCTTATTGTGTTAGCATAACTCCGACGTTTGGCTATAGTGGCTTCAGATGGGTTGTTCGCAGCATAATAGTATATATTGGGAATATTACCGATGAGGCTATCTGGGAAGCATGCGTCACTCATTCCCACCTGTTTACCGGGCATGAATTCAAGTGAGCCATGAGTGCCAAAGTGAAGAACAGCATCGGCTTTAAAGATTTTCTCCACAAAAGAATAGTAAGCAGCAAAGCCATGGTGGGGGCTAGCTGATTTGGAGAAAAGAAGCCTCATTGGATCACCCTCATATCCAAATGTTGGCTGCACACCAATGAATACATTTCCGTACTGTTTACCATATACCAGTAGATTCTCTCCATCAGAATTCAAATTTCCAGGAGGTTTCCCCCAATTTTCTTCTAATGCCAAGGCATAAGGAGTAAGGGTCTGGTACTCTCTGACGCCCATTTTGTAGGCAATATTGAGGTTCGGGCTACTAAACTGTGCCTCTTTGTCATGAATGACTTCTTCGATTAATGCCTCAGCAGTCTCTGGAAGCCCCTCAATATTATAGCCATCCTTTTTGAGATCTTTCAAGACGGAGTATATGGAAGCAAAAACATTCAGATAGGCAGCAGTTCCAACATTTCCTTTGTCCGGAGGGAAACTGAAAACAGTAATTGCCAGCCTTTTCGCTGCCTACATTGGTAATTCGCAGTTATGTTATAAGTAGCAAAGAGCAAGTACATGAACTCTTATTGAAAACTAGTGCTTAACTGCGATACATATGGTATAATAGCAAAACACGGGCAAATTTCTATTTCAAATTAACAGTTCATGTCATCACATTTTGCAACATGTATCATTAAGATTTAATTATCACTTCCAAACACCGGAAAACCATCTTTTCATAAGCATGCATGAGAAATACAAGATTTGCGCAACCCTTGTACTAGTGGTAACATGAATTGTTTTATCTTCAGAAAGCAAATAATAATCTGTGTGATACCTTGGTTTTTCTTTTGAGCTCCGCCCAATTGATAGCCCTTATGCACAATTGCTCCACTCTCTTGTGGAGAGCATGCGATTTTCCTGCACCCACACATTGTTGAAACACCTCAGGTCAGTCCACATGTGTAGAATTAATGACTGCAGTGAATTCAAATGCGCATCACATATAAAGATGCAGTGCAATTAGAAAGAATTTGAAATGATTTCAAATTCACTTCCTTCATGTTACAAACATTTCTGTCTATGTCCATAAAAATAAATAGAGAAAAACAAGAAGTTGAGCTGCTAAGACATGGTTCCAGAAGGAGCAATGTCAATATTAGATTATCACACATACAGCAGGGAAGGTATGAAAAATTATCAAAGTAGGCGTGATACGCAAACTGCCAAGAAGCAGCTGCACCACCAATAAATTGGAAGCGGATTAGTTTTGAGTGAAATCATGGATCAAAGTTAAATAAGTCGCAAAATTTACTTACCAGTTCTTGGATCCCGTCCAGAAAATACTATGGGCTCCATGCCTCCGTCCAATTCCGGTAGGGCAACTTGCAAGGCAACCTGAATAGGATGCAGACCCAAGGTGCTATTTAGCCACTCTTCCGTGGTCTGGAATACTAAAGGCAATGCAACAATATAAGGCACATCAAGCTTCATTAGTGTCTCAATAGCCTTTGGATGATCCTGCCTTGCTGGGCCACCGACAAGAGCAAATCCTGTCAAAGACACCACTGAATTCACAAATGGTTTCTTGGTTATGGGATCAATCAAGTATCTTTCAACTGGGCCAGAAAAATCAAGCCCTCCAGCGAATATTGGTATCACTTTAGCTCCTCTGGCCTCTAGCTCCATTATCACAGCCACATAGTGGCTTTCATCACCAGTAACAATGTGACTTCTCTGTAACACCAATCCTATGATGGGTGCATCTGGACTCTTAAGTCTATCAGTCACATCTCGCCTGGTACCATACCAATTAAGATACTCCTTAACATCATCATACATGCAGGGAGCCAGTGGGTGCCAAATACCAGAATCTAAGAACATAACTGGGTCAGAATACTCGATCTTGGTTCCCTTGAGCGCAGGAACATAAGAGCCCGAAATCATTTTCACGAAATTCTGCAAATTTTCTGGAGAGCCGCCTAGCCAAAACTGCAAACTGAGAATATAAAGCCTAGCATCTTGCGCCTTATCACTAGGCAAATACTTCAAGACCTTTGGCAAGGTCCGCACAAGCTTGAGCATGCTGTCAGCGAAGCCAGCAGATTGCTTGTTTTTCTTGAAGAGTTGAAAAAAAGGACTCTTGGATTGACCAAGTTGCGACATACTGAAAGAACCCAATTTATTAAGCCTCATTACCTCGGGCATAGAAGGGAAGACCAGAACAGCATCGAGCCTGTCCCTTTCCTTCTCAACCGCCTCCTTCACCTTCAATGCGAGCTCCTCCACGAAGATCAAGGAACCGATAAAGATGTTAGCATCTTCAAGGTCCTTGCAGAAGGTGTTGTAGGTGGCGATGTCACGGAGCTCCTCCACCAAGTAGCCCACAACTTGATACGATGCGTGCTTTCCCTTGGCGTTGAGGGTTTGGACCGCAGCGGAGAGCGAAGACTGGTACTGAGCCTCGAGAACAACGTAGACGATTTTGACAGTGGGTAGACCTTGAGTGTTCTCCGGGACAATTCGTCGAACTTCTTGTGATGTTTGAGTGAAGAGACCGTTGCCGATTGCGTTCACTCTCAAGGAGGTGTTGGGGGTCGTTGTTTTTTTGGGAAGGAAAGAATGAAGAAAGAAGGTTTTCTGAGAGACTGAAGAGAAAGACACCTTGGTAGATGCGGGTATTATAGTGAACGGAGAAGATAACAACGAAGCCATTTTGGTAACAAGGGAATGGCTACTTGGCTCAACACCTGCACATCTAAGAGGCAGAGAGAAGGAAGATAAGCCCTTGTTTTTGCTTCAATTTTGAAAGAATGGCAGCAATGTTGTATGGATTGTGTGTTCAGTTAGTGATGTAGCATCATCTTCTTGTTCCTCTTTTCACTCGGGAAGAGATTCAATTTGTAGGAGCTTACTACAGAGTCATGTGTGGCGGAATAAGATACACGTGGAAACAAAGGGGATGGTGTAATTGCATTGTTTCTGAGGCCGAGCTTCGCCTTGGCGGAGTAGAGAAAATGTTGTTATATCTACTTGAAAATATATATCTATCTGTTTGGATGAAATTTCTCGCATTCTGATTGGCCACATGAGATTTTTGGCTTCAGTTATGATTTTGGGATCAGCTTCGCCTCCACCTTCAGCTTCTATGGTTGAAACAAGCTCTTCAGTCATTAAAAGCTATCAAGGCCAAAAAATAAATCAATATTGCAATGGTGTATTTGAACCGAAAACACTACTCCGCACAAGAGTACACTCATAATTGTACATAAACAACTGAATTGGAAACTTTGAAATAACAGGCCTTTTAAATGGGCCTTAGCTCGTGCTTGCCCCATCCATCCCTTCACTAAATCCGAAATCAAGCCCATTAAGGATGAGCCACTTTTCCTCAAATAGAATTCATAACCCACTAAATTATAATAAATTAAAAGTCATTATTTCGAAAGGTGAAAGTCGTTTTCGAAAAGAATACTTTTTTGTTGAAATAGAACTCAGAATTCACTGAGTTGAAATAAATTAAAAATTATTCTTTCCAAACGTGACTTTCACTAAAATCACATTTAAAAAAAACCACTTTTAATTCAATTGTCATCTAAAAATCAACTAAGAACTCATTGGGTGAGGGAATCGAATTTTCCAAAAAAACACTCTTCCTAAAAATATTTTTCGAGAAAAAGTATCACCTCGTAAAAAAAAAACTGACAATTTGTTAACTCAATTTACATTTTGTGGCATACTGTAAATTTTTTCGCAATACCACGCCCTCGATAATCCCCTAGGTAGTTGACGCACACGATCTGTATTCCTTTATGTTAAACATTTAGCATCGTTTCTGTGGAACTTGGCAGAACCTCTAACACTAAACAGCTACAAGCAACATGTATTCATGGTCTAATTACAATCTGTCATCAGGAGAATGCTTATAAATGAATACTATATGCTTATAACTACTACAAGGCATGCCTAATCCTCCTGGATTTGATGTGGTAATATGCACTGATTAAATGCCTTTCGAATCTCTGGAGGTCCAGTATCACATTTTGACCATCAAGATAGATTTTTTTAGTCAACTGCCATCCTTTCTCATTCACACTGTCCGGGTCTTTCAGAATTGGATCATCAGCATCATACTGACTATACAGGGAGCTCTCCCTTGCAAGAATTTTGTACCCGATGTAATTCAGCCCAAGCTTCTTAGCTGGCTCACCATAATAAGCCTCCGCTGCCCACTCAGTTCCCAAGGGAATCACTTGGATAAAAACCCTTCCAGGCCTCATAAACAGAAAATGTGTCATCGCAGCCCCATGGACTCCTATCATCACGTCACTCGAATTAAGTGCCCTGTAAACTTTTGCCAGTTCTGTTGTAGGAGTTGGACTCAACACTTCCACTTCAAACCCAATTTTCATGGCCATTTTGGCCATCGAACCTTCATTTTTGATTGCTCTTGATCCATTCCTAGACAGGATCACCAACTTGGGCTTCTTGAAAGGGATAACTCTATTATCCTTCTGTTTAATGTCCCCTAAAGAAGTATCATTTAACTTTATTGCCGCTGAGTTCTGGTCAGTACCCTGTGAAGAATTCCCCAGCAACGGAGGGCGAGATATGTCCCGAGTGTTAGTTCCGATGCCAGAATTCAGACTGCTGATTCTTGGCAAATAGGCTTTATCAAGAAGATTTCTGAAGTCTAATATGCTTTTATTCCCTTTCATCAAAGATGGCTCCACAGTGAGTTCGTCATGGATATTAAGGCCAACAACAGCTCGAGGGAAGCAATGCTTTCTTTTTTCTCCACTAAAGTCAATAGGAGGATAACGGGAGAGTCGGGATAAAATGTCGGCGTACTTGGTGATCCACCATATATGATACTCAAGGATGACGAAAACAACATTTCTATCAAAATGTTGAGACGTTATATAAAGAGGCAATATCCCATCATTGAATTCATGATAAACATTACCCGTGTAGCCTCCGGTTGAGAAGAAAACAGCAGGGACATCATGCCATAGGTCGCAGTGATGATCAGCTTTAAGAATCTCATTCTTAGAGGTGAGTTCTAACTGGTCAATAGTGTCCATAACACTGGCTTCCCATTTCCGGGTGTATGGCTTAATCTTTTCATGCTGAAGAAGCTCTTCTTCTCGGTGTCCAGTTTCAATTGTCTGCAGCCGTGCGGCCACTGACGACATATTGAGAGAAATGTAGGTTCTTGAGCCATAAACGGAGATGGAAAAGGAAGCAGGATCTGTTCTTACATCTCCTTCCATGAAGCATATATCTGTACGGCGACTGCTTCTGTCGCAACATATGGATCCTGCGAAATGGAGATCAGGCGTGGAAATTTGTATCTCATTTTTTTTCTTACTAGACCTAGCTACATCAGAGGCAATTAACATAAACATTAAAAAGGAAGTTCACTTTGAAAAGTAGTAGTAGTGCTCACCAGATGGTGTGGAAGAACAGAGGGGAACGGTGACTTCGATTTCCCTTGAAAGGCCAAAAGAATCTACAGTGTAGAAATTGAAACAGATGAGCAACAAATACCTACATAGACATAGATGGTGGTTGTTGAGAGCGTGAATTAGCAACTTACATAGCATCAAAAGGGACGCAGAGGAGGAGCAGAAGAGATGCAGAGCTAGGATGAAAGCACAGGAAAAAAGAGATAGGAGGAGAAGATAGAAAAGCTTAGGCCTTGTTTTTCTGGAAAAAACGCAGTTAGAAGAAGCAGATGACCCAGTAGCGGGGGCGGCATCTTGCACTAAATCATCTGCTTTCCTCATCATGTGATGATGGTGCCGGTGATGGTGCACCATCGCTCGCTCTGAGTCCAGCTATGCAGCAGTACCAGAGAAGAGAGGCTGGGGCTGGGGAAGACGCTCAAAGCTCGGATGGCAGATATAAAATTAGATTGGATTTGTTTGTGCTGGAGGCGAGAGAGAGACTCTACTTTTGAATAAGAGAGAATAATAAATAAATAATGGGAGAGGCAAAGAGGGTGGTGTATGCGGCTGTATGACTTATATAATACAATTGGTGTATGTCAGCCTCGCCCAGTTGCGTGAAGAGATGCTGCTTGGTTACAACCTGTGAGTTGTGACGGAGACAAGGAAGAGCATGTGCGTGCCTTCCTTTCCATTTATCTTATCCTATCAATAATAGAATTCAAAATCCAATCTAAACCCTACTCGTCAAACCAAGACTGCGCCATCGGTTATCGGTCAAATGTCAAATACAAGAAAAAAATAGAATTAATTATCACGCACTGCACAACTGACCGGATATATTTCTATTGATTTCAAATTCGGAGAATTGTACGCAGCCCAAAAGAAAAGAAGACAAAGGCCCAGCCCAACTCAATTATTTCCATCCAACAGCAAAACACATGATTCCAGCCACAGATCCGCCGATTACAGAAGACGACGATGGAGGTGGAGAGGAAACCAATGGAGATCAGCAGCGCCAAGATGTTCGGTGGTCACAACAAGAGATACAAGCATTTTAGCACTACGCTAGGCTGCAACATGACTTTCCACATCTATTTCCCTCCTCGCTCTCCTTCTTCCGACAAGTTCCCTGTCAGTAATCACCATCTCCTTCGCTTAATTGAATTTCCTTTTCCAGTTTATGCTCTCTGTATTCAGCTGTCCTCTTACTTTTTCTTGTTTGTTTTATGTTTGCCTTGATTAATTTGCGGTACATGCACTAAAGACGGGCAGATGAATACCAGCTTCATTGTTTGTTCCTTCCCTTTCTACCATAATAACTACGATACTCAAAGGATGCAATACTGATAGTGCCAATTATTGCAGGAGTGAGCACAACACTTGTAATGAACTGGAACTATTGGGAATGTCTTTTGTTGTTGTTAAAGATCAACTTTTGAATGATTAGCTCAACAATTCTCTTTTCATTGCAGTCTATGAACATGGTCTCGTACTCCACTGTGACTCTTATGATTTGTCTCCTTACTTTTAGCACTCAATGGACTCAAAACCCGACTATTTCCTCTTTCCCATAGCCATTGAACAAATTCTAAACCGAACAATTGACTGTTTCCCCCTCTTCTTCATTTCTTGCTTTCAGGCAAATTAGCAGCTATGTTTATTTAGAACATTAGGTAGAATAGACTGGCTATGGATATTTGGAATCATCATCATCCTTCCTTCATTAAAATGTAGGTGCTTTATTGGCTCTCTGGTCTTACCTGCACGGATGAGAATTTTATGGTCAAATCTGGAGCACAGCGTGCCGCTTCAGCTGAGGCCGTAGCTCTTGTTGTCCCTGATACATCTCCTAGTAAGTCGTCACACCTGGATTAGTTTCATTTTAGAAACCCATCCTGGATCCTCGCATCTAACCCCCTTCTTCAGGAGGTTTAAATGTGGAAGGGGAAGCAGACAGTTGGGACTTCGGTGTAGGTAAGCAGCACTAGTTAGCAAACTCTATTACTTAATTTTTAACCGTGCTGGTACTTCACTTGAACCTTCTGATTAATAACCTTTTGGATGTTGACACCTTCTGAATTTAATAATCAAAAAATATGGGGTAATTGTACTCGAGTTTTAAATGTTGTAACGGACAGCACTATGCTATAAACTGTAGGTGTTGATACTCTCTCATATGCAAGTAAATAGAGTTTGAAAAAATCTGGAAGAGAAGTAAAGAATGTAAAGTTATTAGGTCCTTTTTCTAATAAAGATTCTAACACGAAGCTTTACCAGTTGACGCGATATTCATGATGTTCCATTAACTCTATCCTGATGTATCAGGTGCTGGGTTTTATTTGAATGCCACAAAAGATAAATGGAAGAACTGGAAAATGTATGATTATGTTGTGAACGAATTGCCCAGCCTCCTTGCTGAAAGTTTCCCACAGCTTGATACATCACGGGCATCGATTTCTGGTCACTCAATGGGTGGCCATGGTGCTCTTACTATCTACCTAAAGAATCTTGACAAATATAAGGTGTGTGGACGTTTCACGTTTCTGTATACAGCCTCCTCTTCTTTGTCAACTCTTAAGTTACATTATATTAAATGACTATCACTTAATGGAATTTGCAAAAGAACATGTTTTTTCTCAAATAAACTAATATTCCCAAAGTTGAAATTAGAAGAATTATGGCAAGGAAGTGGAAATATATCTCATCCGAACTGTGCTGTATGTTATGCAGTATAGTCTGGATCCATCAAGCTCCATCTTTTTGGCTTTACTTATTTTTGTGCATAAGATAGTCAGTGTATGCCTCAATTTCATTTTCTTCTTGTGCTCCAGACTGTTTGTTGATTGTAAGTAGCATGTCAATATGAGGCGAATGGGCCCTAGCATGCCATTTGTGGGGTTCCCATGGCCGTAGGGGATCATCTGAAAGGGGAGATGATAACTCTTTTTAGTCTCTTTGTGGGTCATTTATACCAGTGCCTTTTCATTATTGCCTCGTCCAATATCTATTTGCTAGCGGTAACTTCCCTTTGTTTCCAGTCTGTATCTGCATTTGCCCCAATTGCGAATCCTATCAACTGTCCGTGGGGCCAGAAGGCTTTTTCAAATTATCTCGGTGACAACAAAGCTGATTGGGAGGTATGATCATGATATTGTATGAAGATGGGTTTATTTCTGAGTTCAATATTTGTGTATGATTAATTACAAAAATATGCAGGAATATGACGCCACGTGTCTCATCAAAAAGTTTCATGGCGTGTCTGCTACCATTCTGATTGATCAGGTAAGAGATCTCTTTCCCCTTGTCTAAACATTTTATCACAAAGGACTGGGGTTGGATTGTTTATTCTCTCCTGTAGAATGTTAATGTTGCATTGTAAATATTTTTTGGTAACATCATCTACAGATAAGGCCGGTTGATGATGAGATTACTATCTTAGAATTCAAAATGAGTAACTAATAGACAATCAATAGGCATTGTTTCCTTGTTGATGCAAACTTCATCTGCCACAGTGATTGCAAATTATAGCTCTATATATTATATAATATTACGCTGATGCTTTGTGTAGGGGGAGGATGACAAGTTTTTGCATGAGCAACTGCTGGCATACAAGTTTGAAGAGGCTTGCAAGAGTGTTAATGTGCCTCTTCTTTTGCGCATGCAACCGGGTTATGATCATTCATACTATTTTGTTTCAACCTTCATCGATGATCACATCAACCACCATGCTCAAGCTCTCAGGATGCCTTGAGGCCTTCGTGATTTCCATGCTTTGCAGAATTCCTATTTACCAGTTGTAACTGAGTGATCTTTTTCTTCAAGGACTGGTATGAGACTGCACCAAACTGGATGTATGATGGTCGTAGTGAATGTATGTGGAGTCAATAGCATGTCTTAGTTGATGAGCTCTGCTGTGACAACATCTTTGTTGTGGCACATCACTGGGACATCTTTTCAAATAAAGCTGAGACAGGCTAAACAGTGACTTTTCTACTGTATATCAATAAGGGTATGCCAAGAGTCATGTTTTTCCTTGCAGATTAATCTTAGATATATATTTTAAGAGTAGCAGAAAGTGCTCGAGTGGCTCAAACCTGGGAATTTATACATTATTTTTCTGTTACTTAGCTAATCATATATGAGCATTAAATGGCAAGTTACCAACAATCACAAAATGGTTCAGGAATTCTTAAAATTGCTAGACTTGGTTCTATAAGCACCTTAAATGCAGTTGGAACAACCAAAAATAAGTCGAGATCTGCAGTACTTCATGCAGGGTGCAACCTTTTATAGTCTAGATCTTGTAGGGCAAAACTGATGATTAACACCAAACCGCTTCTCTAACTTGACATTTCTCAAAGTTGATGATCATTTCTTCACACCCCCAGCACTTCACCTGGCAGTTTGAGATTGTGCATGTTCCAAAACCTGACTCACTAGCTTGTAAGTTCGACCTGATAAAGCCTTGGTGTGATCAACAAGTTGCTCATACCTGCAAAAGATCACGGAGTCCAAACTATAAAGCTATTAACATAAATTAAAAGACATTGACATAAGGATAGAGTTTAGGAATGTAGGCAGCCATTTAATATCATTGACTATGACACTAACCTGCATTCACTGAACCCATGATGAAGACTAAAGTAAGGTACTTACACATTGGGCATTTTGGGATCCATGATGACAGTTTCAGTTTGAGCGTCAATCCTAGCATCTAACTTAGAATTTCTGATGAGATTCATAATCCATCTCTCAGCCTCGTCATAATTCAAATTTAACTTCTTAGCGAACACCCTGAAGAGAAGCAAGAGAAACAAATCATATCCAACACACAGGTCAGGTACAGCAAAAAAATGTTCCATTATTTTGTATATCGAGCATAAATAATCCTACCAAAAGGACTTTCGCTGAAAATCAACAGAAACTTACAAAAAAATCAGATATATAGTTAGGTCAGCTTTACAGCTTGAATGAACTCACCCCATGTCAATTCTCTGATGGATGCTGCAATAAGTTTCAAAGATGAAAAGGCGAGCATTTTCAAGAAACTCATCACGTAATGGCACTGTAGAAAAGCTTCCTTCCTCAACTCTCTTGCCAAGGAAAGGATCATTCAGAATTACCTACAATATTGTGATATCTGATTATGGACAAATAAAGATTATGAAATAACTTGGAGCATAATTATACACCCGGCACAACAGCAGAGCACATTGTAAACATAATCCATGAAAATGATGCACAAAACAATCTACAATAGGTCATAACCTCTGTATTCAGCTAGAAAACAGGAGTGTAATGTTAACTTTGGGCATGCAAGTGTACTATATGTACAGTTCAAATCGAAGTTACAAAGAGCACGGCATATGGATCAAAAGAACTTACTTCTTCACATTCTTTCATCTTCTGCTGCGCACCATCAAAGTCATAATTCACATAAACACATGCTAAAAATTCAGTAATGGGATCTTTATATGAATGCTGCTCCTGCTGGACAACTCTAATAAACTCTTTAAATTGGGGCCGCCTTCTTTTATTAACAATAAAAGCTGTAGCCAGGTAGCGCAAGAGGTGAGGGGCATTGGTCTGTATAGCATTTAAATACCTGATGATAGAAAATATGGCACCATCATGAAGAATTACAAATCTCTATATAAATAAAAACATATAAGTGTTCTAAAATATATGTTAACATTGAGCCACATTGTACCATATTTAACATTTCAACCCAGATGGTACCGGTGAGAGGAAATGAGTACATACTTATCCTGATTGAAAAGGTCAATAATTTGAGTTCTTCCATTTTCATTGTTGAAAAAGATGAAAAGACACCAGTGCATTAACCATATCCTACATTGCACCTGGTTCAGTGGGGAAGGAAAATTCTGCAGTAAAAAAAAAAAGCCTTCAGTATCAAATGAAATGAAAGAGTTTGTCCCAAAAATATGATAGAAGATTTTTTTCTACAACACCTTTGAATCAATAATTTCTTTAAGCCGGTTAAGTTCTTCTAGAGCAATATCCCAGTTCTGCATCAAGACTTCAGCAGCAAGCTTTCCCCACAATGCACTGAGGCTCTTCTCTGGGTTGGTACAAAGGGCTCTGTACTGATAGAGATAATCAGCAGCTCCTGAATAATTTCCACATTCAAACTGAAACTTTGCATACTGGTACAAGGCTTCTATCTGGTCTGGACCAATCTGATAAAAAATGTTCAAAGTAGTTGGAACAATATCAAATCTGGTTTTTCATTTGAAATAAAAATCACTTAATGGTTCAAAAGCATGGACAAGTATAGAAATACACAGGAGGTCAACAATTTATAGAAAGCAGTTTACTGAAACAGGCACCCACTGCATTAGAGATTCAGTAACTATAAAGAATGACCATCCCAGACTAGTTTTGAATTATTAAAAAAATATAGTTACAATTTGGGATCAGTAGAACTTCACATTATCATGAAAATGAGGCCAATCAAAGAACCTAGTGTAAAGAAAAATAGACCTGATATCTATCATTCAGCATCTGAATATTGTACAGCTTGTCAGCTTTCAATTCCTGAACAGCACTGGGATTCTGTAAAAAAGAAATTAGAGGTGCGGCCGACTCTTCCAAGGCCTTCAGTCTCGATACTACTTCAGCTCTCCTTTCAACCATGTCTATACAACAAAAAGATAAATGTTTTTTAGATGCGATAAACCTAAATAAGAAAGGAAGGTCATATATGTGAAACCTTGTGGAACATCTTCGGTGTGGTAGAGACTTCTATGGATATCCATGGCGTAATCAACCATGTTGGTCTTGTTAAGGAGTTCGATCTTTGCCTTCAGGATCTGTTCGTCTGGGTACATTTGGCGCTCCTGGAGAAACTCCAACAATGGAAAAACTAAATGACGGTCGAGATTGGGAACGATTCGAGGAGTCAGATCGTAATTCGCCATGGCTGCGTTACTGCGGCGAAGGAAGAATCAATGTAAACGTAACCCTACAAACGCGAGATACTCTCTTCGCAATCTATCGCTAGCACTGAATATATGGGGGCAATTGAACCGGTAAGTCAGAACGAACCATAAACTAACTTGATTAATTAGTATTTTCAAAATAGTAATTAACATTAGTTTATTAATTATTAATTAAAAAATAAAGCACCGGCAATGGCAAAGGGGGAGAGCACAACAATCAAAGAAACCCTAAATGCTAGGTCTCGTTGTTCCACTTTTGATTCTTCTTGTTCCACTTTTGAACTTGAAGCTGGAGATTAGTGCAGCATGAACTTGCTCCATTAAACTTTCCGGAGGCTGCAGAACGAGTCACAGGTCTCGTTGAATACAATGGATAGTCTTTAGATTTTTATTGCCTCTGCTTAACATCCACTGAATACATCAAAAGATTTGTATGAGATGTTGTGGCGAATCGGATGTATTTGACAAATAAAGAATAAATTGTCAGACACAGAAATTGTTGCCTACCTTTACGGATAGAAAAACACAGATTTATAGCACATATATTTTACAGTAGTGTTACGACTAAACCTCCAGCTCAAATCATCTTAACAAATTTCTACTTTGACTTGAATCTTCTAAGAATATCAGATGTACAGATGCACCAAACTCATTCATCACCTTGATTTGAATCCTTTCCCATATAACAGATATATCAGATCCACCCAAAAATATTAGTTGTACTCATACTCTTTTCGTGTCATACCATGTCATATGTAATGGGTCTCTCTTCCTACAACATCATGCCGAATGTACTGTAACTTTCTTTCTATCACAACATGCCTCTAAGAATCAGCAACAACTTTTTGCATGTGTAGATGGAAACTATTCTATTCTTTTGGTGAACATGTCGATCTTCATGTTCGCATCAGACATCTTCTTTGTGGAAATAGCAAAATACATCTCTGATACTAGTTTGTGTGACGAATGCGATGTAATTAACAAACGAAGAATAAAAAGAAAAGGAATAACCAGACACAAATTTAATGTAGTTCATTAACCGTCTATACAAGTTTATTGGGTGAGTATATAGCATATTTTTTATGGCAGAATTATTAGAGTATATATATTGACCTCACTAAAACCCTAATCAGAATGGATCACCAAAACGTGCCCAAAATATGGAACTGTAAGGCATGGTAATTTAATCGGGAAAAGTGCTAGGCATACATTCGTTCCTGCTGCATGCTGTAATGAAATGACTCGTTGCAAAGGTTACATAATCTGGACATGAAGCTAGCAGCAGCTTAACGTTCGTACACTCGAGCGAGGCTAGCTTTGCCAGTACTTATCGGATATCTTAAACTCTTCAGCTTTCTTCTCTGTTCATCTCTCTATCCCCTAGCTAGCTGAACACACACCATTTAGAAGTGATCATGAGAGAGGGGATGATGATGATGATGATGATGATGATACATGGACGAGGGATCAACACCACCACCCCCATCCGAGGAGCCTCCTCCATGTCGATCATAATCCTCATCTTCCATTCGAGACCCCATCCGAGCTGGACCTGTTTAATAAATAATGGTAGTTGTTGGAAATTGTATATGTGTACAAAGCGAATGAATGCATACCTTCTTCTCTAGATATGACGAGAGCAGCCGACTGCACCAACTCGAGGCAGAGCCTGAGCTTGTTAGGTTCCATATGTGCGAGACCAGGAACTGCACCCTTAAACAAGAAGTCGGACGTCAGCGTTCTCAGCACGTCCAGCGGAGTGATCCCTTCTACGGTCCGTACGTTTGGATCGGCGTGATGGTCGAGGAGAACGGCAACCATGTCTGGAGAAACCATCTCGGACGCAATGTGGAGAGGGGTCTTGCCGCCCGGTCCTGCTCTATAATTCACATCTGCAGCCCCAAGTTCGAGCAGAGCCTTCACCACCTCTCTGCTGCAGTTCTCAACAGCGTAGTGAAGAGCCAAGGCTTCGTCCAGATTGAGGCCCTCGCCCATGACCATCAACTTCACAAGTTCCACATCCGACGAGTCCAGAGCACGTCTCATCCGCCTTATCTTCTGATCCTCGAAATCTGCAGCACCGGCGTGGAGATGATGCATGGCAGTATTAGTAAAGGAGCGGCGGGATGACTTGAGGCGGAGGTCTTCGATTTTAGCTACAACGTCAATGGGTAGATGCTTGGCGAGGACTTCAGGTGGGAGGCCGGACTTGGCAACCAAGTGAGAGCAGGTGGTCCAAAGCTGCTGCATGTCTTGCTTTCTCGACGCTATCAGCACTTTCATCACGTCCTCTATTGAAGCCTTATCCACCATGTTTCCCAGTTGCTTCTGCCAGACAGACACACCAACTTGTTGCTAATGTCATCTCAAACACCAGAAAAAAATGCATTTGCACATACGATGATCTATTTCGACGCTAGCTTTCTTTACCACCAGGCAATGTTCTGTGATTTTTGTATGTAGTACAGTCATTAAGTTACTTTTAGGTTTTCACGTTATGGGGATCAAATCTAGCGAACTGGCCAGGCGGATCTTACCAAAGCCAACTAGCAAGTATGGTTAGATTTTTAAATCTCAAGCGACCCCAACCTTATTCGCAACTACTAATGATATTCTATTGGATAAACTGAGAATGGGTTACCTGGGTTTGCAAAGCAAGTTGTTCGACGCCAAAGTATCTTGCAGCAGCAAGGGTGTCGAGCGCGAGATCGACGGCGGAGGAGCAATGCGTGTGCCAGCAGGCTCGCTCAGCACAATTGGGTCGCGTCTCGTGCTTCTGGGGAAGGATGGACACCTGGCCGCTGTAGAGGAACTGAAGCATCAGCATAAACACCTCGTAACCAACCGAGTTGACAGGTATAACCTGCTGGAGCGGAGGAGGAGATGCGGCTCCAGCCTCCTGCTCGGATGAGGAGAAGAACTTGCGGAAGAAGACACTTCGGGCCGCTAGAATACAGCGGTGGGCGTGCACCAACCGCCCCTCCACGCTGAAACTCACATCGCTGAAGGCCTGACCGTTGATGAGGAGGTTCAGATAATCCAGCGAAAGAGACTCTTCGTTTCTGCTGCTGCTCATTGCTTCCAAATTACCAGCTACCTCGTCCCGTTCCGGCCCGCCGCTCAACAACTAACTAATAATAATAATATTACCCTAACTACTCTCTCTCTAACCCACAACTCCACACACAGCAGGAGAAAGGTATAGAGCAGTCACCAGCTGCTGCTATATATACTGTATGCGTTGCGTTTGGATCTCCGCGCTAGCAAATACATAATTCTACCCAATATGTGTCGTCCAGCGTCTCTCTCTTGTTAGATCTCATTGATTCTCCTCTTCTTCTTGTAGCAGTCAGTTTCTTTGGTATCCTGATGATCAATAGGGGTAGATTTAGGGTTCAGAATGATCAATATGAAGTTAAGGAAGTATAGGAGGGTGTGTGGTGTTGGTGTTGGTGTTGGGATTGGATTATAATTAAGCACCTGAGGATGAGAGGAAAAAAGAAGGCAGAACAATAATATAGATGATTGATGGGGCGGCTGAGCTCTATAGCTAACTTGATAATACAACAACAATGTAAAAGTATTCTCCAGAGATGACTTTCTGTTTTTTACAAATTAACTAAACTCAGTAATACTGAATTTCAGGGAAAGAGTGAACCGCAAATGAAACGTTTTAAGGACAGTAGTGGGGAAGAATAGTGTCGGCCGGCCAGTCTTCGGGGCGTTCCTCTTGGGGTCGCGATGGATATTATAATCATATTTTTTTCTTACTCTAGCGTGTAATTAGGGTTGAATAATCATGGATCAAATAAGGATTTTTGAGTGTTACCCGTATGTTTATACATTTTAAATTTAAATTTATTTTATCTATAATAAATATTCCATATATTTATAAATAAAACATAAAAAGATTTTTCATATTGGAATCAAATTACCAAACCAAACAACATAATTTGATCCGGTAAGATTTAAAGTTTATATTTTGATTTGAAATGTTTTAAATGAATATAATGATGGTTTAACTGCGGAATTTGGTAAAATCAACCCATCCAAACTATCTTTTTTGCGAAAGATTTGGAGCATACTATATTTCCCTATTTCTAGTTTTTTCCCGAAAGATGAATATAACTTGAGTTTAAAAAACTGAAATAGAAAAGAGAGTTGTGGCAATGGGCATACTACAGGCTACACTCGTGGGTTATTGAGGAAAAGAAAAGCACACAGAAAATCAGGATGATTGACAACACATCATTCACTATCTTATGATATCAAAGACCTCCCCAGATTTGACATTTGACTTGTCTTGTCATCTACACTCACTCTGCACTATTTCATACTTTATTTAGTTACTATCCATCACTTCAGACTCAGAATGCTACACTTTACTTGCAAAAAAACGATTGACTTATAGACTGCATTGTCTAATGGTCGATAAAGAAAGTTAACAAAAACATACACGGTCATTGTTTATTATAATTGAAGGTCAGAACATGAATATCTACTGGATATGTGTTTACCGTTATGTTAAAGCTTGATTGCCTCCATAGCATAGCCTTGTATGTGTAATTATTATTGGACATTTAGACAGGTGGGAAGATCATGATTAGACATATCACTGATTATTTGGTTGTTTCAGTAAATTTCATTCCAACGAATTCACTGCGCATAAAAAGGGAATAAATATTGCACATATACATATACTGACTGGGGTGAATACAAAAGGTGTTCCCAGCTCATATAGGAGTGGGACACCAGCCAGCAGATGGAGACATCACTAGCAGTCACTCAGTGCCCACTTACACTAAACTTAGATGCCTAATGGTAACTGTGTTTGACCATACACATATGTATTGATGGCTGATAAGAATCTTAGGTTGGTTGTAACGTTGAATAATATATGATGCAAGCTATCAACCTTCAATAATATTTATCCATCATTGATACTTGGTCGTTATCAAATTTCACAACATTTTCATCTGTAATTGTAACAGTGTGGCGTGTTTGCTCTTTCACACCATAATTCAAGCAGGTGAGATTATATTATCATATAAAGAGCACAGCTTGTGTAAGCTAGCAGAGGCATCTACTTGCATAATTATGCCAAGGGGGGTCTGGGTCTCCACCATAATTATTTAGCTTTGACTCCAGCCACCTCAAATACCTGCAAATTTCCTGGTTGATGCTTCTCTGTCGTTTCAATCACAACCCAAGAAACTGCTTTACGTTTTTTCTAATTTGTCGGTACAATAATGTTATTCAATCCATTTTTATTAGAGGTGTACTGAATATTTGTATCTGGAACAGATCATTGCAGCAGCAGTAAGGTTGTTTTTATTATTATTTTCATTTTTAGCTGATATATTCAAATTAACTGTATTGTGCTAATATTAGCAAAGATGTGACGAAGATAAGAGGTATTGAGAGGTTTGATAATCATATTAATTAAATTTGTGTTACCAAACTTGAATGATGCGCATAGCGATTTGGTAGAGGATTGTCTGCTTGTGACAGAGATAGTGATTATTGTATTATTATTTTATTGTACATGAAGTGACTAGACAATGAGATGTGTCGTAATTCAAGATGACTATCAGAAGTGGACGGTTGAGTTGACCACTCATTCGTGTGGCTAGTAGCCTGTCTGCATGGCCCCATCTGTCATGCTTAATTGATCATATGTTATGATCATCAAGTAATGTCGACCATCTTCTCCTCTCGATTCGCATTCCACCAGTCAAAGTCAAAATCCACAAATAACATTTATCTGGCCATTGTTACTTAGTTTGATACATGTAATCTTTTCTGTTAAGATGTATACTTGATGATATTCTTAATATCCCATGCATTTAATTATCAAACTCTGGCAGCTAGTTTGGTTATATTATATATAGGGTTTGGAGCTTTTGTCTTGCTACAGCTGGTCTAACATATTATTTTATTTACCACCTGGCCTCCTCCGATCCAATGTGTTATTATTGTATGTATCTGCTTGTAGTTTTAATTTCCACATTACATACCTACCAGTACCAGTGGTGTTGCATCAATTGTAGCAGCTTGTTGAGTTGTAGTAGCTGGTAATAATTCCTGGTAGCTAACTAAGACAAAAGTAAGAGAGGCCAAGTACATCATCAGCAACCGGACAGAAGAATTCTACAGTATATAATATACATCCCTTCTGTGTAGTCTGATAAGGCACTGATTCCCACGTGAGGACTGGACTGGACTGCTGTTTCATTTTAAGCTCAACAAAAAGCTTGTCTTTTCGATGTGCTCAATCCCACATACGAGTATGTTGTAAAGAATCAATAAACCTAACATACATATTTCATTCCTTTTGCTGCATCACAAAGGTTGTAAATTCAAGTGTTTGTTTTAATGTAGTAATACTAGATTTGCTGTGAATGGTGTGTGTTACATAATTAAGCCTAACAGATACAATAACGATATACGAGTCTATGTCATGATATTTATTATGTATGGCATGGTAATGGTTCACGGGTTTCAGCTATCAAGCCCGTGTCCTGCCTTATGGGCCTGTATTCAACTTGGGTCGGTAAAGCTGCTGCAAAATTACCAGCACTTGATTTGGCCTTCAATGACAATCCGAACAAGCCTCATCTTTCTTTTTCTCATCAAAAAGCAAACACGTCAGAATGAATGTTTTTCCTCATCATGATTATTTTAATCATATGATATATAAAAGGCAATGGTGTGAAGGATGAAGCTTATATATATATATTTGTCGTCAGAAGAAGATGGAGGAAGCTTCCTCGAAACGCACACATGCAACTCATTATGGTCTATTGTCATATTTCATAGCAGCACATAATATGCAACCAACTAGAATGATGACATCTTGTTTCATGGGTGCTTCCAAATGTTGCAGTGATTTTGTTGATTCGACTTTTAGAATTCAGATCCATGAGGAAAAGTAGTATAGTGGATTAGGTAAGTTGTTGATTGGAAAAACAGAAGACAAAATCCCTTACGGGCCTTGCTACTGCTACAACGTACCAGGCAGGACTTGATTACTATATATTCAAATCATAAATTGAGCGCTAGGCTACGGGCGTTTGTTGCTGCTCCATCATGCGGCTGAAATCCTCAAAGCAGACATAGCCATCCTTGTTGACATCCACATCCGCAATCATCCTCGTGCAGTCGCTCAGCGTGCACTTCGGGTCCCCCAGCCGGACGAACCCGTCCAGCAGCTCCTCCGCCGTGATCCTTCCGTCACGATTAACGTCGAAGAAGTCGAAGGCGTCTCTCAGCTCGGATGCCCTGGCCGGCCTCCCGAAGGCCTCTGATCCGATGGCCCCGAACTCCTCCAGGCTTATACAGCCGTCGCCGTCGCTGTCCAGCTCGGTGAGCATGGTTTCCACCTCCTCCTTGGTAGGGGGAGGGCCGGAGCCGGCGACTCGGCTGAGGATGAGCTCCAGCTCGGCTACGGAGATCTTGCCGTCGCCGTCCCGATCTATGAGCTTGAAGGCGTGGAGGAGGAGGGCAGCTGAGTAGTCGGGGAGGACTGTGTGCGGGGTGGGCATGCTGTTGTGGGCTGACGATGATGTATCTGACGACGAGGATGCGGAGGAATAGGAGGGGTCGGATCGGGATATTCGCCGGCCTCGGGAGGACTTATCAGACTTGTTTTTGCTGGATCTAGAGGAGAAGAGTCGCTTGGGGTTGATGTTGCTGATCAGAGTCTCGTACTTGATCATTATCGTCTGTCTGAAAGTTGAACGTAATCGAACTGGGTAACGATACAAGTTTGATTGGATTTGGTATGGGAAACAGGGAGGAAGGAGGGGATTAAATGGCCATGCCGTTCCCTCGCGCACCTTCCTGGAAATTTCCTTGAGCTTTTCCAGGAACGACTTTAATATACCCCCTTCCTGAAAACTATATATAATTAATACTCAACTACTATTCTTTTTCTACTATCCCCCCGCAGTCTACAAAAGACGCCCCCACTTTTCTCATGGCATGATTTTTAGTTCGTATGCTGTGCTTGATGACTTTCTGATAATCATGCTCCTAAACCCAGATATTGGTATTTGATTGATTCCTGTACATTAGAACATAACTTATAGAATCATTGATTGGAGAATGTATTTGATTATTCCGGCTGCCCCGCCCGCCGCACTGCACTTTCTTTATATAAAATCTTTGTTGGAGGAGGCAAGGCACATATTCGATGGAGTATAAATTATTATATATAGATAGACATTCAAGGGTGGAGACATGCGTAACCTAATGGGCCATTATATCAAAAATTTCTGGTTCCGCCACTATACACATCCCTGCCCTTTTGTCCCTGAGTGACCTCTTTTGTTTCATCTGCATAGTAGCGTGTCTCAAGGAGAAAAGATGACAATGCAGGCAGCAGCTGCTCGCAGGCGCAGTAGGTAGAATCTCTATTTTAAGTAAACACCAGTTAGTTATAATACATGATCATCAAATTTAAATTGTCATGCATGAATGATCCTACACAGGTTTTTAACGAATCTTATCGAGGAGAAGAAACACACAAAGCGAGTGGGGGCAGAAAACATATGATATGATGGAGTTCCGTACCCACGACACCAAAAGCTGGTTGGCTGAAGTTTGATTGGGCTGTATTATGGGCCTCATTTTTGTGCCCAAAACAATGGGTTACATTTTGTTAAAATTAAATTAAATTGGTGTGGATGCTCAGTCCTCAGACAAACAAAATTAAAGAAAGCTTCACAATCTGTGTGCCAAGTCAAGCCAGTAACTGCCCAGGCTAATAAATACACTTTTATCTAACTCAGGGCTCCATCATCAAAGTCCAACCACACAAAACACACAGTCCTTTCCCTCTTCTTCTTTTGACATATTTGAAATTACAAGAAAAAAATCTCAGTTGGTGTATTCGTTTCCATTCCAGCTTGCAAAACAAAATAAATATTTATTTCTGCTCCATTTCATTCCGGGTATAGTATGAAAGCGATCCATCAAATCCTTGGATCCCAAACCAGCATCATTTGTTGACGATCCAAGCAGATCCGGCAATGGGCGCCTCTGACCAACCAACCACGGCAGTAGCTCTGCACAAAATCAAGCAGCAGCAGCAGCAGCAGCAGCAGCACAGTTCTCATCATAACCAGGCAAGTCCTCTTCTTTCGTCATCAGATACCTCCCCATCAGTTTCTGTTATTCAAAACGAGGAGTCGTCCTCCGCTTCTACCTATGCTAAACCTAGAAACGCCTCTGCTAAAAAAAGGCTGACCAATTCGAGGTCAATCATCAAGCGTCGTATAGGTCAGAGACCCGCAAGGGACCGCCCTGCTGCAGCTCCTCCATCTGAATCTGAGTCGCATCACCCCCTCCGCCCACAATCCAATTTCCACCAGAAAGGAGACGCCTGCACCTACTCCTCCTCATCCTCAGGTATCAAAATTGACAGGAAGAAGCTCTCTAAGTCGGCTAGTTTTGTAAGGCCCGTTGGGGTTAGAACTAGGTTTACATGCTCAAAGCCCAAGTTACTAGAGGTGGTCGGGAATGAATCTCAAGACTCAAATCTCAGTAAAGCAACTTGTTCTTCAAAATTCAGAAGTACAGTCTTCCCTGATGAAGATGCGCCTCAGCTTATGGAAACTGCAGCTGCTGGAAATCACTTAGCATCATCATCATCTAACAACAGAAAGAAGGTCTGTCCATATACATATTGTTCCCTTCACGGAGAAGGCCGTTCTCAAGGTCCTCAACTGAAGCGCTTTGGGTCAGTTAGGAGACGAGCATCTAGGACCTACAACTACAAGGGCATCAAGCCCAAAAGAGGACTTGACCAGCTTCAAACCAAGCCATCTCAGGTTGCCAGTTACGATGAACACATGCCGTCAAATACAACCAGGTCAGTTTCAAATGGAAATATTCAACTGGAAAATACAACACAATGGAACGCTAGAAGTAAGGACAGAGCTACATGGCAGAAAACCAACCAGCCCCACTTGTTGGAGGATCATTCAAATTGCCGCTCACAAAATGCAGAGGCACCACCGGTTACCAAAGACGAAACACACGAAGATTATAAGCTCGGCAGTATGTCTACATCTCATGCAACAGAAAAGTTGAAAGAGGAAAATGAGAAAACCACAAGGGTTTGGCGTTTGATATATCACAGTATGTTATCAGCTAAGTATCGATCTGAGCTATATCCTGGAGTAAATACAGACAACCCAGTTCAAGGCATTACTGCACCTGCTCAGGCAAACAGTTTGGAAGCCAAAAGTTCAGAAATGCTTGCAGTCATGCAGACAGTCGAGAGCTCTCAGATGGATGCCATTAAGCTTGTGGAAGATGCAATTGATGAATTATTCCTTCCAGAAGTGGAAGAGCAGTTATCAAATAATCAAACCATAATTAGCAACAAGGCATCTGAAAGTGATCTTAATGAGAGCAAACTACATGATATGTCTTGCGTGGTCAACCACTGTCCGATAGAAAGTGTCAAGGGAGTGAAGCCATTTTCTGAAGTGGGAAGTGAATCAATGTCTAAGAACTGGAGCAAGTTGAAACAAGTTGTACTTCTGAAGAGATTCGTGAAGGCATTAGACAAACTACGTGAACTCAAATTTAAAGAGCCTCAAATTCTGAACGTGGAGACTAATCCTGAAATGGAGAAAGTCATTTTGAGGCATCAAACAACAGATGAAAAGAGACTTGCAGATGAGTGGATGCTAGATTATGCACTAAGGCAGGCTGTGGCCAAGTTAACTCCTGCACGGAGGAAGAAAGTGGAACTCCTAATAGAAGCCTTTGAGACTGTCATTCCATTATCAAAAGATGAAACTCCACAAAGCCATAACCAGCCACTTTCCACCTATACAGTATCATCCGGTCATTTGTCCACTGAAAAAACTCAATTGTCATCTTTTCCATACAAAGAAGTCGATCAAAAGGGTGTTACCATCACAAAAGATCCAGAGCATACTGTTCAAGAGCCTTCTTTAGTCAGGGCAAAAGATGATCTCGACTTGGGAGGGGAGGCTGGCTCTGTATTGTCCCAAGATGGACCCCCATTATATACCGTCAGTTTCCCAAAGCATGAAGTTACAGAGGTGGCCTCAGGTGTTCTTGAAAAATTCATTGCAAATACCCAAAATTTTTATAAACTTGAGCACAGAATGACTAGCTTACAACACCAATCATCCACGGGAACTATAGGCCACTATGACGAGGAGCTTATGGAGAATATAGTAGTGAAGAACATTCCATCTCCAGTTTGTTCATTTGATTCAATAGATGACAACTCAGAGTCAGGCAAGATGACTAAGAATGCTTCTGATACAAACCATGAAACTGTGCAAGAGTCACCTTTACTGAGTCATTCAACACAGCATGACGCTCAGTTGGATAACCAGAAGTATTTTAAGATGTGGGGCATGATATATAATCACGTGGTGTCAGGTAGTGCAGCCAAAATTGGTAGCGAGCTTCATATAATTGTATCACCTGATAGTAGAGAAGCAATGGACTCGAAACTAGATGCTGTCAAGCTAGTGGAAGATGCCTTGGAGGAGATGCTTCTTCCAGAATATCAAGACCAATCATCAGATGATCAATCAGTCACCAGTGACCAAGATCACCTAGATAGGGTGTATAGCGAAAATGGGGACTCTGAAACCTCAACTCCCAAGGATTCTGTAAGCTTTTATTTCAAAGACTTCAATCAGATGAAAGCTAACACCCCAGGTGAAGCCTGTAGGAAAGCTGACGTTGCCACTCATACGCAGCAACCTCACATAACAGAGAAGGGGGCAAGCAAAACAAATAGACTGAGATTTAATGGCTGGAGTAATCTCAAGAAGTTCATTTTGCTCAAGAGGTTTATCAGAGCATTGGACAAATTGAAGAAATTCAACCCAAGGGAGCCAAAATATCTTTGCTTAGAACCTGATCAAGAACAGGAAAAGGTTAGCCTAAAACGTCAAACTACAGCTGACAGGTTGAGTGCTGACCAGTGGATGATCGACCATGCAATTCAACAAGTTGTTGCCAGATTAACTCCAGCCCGGAAAAGAAGAGTGGAATTGCTTGTTGAAGCATTCGAAACTGTTGAGGCAGTTCTTCCACTGTCGAATACCAAGACTACACTGAAGCAAAGTTTGTCATCTGCTGCTCATGCAAAGCACTTCTAGTTCAATGGTATGAACTTTGATTATCAGTGTTATACACATATACAACCATTACTCCTAAACAATATATACTGCTAACTGTTGAGCCTCAGAACCAGTATAAGACTTATATGGTTACTCCTATCATTCAACTAAAAACACACTGAGCACCACTCAACATTGATCTAATGCAGGTCGGATGGGAACGTATAGAAGCACATAGGATCATGCTGAGCATTTTGCAGGAACATTGCATTGCCAGCAGAAGTTGGATTTCATAGACAACCCTTACCATAATTGCGTGCAGTACTGGGAGCTAGATGGAAGATATATAGCATGATAGAAGCTGGCTACAATCCTACAAAAAATGGGCAAGTCACCACAGCTAGAGAAGGTATGGCAGATACTGTTCCATTATCATTTTACAGATGAGCAAGTATTCATGTTGCAGCTGAATCATATTATTCATTTTTTATCCCTCATTCATGAACATGCCTATAAAAATACCATGTTTGCAAATAAATGTATTCATTTAAGGGTTAACTTTGTCATTTGGGTTTCTAATGACTGTGGTGTTAATTTTCTTAAATCTCTGTTTAATCATTTAGTAATAAAATATTCATTTTGAGACCTCAAAACTAAACATTCCAATACTCCCAAGTTTTCACTCGTAAGGCCTATATTTTGCTTTAAATTAAGTTTTCACTCATGAAGCGGATGTAATAACATTCCTCTGAAATATATTTTGCGGATCCCGTAGCTAATATTTTCTGTTCCAATTAAGTATTATTTCCATTGTTATTAATTTCAAAGAACTAAAGGGCTTACAGAAGCTTTTTGAATTTGTTTTTTATTGATAGGAAGGAAAAAACCCATAAAATTCCAAGTATGGAATATGGATAATGGACGGTGTAATTGTGCAAAAAACAAAGAGAACCTTGGATTATCTGTTAAGCCCAAATGCGAGTAGAAGCTCACTAATTCTATTAAAAATTACCGCCACTCTGTATGTATCCTTGTATTATTTTATTTAGCAGGCTCCATATTTTTAACTATTCAAGTATATTTTACTAAGCATGTCATTATAGCGTGCGATGATACGTATGCCTGACATATATTAACACCCGTCTAAATATGTTATTAAAAATAAAAAGCGTGAAATGCGTGCATGCATAGAATGATAAACAAGACAGCCCCATTTTGTTCTCTTAGCAGTCTAGCAGAGAGAATCCCTTACCTTTTCTATAAATACATACCTAAGGTCTGTGAGTCTTTAAGAATCAGACGAGCTTTCATACAGTAGCATTAATTTAAGCTAAAGTTAAGGGAGAGCAGTGAAAATGGCTGGCCTTCAGTACTCCTTCTTCCCCACTGATTTCTTTTACCCACGTCCACCAACTAGCACTCTGACAACCACCGTTGCCGAGCCAGCAACAGTGTTTCTTTCACCTCAACTAACACTAGTTGATCAAGGAAAGCATAAAGAAAACTTGAAAATGGTCAATAAACCATCCCTGCCTGTTGCTCAATCGCTGTACAAATCCAACATGAGCACTCGTCCTCTGGGGAATGGTCCAAGTGCTTTGGAAGGTCATTACACCGATAAACTCTAACTGAATCCGTCAAACACACACTTGCGCTTGGTTTCCTTTCAGTGTTGTATGAGTTGGAGGAACTCTTTGTAACTATTTATCTCATGCTTCCCCTTCTATGATAGTTTCTTTCCCTGTATGGCCTTCTGTATGATTTTGTTGTGATTTTTTATACCCCTCATGTAAGACCATTCGGCATGTCTTAGATTAAGTTTTGGTTTGTAGTTTATACATATGCAAGCCATTTCTTATCTTGAATTAAACTGAATAACTTGCAAGTGTTATGCTGATCATGATCAAGAGGAAACATTGATTGATAAAGTAATGTGTTTGTTGCTGAGACTAATTATTTTTATGAGACAAAGATGAAAATTAGCTTCTTTTAGTTCACACCACTGAAAAGGGTTCTCTAGCTAGATCGACATCATGTAAAATTCTCTCCCTTTATCTTTTCTCTGAGTTTCTTCTGAAGATCCTCTAGTAGCAGGCTTTTGATGACTTCTTCTGACTCTTCCATCCCCAAAATGCATCTAGTGCTCTTTCAGATTTCATCTTGTTTTGTTCTTTGCTCTAAACTAAAGGCAGAAAATAATTATGGCTACTTCACTACTCTGTCATCACTACCAGTAATGTATCAAAATTGAATTGAAGGCTTTATTGGGCTATCTAATTTTGTATAGTACTCCTTCAGTCTGCAGATGCAGGTTGCATTTAGAGAGAGGTGTTACAAAAGAATCACAGGGCCTTCGGAACACACTCAGAAGTCAGATGCCAAGGAAAAAAAAATTAAAGCTTACCCTTGATACAAAAATGGAGTTTTCTGTAGTGCAGTTTATGCATTGGCATACCACATGGGTTGAGGTTGAAATTGGAGGTAGAGGATTATTGATGTATGGATGAGTTGGAGCTGTCATGGGGCCTATGGACCCACTCAAATGTGGGGGTCAAGTTAGCAGACCACCTTTGAATTCCCACTGGAGCAACAGGATGTATATGAACCTGTGATGTTAGTTGTTATCCACCATTCCAATTCTCCTTTAATTCCATGTTTACCAACTGCCAATTGGGACCAACCAACCCCAGCTCATAAACACTATCACTTTGGGGCAGCAGTTTCAAGTTCTATCTATATCATCACAGCTTACCTGCCTCAGCAGAGCACTTCTCACTCAAAATGCAGGGAGGCCAGACAGTGATCCAGGAGCCACTCAACCTCTCCTCCGTTCTAAATTCTTCAAAACCAGTCAGTTGTTCATTCTCCCAACTTGCTCATTCCTAAATTTGAAAATATATGATTGTGTCGGTTCTAAATACATTTTCCCCCTTTTTGAAATGTTGCAGAACCACATAACTTCACTGACAAAGATAATCGGCACTCTTGGACCTAAGTCATGCTCTGTAGAAACCATTGAGGCATGCCTGAAAGCAGGGATGTCAGGTAAGTTATTTTCCTCACGAAAATAATCTTCAACTGTTGTTATTATTACTTATACAAGTTCCATTGTTCTGTGGGATTCATTGACAGTGGCACGCTTTGATTTCTCATGGTTAGACGGGGAGTACCACCAGAAAACACTCGACAATTTAAGTGTAGCTGTGAAGAAGACAGGGAAGCTTTGTGCTGTAATGTGCTTTCTTGTGGAAAATCACTCACTCACTATACATGTAAATGGAGAAATCTTTTGTGTTCAATAACATGTCAACAACAGGTCCTGCTCGATACGATGGGCCCGCAACTTCATGTCAGCAACAATACTGGAAATCCTATTGAGCTTAGGGCAGGACAGCTCTTGACAATCACCCCAGATATGAATACACAACCATCCCCACACATTTTACCTGTCAAATATGATGGACTCGCCAAGGTATGTATAATGTATGCATATGTTGATGTGGCCAAAATTTTCTTTCTTTGGCTTATTACTTCAGGTACATAGATACTAAACGAGAGTTACTTTATTGTGTGAGCTAGGCTGTGAAGAAGGGCAACACCATCTTTCTTGGCCAATACCTCTTCACTGGAAGCGAAAACACATCTGTTTGGCTTGAAGTATTCATCAATAACGCTTTCTTGACCGCACCGTATAATGTGATGCAATAGCACTTGATCACCCTAACATTTTCTTTATTTGTTAAGGTTGTGGAAACAAAAGGCTCAGATGTCATTTGTTTAGTGAAGAACAGTGCACGTCTCTCTGGGTTCATCATTACCGTCCATGTCTCTCAAGTTCGTATTAATTTACCTACTTTGAGTGACACTGACAAACAGGTATTTCTAACTGCCCAGTGGTACATCAATCTCTAATAACAGATTTTATTTTTCTTTCACTGCACCTGAATATTATAATGTATTCAAAGGTAATATGCGACTGGGGTGCTCGCAACAATGTCAGCTTTATTTCACTCTCACATACCAGACGTGGTGAAGATGTTCAAGAGGTCAACTGTTTTTAATTCATTCCCAGTTCTTTCTTTGTGTTTCTCAGCTTTGATTAGAGTGTATTTAATGAGATTTCCAAACCACTGAGGGTCTGCATTTTTCTTTTGCAGTTGAGAACCTTTCTAAAAGCTAACAAACTCGAGGAGATCCAAATAGTTGCCAAAATCGAAAATGTTGAGGTGATAAAATACTTCTGTGACATAGGAGCAATTTTTTTTTTCATACTTTCACGCAGGTAATGCTGCTTTAGAGATCTTTGTGTTCTAATCATATATTGCCATACCTCCTTCTCCTCAGGGTTTGAAACACTTTGACAGCATCCTTAATGAAGCAGATGGCATCATTCTTGGTCGTGGGAATTTGGGCATAGACCTGCCCCCAGAAAAGGTCGTTTTTGTTCATTCTTCTTTGAGTTTTCAAATAAAAATGTGGAGGTTACAGTTATATGATATTGAATTTTCTGGTACAAGCCGAATATACATATTTTGATATAATTAACTGGTGAAACTAACTGGCAAGTATTTTTTATCCAGGTCTTTTTGTTTCAGAAATCTGCTATATACAAGTGTAACATGATAGGAAAACCTGTAATGGTATCTCGAGTTATGGATAGTATGACAGAGAATCTGCGACCAACACGTGCTGAAGCCACAGACATCGCCAATGCTGTGCTTGATGGTTTCTGATTTACTTAATTCGGTCTTTGTTTTTCTATCCTGTTATTTGATGCTATGATTTATCATGGTGGCTGATCTTGGTAGGGACGGACGGTATACTGTTAGGGGCCGAAACATTCAGAGGACAATATCCTGTTGAAGCCATAAAAACTGTTGGAAAAATCTGTGGTGAAGTGCGTATAACTGACTGGAATCATATAAGGAGTATTATCATTGGCGAGGAGTGGAGTGACAATATATATATAAATATGAATGTGTTGCAATTTGCTTTGAAAATATTACAGGCTGAGAAGGTGTACAACCAGGCTGGCCACTATAAAAGACTCGTTAGCTCTATTCTAGATTCCATGACACACGCAGAAGCAGTTGCTTCATCTGCGGTAATATATCCTGAACATATTTGTATATATGTCGTGTTCAAGCATATTCTCAAGAGTATAATTGATCAGGTGCGTGTTGCTGCAAAAGTCAAAGCTGCATTGCTGATTGTGTTCACGTCGTCAGGCAGAGCTGCAAGGTATCATAAAACTATCAACCCAAATTCAGTTGACCTTTTTTTGATTTTTTGTTGATTGGGTGTAGATTAATAGCAAAATATAGGCCAGTGCTGCCAGTATTTGCAATTGTAATTCCAAGCCTCAGCACCAATTCCTTAAAGTGGACATTCAATGGAACTTTACAGGTACTTTATGTTATGCATTCATAGCAAAATGATGATACCAATTTGTAAGCATCTCATCAATTTCAGGCTAGGCAATTACTTGGTGTCAGGGGAGTCTATCCGATATTAGCCAGCCCAAATGGAGTAAGCATCATGTATTTATTATCTTTGGGCTTAGGATAGGATAGAATAGAAGACAATAAAATCATTATTTTAATGGATGTTTGTGTGTTTGGTGGATGGGTTACAGGGGATAACAGGCAGCTACAGTGAGGAGTTTGGGCTCAAAGTTACCCTGGAACATGCTCATTCAGTTGGTCTTCTGAAGCAGAGTGATAAAGTGGTCATATTTCAAAAAATAAGAGACTCCTTTGTTGTTAAAGTACATGAATATGTGTGATTCTCAAGGAACAAGAACAAATCCCGCAAGTCCTCATCCTCACTGTGATACTGGAAACAAAGGGCTGTTTCATTTAGCAATTCATGCATGATTTATAGTCAGTCCAGGCAGAAAGAAGAGACATGGAGGGTTTCTAACTTTATCTTTTTTCTTTATATAAGAATAAAATCAACCTGATTTTGATTTTTTTTTTTTCATAAGTGGAATGAGATTGAGATGGAATTTGAAATTTCAAGTTCAGACCGGGAAGTTGAATTGTTTTCCAGAAAAGAAAAGATACTTGGGATTGTTTCAATTTATGAGTGCTTGTATAAAGCAATGTATGCAAAAAGATTTACAGGTTGGGATATAGTCCAGTCCATGTTCTTATGTATTGCAGCTTCAACAAGGAAGTCAAGGTTCATATAAAAGTGCAAAGGGCAGATTTTGTCTAGACTAGATCAGAAAAGAAAAGAAAAAACATAATTTACCCGACAGCAAGTCCATCATATCTGGATCTCCTTCTATTAGTAGATGAGAGCTCGTCTTCTTCTGCAGCCTTCCTCTTTTTCGATTGCTGTTGCTCTTCTTCTGGCGCTTGTGATTGGATCTCCCTGTTTTTTGATTCAGCCTCCTGAGTTTGATCATCCTTTCTGCTCACAGATTTCATCATATGGGGTTTAAGCCTACTAACATCTGACAGTTTCATCGGTTTTAAAAAGAATTCCTCTGCCCCTTCCTCTAAGCATCTGTTGTAACAAAGCATGCAGCTCCACTAATTAACTTCCTTTAAAATATCTTATCATTTCCAGTACACATGTCCAAGTTAAAAAATTGACCTTGTAATCCTGGCCGGAACGTTTTCTGATGACATTATAACAACAGGTATGTTTTTCAACAATGACGATTCCTGCGATTATAAGTGAATGAAGTTGCAAATATAAGAAGATGCACCAGTACTAGAAAAACATATATCCTAACCTGTAAATCTTGCATACATTACAATAGCTGAGATTTATTTGCATTACTTCTTTTATAATGGATATGAGTGAAAGTGACAAACACTCAAGGAGCTCGCATTATTCAACAATCCCAAGTATCTTTTCTGGAAAAGAACTCAACTTTTCTGGGTCAAAAGAATGATCTAATTGAGGCAAAGGGAAGAGAATAATACAACATGAGAGAGAGAGAGAGGAAGAAAATAAACAGAATAAAAATCTGGAAAAAGCGAAAGCCAGCAGATTGATATACCTTAATTTTCTTCAGCAAATCATAGCCTGTCATCCCAGGCATACAGTAATCTGTAATCACAAGGTTCACTTCCACATCCTGCAATAAACATCAAACTTTCATGGCCCCAAAAAATTGCAGATATCAGATCTAATAATGGAAATGGTGTTGAAGATTGAAATCTTTAAAGACCTGACAACCAGTCAAACAACACTGAACACTATTTAATTACATGATAATTGTTAGGAGAAGAAGATGGAGAACTTGGACTGCTGGAGTCATATTCATTCAGCCCCAGAAACTGTAACGCCTTGCTACCTGAATCAACTGTAGTTACTGCATATGAAATATATACATATATATCAGCTACTTGCACTAACCAAAAGACATTAACCAACAAAAAAAAGAAGATAAAAAACTGTCCATTAGGGAGAACCAGGTGAAGCAGCTTCCATTCCATTGTTGAGAGCTGAGAAAAGCATTTGCATACCTTGGTAGGATGAGTTCTTGAGGAGCCTCTCAATGATCCTTCTGTCTATTATGCTGTCATCAACTGCTAAAACATGGAACTGAGATTCAGTTGCCATCCCCATTATCCAAATTGATCAGAGCTCCCCAATCCACAAAATTAAAGCGAAAGAAATGGCAGGGGAAAAGAAAGAGAGAATTATTTGGCTAGTGAAGGGAAATGGGAGGTTTGGTGGTCATGTTACTTTCTCTTTTCTAATACCTCTAAATATTTTGGTTGGATGCCTATTTTTCATTTTAATTGTGTTGGGTTGTTATAATAATGGGATGAGTTGGAAGGTGAAATGATGAGATGGACTTTGTAATGAAGTCAGACCCACCAAAATCCTAAGCAATATTTCCCCAAGATGATTTTGAAAGGGAATATGTATCATCAATATATGACATGGAAGCTGCAAAACTTGGCGTGCTTGCATTGATCAAGAATCTATTAAACTATCAGATGAAGAAAACACTTCTCATGTCCATTTCATGTTCTGAACTGAACTCTGATCAAGCTAGTTAATGAACAATGACAAGTTAAAGTTATGGACAGTGTGTTGAAAAGAAAAGAACCCAGAAAATCCTTGGAAGAGATACAGGTGAGGTCAGCAAAGGTGTCATATTTTGGTATTGTTGGCTTACCATATGCTGAGCAGGTAAGAAAGCAATGCAAGAATTCTTTTGATTTCATTCCCACTGAAAGCTTATGATAAATACAGTTTGGTATGTGTGTGTTATAGCTGGTAGCTAGCTAATTGAAAGAGTGGTTTTTCATGGACGGAGGAGGCATAAACTGAAGGGTACAGTACACCCCTTCCATAAAATAGAGATAGAGAAGATTAGGATGAATAGATTCTAGCAGCAACAGGAGAAGTTGCATGTGTGGCCCCCCAAGAACCTCACCATGTTCCTCCATCAGGTTTTATGATCACTTTAACCCTACCATTGTCTCGGCTGTCCAATGCATATGGTTCTAACTTTTGGGACCATTAAATCAAATCTCGGATTCTGTCCCCATTTTACTACCCTTATATTATTTACTGTCCGTGGTGTGCTATTATTATTTGTCACAGACACTAACAAAATTATAGAAGAAAATCCACCCAAATATTAACCACACATACAGCAAATCTCAACGTACTTAAAAATAAGGTATCGAGCATATATAGGAATGAAATATGTAGATTAAAGATTAGTCAAATGCAATGCACCAGCTGGCTACTCTGTCCTATAATGTTGCAAAACCAAGATTTCCTTGAGCTCATAAATAACTTACTCCAAACGGGGGAAAAGCTCATTTGGAATCTGATGATGATGGGGGTCTCAGAAATTTGAATTTTTTTTTTTGTGAGTGAGCAGGGCCACTATCATATCATATCATATGACTCCATCCATATAATTTCGACAACTAAGCTTCTTTACAGAATGTATAACTTACTGAATACTACAACTACTGCTACTACTATTATTAAATGGACCTTTGGTCCCCAGCCTGTCCCCCAATCCCTCTTAATTTATCATATACACTTTTCACCTCAGCTGACAAAGATATAAAAGAAGCTTGCTCGTGATTGTCACTCAGACAATCTGTATGATATGGGTATGAGAATATGTAGTTGAGGAGGTGATGAAAAACATTTTCAAATAGGGTTTTATTGACGGGCATCAGTTGGTATGCACGGTCACTAGTGTTAAAGCCAAAACACTAAACTCTTGCATCTTGTCGCATATTTTGTCATCTGCATGCTTGTTTAAGGGTACAAGATCTTCTTGCCAGCACAAATTGAAGATTTCATCTCCATATAAAAACTATAAATACTTACTTTACAACTTCATCGAGGTCAACTAAGACGTATTCCACTTCACATTCATGAACCTTGTTTCTTTAATGCCTCATGATGCCAATCTCTGCCCCTAATTTTTAATTGGAATAAGCAGACACGAAGAAAATGAAGCTTATTGAATATAAGCAAAGCACCTCCTATATTATCATGCTTTAAATTATAAGCCCTCCAACAACACAAAACTCTCATAAAGCAAGTGCAAGCCAGATATTTGATAAACTGTTTTATATAAATTGGAAATCTCTTCGTTGGTGTCCCATAAAATCAGTGAACATTACACAAAAACATTTGACACTTATAAGTTGCTACAAAGGTTACCTAATTCATGCATAAGGTAGATGGGCCTGCATCATACTTCTTCCAGTTGTAGCCCTTTTTAGCATCTAATCAAAATGTTTTGACTATTTACAATCAACTTATATATGCGTACTCAAGCTCAGGTGACTCTATTCAAGGTACGAAAAGAGTACATCATCTTCTGGATGAAAAGCTTAACAAGAGTTTAGACAAGTGAGTGACTATTGTACTACACAATTTTTTACTAAACAAGTTGGAACATCCTTTTCTTTCATAAATCCTAATTCACAAAGATAGTACCCCTTCTAAGGTTTGATCGGGGTTGTACATACCACATGCTATCCCCTAAGAGAGAGAAAAAAGAAAGAAAAAAGAGCATCAGTGTTCAAACCATACATTGAAGTCCTAGGGCAGGCAACTGTGCTAGTTAATGGATCTTCCATTTACTTTGCACGGCCATACAGACTTCTGCAATACACCAAGCGGCACTCAGGGGATAGTCGGAAACTGCCAAGATAAATATACATGTGAGTTTCTTCTGCATGCGACATATACCAGATCAAGAATATCCCAGATGAGAATCACACTACAGCAAAATGCATCGGCAGCACATACTTGCCCTTTATGGAAACCAAATAACACATACACATCAACTCACAATGGCATGACATATTTAAGACAAGAAGGCAAACAAACCTAAAGGTTATAGAATCCATATATCACAATGACTGGTGATGCACAGATGAGTGTGCAGTTTAATTCAAAGTCGCCGACAGATATAAAATCAACAATCCAAGTAGCACACTTACTAACTTCTTTCTTCAAAATCTCAAGTAATGTAGCAGAGCTGACTCACTAAAGTCAAGAACTCAAATATTCTAGCGGTTAAGTATTTTCATATATACAGCATCAAGTTACTCAGTGATTCAATGTGACATGCATATAACTGCATGATGAATTTTAATGTTGGAGTTCATAAATTGTCTTTGAAGGTAGATCCATTATGCATCCAGTTACAAGTGAAGTTAGAACTATTACCTTTGAACTGCATAGCAGATTTGTGCGAGTTAGCAGAGTTAGCATTTGTATCAAATACTTATATTTTTTACAAATAATCCTATTGATAAGTCAAGTGTGGTAAATGTACAACAGTTCTTGATCAATCAAGTAACACATATGGCATCAATATTTCTCAAATATTTTGCATTTTACACAAGGAAACGATGTAGCCTTCTGAAAATTAAAATGCTGCGCAGTACATAATTAGAAATAATAAGTTGACTGCCGGAGTTGCTCATCTTAAAAGTACTTTGCACAAAATAAAAAATAATTGTATGACATTTCGGTTGAGACAAAGATATATAAGAGAGCTCATACTTACTCGATACATAGTCATCAGTGTACTCTTGATCTATTTTTCCATGAGCCATCGCACCCACCTAGTCAGAGTACCATTACATTATCAAAGATGACAGGGATAATGATTCTCAAGAAAAAGCTTAGAATGTTGTTTCTAGCTTACCACAAATACAAGGTTTTCATCAATGCCAACAGTATTCAGATAGTTTGACATGGTGACAGATTTTTCTGAACTATATGAGAAACCTGAAAAAGTGATAGAAAGAACTATTAATTTGACATTCCACCGCCAAAATCATTGCAATCACAACAATACTCACCAATTTTACGGGAGTTTGTGGGCAAGTACTGAGTTACAGGGTTCTTGATCACGCGTAAAAGTTTCTCCCTCTTTGAAGATGCAGTAATACTAAGTTTTTGTAGCAGTTGCACTGCATCATATAAAAATTAACAGTAATTTAGCATGATTTTCCATGTCATGAGTGTAAGAAGCTTGCAGTAATATTAAGATAATAAAGTTTTTCTGTTACACGTACACATGATGCCGGAAAATCTCTTGTATGTCCTAGGAAGACGAACATGAGGTTTAACTTCAAAAAGAACACCCTTGTGTGTTTTCACATAAACAGCCTGCAACCTTCCTGCTTTGTTAAGAGGGCTATCCAGTATAGTCAGAAGAGCCTGTAAGTTCAGATACTAAATGATAAGTGAAGAGAAGAAATATTAACTACTGTATATTTACCACATTTTCTAACGCCAACTGCGTAAATTGCTTCTTATAAAGAAACATCCAGAATAAACGTGTGGCTGCTAGAATCTCGATGAAGCTGAAAAATAATTTTGCTGTAAATGTTAGCCTGAAATGAGTAGGGAACTGCCATACCTGATGTGCAATATCTGGTCGATAATCAGCAGGGTTTTTATCGTTCTTCTTGAGGAAATTAGTGTGATCCTCTGAACTCAAAAGCTGATAACCCTATTGAAAAAGAAGAAGAAGAAAAACCGTCCCATCTCAGTAAAGGACCAAGCGGAAACTAATGCCTCCCTCCCAATAAGAATTCTGAAAGATCAACTGATACACCCTACCTTTCCAACTTTGGCAACTTCCAATGATGCCCTTTCAAGAATAAATATAACCCCATTCTTTTTATCCTTCAGGTCCTGCGGTGCAAGTGGAATACCAGGCAATTGATCCAAGTGGGCAGCATCTGCAGCAGCTTCATCATCCAATGCCACAGTTTTTGGAATTTTTGCGGCATGAGGCTCATCCTTCTTAAGATGCTGGTTTTCAGCTTCATCATCCAATGCCACAGTTTTCGGAATTTTTGCAGCATGAGGTTCATCCTTCTCGAGATGCTGGTTTTCCGGAGATGCTTCCCTCTCATCTTTGGGTTCAGTATTCTTCCGCTTCTTCCCTTTCACTCCGTACGGCCTGCCCATTTTTCTGTACATCAAAACACAAAAAGGACAACAACGAAATCATATCACAAATTTAATTGATTTTATCGCTGTAAAATTCAAATACATCAAACTTAACCCCAAACAATTTAACTCCCGCGTGGCAAGTAACACAACTTTGCAACTTGTGTTAACAATTGATCTCGCCAACAGCCTACTAATCTATCGAACAAAGGATTAGAAAGGAATACCTTGTTCCGCGTCTCCGGTGGCCGAAGCGTCGTATGAAGTTCAAAGACTGGTCGGCGAATTAGGAAGGAAAAAACGCAGGAATTTTTAGGTAACACATAAGAGGGATGCAAGTGCTGTGTTGGGAATCTTGTGGTTGAGATTGGCTTGGCCCGGTTAGGATTGAGCCCTAATGTAATTAATGATTTTATCGGGCCAACGATTCAGTCGGCCCAATAGTTTATCGGTCCAACTAGTTGATGCAAATTGAGTCGAGATTGACAAGTCAAAACTCCTGGTTTTATCTCACCATCTTCTTTATTACTTAGACAAGAGCGCCCTTGTTTTGCCATCATCAACATTTAGAAACCCTAAACTTCGTGCAAACGTAAACAAGAGCACATACCAGAAGGCAGGTGCTGGAGCGAGAGCAATTCAGCTACATTATTTGTTAAGCACACTTTGAAATTAGGAACAAGAAAGTGATCAAAGACGTTTGAAGAGTTGAATCTTTAACTCGTGAATTAGGAAACGAGTCCTCGGTCAGAAATCCTTTTTGAACAAGAACTCTTCCTCCTCACTTTTCATTCAAGCAATGCGGCCAATGGCTGGAAAGAAGAGAGCGACAACCCTTGATCTCTTCCCTCAAGGAGCTGCGGCTCATTCATCTAGTAATGCTTGGGATGAAGGGGAGTTGCGTGCTTATTATGATAGTCGGCCTCCGATTTGCGGAGGAGTGCTGGTGAAGCAGTTCTTGTTGAACGGTGAGCTTGTAAGTTACTATGAATTCCTTGGGTTGGATGAAACAAGAATGTTACCATCGCCAACCACTGAGCTGCAGTTATCAACTTTAACCACCACAGCTGAGAGTGGAGGAGGAAGACTGATCATCCCAGACCTGAACATGGCATCAGCGAGTAGAGGAGGAGAGATTCCACCGTCTACTCTCATTGTCAGCGACACGTCAGTAAAACAGAATTATGTTGGAGGAAAAGATATAGAAGAAGGAGAGATTGCGGGTGATAATGATGGTGCAGCTGCATCCCAAGGACATAAATGGAAAATACGTAAGGTACTAACTTCAAGCGATGTCAGTACCTTATCAAGGCTACTGTTGCCCAGAGACCAAGTTGTTAAACACGTGTTGAAATATATTGATGAGAGGGAGATGACCGAGCGTGGGAAACAAGTAAGAGTTTGGGATGAAGACGAGGAGGTGGAGCATACCATGCGTTTTGCAAAATGGAAGTCGAGCCGAACATATATGTTTAAGGATGGGTGGAAGGGTAAGATTGTAAATGGGAGAAAGTTGAAGATAGGTGATGAGGTTGGATTTTATTGGGACCCCAGGGACTCCAGGTTCATCTTCAGTGTATTAACTGTGGCACTACATTAGTCGTTTTTCTCGCAAGCCTATTGTCAATCTTGAATGATAGCAAACGGAATAAAAAAGAAAGTTGTGATATCATTGATGACTAACAGCATATGCCATCACAAAGTATCAACAAGTTGCAGGAATAATGTCATACCTGATAGACAGTTTTTGATGCACGCTTTTTTGTCACCTGCAACTGCAATAATGCATCCTAAACGCGCATTCCCCGAACTAATGCAGAAACCAAATTGACTTTTTTCGAACTCTGAAAACGATCAACTAGAATAAATATATATCTTATAATATGAATCTAGAAGGCAAATGGTAAACAGCCAGGGAAAACTTATGTAAGGAGCCATTTGTTTTAGTTAATATCGAGTGAGTCATGGAACCTTCTAATATTTCTATTCAAATTATACAAAGACTTAAAAAGTTCTTCGCTTTGACCTGCCTGTTTTATTTTTTTTTGAGAACAGCTTGAACTGTTTCTGGTTTGTTCACAACTTTTTGAATCTCCTCCTGTCGATGTCAACAGAGTCAACGGCGAAGGTACCACCTGTTCGCTTGCATTAGTTGACAGCTCACGGGTTTGGTAATACTCTGTGAATATACAATGCAGATTGTTACAGAATCTAAGTTATGCATTAGGTGCATACTGCAAAATGATGTTTGATAAAAATATTCCGCAAGCATATGTTAATTGCAATTGAGCTAATCCACCACCGACGAATGGACAAACAACAGAGGAACATTGCAATTGAGCTAACTGTTAATTAGGCACACAATAAATAAGCAACTTTGAACAAAATCTACCATTTGATGAAGATAAATGTGGAAAGGCCTAATAATATTTGCAGACTCATCCGTAGCATTTGTGAAAAAGTCACATCACCTGCAATAGGAGTTTCCAGCGTATCATGATTCAATCAAAACAAAGACCTTTAAGATTATCGCGTTTCGAACCCCTAATTGATGAAAACGCAGAGCAAATCACCAAAATGAAACAAAAACACAGATCCTGAAGCCTGAACAATGGCTATGAAAATAATAATTCAATACCACTTAACAAGGAGGACGTCAAACGAGAAGACGACGAGTAAGCACTACAATGACTGTACGAATATTGTCCACTGCTTCCAATCTGTCGAACTAGCGACTGAATGCGTCGCTGCCAAGCAGCCATAGCTTCGAGTTACAGCCAACCCACTTCGTAGGGATCCGAGCGGCGAAAGCCCGACGACGACGGACGTTGGAACTTCCCTCGTCGCCAGGACTCGTTTTGGGCAGGTACAATCTTGCTTCATGGGCCTTCAAAGCGGCCCAAAGAACCTGGTTTGTGAGAATACTTTCAAAATGTGGCATGTTTTGGTAAATACAATAGAAATTTGTCATGTTTGTATATAGGGGTTCGTGTACTCTCTGCCGAAGTCGAGGAGCAGATACGTTCTCGCAGGGGAAATTCATTTGAGTCGCACTCGCTTTCAATCGATACAAAGCATCGATCTCCAGATCAGGTAGCATCCTCCTGTTGTTTTGGTTGTTCGTTTACTCCTCCCGTCTATTTTCTATTATACCGTATTTCATTGTTCGCTGGATTCATCACAAGCTTTGTTTTCTCGTTGGATGAAACTTGATTTATATTTTAAAAATCTGCTAGTTGAAATTGCTGTTCAAAAATGTTTTCGTGAAAATTTGTGATTCAGGCTCCTGAATTTTATCTATTGTTACTGGGTTATGTGAGCTTCAAACATTGCGGGGTTAGGGTTTTTTTTTGTTCGTTGTATTGATGTATGAATTGATTAGTGTTGTGAGATGGCGCACTTCAGTTTGATATATACTCTTATGCTACTTCAGCTGATACATGTGAGGTGGCCTTTATTTTACTTAATCTGGATTGATGTTGTGATTAACAGGGTCATGGATGCACCAGACAGGGCTGATGAAAAAGCAGCTTTTCGGAAACCGTCCAATGATAAGGCAAACAGGAAATATAGGCGTCATTCTTCCACCAGTATATCGCCTCCACCTGCTGGTTAGCTCAGTACTTATGAACCCTTTTACTTGGTTGTTTTCTAATTTTGTAGGTAACTCATGGTTTTCAGCTAGCAATGCCACATCTTTCATACTTTTCATAGTATCTTATACTTCTTTGACTCATCAATTACCTTACATGAATCCCCAACACATTCAATTGGCATGAATGAAAAGGTTTGATACATAAACTCTCTCAACATGTGGATGGAAATATCTAAATCAACCCCTCTAAGAGAGCAGTAGCCTCAAATTAAGGATTTTTTTCTTTTTTAGATCCTTCCATGTACTGTGTATTAAAATATAAAGTCTATATATGTCACTTCAAGCAGGCAACTTAGTATGCATATGTCCATGTTTACTTGCTATGGGAAAGCACCTCATTTCAGCTACCTTTAATTTGATCAGGGATCCCTGAGCGCAGAAGTGACAACAGTATAAATGTTTCGAGGAAAGAGCCTTCTAAAATCACTGATCATGGACACAATAAGAAGGACGATAATAGAGAACTAGATCAAACTTCTGGTAGGAGTGGCAGAAGTGGTGATTCCTATAGACATGATCGTCATTCATCGAGAAGCTCTCGAGACTATAGGAGACATGATGATTACAGGGAAGAGGGAGAGAGAGAACACTCTAGATCGGCCCTTAGGTCTGCTAGTGATTCAAGAGATGGTCGTTACTATGATCGCGTGAAAAATGAGGATGACTATAAGAGGCCGAGAGACAGTGATAAGTACAATCGACCTAGAGAGATCTATGATGCCGCTAGTCATAAGAGCAACCATACGGAGAGAGAATTTTCATATTTGTCTGTGGGAAAAGATAGGTACTCAAGAGAGAAAGATGGTCGCAATGAAACAAGAAGTAGCCGCTCGACTCTGGGAGATAATAGGACTGGCCGTTCATCCCATGATGACCCAAGAGCTAATCGTAGTGATTCAACTTTCGTAACTGAGGCAAGTGGAAGTCACAGTTTTGCAGCTCCTAGTGATGTCTTTGATGTTGTGGAATATCAGAAAACTACCAGGGGGGATAAGAAAAGGTTTGGCAGTCGGGAAACTAAACTTACCACGGAATACGACACCAGGGGATCACGAGAGGATAAAGAAGATGTACTTGATTCCGGAGATCCTCTGCCTCTTTCAGTATTGAAAAAATCTAGACTAGCAAGCTTTGACAAGACCGGTGATTTGCAGAATTCAGGTATTTACTGTATTTTTCCCTTACGTCCTTCAGTTTATTTGTACATACCTCAAGTGGTTTTCTCGCTCAGTTTTTTTATCATTGTGTCATCCATCTCTTTTCTGTTATCCTTTTTGATTGTAGCTGATCACGACAATCTTTGAGTGCAGAAGATTCTCAAGGAACAGTCTTCAAGGCGTCTACTCAGCCAAGTAGTGGTAATAATGCCGATAACAATAGCAATTTGGATGCTGCCAAGGTGGCTGCTATGAGAGCTGCTGAATTAGGTATTTTTAGTTAATGGACATCTTATGATTACTGAATCCCCTTTAATATTGCCATTAGATTTGTCCTTCACAACGAAGACTTTACTCACTCGGATTTCATTTTTTTCTTGTTGGGTGTTATTTTCATAGCTCAATGTCGCTGCAGATATCCTCTTACCAATTGTGTTTCAACTCAAAATGGGCTCTATAGTAATTTGGGTCAAAATAAATGAACGATATGTTTTCTGTTTTTTGTATGAAATGCTCACACTAGTTGGAGATCCTAATTAGAAATCACCCTAATAACTTTGAAGTCTGTGGTTTTGGTGTATAATTTATTTAGCTTATGAGTGAGTGTTATGCTGCTTCTATCAGCACCCGTAGAGCTAGCGCGGAAAAGTTATAAAGTTCAGTGAAAATCTTTTTTCTGGAAAGACAAACATGATACTGTTTAAACATTGAAACAGTTGGATACAGCGGTGAGATTGTGTTAATCAAGAGAAGGTCAAAGCTTATCAACTCTCCACTGACTGAAATTTTTGCATGATAACAGTTAATAAGAACCTTGTTGGAGTTGGGGTGACGGGTGCCCTCTCTACTGATCAGAAGAAGAAGCTTTTATGGGGTAGCAAAAAAAAGGCTGTGGAGGAGGTATTTCCCTTACATGGACATCATGTTTGTAGTATTGCTATGAATACCGGTTTATGTTAGAGGATCTTCTTACCGGTTTATGTTCTCGCATTGTCTTTTTTGGTATATTCATAATACTTCTATAACTACAAGAGCATTAAGTGTCAGTGGTAAACAATATTTCTTTTGATTAAGCCTGCATCTATTATTTTTTTCTTGCACTTTATCCTATAGTTGTTTGTAATTGAAGTCGATCATGGGGCAAAAAGCAGGCGATGTCTGTGGAATAGTTCTGGTTATTTTTCATATCTCCAGTATATGACTCTTGTCTCTGAGATTTGTTATGTGTGCAATAATCTCCACTTAATTCCATTTCTATTTTTGTGAGCAGTCTAGTCATTGTTGGGATGCTTCGCTGTTCTCTGACCGCGAACAACAAGAAAAATTCAACAGACTCATGGTAAGTAATATTCATAGGTGTTTTAGTAAGCACAATATTGTTTTGTTGCTTGATTGCTTCTTTTTCTTGTTGTTCTTTCACTGTGACTAACACAGTTCCAGAGTCTGAGGTTGCGTTGGACAATTGTAGGGTGTGAAGGGGGAGGCAAAGGCAGAGCAGAAGTCTACTGGAAATCAGGAGGGCAAGAGTATCCTAGATGCCGAGAAACAGAAGGAGCTGCAGCTGGATTTAGAGAAGCAATACACTGCTGGACTGAGAAGGAGAGACGGGCGCACAGTTGGCTTAGGTCTCTAAGATTCATTATTAAACAAACCTTGCCTGTTAACGAATATGGTACTTATATATTGTCTGTTAAAATCAGATGGGAAACTGCATGTTCGGGACATTTTCAATATCCAGTCTATCTGCTTCATGTAAATTACTAGTGTGGAATGAAGGCTCGAGTGGCCAAAATGTAAATGCCGAAAGGGGAAAAACTTGTCGTTTTTAGCAGACTCCTAAGCACAAATAGTTAACTAGAGTAAAAGCATCATGTGCAGGAAGCTGTGACATTTTATTAAGAAGAAGCTAAACAATTTAGGACGCAATGTCATTTCTTATACACGGATACATTTGTTTCATCTTCTACTTCTTCTCTACTTGCTTTGGGCCCAGGAAACTGGAGAACATGCCACAAATCAAAAACACACTGCATCTATTATTCTTCCCTCCGATGTTCACTTTCTTTGTCCACTTTGTTCCAGACCAGATACATACCTCCTCTTCTAAGATGTCATTATATTTCCCACAATCTGACTCTGTCAAGCCTTTTGAAATGCGCGTGAAGAAGCACCATGTACAAGTCTGACGAACCCCAAGAAACTCAGTTTCCCATCTGAGTGTCTTATCCAATCCTGGAGAACTACATGAACTGGGATTGACGCACTAAGTCCAAGCTCCTGGTCGCAACAAAAACAAAACTTAGATAGATGAACTGAATAAACTGAACACAGATTACAACAGTCCAGAAGGGAAGGGAAAGGGATGAATACTGATGCAAGCTCCTCTATTCTGATAGGTCTGTTTCCATCTTTCTCAAACAGCTCATATGCAGACCGTGCATGTTCTTCCCAAGTCTGAATTCCCTCCAGCTGATGTACACTTATAGCCGCGGCACAAAATTCTTCAAAGTCCATCTTTCTATGTTGAAGAGAACTCACCTATAGTTAAGAGCAAACAGCATCCATCACACTTCTACTGAATTTCTACAACTATAACTGCCATGCTCATTATAATGGTAGATAACACTTGTAATCCCTCAAAGTATGATTACCACATTTACGTATTCAGTAACTCGTGAGTCCTTCATCGCCTCGGTGATATTTCTCATCAAAGCCTGTCAAAAGACCCACCGATTTAGAACTTCTACATAATAATAGAAAGAAACCTTATGTTGGATTTTTGGAGCCAGATAGTAGGAGAATCTCGGGATCTTTTACATTGAACTATATCTTTTTCACTCATATTCCTCTAAAATATTTGAGTGTCATCTGAGGTATTTAGAAAAAAACAACAAATGGATAGTTGAAGAAAAAGTAGCAGCAATTTACATGAAGAAAAAAGAATTACTCGGGGCAAACTCACAGTTTTGAAGTTCTGCATAGTAATATATCCGCTTCTGTTTGGCCCAAGTAGATTGAACTGTTCACGGAGATATGCCAGCTGAGATACTGCTAATGTCTTTGCAAGTGCCTATTAGAAAAGAGTTTAAGAATATTTAACTTTCCACCTTCTCGAAACATATAATCAAACAAAAGATCCATATTGAGAAAGTGAACCACTACTGTTCATGACTCCCCAGATATTTCCCATATGATGACCAAGATGCACATACCCCTAGAGCTGATCTCCGTAGTGAGGATGAACATATATATGCTTTGACTTGCCTGTAGACAATCATATCCAGCGGTACTTTGATATCAGGATGTCCAGCAAGCCATGGATGACCTAAACAAAGAATTCACTAAGACATTTAGCTTTATGTTAGGGTGCTTTGAATCGCCCTACCATCCAAAATCTAAATAGTTTTTCCACATTATGAAGATTAAAGGGCAAAATTCTTGAGGTGTAGAGTACAGATTTAACATACTTAGAGCTTGTGCAGCGGTTAGTCTCTTGCGATAATCCTTGTTCAGCAATTTCTTGACGAAATCTAATGCATCTGGAGAAAAATCAGGCCAGGGAGCTTCATCAAAACTGGGATCTGCTTTGAGAACTGCACGGAAGATGCCTGATTCAGTCCTGGACCAAAATGGCCGACTCCCACACAGAAGAATATAGGCTATCACCCCAATGCTCCACATATCTGCTTCAGTTCCATAGGATCTGTGAAGAACTTCAGGAGCTACATAATATGCACTCCCTACGATATCATTTAACCTTTCATCTGCAAATTTTTACAGTGTCAGAGCAAACATCAGTACAAGTTTCCGTAAACATGTCGTTGATGTAATCCAGACCTGGCTTCACATAGTCTGAAAGTCCAAAATCAATTGCCCTCAAGGAAGAACTTTCATCTTTGGACAGGTAAAGAAAATTCTGAAACGTATTTCGATTTTAACACAGAGCACTTTAAGAAATTACATATGAAGTATCGTTATGTATTATGATGAAAGTAAATTACCTCTGGCTTGAGATCCCTATGAACAACACCTTGAAGGTGACAAAATGCAACGACACTTAATATTTGTACCATCACCTCCTTTGCATCTTCTTCGCTGTACTTCCCACCCCTATCAAACATCTATCGGAGCTTAGCTCAACTCAGACTGCAAAGTTAGTGAGTGGGTCACATGTCATAAAACATTTAAAGAAGGCATACCTGGAAAGAATCCGGTCAAGTAGTTCACCACCTTTGCACAGTCTGAATGTAAGAGATACAAATATCAGATAGCACCAGACAAGATTAAAATGGATGGCATTACCTCCAGTTTTCTTGCAAATGGAATAATACAAGAGTAGAAGGGTCAAAACTTTAAGCTTACTCCATGACTACATAGACATTGTCGTCATCTTCAAAGGAATCATAAAATTGCACCAAATTTTTGTGCCCAGTTAGGGCCTTTAATATCTTCACCTCTCTTCTTACATCTTCTATGGCTATAGCAGTAGTCATCTGGCAGGAAAACAAGAGCTATAAGGCATCTAATTTGTCCTTGAACACTGAAAAAAAAGTACATGCTTCGGGGTAACGAGATTTTGAAAGCTAGCATTTTTGTTAATTGTTACTTCTCAGAAGATGTTAGGAAACTTTGGTAGCATCATATATAGTTGATTCTACTTCAATTATTTGAAAGTTCTAAATGCAAAGTTATAAAATACATACCTTAGACTTCGGAATAACCTTTACAGCCACATCATGGCCTTTCAAGTTCCCCTTTTTTCCTTTGGCCAGACAAGTATAGCCAAAATGCCCGCGGCCTACTTCTTCTCCTAGTGCATAGTGAGCAACAAATTGTTTGGAGTAACCAAAATTCTTGTCCAGTCCAATAACAACTTCATGTCCTTCAGGAATTGAGGCTTCATTAGGCTTCACAGAGCCATGTCTTCTAGCAAGTAAAGATTTAATATGCTTGGCCGGGGATGGAGGAGGAAATGGGCGTTTAAAAAACCGAAGAGGGGTGGAAGTAAGACTTGAATTAGCTGACTTTGCTGGTGAGTTTTTGAAGAAACTTCGAAGTGGGCTAGGGCTATAAAAAGGGATGCTTGAGGTTTCCTTAGCAGGCAGGGAATTTGATGGGGTTGAATCAGTGATTACAGGGTTCTGAGGCTGGGTTGGGAGGTGATCAGTCGATTTTCCATGACACAGACCCATGATTGAATCACAAACCTGAAAAACTATTTGCAGACAGACCTGGCCTGAAAACAACACAAGGGTTAAACATCCACAGATTGCATCAAAATGATACTCAATTTATGAACCTTCAACATTGAAAATTCTGAAACTGGTCTATCGAATTGAGGCCTCCAAAGAAAGACAAACTGACTACTAAGATGAATCCAATAACACCCACATGGTAACAACGGATAGCATAACAATTACACACGAGGGCTTTAGAAAACAAGAACATCTAAGCTCACCAGTAGGCGCAAGGACTCAACTTTGGAGATGAAAGAAGCAGAAGACAGCGTTCAGGGAGTTGAATCCTGGCAAAAGGATCAAGAAACCCACCAACCAAGCAGGAAATTTCACATCAGAAGAAGAAGGAAAGAAGCAGGAATAAGAGATGAACAGTAGGAATAAATCAAAAAGAAAAAGCAGTGACTTGTTCTAACAAGGAACAGAGAAAAGATGCTTAGGATACAACAACAGCAAGTAAAAAGAGAAGGGATAGAGAAAAAGTGAAAGGAACAGATGCTTCTTTAGTTTTACTTTTTGCGCAAAGTATGCAGTACAATTAATATCATCATATTTCTGGGGAAGGCATAAAACAAAGATTTATATCATAAACAATGTAAGAAAATGGTGGTCAAGCTCATCATAAAATACAATAATGGAAGTAGGGAGGGTTGGTTTTGGATCCTTCCAGCCTGTCTTTACTGATCCCAGAAAGAAAGAAAAACTGCTAGTCACAAAGATTGATGAGCCTATTCTCAACTATAATTATTTTAGTAAGTCATAGTATTGTTGTGCCTCATCATATGCCATGGACAAGACAATTTCCTGTTTGCTGATTTCAAGGAATGATATTCAAAACTCTTATCTGTAGACACCTAGCTGCTAATCCTCTCCTAATCATATTAAAAACTGAGGCAGAAGAGAAGATGAAATAGTTTCATCTCTCTGCTATATTGATCAAAGTTATATAGTGCAAGGAAGGACCTTTCTTTATTTCTTTCTGCTATATAGTGTAATAAGTGAAGTTAATGGGGTAGAGAAAGTTGAATGATATATGCAAGCATTTGGTAGCCTTGAGGATGCAGTAGGTAAACCAAACAAGCTTGAAGAAAAATAAAAGAATACAGGGCTCATGCATCATCAATAAGAAGTGCAGCATACCATTACTAGATGCATGCAGTGGGAGGAATGTTCATCTGGGAGCTATGTGCTTAAAATACATACATAATTTGTTTCGAACAGGTACTGCTCCAGTACAATAAATATAAGCACTGCTGATATTTCAATACACTCCCACAGAAAGTAAGAAAAGAAAGAAGAATATGGAATAAAGTGTGGAAAGGCTAGTGATGAGATGAGAATATATGCTAAAACCAATTATTTCGAGTATCTCTGTGTAGCTGAACACCATAACATATGCAGGCAGGCAATCTAGATAAGATATCACTCATCTCTTATTCCAATTATCATTATCAATTTCCATTAACGCCTGCTCATCTGTGTTTAGGGAAACAAAACAAGAAAAAGTCGTTGGTGGTGGTTGTGAATAGGTCGACCAGTACAAGTGTTTCTTTGATGAACAAGGGATGTAGCCATGTAGGGAGGGATCCAAAGAATAAGAGCCATGTGAGCAGAACATGGCCAGCCAGCTGAAACTCATTGACACTGTAGATGCATAGCTAAATATTATAGTTTCACAAAAAAACCAAGTAAGCTTTTCAGTCTTTGACTAGCCATCATTATTCATATAATCAAATCTTCAAATGTTAACAGGATCCCAAGAAAATACCCTTTGAGTTTCTTTCTGCATAATTTTGTCTTCATATTGTAAGTAAGTATATTATATAGAAAACAGATGATCACAATTGACACACAGATGCATTGGGCTGCCACGAGTCTTTTCAGATGGGCTGGAACTGGCCCCTGTGTATAAATGGTCTGCTTAACCCATCATAACCACGGCAAACTTTATGTCAATCCATGCTGTCTTATTAACTCACTTTTGATTGATCATGGCAATAAAAGAACTGGACAGGGTAGGTAGAAGACCAGGAAAAAAAAAAAATTACTCGCCACTAAAAGAAGTTTGGATTTTGAGAATATCACTCATCCAAAATTTCTTTAGTATATGTCACATTTTTCGCAAACCGTTCTTGTCAAAAATGACTTTTCAGAAAATTAAAAAATTATTTTGAAATGAGCGATTTTCAGTTTAATAGAACCTGTGGTGATTTCAAATAGAATCAACATACCTGGTTCCGCGATAGAAGGAAGCGAAGCACCGATAATACGAAATCTAAATTTTCGGAAAACCTTTCTTATCAAGTGTGATTTTTTAAAAATATGGCATATTGCAAAAAAGAACTTAGTGATATATGAAAATCCAAACTTTATTTTGTGGCAAAATATAAAATTATTTATTAAAAAACAATTTTGTGGTGTGGCAAAATGTAAAATTATTTATTAAAAAAAAACAATTTTGGGGTGAGGAAGGAGTTTCAGTTGGGAGGAGGCAGAGAGAGGAGACAGCAGCTGCCGGTGTGCACTTTTCTTTTTATTCAAGCCAAGCTGTCTGGCTGGTTATACTTTTATGCACCCTCCAGCCCAGACCAGGCCTTACTTTTTCCACTTTCACAAGCAAGCATGATGCTGCCCCTTTTTTCTTCTGTTTTTACCTTCTCCTTGCTTGCTTCTGTACAACATTATTAATTTCATTCGTCTCTCAGCATACTACATAATAAACTTGAAACAATCAGCGAATCACTCTCCTTATCATAACTCATTCAACACCAACATGAAATATCATTCACTTCTAGCCAATATCACATTGTTCACTTCAATAAGCAAAGAAACACAACATACTGATGTTCTACCTAAGCTTTTATATTTAAGCCAACTCTGACGTTCTTCTTATACTCATTCCTCCAAAACAACATGCATCCATCCCCTCCCTCCCTCTTCTTCAAAATTCCCAGTTAGGTGGGTCATTTGAAAGAATGCTACATTCTTGGAGGCCCCACAAAAAATACCATCTCCTCTCGCCCTGGGAATCCTTGGTGTTTCTCAGAGTCCCAGTAAGATGTAGTAAACTAAGGTGATGGGAAGAGCAATCAGCATTCCAAATATCACCCTGTAAACGAAGAAGACGCAGCTCTAAGAAGATGCGAAACCATGTAAAATAAATAACTCTGAGGCACGGCTTCCCTCCTTACCCAGTGCTTAGAATATCAGGATGGACATTGTATTCCTTGGCAAACACAAACGGAACAATCCCTTGAGGAAGAGCGGCCTGCATCGTTTGAACGTCTATTATTCTCAACGGCCACTGCAATACTATTTCATATTCTAAAACACTCGTCTAATGCCTAGTGTACCTGAACTATGGCTATATGAAGCAGGACTCCCCGAAGGCCAACGAGAATTGAAGCAACACCCATGACGGCTGGGCCGGTGATGAACCGAACCGCCATAGAAAATGTAGCAACAGTGTTACCACATGCAATCATCTTGGGCTGCAAGGCCATGAAGAACCCTGAAATCAAGATACACAATCAGTTACGCCCACCGGCAACAACCTATATCAACTGGTTCTGAGTGATTATTTAGTATCATACCAAGACTGAACATTGCCATGCCTAAGCCAGTGTCGGACAAGATGGAAATAGACTGGAAAATAATCGAAGGCATCTTTATGTTCCACCTGCAGTGAATGAAAATAAAGGCGATCAAACAAAAAATCAACCATTAGAACCACCAGACATCGTGCATATATGAATAAACCACCTGAACGAGACCAATGCCCAAGTGAGTCCAATAAGGCTGGAGTAAGTATTGGGATTTCTAATCAGCTTCCGCCAAACCATGATCAAAATGAGGCGAGTAATAACGCTGGCTGGAGGCATTGAGGTTGGCTTGGCCTCACCAACTGGACCACTTTTAGGATGGAGCTCAGTGGTAGAGCTTGAACCTAGCTTGGACAGTGTTGGTTCACCCCCATTAGCAGTCTGTCTGTTCCCAAAACTGAACTCATCTCGGCCAAATTCATCATAGTCTAATATCAACAAAAAAAAAACATGAGCTCAGGATCAACAAAGCAATGCAGTAAATGATAAACATCATATTAGAAAACCACACTATCATAAGACAAACATTCCCTTGAATCAAGGCATTCCTTGTCCCCCAAAGACATCACATGAAACAAAAGCACCATACCCAGCCATAGACGAGAGTCCAAAAACAACTAAATCCGGAATTCATGGACATTTAACAACAAAGCATAGATTCAGATTAAAAAACCTAAACCCAACATAAACCCAGATCATGATTAGGGAAAAGAGAACAAATCCAGTTAACCCACAAATTTGTTAAAAGGATTAAATTTTAAAAATCGCTGAAAACAAGGAAAAATCTAGTACCTTTAGGATGAGCTCCGATGCCGGCGACGTCATTGCCGTAATCAGCACCGCCTCTGAACACATGAATACCACCTTCAGACACCGGGGAAGCACTGGAACTCCAAACAAACATATGCAAGTCCTTCGCACCATCACCCTTCTTCTTCGCCACAACTCCAGGTCCAGCCGCCGGAGAGAATATCCCGGCGTTGGGTGGAGCCGGATAAGCATTCACACCGTTTCTAACTCCGCTCTCTTCGTCAAAACTCAGTCCATAGTTGGAATGCCTGGGGCTCACATTGCCCGTATTCTTCCCATTCACCATGGAGTAGAAATCAGTGTGGTTGAAGCTGGAGCCCCGAGGCGTGGCGTTCCGGGAAGATTGGAGGGAATAGATTTCGACGTTGGTGAGATTTGACGGCCTGGGAGTGAGCGTGAGGCCCGAATGTGGTCCGTTCGATTTCCTGGAGTAGATTTCAGACCTGGAGCTGGTCGATTTGCGGACAGTGACGTGCAGCTTGCCGTCTTCACCAACCTCAGCCTGCGTCTCGAGCGGCTCTTTCCCATCCAGCGATAGAATATCAGAATCAACTTTGAACGAGATAATCGAGCCAGCGGTTTCTGGAAACTGCTCGCCAATCAGAAGCCTGGCGCCTCTGTACTCGAACAGAAACAGCATCAGAGTGTACCAGATGATGCATTGGAGGACGACGATTTGGACCATGAGCGTGCCGGAGTCGTTGCCGTACATGCCCTTGAGCAACGGGATGCCCATGACGAGAGTGTTGGGGAGCGTCGAGAGTGAAAACAGCGTGATGGACCACTCGAGTGAGCCTCTGGCGCTCACGCGAGACCAGACGGCTAACAAGGCCAGAATGATGAGTTTCTGGAGCGTGTCAGCTGCTATGAAGCGTAAGTTCATGGCATACGGGTCGTTGTTGGAGATGAAGTGGAAGGAGAGGAGTGGGACGGCGAAGAGGGCGACGAAGCGGTTGATGCCGGAGCACTGATCGGGAGTGAATATCTTCCACCATTTAACAGAGCCATAAGCAAGGATCATGGCCACGTAGAGAGGAACCACGGCCGTCATTACATGGTAGAAGTCCGTCAAGGAGATCATCGTTGCAAAGATCCCAACTTCACCTGCTTTTCCTTGACCCTTCCGGTCACTGATCAAGACCCAACTCGCAAAATCTCCAGAAAGGAAAGATGCGAGGGAAGCTGGAGATGGTGAGAAAGGTTGAGACAGAAAGGGATGGAGATGGGTTGTATTTATGGGGATTTTTATTGAATGGCAGACAGAGAAGCTGCGGTATCAGACTGTGTTTTGCTTTCTTTCTAGGAGAGAGTGTGAGACGAAAAAGGACTCATTTCATTATACAGGGCGGGAGGTGGGAAAATGGGGAAAAGGGGGAGAGAGAGAGAGAGAGAGCAGGATGGGAATCAGAAAGAAAGGGATTTGAGAGCTTTGAAGTATGATTCCGTCTTTTGTTCGGTGATTCTCTCTGGTTCCAATAATTCATATCTTGAGCAGTGAATATAAACATGGCGTGTCTATAAACGCACGCATACTCAGACACACAGATCCTTATTATTATGAAGCTCGATATTGATGCCTTGGTTTGCTTTCCTCCAAAACATCATTATGGGATCTGCAAAACATTGTTATCCTGGTACCATATACATACATGATCTCAATAATACCAGCTTATAGATGATTTTACAAGACTGTTCAACGGTTCTTTTGTTTGATTTGCTTTGCCAGTTGGATCATATAAACTGATGTGATAGCCATATTCTTCCTAGGACAGGATCAGGATATGTGTTCTGTTTGTCAAACAATCTTAATCAGGTCAAAGCAGCAGAATCCAATTCCACGCATAACTTCTGTTGCTGGTCGCGGTCTTAAAGATTAAAGATAACACAAATTCAATGTTTAGGAGTCAAAGCAGAGTTTAGGTTAGGCGGCTTTGCCTAACACTAGAACTAGAAGCAGGTTGTTCTTTGGTTTAGGTAAAGAGTCCATTTCATCATCATGTCTTCCGAGTAGTTCTTCTTCTATCTGCTCTCACCATTCAAATTCAACCAGTTTGAAATATAACCAAATATTTGTGCTGGAGCTGCACCCTGCAGATGTTAAACATGCTGGCTGGAATGGAATTTAATTATTCTCCGTGGGAAAAGGAAAAAGACATGAGCTAGCAAACGGATGGGAGAAGAGAAAAGGAACTGAAAAGAAAGAGGAATAAAAACAGAGCACTGCCTGAAAAGCTCTTTATATGAACAAAGCAGACAATAATATTCCCAGCGTGAAGGAAACATGATTGCACTGCATCGAGCATATCAGCAGCAGAAGCATCTATCTGCTGCTTTGTTTCCCAGCTTATTACATCAATCTCTGCTCAAAACAGCTGCCTTGTACTATTACTGTCAATTTCATTATTCTTCCTTCATATTAACCCTCAACTTGGCTCTGCTGGTGTATATTTAGCATTTGAAGGACAAAAAAGCCTAAAAAGCAAAACTCAAACACCTCCATTGTTGTACAATATACTTCACTGCTGGTTTCAAGATCACAACAATAGATTTGCAGCTACTGCAATTATTTTGATATCCTCCTCCATTCCTATCAGCCTAGTTCCTACAGCCTGGTCTGAGCCCATGCCCCTAGTCTATATACTACTCTTGTTCCTGTTACTAATTTAATCCATGAACTGGCGAACCCCTGTTTCAGGCGGCGCCGCCCCTATGAAAAAAGAAGGATGGACTAAATTGAAGCCCACATTAATTACAGCCTTCCTAACCACTTGGCTGGGCTGCCTGTTCTATGTTATGATGGTTGTAAACTATAGAAACATGCAATCAGACATGTCACAGAAAGGTGTCACTGAAATTTAATATGGGTGGCAATGGTCATGTACCTCTTACAAAACTCGGCTAACTAAAATATTCTAGAAGCAAACAAGTGAAGATTAGAGGTAGATTGAAAACCAGAGCATATACATAGGCAATGAAGGCTCATTGGAGCCAGCCTCCTGGCCTCTCTCTCAGACTCCAGCAGGGTGAGGATGTCTCAAAATGGCAAGTGAAAATGTATGTATGATTAGCTTCCTATGTAATGATGCTTGCAGACACAACCCAAATGACTTTTCCCAACTTGTATCTCAAGGCTTTTTTCTCTTCTAACACACGATTTTACTGCTTGTTTCTTAACTAAACTATTTTAGCCCCTAACGGTCCATTCAGTAACTTTAAATGTTAAACTAAGAAATTTTGTTGCTTGTATCCCAATTAGCTTTCCACTGCACAGCTTCCCTCTGCTTCAACTTCAATTCTCAAGTAAACATTCTCTAAAGCTTTTGGTACCCTTGCTTTCATCTGTATCCCTTACTTCTGCAACTTCTCCTTCCTCTGCTAATTTTTTTTCCCTTTCTGTCTGATTCTGTTTATGATACTTGCATGTATTGATGGAATTTATCATCTCCCTCATCGCCAATTCCAATGTTGTTGCGAGTTGAAACCACATTCAGTTGGGCTGCGGTGACTATGGATTCATCCTCCGTTTAGTTCTGACAAAACCTCCAACTCCCTCCAGGTGAGGTTCAACCCCAAAAACATAGCCCCAGCAGAGCACCCCTCCATGTTGAATGCACCCATCACGTTACTTACAGGTTATAGAATTGTTGTAAGGCCAAAAAGTTCTGTAGCAGGTTTCACACAGGCACATATGGGACGCCATGATCAGAGAAATGCAGACAGTCACGTTAATGATAGTCAGACGACCTTTAAGTGGAATGTTCATGTAAAATGTTCAAAAACTATCTTTTAAACAAATTTACAGAGTCACCCAATAAAATAGTTCCTTGCGAATTTGAAAACTTACCATTTGCGCTCTGCCCTTTTGAAAATCCACACCAAGGAAACCACTAACAAGCAGACTGGCTCTTTAAAGACTTGATATTGCTTCCCAGAGTTCCAACAGCACCAGATAAAACCATCACATTTGAAAATTTACATGCATGAAGTGCAATATCACATTATATATGTGTTTCATTGGTATTGATATACATCTGTCAAATGATCATTTGAAACTCTAAAATGTTTTTGCTTCATATTTTGGCACGAGAAACATGGTGTGAACCATCATCGCCGTGAGATTTTTGCAAGGAGGTAAACTATTGCAAACAAAAACAGAGCAAAAGCAATTACGTGAACCAAATGATTCGTACCATGCTGATTAATGCTCCTGTTCAATCTCCTCATATTGTTCTTCACGCCAGCTTGAGCTTTAATCAGCGTCGATTGCTAATGAAGAAGAAAATAGAGCAGAAATGGTGTCATTCAAATGATTAACAAGTTTCTATTTTGTTCCTCAAAGAATAAAAAATAAAAAATGAACCATATAAGGGTACCAATAGTTACAAAATAATAAAGAGCCACAAGTTTCAAGTGGATTCGAAAATAGAGCTTTCAGTGTCAATCCTGTCTAATAAAACTTACATCCACCTGTCCAAGTCTTATTTTAAGCATGGTAGAACCAAGATAGGGTGCAATAATGGAGCGATGAAAGAGGGTCTAAGCTTTACGTTTTATGTAAAACTACTAAAGGTAAATACATAAAATGTCACGCAACCAAATTCGGAGCTCATAACAAAAGTACTTGATATTTAGGTAAACATAATATTCACATTAGAGCACACATAGTAAAGAAAAAACAACAAGAGAATTTTGATGAGGGTATACCAACTGATTAAGAAATTCATTCTGGAATTTTGCTTCAGTCCCAATCTCTTGAGCAACCTGTACAAGTATTAATGATACCAAAGTATCATTTATTTAATTGATATAACTATCAACCTCAAAAATATAACAACATAGAATAACTATCAAGCACATTCACACTCGAATCAGCATTTTCGACAGACACTGTCTATGTTTTTGTAGTTTCATCCAAAAAGGTGGTTAGTTAACTTAATTGTATTCATTCATGGGGGAAATTCAAAACAGAGAATAGAAGTTATATCATTACTCCTTTAAGTAGTCGAATCTGCTTATGAAGACCAGTGATTTCATCATCCAACTCCCCGTGCATAGGATCAATCCGCAACTGAATATCGTCTGAACCAGCAACCGATCTTGTGCTAAGACCCTCTCTGAAAGCAAAAAACCTCAATTCAAAATCAAAACAACTAATCCAGAAAATTCAAAGCCAACGATCACAATAGATTGAAACAATAGATTCAATAAGAAAAACACCAAACAGCAATCCGCTTCCATCGCGAAGTGATAGTTGATCAACCCTAAGGTCAATGCAAAGAATGGATACCTTGATCTGTAAGGAAATGCGCCGTAGAAAGGACCTCCTGTGTGTGAATAGGATGCCATTGAACTTGGAGTACCCAAGTATTTAAGTTAAAGGGAAAAAAGCCTTGAGATACAAATTGTTGGACCTGGGAAAAGTCATTTGGGTTGTGTCTGCAAGCATCATTACATAGGAAGCTAATCATACATACATTTACACTAACCATTCAGATGCAACCCACAACATCCACCATTAACACCACTTTTGAATTGAAAATGAACAATTAGAGAAATAAAAATGCTGGCAAACAACATAGGAATAACAAAGCACAAAGTTCAAATATTTGTCGGAAAATCAGAACACGGGTATACATTACCAATGTATACAAGTACATTAATGTTGCCTGTTTGATGCAAATGGAAATACAACATATGCAGTTCCGACTAGAGGTTCAAACATTTATTTGGCTTGTGAATACTAGTAAACCCAAACAACTGAATTACAGAGAGAATTCCATTAAGGCATGAAGAATTGTGAGTAAAGCTTGGAGCTTTGTATCATCATTGAGAAAGCATGAAACTTTGAATCATTGGTTAGCAAATTTTAAAACTTGAGTCATTATATGTTTAGAGAAACAACAATATGAGCATCTAAATAAAGACGATTTGAATTCATGAAAACCAGATAAACAAAAGCAAGAAATAGAATACAACAGAGGGACCGAATCCGGATTTAAAAACTCGATTGCTATGAAACAAAACAAGGAAATCATAGAAAATAAAACAACAAAAGAAGCTAAGCAACGCACCTGAGAAATAAGCGAAGATGAATTCAATAGATGATGGCTGCACCTGCGATCTCCCAACTAGGTTTACGCCACATCCAGATTCAATAGAAACAAATACCTTTCTCAACCGAAACGACGTCGTACACTAACCCTTCTTCAGACCAGCCTCCTAAACCGGGCCCAATAAATATTAATAGGCTCAAGCCCACGTCTCCTCACTTCGAATCTGTTGTCCTACGGCCGCAATCTGCGGTGTGCAGCATTTTCGTTCCATTCCATCTCTCGACACTTTTCACTAGCAGTGACTCTCACTGATCAGGTGCGTGGTTCTCGACCTATTTCTGCTTGAGCGGTACCTGCACAAAATATAGCTTTAATCTTTAGCAATAATTACTAGATTCGATCTATTTAAACTATGACTTTTGTGGAGGCTTGTTGAAGCAGTCTGCGTCTTTGGACGTTGTTAATTGTGGAGTCTCAGTTTAGGACAGTATATGCCCAGATTTAGGTCTTATGTGGCTTCATCTTTTCTGGAGAATATATTTCATCTGTTTTAATTTTTAAATCAATATTGGATTTGGAAATGATGTGCCAAATTTCAAGTATTTTTATGCTGTAGTTAACAATCTTGTGGATGCATTGTCAAATGGTCCGCTTTTCTTCTATAAAAAATCTCGTCTTACAGTCTCCTGGTATGGATCCGGATGCTGCTCGCGCTGCAAAAGAGTCTCTAGACCTTGCTTTCCACATGTCAAATATTCTCGAAACAGGCCTTGATCGTCACACGCTCTCTGTCCTTATTGCTTTGTGTGAAAATGGATTGAATCCTGAGGCAGTGGCCGCTGTCGTCAAGGAGCTAAGGAGGGACCCATCTCCATCTACTCGCACACAGCCTGCCCTTTCTTCTCCTTGAATCGGGTATCAGGTATCTTGGTTCATGGTTATTTTACTTGTTCTTGTGGTACTGGATCATTTCTTATTGGTATAACTCTTTTCACAATCAGCTGTCTGGTTGGTATAATACTGAAAGTCATGCTCGATTCGTTGGAGAATCATATATGGTAAATTAGATGCTTGCCCTGACTACTGAGTGGGCTGAAAGGTTTGAATTAATCGAATTAGATTTATTTGGCTGGTTCAATCCACATCTTTCATGTAGATGATTAACTTGAGCACATGCAACATGTAACCCTGAGATTTCCCAGTAGAGCAAGAATAATTAACTTGCATCCTCAAACTATCGGAAACTGTAACAAACCCTTTAGCTCTAGAAATTATGGCTGAAAGTTGAGGCTCATTATCGTTGGCATTGTAATTAAAACTGTCAAACAAAGTCAATTGTTTTGTGCGTCATCATACATGTTGTCTGCGTTTTTAGGATGGTGTCATCTGATTTTCTCTCTGTTTGTTTCAAGGTAGGTCTCGAACACCAACTCTGTAAGACGATTCAAATGAGAAGTGACTGACCGGCAACTCTCAATGGAAGAAACAAACAATGTACATTTTGCATTTAAGATTGGAAAACGGCCTTCAAGTCACTGTATAATGAAAATGGGGTGCTCCTCCTGTGAATGATGCAGAAAACTGTTGTTCTGCTATGGCTTGGAAGGTTATCAAACTGTTTCAGAATTTTGACAAGCCAAGTCAGTTGCGCATAAAAGTGTTAATATTATAATATTGTATGATATTCTATGTTGCTGTTAGCTTAAGTAAACTCTCAAGGCCTCTGGTATTCTAGGACTATTAATCTATTATTTCACTGTCAAAAGGCTAAGTACTTCAATATCAGTTTCGACCATGAGCCCTTCAAATTTTGCTTGCTTGTAAATTTAATGTTGTATGAAGCCAAGTTTCTAGGTCAATACACTGCAAACAAGGTTAACTTGGTGAATGAAAAAAGGAAGAGTAGTTCTTTTTACCCGCAGTAATTTCATAGTAATTCAAAGTCAATAAAATATTATATACATAAATTAAACATTAACCCATAACCTTGTCATGACCAACGGTAACGTGACTAAACAAATCACAGCCGTCCGATTAATTGTGAAATCCAACGCCTAATATTCGAAAGAATAAGACCGTTGGAACTGGTGTTCGGCTCCTCCTATTCCTCCATATTATATGCACCTCATACATTTGGCCCCATTCACACAATCTTCCCACACTGAACAAGACAACCGACGCCAAGAGGCTCTGCTAAGGTGGATCTCTGTCTCCCGCGAATTCCAGTTTTCCTTTCAGAGATTCGCCTTGAATTAGTTCCCATCTGCAATGGCCACCAGAGCAATCAATGCCCAAAATAGAGGTATCAATCTGCAAACCCTAGTCAATTGCCATCTTCCTCGTAGAGTTAATGGGTCCTTGAAACTGAATAAATAGATTTATTTGCAGTGTTAAATGGGTGTTTGGGGATTTAGGGTTTGTGGTTTATAGGTCAATTAAGGATTTCGATCTGGCAATTTCTGGATGGGCTTGTTGTTGTCTTTAGGGGGTTTTCAACTAAAGTTTTAATCTACAAGCGTAACTTTAATTGTTAATTTTCGTGAATGTGTGTGGGAAGCTGGATTTTTATTTGAAGTTTGGATCTCTGGGAGCCATGTAAAAGACTTGCTTGTGTTGTACACACTTTTAGGGTCCGTTGATGTTGTTTTGATCTTCAAACTCAATACCAAATGTTATTGGGTTTCTGTAGTAGTTTTATCTTCTTGTTTGTTAATAGTTTTTTTGGGGTGTGGAATCTTGATTAGGTGAGGTGAATCCAATGGAGGGTAACAAACAGAAGAAGAACGGGGCTGATGCCCAGAATCGCAGGGCTCTTGGTGATATTGGAAATCTTGTGACAATTAGAGGACTCGATGTCAAGCTGCCTAATCGCCCGGTGACTAGGTGCAATGCCTAATCTTTTTCTACTTAATTCAGTTTTATGTGGTTTTAGAGCATGTTGGGTTACTGGCTATCGACATTGCTGCAGGGGTTTCTGTGCTCAACTTGTTGCAAATGCTCAGGCTAAAGCTGCTGCCGAGAACAACAAGGTGGGTGCTTTAACAGTACAGAATGTAATAAAAGCCGCAACCTTTAATTGTTAAATTATTTCTTGTTGGGCGATGGATATCATTGTCGTCTTCCCTTTGCAGAAACCCTTGGCTGTTGTTGCTCCTTTAGCTGTTAATGGAGAGAAGAAAATAGCTACGAAGCCAATGGTGGTGGTTGAGATAAGCCCTGACACAGAAGAGGAGGTTAAGGAGGAGAAGAAGAAACACAACAACAAGAAGAAAGCTAACAGTCTCACTTCTGTGCTCACAGCAAGAAGCAAGGTAAAGGAAATCTTACTATTTGAATCCAGCACTAATCTACAGTATATGTGCACAAACTTTATTAAGGTATTTGATGTCACGGCATGTTTGATCTGTCGCAGGCTGCTTGTGGTCTGACTAATAAACCTAAGGAAAATGTGGTAGACATAGACTCCGCGGATGCTGGAAATGAACTGGCCGCTGTAGAGTATGTTGAAGACATATATAAGTTCTACAAGCTTATTGAGGTTTGTGAAGTCACCCCATTATGTATATATTGATATTTTTCTTGATTTTTGAATCTAATCCATGAATTATAATAATGCAGGAGGAGATCAAAGTGTGTGATTACATGGATTCTCAGCCTGAAATTAACCAGAAGATGAGATCAATCCTGATTGACTGGTTGATTGAGGTCCATCAGAAATTTGAACTGCTGCCTGAAACACTGTACCTCACTGTGAACATAGTTGATAGATTCCTAGCAGTTAAGAGTGTTCCCAGACGTGAACTTCAGTTAGTAGGCATCAGTGCCATGCTTATGGCCTCTAAATATGAGGAGATTTGGGCACCGGAGGTAAAATTTCCTCTCTTGCATTTCTCTCAGAATATATGCAGGTGAATAGAATAGTAACATGCCATTGGATGTCCTTAATATATGCAGGTGAATGATTTTGTATGCATATCAGATAGGGCTTACAGTCATGAACAGATTCTGAAAATGGAGAAAGCAATACTTGGCCAACTCGAATGGACATTGACTGTTGCTACACCCTACGTTTTCCTGGTGCGCTTCATCAAGGCATCCGTTGCTGATGAAGAGGTTAGTGTCCTGCCTGTTTTGGATTGTGTGTATTAGTGCCACAGTTTAATGGTTATGAGCTTTTGCTGATTCACTTCTCACCCCTGTAGATGGAGCAGATGACACATTTTCTATCTGAACTGGGCATGATGCATTATGGGGTGGCTGTAAAAAGCTGCCCTTCAATGGTGGCTGCTTCAGCTGTCTACGCTGCTAGATGCACGCTAACAAAGACTCCGGCTTGGGATGCTACCCTTCATTTGCATACAGGGTATTCTGAGGCACAATTACTGTAAGAAACCCCCGATTTTGTTGTTACCTCCTGTGACAGTTCTGAATCAAGTCCAATATCTGACTGATACATGAACAGGGATTGTGCCAAGCTACTGGTGGGCTTTCATTTGATGGCAGCAACAACTGCTGATAACAAACTGAAGGTTGTATACACTAAGTATTCGAATCCCGAGAGAGGTGCTGTTGCATTGTTGTCTCCTGCCAAAAGCTTGAAGGTGGCGCCTTCCTCTTGCTGAAGACTGCTTCTTAGAGGAGGAGAGATCATTATGCTGATATGATCATCATCCCCCCCATTTTGTGTTCTTCTCTATTGTTAGCTAGTTTGATGATCATCATTCTTCATGCTCATATGATTGTGTCTATGTGTACTTTTTACTGTTAACTCTCTAGAACATCAATGCCATTCAACCTCATTCTCTTGTTAACAAATTTTAACTGGAAAAATTATGTTGAAGATATATAGTTGATCCTTCATGCTGACATAAGTTCCCAGAAAGAGCAACCTGATCCTTCAAGCTGACAAAAATTTCCAGGAACTGATAAAAGCAGAAGCTTCATATTCTTGGTGTGCTTAGAGATGTTGTCATCACTGGCCTCTGGCGCCATACCTTTTGAGATCAGTGTTCAATGTTTATACACCCTATTCAAAAATGTGATGGTGAAAATCCTGAAGAATAATTTTACTTTTATTATCCCTTTAAATTTAGCTCACTGCTTTCTTTTAACCCTAATAAATAAATTAGGGAACAATTCTATTTTAAAATATGCCGAGTTCATCTACGGGGATACTCTATACTTCCATAAAACTGAAACCCTAAACCCTATTTTGGGGGTTTGCCAGTCTCTCCCTCTCTTCTGCAGTTTCGCGTATAATTTATGGTTGGCTGAAGTCATGCCGTCGAAGAAGAATTCTAATTCCAAGTCGAAGCTGCAGTCTGCCCAGCGCTCCTCATCGTCCTCAAAGGACGGAACTCCATTGAAGTCTGAAATCGAGTCGTGTTTAAGCGAGGAAGAACTTCGTCACTGTGTGAAAGAAGCTGCGGCGAAATTCCCCACTTTAATTGGGGAATCAGCAGTGATTGGACAAATATCTGGTTCTCAGCAACAGTCTACAAGATGCGAAATTTGGCTCTCCGAATCGGCTATTATCTCTAATAATCTTCAGATAGGCTCTCTTATGTCGGTATGCTCTCGAAGTTCAGACCGTGTACTTGCTCTTTGCTGCAGTTTTTTATAATTTAGTATATTTAATTTGGAGGAAAAATACTGGCAGGTATCACTTGCTCAATTAAATAGGAAAAACTTCCCTCTTTGCTCATTATCTAATGAATCTGCCAGAAGCAATGGATTTGGTTCTGATCACGTGGTTGCTGATTCAGTCGGAAGTTACTTTGTCATTGCCACATTAAACTCTTCTACCAAGGTTTGATTCGTGACAATGCCCACTAATGTTTTGCCGATGACTATTTGTTTGTTTTAGACAATAAAATGGATATGTTTTTTGCACCCGCTCTTGACACGGCTAAAGATATGCATATCCATGTCAAATCCACAACTTTGATTTAATTGGGTATCTGAGTGTTGTCCCCTTGAAGAGTGTATTATTTTTGAACTACAATCTAATTATGTTTGAGAACTTTCAATGCCAGTTTAAGAATAAAAATGAAGCCAGATTATCCTCAAAGCTTTCTTATTCGATGGGATCTCCTGCTTGGGGAAGGACGGTGTTTGTTTTTCCTATCCAACATTCACCCATGGGTGTTCCCGAAATTGCTTCTCGTGAAGAATGCAGCACCGGAGTTAACAATCTTCAAATCCGCCAGTGCAAGGAAATGTATCTCGAGTTGGTTCGCTCAAAGGACAACATGAGATCAAACAGTGATGAGCTATCCACTTCAACAGTCTCTCAAGAAATATCTGATAGTCAACATGGCAATGGATTTTCATCATCTCCCAAAACCCCTTTGAACCATACCAGGTTTATCTCTTCGTGTACCCGCAAGTCCTCTTCAACAATACCTAATAAACACAATCCCAGCTTATTTGATGTCTCAGTTATACATGATTTGCTAGCAAGTGAATCTGGGAAGAGTCTTGTTCAAACATGGGCCACGTCTTGGTTAAGTTCACGAGTCTTACTCTATGGGAATGTTGTGGAGATACAGTTTTTGGACAAGAATTTTTTGTTCAGTTTAGTAAGGGCTAATGGATTATCAATTGCACATGGTAAAAGTCTAGATATATCAGCTGTTAAAAACATACCTGAATTAGTGGGTCATGCAAGTGATGCCTTTTTAGTGGATCGTGAAACAGAGGTGTATTTACAATTTCCATCAGCTAAATTGTCAGGAAGTTCATATGATGGGAATGCACTTTTTCTGGGACATGATGGTAATATTAGAGGAGAGGACACTGACAAAGTTAAAGCGGGTTCTAAATTGGGTGGTTTATCAAAAGAGTATGCGATCCTGAAGGATGTTATAGTCTCATCATCAGCGGAAACAACTGTGTCGAGGTACAACATAGTGCATATTGTTGTTCCTTCGGTATTTTTTTCCATTACATTTTGCTCGAAAACATACTTTGGCATAGGCATAAATTTGTTAAGTTTACATCAAAGTGCTGTTTAACATGTTTTATTTTGAAGGCAGCTTCAGAATGGTATGTATTGAAGGACACTCATTTTCGTTGTCGATTCAGTTAAAAATGAAAGATCATCGTAAGTTTTGGTACATTTAGGCAGGACATGTGATTCTTTATGTTCTTAAATGTAAACTCACTTGTTTTATCGAGTATTTATTCATAAATATACAGTTATACATGCTGCAAAACATACTTTGGCATAGGCATAAATCTGTTAAGTTTACATCAAAGTGCTGTTTAACATGTTTTATTTTGAAGGCAGCTTCAGAATGGTATGTATTGAAGGACACTCATTTTCGTTGTCGATTCAGTTAAAAATGAAAGATCATCGTAAGTTTTGGTACATTTAGGCAGGACATGTGATTCTTTATGTTCTTAAATGTAAACTCACTTGTTTTATCGAGTATTTATACATAAATATACAGTTATACATGCTGCTTATATCACATTTCAGTCTTGGATTGCGGACTACGAAGGGAATCCTTCTTCATGGCCCTCCCGGCACAGGCAAAACTTCCTTGGTTCAGCAATGTGCCAACGATGCTGATGTTAAAATTTTTACTTTGCGTGGGCCTGAAATTTTCAGTCAGTTTTATGGTGAAAGCGAGAAGGCGTTGCATGATATTTTTGATTCTGCTAGTAGGGCGTTGCCTGCCGTGGTTAGATTCTAACGATTTTATCACATCTTACTTACTTTTTTCGTTTGTTTCATTTATTACTGAATGAAACGATCTACAAGTTTTACAACATGTTGCTGCTGGTGACTGATATATGGTTTTGCTCTTCAAGGTATTCATAGACGAGATAGATGCTATTGCACCTGCACGAGAATATGGAGGGGAAGGTTTATCTGTAAGAATTGTTGCCACATTATTAAACTTAATGGATGGTATTAGTAGAACCAGTGGGTTGTGTGTAGTTGCTGCTACCAATCGACTAGAGACAGTCGAGCCTGCTTTGCGAAGACCAGGACGGTTTGGCAGGGAAATTGAAATTGGTATGACTGCATACTGTAAAAACCAACTTACACAGAAAGAGAACTCATGAGAGATTCTCGTTTATGTGGCTGCTTTACTATTAACGAATTAGCTTGCATTGTACAGTTTAGTTAAATGAGTCTCAAATATGTGGCTGCTGTCATTATGTACGAGTTCAGCTGTTTCACTGACTTGTTAATGTACAGGAGTGCCATCTCCGGCGCAACGAGCTGATATATTGCATCACCTTCTTGAGGGAATAGAGCACTCTCTGACAGACAGCCAAATCGGGCAACTTGCAACGAATACACATGGCTATGTTGGTGCTGATCTTGCTTCTCTGTGCAATGAGGCAGCCCTAGTTTGCCTCAAGCGCTCATGTAGTTTCACTGGAGTGAACCTTGATGCCATGAAACCAGAATCATATGAATATTCGCTGGATGGTGCAATTGAAGAAACTGAATTTGGTGATTCTGAATGTTCATCTGATTCTGATAACCAAGGCTCATCTGGAACACAGTTGAACAGTACAAAAGAAGTATTAATGAATGGGAGTAATTATTGTCAGGATGGATTTCCTGATGAAAATGGAACCTCAACTATAAAAGAAGGCATTCTCAAAGTTGCTTTAATAGATTTTGAGAAGGCTATAATCAAAGTGAGGCCTAGCGCAATGAGGGAGGTAAGCTAAATATGTTGGGGCTTTGATCTGTGCTCTATTTCTTTTATCATTTCTTCCTCTAGTTTTCTTAGAAACACTTACCTAGTGAGGTTTATGAACATTGTAACATGCACCATTTTATAATTACCTCTAGATTAGTCTCATGGATTATGTTCTTATATTCATATCTCTGCAACCAACAGGTAATACTCGAGGTCCCCAAAGTCAGTTGGGAAGATGTCGGTGGCCAGGAAGAGGTTAAGATACAATTAATGGAGGCTGTGTTATGGCCTAAAAAACATCAGGATGCTTTTATACGCATTGGTACTCGCCCTCCTACAGGGATTTTATTATTTGGTCCTCCGGGTTGCAGCAAAACACTCCTGGCTCGTGCTGTGGCATCCGAGGCAGGGTTGAATTTCCTTGCTGTTAAGGGACCAGAATTATTCAGCAAATGGGTGGGTGAATCAGAAAAGGCTGTAAAATCACTATTTGCTAAGGCACGAGCAAATGCACCAGCAATCATATTTTTTGATGAAATTGATGGTCTAGCTGTCATACGCGGGAAAGAAAGTGATGGAGTTTCGGTCTCTGATAGGGTTATGAGTCAACTTCTTGTCGAGTTGGATGGTTAGTTATTCTCTTTAAACTATACATGATAAACTTTTGCTTCATAGCTCCCCCTTATTTAACAATTGGTGATTGTCTTGGCAGACCTTATAGTTGTTGTTAGTCCAAGAACAATGCTTTGTCAATAAAATGCTCCTTTATATTTTTCTTGTATAGGTTTGCAAGAAAGAGTTAATGTCACAGTCATTGCTGCTACAAATCGGCCAGACAAGATTGACTCAGCTCTTTTGAGACCAGGTCAATATTATCTCTTGATACATGCAGAAAAGTGCTGTTTTTTTATGTTTACCAGCACCAGCAGTTTTTCTCCCTGACATTAATGTATGATTCAGATTAAACATATCTATTTTTTGCACTGTTAGGACGCTTTGATCGGCTACTATATGTTGGTCCGCCTAATGAGTTTGATCGAGAAGCTATATTTCGTATTCACTTGAGAAAAACCCCATTGGCATCCGACGTCGACATAAAAGAGTTGGCAGCTCTCACCGAAGGCTACACTGGAGCTGATATATCATTGGTTTGCCGAGAAGCAGGTTTAAGCGCTTTGGAGGTATGTAGGACTAGGATCTGAACTTTCTATTTTCTTCTGTTGCAGCATAATTTATTTTGTTTCTGTTGTGGTCAGGAAAGTATTGATGCTTCTAGTATCTGGATGAGCCATTTTCGAGCTGCAATTAACCAGGTGACCCCATTGGAAAATCAATCCTACCAGAATTTATCGGCTAGATTTCAAAGACTCGTGGAGTCCAGCCGGAGATAAAAGCGATGGATTGGAGAGCAAGATTAAGGTAGTACCGTTCCTTGATAGACTGCCTGTTCCCTAAGACATTTATGCTGCGAACAAAGATGGCGTTAAACTTGTCCTAGTTGTTTCTCCATTCCCAGGCAGAAATGAAACATCATTGGGAAGTGTAAGGCGTCTACTGATTTATTGGAAGAGCATGCTGAATTATTGTATGAGATGGTGAATTTTGAAGCTTTTGGGGTGTTCGAGAACATTTGTGAATGGAAAATCCCCACTCCTCTCTCTCGAGAGGCACCGCCACATCAATCTAGCTGGCTTGGACAGGAACACGAACCAAACCAATTCTCATGGGACGTACGAGAAGAGAAGAGAAGAGACGAGCCTCCCCCCACTTGTCTTTTTCTTATTTGAAAAAAAAAAAAAAAGAGTATGAAGCTGAATATCAATTCCTTTCTTCTGTTGTTTATTGATACATTAAAATGAGACCCGTCGCCATGCATGTTTGCAGTACACTTGTAGCCAATCAAAATCTAAAGACAGACTGTCGAAAACAAGTGACTTGAAAGAATCTCAACTTTTATAGGCCCCTCCCTCTTTCCTGTCCTAATCTCAATCTTATCCTCCCTCCCTCCTCCTTGTAAATTTAATTAGATTCGATCCCCACCCCTCTCCAACTCCAACAAGCTGATGCTCTAAAGCTATAACAACACTAATCATTTATTTTACTGCACATTCATTTTCTAAAGAGAAACCCAAAGCAAGAACAACAAACAGTACACGGTACTTGAAGAAGACGATGCTAATAAATTCTCAAAAGCAATCCACCTCGGACATCTCTCTCCCTCCTCATTCTCGCTACGCCCACACCATCTCCATCTCAGTTTCATCGCCTCAACCTCAAAGATTCCATTTTTCTCCGGATTCACCTCATCCCGGGATTCATTGGGTAGATTTGTCTCAAAATGAAGGAAGACGACTCCAATTGGTTCTCGCGATGGGAGGAGCAACTCCCCTCGCCTGAAGAGCTCATGCCTTTGTCGCAAACCCTAATCACGCCTCATCTCGCTCTCGTCTTCGATCTCCACAACCCCAACCCCACCAATTCCCACTCCACCCCACCTCCCGCTCCCACGCCCTCCAGCGTCGCGCATCCCAGTTCTTCCGAGTTTGAAAATTCTGCTGATTTGGGATCGGGGGCTGCTGGGGATGAGCCAGCCAGGACTTTGAAGCGCCCGAGGCTCGTCTGGACTCCACAGCTACATAAGAGGTTTGTGGATGCGGTGGCTCATCTGGGGATTAAGAATGCTGTGCCTAAAACTATAATGCAGTTAATGAGTGTTGATGGGTTGACTAGAGAAAATGTTGCTAGTCATTTGCAAAAGTATAGGCTTTATTTGAAGAGGATGCAAGGACACTCCAATGGTGCTGGATTGGCTTCCTCTGATCCTGCTACTGATCATTTGTTTGCCAGTTCACCTGTTCCAGCTCATTTCTTGCACCCTGGTAGACCTGGTCAGGATCACTTTGTGCCTTTTGTTGCCCCACCTCAGGCGGGTAGGCCGATTTGGGTGACTCATCCACAACTGCAGCAGCAGTTTCATCAGCAGAGACAAGTGGGTCATTTTGGATCTCCACCCAATAATGGGCATTTTGAGCAATCCTTTATGGCTAGACAGGCACAGCAGCCTGCTCACAGGATCGGAGCACCTCCTCCTTCTTATGGGGAAGATATAGAGTCTGGAGCAACAACTGGTGGAAGAAAAGTTCTCACATTGTTTCCCACAGGGGACAATTGAATATAATCTGGTAATTGTTGCTGCTGTTGTCTATAGTTTTCAGTTTTCACATCACTTCAGTTCACTCTATGAGGCTGTTATTCTTTCTGGCTATAGTTGGCTTTCCAAATGATGTCAAAGGCCTGTGTTAAATGGTTTATGATCTGCATGTTAGTTCCATCTGGAACAAAAGAAGGATAATGGGATCTTACTCTCTAAATCGCTGCTCTGTGAAAGCATGATAACATATATGGTGCATTTTAAGTTATTAGTGAAACCTTTTGTAAAGTACCGAACGCTCTACTGTGTTGTAATTTCGTGCGGCATTTGTGTATTGTAGGCTTATCATTGGAAGTGGTCGCGGGGTCATGTTTCAGTTCAGATGTCTTTCTTACATGGGAACTCTATCAAGAGAGACTATAATTGAAAAGACTCTTCTTCTTTGCCGGGGAGATGCGCTACGGTGGTAATGGTGCGGATTAAATTAAAAATCTTCTGCATTAGGCTGGATATTGGTGATAATCATAGTGAAGTCAGGTCTCGATGTCAATAGCTTGGATGCATACATTGAGCTGACTGTATGCGGCTAATTTCTTGCTGTTACTCTATTTTTGATTTTATTATCAGTTTCCTTTTGCTCAGGTAAGTTCCAACTGTTGTAAATGTGTGTTTGACGTTAGAAAAAACTGCCGCCTAATTCGCAGGGTCATTCTAATAGAGCCAAATATCTTGGACGTGTTTTATTATCTTTATCATTGAGCTTAAATTATGTGCATTTACATCATATATCTGTGCTCCATGCACTTGTTGATGCCGAACATAGAACTCACATGGAGCCCAGTAGCACTGGAATAGAGAAACTACAGGTTTTTTGATTTTCTACTGTAAAGGCCAGAAGCCTCTCTTCTCCATACAGGTTTTTTTAACCAGGAGCAAATATTTTCATGCACAAATGGCCCTTTTGGTATTTGATGTGTCCTCCCAGCACCTTGTTGTTCTAAAGATTTTTGGTGTGCACATCATGATCATAGTTTTATTTATATGCCTGCACAACTGTGAAGCTACTGGTTCTGATTGTTTTTAGTTGTTAAGTTGAGACACTGAGTATTAAGAAACTTCAACCAGATCTGATCTGCTTTCTGATTCTTAAACATATCTTTGTAAACATGATACAAAGTGGATCCAATCCAGACAAGCCTGGAATTTAAACTATCCAGAGATGGCAACAATGTTAATGTAGGAAGAGTGCAGTCTGGCAAGGATTCCCAAAATCCTTGCAGAAAGACTCCAAACAACTTTCACCTATCTCATGGGATTATCAATTGATTGTCATCTACTAACTTTTCAGTACTGCAGGCAAGGGAAGCTTAATCAACAAAATTCATCCACACTTGGCTTAGCAAATAATTTAGATCTAATGAAGAGATAGCAATACTGTATGAGGCTATAAGCAAAGAGACTGGTGCTAAATTGAAATAAAGTGTACTAAAGAGGTCCAACAAGTATCCATGCCATACTAATACTTCAACGCATATATGAACCAAGGCAAGACTGCAACAAATATGATCACACGGGTACAAAAGTGTGTTGATGAACCCCGACTAGCTGCGGTTCATAAGGTTTTGTGAATGATTCAAACTTGGAGGATGCTGAGAGAATGGAGCCTGCAATATAAAATTGAAGTATCAGTTAGGAGGGCTAAAAATACAATAGCACAATAATATTTAAGCCAGGGAACAGCAAGATTATCCTATGGAAGTTGATACTTGGTGATAAAACAGACAATAGGCTGCGCCTCATGTTGACTGAAATTCTACATTCAAGAAATGATATTCAAAGAAAAATTTTCAAACACGCATGGCAAGAACACAAAACATAGTTGTGGACTTGTAGTTGTAAGCCAAAGGATTAGAGCACACATCAATCATGCAGGAGAACAGAAACATGGAATAAAGAGGACTTTCAGCACAAAGCGAATTACCTGAGAAATAGCATGCCTAAACTGCTCGTAAGACTGAGCATACATCATAACTTGATTTGGCCACTGCAAGTAAGCAGCATCTGTGGCACCCATGTTTAATCCCATAGCACCAAACGGCGTCATCACCGCGTTTGATGGAAGTCCATAATTGACAGAGCTGTGAGTTCTTGGAACTAAGCCATATGGAGGAAAGCAAGCATGGTTGCCATACTGCATATATGGAAGTTGACTCTTCTCCATTTGGAAAGGTGTTAAACCAAAGCTTTGATCAGCTCGCAAGCTCCTTATGTACCTATATCATAGAAAAGTATGGTAAGAAGGGAGTTTTAACAGACTCACCACTAGCTGTCGGGAGGAGCCAATGTCCATCATTTCATGGCTTCACCAGAACCGATCAATAAGGATCATATACTTGCATAAACATAACTTAAATTTTCATATAAGATTCAAGTAAATTATATAGTTAATCCGAAGTTAAAATACCTTCCATAGCTCCGATCATAATCTGGGTCAAATCGATCCTTCTCAACATCTCTTATAATGGCCACGCGGGAATTTGAACCATCTCTAAAGCAAGACTTATCTGGGTCATTCACCAAATTCTTATTGAGCTCATTTTCATTCCTGGTCAGCCCCAAATCTTTCGCTGCTGTTGGTCCAAGAGGATTGTCAACCGACACAGGGCTATCAGGACTACTAAAGATGCGGGCTCTAGCTCTTTCATACTCCTCTTCTCTATCCTCCACAGTCCTTGAAGGACTTCGCTTCCCTAGTTCATTATCAGCTGAGCCGGAGTTGCTATTCGGTCTAGGCTTGATAACCACCCTAATCTTATCACTCTTCTCACATTCCAGATGTTTAGCAAGGATTTCTGACAAGCGCACTGCTGGATACCTGCTGTCAGCTGACTTTCTGACGACTATCCTATTCCCTTGACCATCCATGACTTCTTGAACAGCAGTGGTCAGCCCATAATGATGGGCAACCCTGTGCGCTGCTAACCGGAGATATGATGTAGGGAACTGCTGGAACTCAAACTGCTGAAGCTCGGGATTTTTTAAAAACCTTTGCACATCAAGCTCCATTCTAAGAACTGCAATAAAAATCCTACATCATTATCCAAGTTGAATCATACAAATCATCAGCATAATTCCAAGCTAAAAACAAACGCTTCAGATTGATGACAAATCTAGAGTTTTTCTTACAGCACAAGTCAATCCTCCTTCCATTGCAAAATCATTTACAACCAAGCAACGAACTTTATAATTACGAATCAACAATCATCTCCAATCACCAGTCTATGCACAAAAGTAATCAGCTTCCACCAAAAACGATAATCGGAATGATAGAAGAAGGGGGGCATACTGGTCAAACGATGACGCGGATTCTGAAGGGCCTCGACCAAGAAAGGATCCACCATGGATTCCTTGTCGTGGGTCTTCGGAATTGCCGATGAGGACGACGAATCCATTGCCAAGATAGATCCAATCTTTCCCGCTTCCTTGTCCGATGCAGCAACGCAAAGCCCCGCTTCACCAGATTGATTGACAAGGCGAATTGATCTGCGGTCGACTGTCAACATACAGAAACAACCATGGCCTCTCCCTCTCCTCTCCTCTCCTCTTCTCTGCCTTATCCGACCGAGCGAGGCTGGTTCTCAATAGAGGAAGAGAGAGAGAAGGAGAGTGGGTTTTTAGGGATTTTCAATTTGATGAGTTGTTGTTGTTGGTTGAAGTTGAAGAATGCAAAAAGACACTTCTGGCGGCCCAAAAATATTCAACCACAATCACAATTTGCACCAGCATCGTCACGTGAACACCACGTGCTTCGCATATTTCGGTGATTATTGGGCCCAAAGCCCAATCATTAACCCGGCCCAGATGATACAACCGTCAATATGAGACAATGTTGGGTTGAAACAAAATGCTTCACTTTAATGTGTACGTACGCGAGTATAGATCTGTTTCCATCTCGAGTTGACAAAGATTAGGAAAGTCGTCGAAAGAAGACCTTAGAAGAAGAAGAAGAACCCTTCCAGAACCCTCCCAACGGAACCCTACCAATGACCGACGTCGAAGCGATCGATCCCGACGTCATCACCCAATTCGACGCCCTCCCGATCCCGCCGCTCGATCCTCTATTCTTCAATCACAACATCGCCTCTGCCGGGCTTGGGAATCACGATGATGAATTCGACCTCGATTTCTCGTTCGACGACCTCTACATGGATGACGAAGGCGGAGACATGTTTTCAGGTTTGCTCGAGGACTCCAATTCGGTTGAGAATTCGGACGATCGGAAGGACGGTGCCGTGGTTGAGGTTGTGGATTGCGCATGTCCCGGTAAGGAAATTTGTAATGATGAGTGTGAGCGTGTGTTAGAAGCCGGCCTATCGGAGATATCTGGCGATCGAAGTTTCGATTCTAGTCGGGTGAAAGATTCTTCAGTGTCGTCCAAGGGGCAAATTTCCGGTGATCATCAGTCGAGAAGGATTTTTGAATTCGGTAGTGAGATATCCAGGCCAACATCGTCTCAGGGTTCTGGAAATGCTGGTTCAGGAACGGAGGCTGTAGAGTTTCACTGCAAGGATTTTGAAAGGGATGTTTCATCAAAAGTTTCTGATTGTAAGATCAAGGTGGAAGAAGATGGGAAAAAGTACATGCCCAAGAGGAAGAAAGAATGTGAAGATGGGATCATTGAATCAAGGACTCCTAAATTTAGAAAGTCATCCTCTAATATGGACTCTGATGCTAGCGGAGGACCTGAGGATGAGAAAAGGAAGGAGAGGCTAATGAGGAACAGGGAAAGTGCGCAACTTTCTAGGCAGAGGAAAAAGCATTATGTCGAGGAGCTTGAAGATAAGGTCAAAGCACTGCATGTTACTATCACTGATTTGAATGGTAAGGTCTCATATATTATGGCTGAAAATGCTAGCTTGCGCCAACAATTGGGTGGCGGAGTGATGTGCCCACCTCCTTCTGGTGTTTACCCACATCATCCAATGGCACCAATGGGTTATCCTTGGATGACCTGCCCACCTTACGCTTTGAATGGTTCTCAAACTCCTGTGCTGCCTATTCCGAGGTTGAAACCTCAGCAGCGCCTGCCAGCCTCAAAGCTTAAGAAATCAGATAGTAAGAAGTCAGAAAGTAAGAAAACTGATGTTAAAACTAAGAAAGTTGCTAGCATTAGCTTATTAGGGTTGTTGTTTTTCCTATTTCTTTTTGGAGCACTTGTCCCCATGGTAAATCTCAAGCTTAGAGGAGTGGCCAGCCATGTCTCCAGTCTGCACCAAAACAGGATTTTGACAGTTATGGCTGATGCTATTAGATCTGGTAGAAAGCTGGAAGCTGGTGTCTCGAAGGGAAAGTTAGATAATGACGAAAAAGGAAGGCATTATAGAAATAGTTATGCTGGAGGGCAAACAGAATCTATGTCCAACTCTGGCAAATCTGCCAAAGTTGGAAATTCGAGTCTGCCTTTAGTTGCCTCTTTGTATGTGCCAAGGAATGATAAGCTTGTGAAGATTGATGGCAACTTAATTATTCATTCTGTTCTGGCCAGTGAAAAAGCTATGGCATCTCATAAAGCCTCGGCCACAGCGAGAAGGAAGACTGGCTTGGCTGTTGCTGAAAATGTTGCTCCTGCCTGGGCGTACTCCGAAGCAGGGAAGAACAGAAATAGACAACCACACATGTATAGAAATGGAAATGAAAGACGGAGGGCGCTTGCTGATTCTTCTAAGGCTTCTGCAGATGATCCTCAACAGTGGTTTCGCGAAGGACTGGCAGGTATATATCTGAAACTTTTGTAATTCTGTATGCATTTTGGTATATGTATGCACATTAGAAGTTCCAGTAATTATAAAGTTAGTTTATCTAGACAGACAAAAATTTGAATGTAGTATAGATGCTTGTTGTGAATAAATCTTCTGTACGCATGGTACTTAGATGTCTAGATGAAGCTGATACAATTTTATTAAATCTGTATGAGTTAAGACGCACCCTTGAAACAAAGTAAACTGCTAAAAGTTTTAGGGATGAATAAGTGACAGGAAAATAAAGTTGATGTGCCTGGGTGGGAGGAGAAGAGAGTGTAGAAGCTATGCCTGAGAGGACAATAAATGTGTATGCAACTAACTTAGGGCATGTTCCATTAAACTGAACTGAGCGACTAAACTTAAAATTAAATAGGAGAATTGAACTGTAGCAGCTTATAAACGAACAACGAATTTTTGAGATTGTTATGACAAACTCCTACATATTCAGGTTGTATTTTATCCTCACTTCTTGTAAAGTACTTGGATACAGAAAACAATTATGAAGGTTTCAGTGCTATTGTCAAAACTTTCAAATATTGCTCTTTAGTTATTTTTAGTCTCATGATTCTTTGCGCCAACTTGACAGATTCTATGAATAGAGGGCTGTTGTGTTCCCATAACCTGATTAGTTCTTTTTTCACAGGGCCAATGCTGAGTTCTGGCTTGTGCAAAGAGGTATTCCAGTTTGACATGTCCCCAGAATCTAACCCAGGCGCTGTTATTCCTGCTTCAGCAGCCAGGAACACATCAACTTGTCGTCAATCTAACTCTACTCAGCTCTCCGAAAGAAGGAATCTCGGTGGCCTCCCCAAACTTCTTAACATGACAGAGGAGCAAATCGAAAGCAACTACACCAAGGAGAGTATCCATGGTAACAAGTCGGCTTCTCCCATGATTGTTTCTGTTCTTGTTGATCCTAAAGAAGTTTCAGAGAGTGAGGCAGATGGCATCATGGGCTCGAAATCAGGCCCCCGCATATATGTTGCTGTGTTAATGGAAAGAGTAAAGTATGTGACTTACTCTTGCGTACTTCCCATAAAGGGTTCCAGCCCTCATCTCGAGGTCCATAAAGCAACAAAACGTCGGGGTTGATCAGTTTTGTACACAGGTTACATGCTTTGCTACAAATATACAACAGAGAGACCTTTTTTCAAAGACGGTTGGGAAATCCTTGAGGTTTTTTACTTGGACTACCAACAAGACTCATCACCACTTGAATCAATCCATTGATACCTGCTGGGGGCCCTTTGTTGGCGCAAGAAAAATGAGTCCAAGCCTCGAGAGTCCAAACCCCTAGAAAGTGAGGTTGGCCTCTCTCGATCATTTGAGTTTAGTGTAGACATGTTATCTCGGTACGTGCATGTATCAATCATTCACAAAGTTGCCACATGTATTAATAATCATTCACAAGCTAGAGGATGTTTCCATTTTTGAGATGATAGACCATTTGAAGCCAATAGGTTTTCCTATATATATACCTATCAATCAATGTCTAAATGAAGCAAAGCTCTCTAATTTGGCTCAACAGGATGCATGCATGTAATGTAACTAATAATTCCTGGCCTCTGGATGTGAACTTTATTACTTTGCACACTTATCACACAACATGTATCTTTGACTAAACTTATCCTCATCCTTCTTTTAATTGTGTTGCTTTGTATGTATTATTGTTCCTTTTTTAGACAGGGACAATTTGTCAATGAGACCCTAAAGCTAATTAATGTCCAACAACAATAAAGACTACTTTTTCGCAACATTTAGTTTCTATCAATTCGCCTAGTTAAGTTGTGCATGTTTCAGTCTCTCGCCAGATATCTACAACAGACATCGCAAATTTTCTACAAAAAGAGATCCAATAGAAACTTTTTTCTTCTTCTTCTTCTTGCAGTGGCTGGTATTATTGCACTAGTGGCAGTGGTTATGTTTGACAGAAGAGCAGCACTAGCAGCTCGAGTAAATGAATATTTTCACCAACTCGCACCACCATGCAGTCACCGTACCTGACAAAAAGACAAGAGTAGGAAACAAACAAATGACCCAGATGGTTATATTCAATTTAAATATTATAAAATGCATCCCTCTGCCCTTAAATTTCCAGCACTAGCTAGGAATAAACGATCAAAGATTTATTTTACTTCTACCTGTGAACTGCTTACTGCAAGGAAGTGAAATAGACAGAGTTCGACACTTGGCGCCAACTTAGGCGAGCTGTCGACGAGTAGAAAGGTGTTAGAAGATATCTTACGATTTTAATGTGTTTATGGACGATGAATAGATTCCCATTTTTGAATGTTGGAATCTCTTACTTGTGGTGCTCAACTAAACCTTTTGATGAGCTACACACTTATCCTTCCCAACTACTTCTCCGTTTCATGAGTATGTTCTCTCTATATCCATTTTGTAATTCAGAGGTTCGAAAAGGGTTCATGTTTCTCATTAAAATCATCATGCTTCTTTTGAATTTTGAAAAAAAACACCAATGAAGTAGATTTAAGCTAACAGGAGTAGCCCTAGGAAAAAAGATGCGACATTCATCAAGTTCCATCCATCTTGTTTGATTTGTTGAATCATCAGTGGGAAATTATAGTGTGTTCTTATCCAAAATCTTCAAGATTCAACTACGTGCACGTGTCAAAATATTCGTGACTTCAAATTAATAAATAGATACTTGATATGGCCACATACATAGTTAAATATTAGTTACATGAACAATATTCACTCACACACATATCTTAATATAAGATCAACCTGAGTGCCTATAAATATTCTTTCGATTTTGGGGTTTATGATGCCGTATGAAACATAATTTAGTTTTGAGTACTTCTTTTCAATAAAAACACGTGCTTAATTATACTTAATGACCCACAGCCTCATCAAGAACAATCTATTCCCCGCATCTACAGTTTTATTGATGGTAACCAATGCGTGTGGAAACTTCAAAAGTACGTCTACCGGAGTTTAATTAACCTATGCATTGCTTTCTACTCATTTTTTTAAAATTTGCTCTACTAATTAAGTAGGGAAATATTGTATTGAATTTGCTTAATTTTTGTGTCATTAATTTTGAAAACATTTCACATTTACCATCTCTCGAATAAACCACTATTGACAATAACATTTGACATGTTTTTTTTATCAAACCGGTATTAAATCGATAAAAGCCGAGTCAGCGGCCACCTGAAACAATAGGAGCTACCTAGTAGGATGTCAGGTAGCCACTAATTCGGTTTAAAAAAATTAGGTGAAAGTAGTAGCAGTTTGTTCTAGAGATGACAAATATAGAATGTTTTCATAAATAATGATATAAAAGGAAGTAAATTTTATGCTGATTTTTTGAAATTAACGCAGTTATTTGGCGTAAACACGATCCAATAATTTCTCCAGTTAGAAACAAGTGCATATCTTAATCAGGGCTAGCCACCGCATCTCAGTAGCACCTTTACAGTCACTTTCATTATCGATAATTTTCCTTTTTTAACATAGCAAATACACTTTGTTGTATTCCTGCCCTGCCCAGGTACCTGTAGATTTATCACGGAAGCATACAATAATTGGATTGAAGAAAAAAAGGGAGGTGGTCGAAGCCTGCCTACGTGGTCTTTTAGGGATGAACTCTTCAAATAATCTGTATAAAACTGGTCTATGTACATACCAGTAATTATTTGCTAGTGGGACGCATTTATATGCAGCATAAGCATCCATTACAGGTTAGGCAGGCTCAAGCAAAGATGAATTAAAGCTTACTTTTTTTCATTGCATCAGCAGCACTCACAATTAGAACCCGACTTTTTCTTCCATCCACTTACTCATCCCATTTTTATATCATTCAAGTGCCATTGTCTTATGCCACATATATATATAACAGCATCTCTTTTTTATTAAATACAACTCGGTTAAGTCCATATAATATTATCAGTAAAAAGGAGCAGAAAATGATTGCAAGTTTTAATTTACTATAGTCTTCAAATCGGAGAAGATCGTTACAACTTTTTCACGCATTCCCTATTTCTTTTCGATACATATGATGACAGCAACAAGACATATATATAAGAGAAACTTAGGGTTTATGATCGACTCATTAAGACTAGTATGACCATATGATTTTGTGTTTAAGGTCGATCACCTTGACTGTTCTGCGTCGGGTCTCAGTGACGCTTCTGTATACATTAGACTTCACACTCAACACAAATATCATCAAAACAAATGTTAATTTCCCATTTATCGTCCTACCATATTGTGATCTCAACATGTTCTTACTATTGGTGGAGATTGTTAAATATATATTAGGTTTATACTTTAACTAAGAAGATACGAGAGTATATAAAAAAATAGTCAGCAAATAAGAGAAGATGTACATGCTGCACTACACGACAAGATATACAGCAAGCAGTCATTGGCCCTATAAATAGCATGTTGTGTTGCAAAATAACATTCAGGAAACACACACAAACTTGTCAAGTTGTAGTGTCATCCTCTCGATCTTCATCCATCTCTCTCATTCAGGCGCTTCATTGCATCCCAAACAAACTCTAGCTAGTTTCCTCCTCATTCAAAACCCAAGCTATCGAAACAGTATATATAATATAATGGCAGGGTTACTGGAGAGATGCAAGCCTTACATAGCCATGGTCTGTTTGCAATTTGGGTATGCTGGGATGAACATCATCACCAAGGTCTCCCTCAACAGAGGTATGAGCCACTATGTCCTGGTGGTTTACCGCCATGCCTTTGCCACTGCCGCTATTGCTCCCTTTGCCATCCTTTTAGAGAGGTAGGTATCTGCATATCAGTAATTTTGAAGGTAATTGTATGCTCTGCCTCTTTCATAAACTGATACACATGGTTGGTGTTGTTGTTGGATTGCAGGAAAGTGAGACCAAAGATCACATTGCCTATCTTCATTCAAATGTTTTTCTTGGGTCTTCTTGGGTTAGTCTTTACTCTTTTCTTTTTTTGTCAAGTATAGCAGCTAGTCTTGCTCAACCACTCTCTGCTTCATTTGCAGTCCTGTTATAGATCAAAACTTCTACTATGCTGGACTCAAATTCACTTCTCCGACCTTTGCCTGTGCCATGAGCAACATGCTTCCTGCAATGACATTCGTCATGGCAGTCATCTGCAGGTATATATATCTGACTTGGTTCACTTTATATTTCAAAGCCCTATCATTCTCAAAGGCAGAGCTGATTATTATGTCAGAATGGAGAAGGTGCATATCAAAAAATTGAGATGCCAAGCTAAGGTGATCGGAACAGCGGTGACAGTGGCCGGAGCAATGCTGATGACATTGTACAAAGGACAAGTCATCAACTTTACCTCTTCTCATCAGACTCAAATCCACGCCTCCTCAGCTCTGACAGCCGCCTCACCCGCGGCTGCAATTGCCAGTGCCGCAGCCGCAGATAAGGAGTGGCTCAAGGGATCAATAATGCTTATAATTGCTACACTGGCTTGGGCCTCATTCTTCATCTTACAGGCCATAACTATGAGGAGATACCCTGCCCATCTCTCGCTCACTGCTATTGTTTGCTTCATGGGCACTCTTCAGTCAGTGGCTGTCACCCTCGTCATGGAACACAAGCCCTCCGCCTGGTCCATCGGCTGGGACATGAACCTTCTAGCCGCCGCCTATGCGGTACATACCCATTATTCTTGATATGTATATATGCTTTATTATGACTCAGCTAACTTAACTGTGATGAAAAATATATAACAGGGTGTAGTTTCATCAAGCATAGCCTACTATGTACAAGGGCTTGTGATGCAGAAAAGAGGGCCAGTTTTTGTGACTGCTTTTAGTCCTTTGATGATGATCATAGTGGCAATCATGGGCATTTTCATTCTGACTGAAAATATATACCTTGGAGGGTACTACATATGACTCCAACTAAACTTTTCTAATGACTAAAATACCCTTTCTGTACTAAGATATTGCTTGCTGCATTCAGGGTGCTAGGTGCTGTGCTTATTGTCATGGGATTATACTCAGTCCTATGGGGAAAGTACAAGGAATACCAAGAAATGGAAGCCGACCACCTTACTAATAGCATAGCGACTCTTCAGACCATCCACGATAAGGAGGACATTGAAATGCAAGGGCCTAACACCAATAATGTCTCCCTGGTGGCACCAAAGCCTTGAGCCTTTTGGGTTTCGTAACTAGCCAGTAATATTAGAGTAACAATAATAACAAAGAAGAGGGGAAAGATGGGAATGCATGAGAGAAAAAGAGAGAGAGAGAGAGATGCACTTTTTTTTTTTTTGTATTATGGGGAAAGTTTTACAGTTTTGTTTTTTGTTGTGGGTGTTTGGTATGTGGGTTTGTACGATATGAGAAAATTTTATAATGAAAAATGTATCTTTTGCTATAACTTGTATGTATCTCAGGTCATGGTAGATGTAATGAGACAAAGTTGCTGTTGTTTGATGCGGATTCCACTATGTAATCAACAACAACTACAATTTCCATGATCCTTCATCTATTGGACAAGTTAAAAGCTTTGTTCTTCAACTTGGCTCCCATATTTCACTAGCTAGTATCATTTCATTACTCATCAATAAAATGTTCTACATCAAATCCAAAATGCTAAGATACATGCAATACGACCTACCAAAATGCTAACATCTGTTTTCAAACTTCAAAACTCATAATACCATGTTCTTCTTGGCACTTCATTCAAAATGATGTGATTATATGTTCTTAAACCAAATGTGTCTTTATTTAACTATAATTATTAGTGTTGCTTCACTTAATCAAGTATAGCTAGTGGATGATGTGCATGGAATTCACTCAACTAGTTTATTATTACTTTTATCAGACAGAAGAAGCACCTTCGATTCTCCACATAACCTTTACGCGATATGCTAAATATGTAATTGATTGATGTTTTTGCTTTCTTGTTTGGAACCACCACTAATCCATCTCCATTAGCCAAAGTCAATTTGTCCTACTGTTAACTGACACAGGCAATAACTCATTCACACTAATATTTAAGGTCGCTTCCAATTAGTTAACCTAGTAATAGTGCTACATGTCGTCATCAAACAACCCTAAGCCGAGACTCCAATTGGGCTGGGCCATTTCTAGACACCGAGCTCGGCCCAATATGGAAACCGATAGGGATAATGAGAAAATAAGAATATGTGGGTTCAAACAAAGGGAGGGAAAAGAATAACAACCAACTGCTTTGCTTATCCACTCGTTCATCCGCGTCTCAGCCGAATTTCTCGATATGGGAACCCTAATTCCCCAATCCAAAGCCTGTTTAGCTTCTGAAATTCACCTTCCGATTCAAATCGGATCTCACGGCCTCCGAAAAAGGATTCTCCGCAGCGGCATCTCCTGGCAGACTCCCTTCCCCGGAGATGAAGTTCAAGGTACCACAATCTAGTAGGACGACTTTATCTGCCGCAGCCTCCCTTATAATTCGATTTAGGTTTTCAAAGAAATGTTAGAACTTAAGCGTGATTGGGACGTAAAGATTTTCATATGGCCAGTTCATTACAGAGGAAGAGTTGATGGTGGAGAGAGTTTGGATTCGAGTTATGATGAGGAAACTCCATTCAAATTCAAACTAGGACAATGTAAGGAAAGCACGGAGCTGATGTTTTTTATACAATTAGTTTTTGATATTTTTAAAGGTGATTCTGGATTTGGTTTGGAATTTGAGGTGAGGTGATTGGAGGCTGGGATGAAGGGATTGCTACAATGAACAAAGGGGAGACTGCTGAGTTTACAGTACCCCCAAATTTGGCGTATGGGGAATATGGTTGCCCACCGCTCATCCCTCCCAATGCTACTCTTATATTTGAGATTGAACTGCTGTCCTGGTGCACTGTTAGGGACTTGCGAGGCGATGGAGGGGTGTTGAAAAAGGTGACGGTGGAGGGGAGCGGATGGGCGACTCCCAAAGAGGCTGATGAAATCTCAAGTATGACTGTGCCTGAAACTTTTATGTGTATTCAATATTCTCATGCATTTGCTTAGATGTGGAGTTCTGAATGATACAAATTAACCTTTTTTTGCTTCTTTTTTGAATATACTTGTGTAGTTAATTATGAGGTCAAACTGGAAAATGGGAGAACTTTGTTGAAGAACGGCAATGTGGAATTTTATTTACATGAAGGTAACTCCACATGGTTTCAACATACAAGTAGTTGCTTTGTGAAATATTTCATGAGAAAGTTTCCATACCTTGTTTACTCTCTTTAAGGGCACTTGTGTCCTGCCATCAGTATAGCCCTGAAGACAATGCGAAGAGGTGAGAAAGCAGAACTGTCTGTGCGGTTTCCCTGTGAGTTGAAGCTATCATTTGTCTCAACCATTTTATACTCTACATAAGTTATAATGTTTGAGCCAGTCTACTGATGAACTCGAAGTCCCTGATCCTTAGATGGCCTTACAAAAGAAGATTCTGGATGTGGTGAAATTGATGGGGTTATCCTTCCTGATTCATATTTGACTTTACACATTGAACTGGTGTCATGGAAAAATGTGGTCGATGTCAATGGGGACAAGAAAGTTTTTAAGAAGATCACTAAAGCTGGCAAGGGCTTAGACCAACCGAATGAAGGATCTCTGGCAAAAGGTAACAAAACTTGACCAGATCACCAAGTGCGTTAAGGATAATGAATCATTTTCTATTAAATTATAACTTCTTATGCATTATAGTGATTTACAACTGCAAATTTGAAGATGGGACTGTTATGGAGAGAAAGGGAACTGTCGAAGAGCCATTTGAGTATACCTGCATGGGAGGTAGTCTACAAGTTACTGAGTTTCCTATATTTGTATTTAAACAAAACTTAAATTGAAGTTTGTACCTAGTAGATCGGGCTCCAGTGCAGGACAAATTAACGAAAGTTTGGACAGAGCAATCCTAACAATGAGAAAAGGAGAACAGGCAACCGTGTACATTCATGGAGCCCCAAACAGAGCTCCTGAGAGTCCGCTGACTTTTTATGAAGTCGAGCTTGTTGACTTCACCCAGGTTTTCATTTTCCTAGCTTCTCAAAAACTACTTTAAGCATGAAAATAACAACAACAAAAAAGTAGTTTGGTTTACACTGAGAAAAAACTTACCAGTACTAATGAAGCTTCTGAACTGCAGGATAAACCGTTCTGGAAGATGGACATCCTAGAAAAGATAGAAGCTTCTGAAAAGACTAAATGCCAAGGAAATGACCTTTTCAAAAGCGAGAGATTTTTACTCGCCTCTAGCAAATATGATAAGGTAGCTGGCCTTCATTCTAAAACATGCATAATAAGGTTCTTGCTAGTTATGATAATCACCTGTGATTGCAGGCTGCAAAATATTTGGAGTATGACCATTCATTCACAGTAGACGAGAAGAGGCAAGCAGATGCCCTTCGTCTATCTTGCTATTTAAACAATGCAGCCTGCAAACTTAAGATAGGTGAAATCCTGGAGGCTGCCAAGCTGTGCACAAAGGTTTGCTCTTCTCTTCTCTTCTCTCAGGCTCTTGAATATGCCTTGATCCAGTGTTTGTTCAGGTAACATTTGAGCTAAAGGATAACAATAAAATAACTGATGCTGTGGCTGCAGGCATTAGGAGTTGACTCCAACAATGTCAAAGCTTTATACAGGCGTTCTCAGGCCTACTTGAGAGCCAATGAATTCGAGAAAGCTGAAACTGACATTAGAAAAGCGTTGCTTATTGATCCCAATAACAGGTACCATGCATTTGCGTGTCAATCCAATATCTCCCTCTCCATTTGTGTCACATGCTGCTAGCTCGTATCCAGTACTATGATAAGCTAGTTCCAAACTGTGTGGCAGGGATGTGAAGATAACATACAGAGAGATGAAAGAGAAACGGAAGCAACACAATAGATATGAAGTACAGATTTTCAGTTCCATGTTAGCCCGGATGCATTAGGCTGCTGCATTGCATTCAAACTCTCAATTCGTCTCGTATTGGGGCCAGGTATGGAAAGACCTAAAAATCATATTTATAGATTGAGATAGCAGCAGCATTCAAATTCAGTCAGTGATCGAGATGCGTGTGTTTAAAGAGGGCTTCATCTTCATATATAATAAGTTTTGACCCTCTCCCTATAATTTAAGAACAAAACAAGCATGCAACATACAAGGACACAAACGTTCAGGGTTCGGATACTGAATATGAAATTACAACAATAAAAACACACAACAAGGACTGGGAGTTGTTTGGTTATTGATGGTTTATTTAAGTTTTGGTGGGAGTGATTAGGCGTATCCCAATCGGATGACATGTGTTCATCACCCGAGTCAATAGTAAAAGAGCCTGTTCTTGTTCATCACCCTAGTCAATAGTAAAAGAGCCTGTTCTTGTGTGCTAGGTCAACAAATGGCACGAATTATTTTTAGGTTTTTATTTTACACCTAACTTCGTATATAGGGTAGCGAACTTTGAATTTCTTTTTAATTTATTTCTATAGGAAGAAGAATTAATACACTGCATGATCAGTATAATTACATTATTTTCAATCTATATAAATATTATTTAGATTACGATAATAAAAAAAGTGCATAGGATACGTAAATAAAAATTATCTAAAATTATTTGATTTCCATAAGGGTGTATACACAGTTTTTGTTGAATTTGTTCAAAATTTAAATTCAAACAAATTATCAATCACAGTCATAAATGTATAAAATTGAATTTCGTACTAAGTTAGAGGTTTCTAAATTATTTTTAGATATTTATTTTATATCTCACTTGTTATGGCGTACCGAAATGAAAGTTGTTTGATTATCGATGGTTTATTTAAGTTTTGGTAGGAGAGACGGGGCGTAGCCCAATCCGATGACATGTGTTCACCACCCGAGTCCAATAGTAGAAGAGCCTGTTCTTGTGTGGTAGGTCAACAAATCGCGCTGATTAATCGTGACGTAACGTATATAAAGCCGATTAGTAAACAATGATCAATCATGCATACCATGACTTACTTGGTCGCCAAACACATCACTATCTCACCAACAACAACAATTTTCTACATCGAGGCCAAAACTGGGGAAAAGAAGGAAGGAAGCACCAACTCCATCCACCAACTTTCTGCCCTAGACGGGATGCGATAGACTCACTCACTGCATTCATCACAAATCCAAGTGATTCATGGAAGACCATACCAGCACCACGTCGCCTAATCCAACAAAAAAATACACCACACATATCAAGTGGAACATAAAGATCCAGCACCATATCATTATAACCCACTACTTGCACCAAAGCATGATGCAAATGCAACTCGGCATGCCCCATCCTCATCAAGTTTCATTAATGTTTCCAGCATTACTATTCTTGTAAAATAGCTAATGAGAGAACAAAATAAAAAAAACAACTTTCGTTTTCTTATGCTAAATAAATTGCTAACCTTTCCCTTTACCAACCCCCGACATATCTCCTTCGCCTGCACTTGGTCCCATTTCCCATCTCAAATTTCCTCCATTCCTACTTCTTCTACCAACCCCCCACTTATTTTTAGGTTTTTATACACTTATATATATTTATTATTTTCCACTCATTTAACTTTTACATTATAATTATTACTAATCTGCATGGCCCCATGCAACACCTACTCAACCACCAAAACATCGATAGCTTTGGTGAAAATAAATCTTTCACAATTTAAAGTGTATCGTTTTCCATACTCATACTTGATGGTGTAACATCTAGGTTAAGATAATGTTTTCTTCTCTACACAATCATTTAAACATCTTCTTTGTTAGTTCATAGGTTTCCATTTCTAACCTTATCTCCTCTCCACCAACTCCCTCCCTCCCTCTCTCTATCTTGCACTCCAAAACTCCATAAATATATAAGCCCTCATCGACTTTCATCAACTCGGAAACTCAAAATGGTCACACTAACAATGATCCCTCCCATCGCAATCCTCATCGCCATCCTAACCTACACCCTCTACCACCGCCTCCGCTACAAGCTCCCACCAGGGCCACGTCCCTTGCCCATCGTCGGCAACCTCTACGACATCCAACCTGTCCGCTTTCGCTGCTTTGCCGACTGGGCCTCTGCCTACGGCCCCATCATATCTGTCTGGTTTGGCTCCACGTTAAACGTCATCGTCTCCAGCTCCGACCTCGCCAAAGAAGTTCTCAAGGAGAACGACCAGCAGCTCGCTGACCGCCACCGGAGCAGGTCAGCTGCCAAGTTTAGCCGAGACGGGCAGGACTTGATATGGGCTGATTACGGACCGCATTATGTGAAGGTCAGGAAAGTTTGCACCGTGGAGCTTTTCACTCCTAAGAGGCTCGAATCGTTGAGACCCATTAGAGAGGATGAGGTCACCGCCATGGTTGAAGCTATTTTCAGAGATTGCACCAAACCCTCAGATGGTATGTTCACATCAATCCTACCAGCTTGTTGAATATATTGACTAATTCCAAAAGGTGACTTTAGCCTCAAGTAATATTCTAATCTCTAAGTTTCAGGTAGCCTAATCTTCACCTAATTCCCATCAAACAAAAAACCTAGTTAAGTTTGATTTTGTTATTGATGTGCAGAAAATATCAGTAAAGGTGTGGTGGTAAGGAAGTACTTGGGAGATGTGTCCTTCAACAACATCACGAGACTCGCATTCGGGAAGAGGTTTATGAATGGAGATGGCGTGATAGATGAGCAAGGGCTGGAGTTCAAGGCCATTGTGGCCAATGGGCTCAAGCTTGGAGCTTCCCTAGCCATGGCCGAGCACATCCCATGGCTACGCTGGATGTTCCCACTCGAGGAGGAGGCCTTTGCCAAACACGGGGCTCGTAGGGACCGGTTGACTAGAGCCATTATGGATGAGCACACTGAAGCTCGGGAGAAGAGCGGCGGAGCTAAGCAGCATTTTGTCGATGCACTGCTTACCTTGAAAGACAAGTATGATCTCAGCGACGACACCATCATCGGACTTCTTTGGGTATAACAAGCACTGACTTCATGCTCAATCCACACCATCTCAATTAACAAGCTTGGATTGACAGATTCTTGTTTATGTGCCATGGACAGGATATGATCACTGCTGGGATGGATACAACAGCTATCTCAGTCGAATGGGCTATGGCTGAGATTGTCAGGAATCCGAGAGTTCAACAGAAAGCCCAGGAAGAGCTAGACCGAGTAGTCGGGCAAGAACGAGTGATGGTGGAATCCGACTTCCCAGACCTTCCATACCTCCAATGCATAGCCAAAGAAGCAATGAGGCTTCACCCACCAACCCCACTAATGCTGCCACACCGAGCCAATGCCAACGTCAAGATTGGTGGGTATGACATTCCCAAGGGCTCGAATGTCCATGTCAATGTATGGGCCATTGCTCGTGACCCGGCCGTGTGGAAGAACCCGCTTGAGTTCCGCCCTGAGCGGTTCTTAGAAGAGGATGTGGATATGAAGGGTCATGACTTCAGACTGCTCCCGTTTGGCGCTGGCAGACGTGTGTGCCCAGGTGCACAACTTGGGATAAACTTGGTCACATCCATGCTTGGACATCTTTTACACCACTTTAGCTGGAGCCCTCCAGATGGAGTCAAGGCTGAGGAAATCAACATGTCGGAGAATCCAGGAATGGTCACGTATATGAGCTCGCCTTTGCAAGCCGTGCCAACACCGAGGTCGCCTTACAGTCTGTACAAACGGATCGCTGCAGACATTTAAAAAACGTACTTCATTTTCCTCTGCTATCTTCATCCTTTTGGGACTAGTAATGAGTTTTATGATGTTCATCTATCTGATCACCATTCAAGGACCATTTCATATGGGACTCTTGCACTGATTCGTCCAACTCTGCTTTGACGGCTTCCAACCACATCTTGGGTACACATACAACCTTTGCTTCCACATGTATTATCATCATCAAACAACTTGCACGGTCACTGTCAGGTTTGGTTTCTTTTCCAAGCATAAGGCCAATATTTCATAGCCACAACTTCCCCATTAACTCCTCCCCCCTACAAACTCAATTTTGAAAAAATTGAAGCACAGCAGTAAACGTCCGCGAGGCTCGAGCTTGATAGCCTACTCATTGGCCTTTGTCAATATCAAAGTTGGTTACATTTCTGAAACTGGTTGAAGTTCATCCACCTTTTCACCCGAATTTTGGCTACAAAAAATTTCCTCTTGCCAGCATCTATTGGTTCCGGGGTAAGGTAGTACATTACCATTAACCACCTGCTCTTTAGCCTTCACCATCCTCCCAAATTGAAGAAGCGATTTCTGAAAAAAGCAGCCAACAATAACATAACACAGCAATAAAAGATAAGCTGATAACCATGGCCAGTAAGACTTCATTACTTCAGGAATTAACAAACCATATAACTATCCAACAAGTTCTTAAGAGAACTGAACCCTGCCATCTGCAAGAAACATTACATACCAAAAAGCAAGAAACCAAACTAAATATCTATATACAGAACCACATTGGATCATTAAAGGGAAGTCTTTTCATTGAAACGTCCTCTCGGCAACACCAGAATTCACTTGATTTTGATGATAAGAGTAGAGATAACATCATACAAGCATATTCGAATGACCTCCGCACAATCCAAATCCCACAAAACTGGAAAACAGAAGCTATCACGCACTACAAAAGAGATTACCTACGTAATCACACATAACAAAGAAGCACTGACCTTCTTATGATTATGTTCCTCAGCAGCAAACCGCACAAGTTCCTCCATTTTTCAACGCTGTTCTACCCTCCGAAGTAATCTCTAATCCCTCTCGTAGCCGGCCCCTCCTCGCAAACATCCTGATCGATCCTTCGCCTCTGATGAAAACCCCCAAATCACCACCACCACTGCGACAAGTGCAATAATCGAACGCTTACTAACCGCAATCGCCATCATATAAACCCTAAAAAGATTGCCTTTTCGAATTCTAATCGCCTTACGAAAATTAAACGCTGTATGGGAGAACTGGGGTTTTCGATGACGTCATAAAGTTGAAGAATCTGAATGTTCGCCGGGGACTACCTGCTACGTTTCTGCAAAGCAAGTTTAGAGCTCACGGCGAACGAAGCTGATTGCAGAAATTTCAATGGTTAGGGGGACGAAATGTAAATAATATGAACATTGGGGCCTTTGTGTAATTTTGGATTTCAATATTTGTTAACAGAAAACGTTGACGCTGGTTTTCCTGGGCCACGAAATTTCGGGTTTTCCGACGTTTGTCGAGCAAGCATACCTCGGACGATCGTGATTGGTGCAGGCAGTGGGTATTAGGAGATGGGTTTGGAGATCAAGGAGCCTAACACGTGCGTGAGGGGATGCTGCAGCAGCAGCAGGATCCCACTTCATCTGCCGGCATCTTCTTTCCAAATCCTCAAAGAGATCGCCAGAGGTGAGTTACTGCATTCTGGGAGCGATTTGGTTAGATATTATTATTGGGTTTTGTGATTGAAACGCGATTGATGTAGGGGCTGAGAGTGTTGTGTATGAAGCGCTTTTGGATGGGCAAAGAGTGGCTGTGAAGAAGCCTGTGCTGTCAAGCTCAGAACTTTTGGATAAGTTCCACAAAGAACTACAGTTATTATGGTTAATAACTATCTTTGATTTTATTTTAATTTTTTAGTTATTGGAAAATACTACTGATGAAAGTGTCAATCTTTGTCTTCGAATTTTATCTGATTTTTTTTGTTTTGATGATGTTAATGGAAGCAAGCTGGAGCATCCAGGACTGACAACTTTGGTGGCGGCCCAGGCCAAGCCACCAAGTTACATGTATTTCTTACCTTATTACAAGTCGGGCAATCTTGCTGACAAGCTTCATCTGGAAGAATGGGCGCCCAGTACTAATCAGGTGCTCACTATCACAATCCAGATAGGTATTTTTCAGTCTATCCTTCAGCTGTAATCATATATTACCGTGGATTGTAAAAAAGGATTACGAAACACTTTTATCCAGCACATTATTTCATTTTTAATGTGCTTTCACTACTGTGTTTGTGCTTGTGAAAGCAATTTGTATGGGTACCTTGTAAGCGTATAAAATTGATTTCTATCCTTTTTTGATATTCTTCATTCTCAGCCAGAGCCCTGCAGTATTTACATACAATGGGGATTGTGCATAGGGATGTGAAACCGGCCAATGTTCTTGTAAATCTTTCATGTCCTTATTTATTTTGTTTGTGCTTCACCTCATACTTGTGGTTATTTCATGGGATCTGCCTCTTAATTATATACAGCTTGATAGAGATTTACATCCACACCTTGGGGACTTTGGTTTGGCGGAGTATGAGAAGAATATTAAATCTGTATCTATTGAGAATTGGCGGTCATCTGGAAAGCCAACCGGTGGCTTCCATAAAAAGAATATGGTAGGCACGCTCATTTATATGGCACCTGAGGTACTGAAGAAGGAGTTGCATACCCAGAAGTCTGACGTTTACAGTTTTGGGATTTTAATCAAGTAAGAATATTCGATGATCTATCAACTAATGTGAAAAATACTTGATATATCCAACTAGTGATTTTCGCAGCTAATATAAAATTTACTAAGCCATATCAAGAGTAAGATTAGGATTACAACTTCATTTTGAAAACCTGCTGTGGAATTTCAAATCTGTTCTACTGTGATGGTTTGACACTGTAGAACCAACTTGTATGCGAGTCAATGAGATCGAGACTGCTTACTGCCTAGTCCCTTGGCTAGATTCGGAGTCAGTCTAATGCTAGTGCTATTCTATTCAGTTGGGCTACTTATTTTGTTGTAACTCATGGCTGTGCAGTATTTTAAGTTCCTATCTCCTTTCTGATTATTACAGTGAGCTTATTACCGGTGTCGTCCCATATACTGATCTGCGTGCACAAGCCCAGGTTCTTTTTCTGTTTATGTTGAAGATATCATGCTATTTGAGTTTTTGTTTCCATCTTAAACTCTTGTGAATGGATATATTTATATCAACTGCAGGCCCACACAGTACTTGAGATGAATTATAATGAGCAGCAACTTACAGTAGCAGTTGTATCTGATGGGCTGCGGCCAAGTTTAGCGGGCGACGATATAGGTGCCCCCAAAGTATTGCATTCATTGATACAGAGGTGTTGGGATGCAAATCCAAAATGTAGGCCGTCTTTTGATGACATCATAGAGGAACTAGAAGATATTATAAAAGATAGTGGCATAGGTGTTAAAGATATCTCCATCGACTCAGTTTCTGGCAGTCCAGATACGAATGGAACCCAAGGTTCCCTAACCCTTCATAAGAGTGTTGACTGGTACGCATTGGGTCAGCTAAAATTCAGCGGAGCTTCTTCTGCAACTGCTTCTGGTTTTCCAAGTTGGCTAGATGCCAGTAATCATTTGGGTTATCACCCGGTGATATCATGGGGGTCCTTTGCAACTTGTGGAAAAAGAGAAACCATGGAGGATACCCATTTTTTGATACCTAAGATGTGTAATGGAAGAGACATTCACATGTTTGGTATCTTTGATGGCCATAGAGGTGTGTATTATAGGAATTTACTTAATCCTAAAAATTTTATTTCGTTCACTCACCCTCCATTGTTGCTTCTTCATAGTAGAGCCTAAATGTTGTTCAGATATCCGTGGACTCTGATGGTTAATTACATCTAACCATATTAATGTATTTGGAGTGTGTAGGAGGCGCAGCTGCAGAGTTTGCTGTTCGTGCTCTACCTGGATACATGAAGAACTTGGGATCAATTGGGAGGTGATACCCATTTTACTTATTTTTAAAGTCTGTTGGTTTTTGCAATGATATTAACTAAAATTGAACTCAATTTCAGTCCATCTGAAGCATTGCACGCGGCATTCGTGAAGACAGACTCTGAATTTAGAGATGAACTAAATGTGCTTCGTAGAACGAAGGGGGCTATTAAGAAAGACTGGCATCCTGGTTGCACGGCCGTTATTTCTCTTTTGGCTGGCGACAAGCTGTTTGTTGCCAATGCGGGTGATTGCAGGACAATTTTATGTCGTGCTGGTCACCCTGTTCCACTAAGCACGGTAAGCTGGACCGTTAATCTCATTTCTGATCCCTAAAATAGATGTCAATAATTTATATGTCCGTGTAGGATCATGTGGCTAGCTGTCTCGAAGAACGAAAGCGAGTGATTACTGCAGGTGGTGAAGTCAAATGGCAAGTGGATACTTGGAGGGTTGGACCAGCTGCTCTCCAGGTTTGATACTCAAATTCTTGGTTGTATTATTTTAGCTTGGTTCGGTTTCTTCACCACTATATACCATCTGAAGTTATTCGTACCTATTACTCACTTGACAGTGATCTCTAGTGGTCATCTCTGTTCTTGAAATTTTCTATAGGTTACTCGATCTATTGGCGACGATGATCTTAAACCCTTCGTCACAGCAGAACCAGAGATCACTGAGACTGTTTTATGTCTTGATGATGAATACTTGGTAAACACCAATGTAAATCAGTTTTGTGTCGTGATAAAAAGATTATTGCATGTTGCTAAGAAGTTACTACGGAATTGGTGTCAGGTGATGGCCAGTGATGGACTTTGGGATGTCATCAACAATGACGAGGTTGTGAGGATTGTAAAAGACACAGTTAAAGAACCTGGGATGTGCTCAAAAAGACTGGCAACAGAAGCTCTGGAGCGTGGCAGCAAGGATAACATAACAGTCATTGTTGTCTTCCTGCGAGCGGTCTCTACCGCAGAGAGGATCTATTGAGCATTGGCTTAAAATTTAAGTGCAAAAGAACATGGCCATTAACACGAAAATGTAATGTATCATTCAATTCTTAGATGCCCATTGACTTGTAAAATATTCATGACAGAACAATCTCTGTTGTCAACACTATACATACACACAAATGAAGCACTTATTTTGAGTAGTCATTCGTAGGAGCTCTGAAGATTTGCCAGTTGATATTTGTCCTGGAAATATGTTGAGTTGAGTCACCAAAACAACTATAAGGAGTCATCCTTTTTAGTATGCATGATTGAGGCCTTCTGGTACCTGAACTTATCAATCTCCTTCCCCAGAAAGTCCAAGGTTGTGTCTGTGATGTGGTTAGGCGAGCAGCCTGCATCTAGCATCATTTTCAAGTACTTGTAAGCATCCTTGAGTAAACCAGCTTTGCTATGTACTTCAATGAGAGTATTATATGTGACGATATCAGGGTTCACTCCGCTAGCCTTCATCTGTTCAAACATCTTGTTTGCATCCTCAATACGCCCATCTTTCCCCAGAATATTGATAAGGGTATTGTACATCACGATGTCAATGTAGCCACCTTCTTTTACGAGTTTATCTAAAACTGAACTGGCTAGATCCGCTCTCTGCATCTTCCCCAAGCCTTGGATGATCACATTGTATGTTGCAATGTCTGTGGGGCATATTTTGTCACCCATTTGGTGAAGAACACCGAACGCTACATCAAAATATCCCTTTTTTACAAATGCAGTCATCATAGAGTTGTAAGTATATGTTGTTGGATCAAACCCAGAGTCAGTGAATATCTCAAATAACTTGCATGCTAAGCTCAGCTTTCCCTTGGACAGAAATATAGACAGATAAGTATTAACCATATCCATGTCAAATGTACTTGCTCCTTTGGCCTGAACACGTCTAGCTCTACCAAGAATGAAATTTTTAATAGAAACGTTACCAGACTCTGCTTGATTGGCTAATCGGTCCATATATGGAGATGAAGACCAAGGATCATTTTCATCGGAAGGTATTTCTGTTTCATTGACTGTACTAGCTTCTGAAGTAGAGTCGACGGTGGGGGAGGAACTAGAAGAATTTATGAAGCTCAAGATCTCTGTCAGGCTGCCATTAGAAGGGAAAATGGGCATGAGATCTTTCTTCCTGCTTTGCTGAGTCTTAAGAGAGGCTTCCATATTAACTGTCCATTGAAGAGCGTGAGGCACTAGATACCGTTCTCTCAATCGCTTCAAAAGCGTATCTGCCCAGTCCCACTTACCTTGCTTTTGAAGCCCAATTATGACAGATGATAGGGTAACAAGATCCACATCGAACCCCCTTGTTTCCATCTCTTCAAGCATATTTAGTGCTTCATCAACATCCGCCTCTTTGCAAAGCTGAGTTACAACAATGCTGTAAGTAATTCCATCCACAAATTGTCCTTTCTTCTTCAAATCACAGAATATAGTGTAAGCTGCAACAGGTTTTCCATTTTTAAACAGACCATCAATCATTATATTGTGAGTCCAACATGAGGCTAGTATTCCTTCCTGGACCATCTTTTCATACAATTGGCAAGCTTCTGAAACTCTTCTAACCTTAAATAAACAATCTAATAGGGAATTGTAAATTACTGTAGTAGGCTGAAGTCCATTATATTGCATCTCACCGAAAATCCTTATAGCATCATCACTTCTGTATGATTTACAACACCCTTGGATAATAATGCGATAAGTGCAGCCATCGGGCTCATGGCCAGACACTTTGAGTTCTTCCCAAACAGAAATAGCATTTTGTACCTTGCCGTCCAAACATAAGGAGTGGATAAGGCTATTATAGGTGCACAAGTCCGGATCAGAATCCCCACGGCTTGAACATTTTTCTTTCATTTCTTTGAAAAGGGTCAGAGACGTGTTCAAGTCTCCCCAGCACCCAAAAGCATGGATACAGACATTATAAACCCTTGTATTCCAGGAAAAGCTTTTAGTCTCCCTCAATTTACTGAAAACTTTTCTAAAGTCTTCTTTCATGCCTGCTTTTCGGAGAGCAACTAATAGCTGGTTGCAGGCATATGCATCTACACTCCTCGGGTCATTGGAATCAGATGTCTCTAAAAGCTTGAAAAGGATGGAAAGTGCCAAACTTAGCTGGTTTTTCCTTACCAGAGCAACCAAGACAGAGCTGTACACGTCCTGATGCAGCTCCAAACCTGTTCCTGATTCTTCCATACGATCAGTAAGTTCTAATGCTAAATCAAAACGGGCATTTCGGATAAAAGCATCGAGAAGAAGCTTGAAATCCACCGAATTAATGACAACTCCATCTTCCTTCATTGAGTTAAGTAGCTGAGGAACCTGATCGACATAACCTGCCCTACATAAAGTCTGGAGCATGAGAGAGTATGCACTAGACGAGTGTCTGTACTTAGGCTTTGTCGAACACCACTTGAAGAAATCAATCTTCTTGGAGACATCAAGGGATGGTCTCCGGAGTATTTTAAGCACAAGATGGTCCGACACCTGCTCATGACTCAGGTTGAGTGTTCCAGACTCAGACAGGGTCTTAGAGAAGTGCGCAACCACTAGGATATCTCCTAGTTTGGATGCATTCTTGATACTTGCAGAAGCAGTTGCCACCGCTCTTCCATGGAGCATTTCTGTAATACCATATGAACCGTGGAGTTACAGTCATTTTCATGTATACATAATGTAGATATGATGGAAGCTAAACTCACCACTTCAAACAAACTCGACACAAGCAGTTGATAAAGAAGATAATAATTCAAAATCCCTTGCACTGCGAGTGCATAGACTATGACCAAACTCACACTTTATGCTAACTGTTTCACGCCAACCATATACACAGCTCCATCAATCAAGTTTGAAGAACCTCAGGAACGCCCAGAAAAATATATCTTCAGTACAAATTCTTAGGCATCAAAATCCATAGTTTCAAGTGAAAAATTAAAACACAAAACTCTTTACCTTAACCTACACCTCAAATTGAATCCTATAACAGCCTCATTCGGATTCAGGACCCCGTCGTCACTTTTTGCTTGAGCAATCTACGATCGTTTATGGTTTCCCATGTGCCGAATCTCCAAACCTCTACACTCTCAAAAAGAACTAAGCCTGCCGTTGACGTAATTTTGTAAACGTGCCCAGAAAATGCCAGCGAACAACGAGCCGGATTCCGGTAAAGCGAGTATCTTTGGATTCTTTTACGTTGCTGGTTGCAGGATTTGCCGACTGGGTTGGGTCAGGATTTTCGGTGATGCGAGCCGAGGACCAATTGTCAAATCAAAACCTAAGAGGGTTGTATTGAAATTCTGAGAACTTTAGGGGTCAAAGTATTATTTTCAAATTATTAAATATTCATTGCACTCTACCAAGCATTTAATAAATAGAATGTGGAACAAATATCGGATTATCAAATAATAAAAACAAGTAGTAAGATACTACAATCAGAGAGTGCCACGTCACAAAAATCGAATAGAAGCGTCGTCACAGCGCACGATCAGTATGCATAGATATACCGCCGGATAAATCGAAGCTTCTGTCACGGACATTGACACAACAATTCGCTTCTCGCTCCCGCAAAGTTTCAACCTAGGTCCGACACCCCCAGGAGGATCGCCCGAATCTAGCATGCACAAATCCAGCGTTCAGATCGTGTCTTCTGCTTCCTTTAGGTACCAATTTTCAACCTTTTCGCTATCTATCGCGTCTGATCGATGTACTCCCATCTAGGTTTTTTAGGGTTTCAATACAGAGACCAAACTGCAACTACCAACAAAGACAGCAGAGCAGAGGACACTAATCAGAGCCAGAGTTTCTGGAGGACAAACCTCACAACATTGTGCTGCAGCCACACTGTGTGTTCTGTACTCCTGTGCTACACCAATCAGAGACGGGCTTAATTGATCCCAACAGAGTATCCACAGTTGCAGCCAACTATTCTGTGTTGCAGGTTACAAAGCCGCACAGTGATCCTCATTCCTTTTCTTTGTCGACAAAACATTACTGCTTGATCTTCTTCTTTTTTGTTTTTATAGCCACCAAAGCTGTGGTGAGATGTGTGACTGGCTACAATAGAAATATCAAGTGTGATTTGACATCTGTATATGAAATGGTACACAGATATTTGCTGGGAAGCCTCCTCGGTTTCAGAATTGGCACCTGTAACCAAGTCTCCGTGTAAATGAGCTAAGATCTGTCGCCTTGATTCCCAGAACCCAATTCAATGGAGGTTCAAAAAAAAAAAAGGAACTTTATTCCAACAAAGATGAATGATTCAAGAAGATTAAAGAGCAAGCAAGCAACCAACCAACTTGTTTCATCACAGTATCTGATCAGACAGCGACGGCAATCGCCTGAAGAAGTTGATATGAACTGGCGGCAAGTCATCACGAAACCTGGGATGCCTCAAGAAATAGAATCCGAACCCCAACAAGAACCCTCTGAATGGCACCGTGTAAAAGAAAAGCGACGCCATAAAGCACGCGACAGCGAAGATCGCAGTCGCTCGCGGGTCTCTCCAATTCATCAGCGCCTCCAATCTCTCACCTTGCGCCGCCAAGTCACCCATCAGAGTCTGCGCTCTCCCAGCCAACGCCCTCAACCGGTCGTATCTAAACCTTATCACGTCAACAGGTCTCGTGCTGGGCAACCCATCAAACTCCTCGTCAAGCTCGTCCACTCCCACCGCGTCCACGCACGACAGCCTCGGATCCATGTTGGCCGGAACACGAACGCGACACCGAAATCGCAACGCAAGGATAAAAAATGCGTACATGAAAACAGTAGGAAGGAGCAGATGCGGGCAGGCCACAGTCGCAGCCAGCAAGAGATGAGCCATCACAGTCGTCGGCGGGTGCGCCCACTGTCGGATTCCATCAATCCACCGATCCACAACAGCCACATAAGACAAGCATTTCACTACACGAAACCAGTTCGCCTTACTCCGCCTCAAGCTCCAGATGTGCGTATCACTGTCCAGCAAGAACTGCACGACCTCCGCCCCCAACGGCGGCTCGGATCGACCGAGTCTCGCAGTTACCACCTTTATCGCAGTGTGTCTCAGAATCTCCTGCTGGGGCGGACTCAACGGCTTCACGTAATGCATCCTGGGCAGCATCGGAGTCGCATACGCCTGAATCAACGATATCCACGACGAGCATGAGAATCGAACCGCCACCTCGATCTCGCCCATCCTCATCGCTCCATTCGGCAACAAGGTTGTCAACGTGTACGTGTTGATGTACACTCTGTTCGTGTCCAGCGTCGACAGTCGAACGCGAATCTTACCGATCCGCACATCTCGCTCCTTACCACGCTTGTATCTTCCATTGTCAAACACTCCGATTGTCAGTACCGTGCACGGGTCGTATACGTCCCACGTATACTGCTCGTTCCACCTCGGGTTGAACCGATCCAGAATCGTACGGGTCCGGATCCACTTCGACCCGTATTTCGCCACAACGTAAGCGTCCGTCGTGCCACGTGTCCCGTCAGTCGTCTTCACCGGCACCAGGTTCGTCGCACCTCGGATCCCGACCTCCAGCAACCCGATCGGCGGTTTAGCAAGCTGCTTCGCGCTCGCGCTGACGTCGCTGGTCACGTGCGCGGCCTCGTCAAGCACGTGATAGCCTCCTTCCATACACGCCCGCACGTGTATTCTACCCTTGTACGGTTGAGATTCTTCTGAACCAGTTAAATTAAACCACCTCGACCTCGGCTCGGTCTTATCATCAATCCTCCTATCCATGCTCGCCACGTGGATCCTCACCTGGCCCGCTGATTTCTCTTTATTCGCGTCTTCGACCGTTAGTGTCAAATACGGTTCGAACGGCTCAGCGGCTATGAAAAACAAGTCCTCGTTCCAAGTCGGGTTCGACCCAGCCGAGCCGAATGAAGTTGGGCTCGTTTTGAACACCTGCGCGCCGAGCTGAGCCTTTACGTGGAGCTCGAGATTCCGAGCAGCCTTAGGCTCGGACACATCCGAACCCAAACCTATCTGCAAGTCTTGGGTTTGGATAACCGTTAGGCGCAAATACCAGAGCTTCGGAGAGAGGTACACCTTCGCTCTCGTCTCCGGCAACAAGCCACCGGAGTCCGACTGCCATGCATCTTGAAAAGCTTCATCGGCTTGCGTCCCGATCCAGACTGCAAGCATGACGTCAGCTCCACAGTGCGGAGCATCACCTTCTAAAGTGTACCATTGCGGAGCTAGAGGACTGTCTGGCGGCACCCTCTTGGGGACATCCTGCAAATCGAAGGACACAGTGCCCAATGAGGCTTCGGTGATGACAATGTTGTTGTCTCCGTCTTTAGATTCGGTTGAGGCCCAAACGGAGACTTCTAGAGATGTCGAGTTGAGGCTCTCCTTGTCAAAGGCGAAGACTTGATCCCAGTCCTTGACTGCTTTCTGGCTCCTTGTTTTCACGCTGTGCGTTCCGATCACGAGCTTGGCGTACATGGAGGAGTCAGCAGAGTCTGGAGCTGTGCTGCATTTCGCTTTGACAACGCGGGCGAAAAAGAAAGGCATGCGGTCGACGAGATCGTATGAGCTGCGGCGGCGATCGGCTGAAAGCGAACTAAGCTCCAGCTCGTGAATGGCGGATTCAGATCGCTTTTCAGTGATCTCTGCGTCCTTCATCTCCTTCGTCTTCTCAACGGATTGCGTAATTGGAGGATTCAAATCTTCTATAGGCGGAGCTAGCGGTGAAGTCGACGGCAGCGCCTCCGGTTTAACAGTTTCCGGCGCCTTTTCTTCCGACTTGGCAGCCTCAGGAGGCTTCTCGGTCTCATCTTCCACCTTCACCTCCTCCTTCGTTTCCTCCACTTCCACATTTCCCACTTTCTCCTCCTCCTTCGCCTCAACCGGAGTTTCAGTCGCGGCAGCCTCGACTACCGGCGGGGTAACATCTTCATCGAAGTGCCAGATCTTCAACCCGATCTCCCCTCTGATCTGCGAAAACACACTCCTCTTCTCCAGCGGATAATAAACCAGAGTCTCCGATCCAAGCGGCACAAAAGTACTTGCAGCCACCTTCACCTTCCCTAGAAAAGCACTACGCTTCCCGTTCTTCGTCTTGTCATTGTAAATGCTTATCTCCATAGCCTCCGTCCCCATCGCCTCCTTGTCGTGCACCAAGAACTCCAGCTTCTCATCCCACTCCGGGTTCAAATCCCGAAACTTGGTCTTGGTCCGCCGACGCTGCCCGTTGTAGTCGACTACGACATACGAGCTCGCCGTCCCTTGGCCGTCTTTGGGCATCAGATTCTTGGCATTGCATACTTGGACAACCAGCTTCCGGCTCGACTGATCGGCCATGATTCGAAAGAAGAAAAAAAACAATTGATGGGATTGGGATCTCAAGGGGTGGAGTTAAATAAGAGATTTACGACAGAGATTCGGTATCATCGGAGGCGTAGCAGGGAGCAGAGTATTTTATAAACAGAGAGCCCAGAAAGAGGAGCGTCTGTCTGTCTGTCTCTCAAAAAAAGAAAAGAAACTAAAGGGTTTAGATGTACTCAATTCCGAATATACCCTTCGGACATGTAACGGTAACTATTAACCCCTTGGTCCAATTGACTCTTCAACTTATCATTACACTTTTGAGAGACGCCACCTGCAGTATCGTCTTGGCTGATGGTGATCAGGTGTAATCAGGCCGAGAAAGTGGAGAGGAGCTCCATGGCCACAAGAATGAGAAAGGGTTTCTTCTGCCGCGGCTCGCCATCTCGCAGCGGCAGACGGGGCATGAGTTGTGCTGGGCTAGCCAAGGGACAATGCAATCTGAGTGGTAGATGTGTTTACAGGGCATTTGCTTTGCATCCGATCCCAGCTCGAATTTTTCAATGCACACGGGGCACTGAGAGTCTGAGCGGAGATGACTATGTTTGATTTTGATGGTTGGCATGGCGTCGATGGATGATCTGGATGCTGGAGGAGGGCCTTTCCGTTGCCCTCTACTCGTGCTGAGCTGTTCAATCTGTTCTTCAACTCCATGACCCGTCAAATTATCCCTGGTGACGCCTCTAGACGCACCAATACCAGGACCCATGCTGAGCAGCAGCTCAGCCTCTCTTTGGTCAAACCTCATACGAAGAACCTGCCATGGAACACTGTGTTCAGGAAAATTACTACCATGATCACGCATCTCCTCAAGTTGATGCCCTGTTCCTAATCTTCTGCCATGAAAATCATCACCATCCATTTCATCTAATGCTTGTACAAACCCTCTATCGCAGACTGAGCAAAATGAATATCTGGAGCGAAGTCTAATAGGCCGCTGACATGTATGGCACCAGTGGGTATTTCTGCCACTTAACATTCTTTTTCTACCTGAATGCAAAAACAGAAACTTCAGTTGATCAAATCAAAATCACATCTTGTCCCTTCAACAAGCTATAAATCCCTTCATAAGCTAACTAGCATATCAATTACTGCCCAGCATAAACATGCTCACCCTACATAATCACTCGTTATTCTACAATCCTCCTCAAACAATGAAAAATCTGTAATCTACCAATACATACTAAATGTTATTCAGGCATATCCATCTGTTTCCATACCCGCACAGAAAGCATACATCACTAATCAATAACCTCAGGCAATATGAAATTCCAGCTCTGAACACACCCAGTCCTAAACATCCCTAGAAATACCAAAGCTGAAGTTGAATAATATAAACAACTACCGGCAATCCATCTACAAACAGTCCCAGCCAACCCCCTTCTACAAGCTAAAACAGAAAAGAAATATGAATTATAAATACACACGGCAAACTGAAGTCTGAAGTAGCTGTAGCTCAATCAAAGTGAATCGGAAACCCAGCGGGGTAATCAATCAGATGAAGAGAGTTGCAAAACTGCGAAAAGCAATTGAAAATTCTTACAATCCGGGGAAGCTGGATGGAAGTTTACGAGAATGAATGAGCGACGAAGTCACCGAGACGACTTTGAGAAAGCTAGAAATGAAGTCAGGCAGTTAAAGTAGTTACAGCAAAAATCAAAACTGATTGGTTACAGCTGGCTCGTGTGATTCTTGGGCCAGGCCGGGATCGGCTGGTCCATTATTGGGCCGCCTCAATCAATTTAGGCTGAAATTTGCTTCAATATCTGTTTGTTGGAGCCCGAGGAGCAATGTAAACATGAATTGGATTTGAGCAATGTAATACATTATAATCCAACTAAATTAGCATGCAATGCAACATATTCAACCGGCAAAAAAGCCGCCCAATTAAATAAGCACAGACCAAAACACAACTCTCTATCTCTATCTGTACCAACGGTTGGGCCCAAAAACATTAATCATTGTTGCCAAGTGTAATTTCCTAAAAACAGCTTCACTTGCCCAAGACGCTACTGTCGTTACCACCATTTTACTTTGTCGTATTATTCTAAAGTTGAATATTGTATTTCATATTTTGTAATAACCCATAATGACACAAACGTCATCGCTGCCGGCTAATTCCTCCCTCCACAATTTCCATCATTCATTCCCTCTACGATAAATGACTCACTTTTAGTTCATTCCCAAGACTTTCGCATTAATAAAACTCCCTTAATTTCTTCCTCAACATTACCATTCAATAAAGCCACAGTTTATCACATTAGGCGAAGCTTCCAAGGGTTTGAACTACCGTCCCATCCCATCCCTTAATTGCATTCCTAATCTTCTTAAACTTAACATTTATTATCTAAAATTGTCATTGACAATATCGTACGGAGACTTGACGCGTGTCCCGAAAAACGCGCTTCTACCCTTCACCGTCTTATTTAACCCCGAGCCCGTCCCCAGTTCGATTTCATCACCACTCACAACAAAAATCTCACTCTCAATTCTCTTCACCATTCACTTGGATCAGTCGGTATAAAAATGCCTCAAGTGAACTTACCTGTTTCTGCTGCTGCGCTTCTTTGATTGATTGCTCGACTTGAGAGAAGCAACATTTGATTCATGGCTGCTTCATCTGAGAATCCGGCCACTGGCATCGACCCGTTCATTCTCCGCCAATCCTTCTCCGACTATTTCTGGCCAGCTCCAGCAGACAACGATACCCTGACCAAAGCCTTGGAACAATCCCTCTACGCCAACCATGACCACGACTTCGACCTCCTCCTCCTCCCTCAGCAACAACCAGTTCATCATCAGTATCAGAATCGATCCTTCTCTACCTTCTCCTCATCTGATCTCGAACAGCAGCACCACCACCAACAACAACTCGCTCATCCTACTCTTTCCGCCTCGGATCCCGAAACCTCAACCACTCCCAAACGCCGCACCACCAGCGTCAACGGAAAAGCGCGGATCGCGAAGAGGAAGTCCCGCGCGACGAAAAAGAACCAGACGACCTTCATCACAGCCGATCCGGCCAACTTCCGCCAGATGGTGCAGCAGGTCACCGGCATCAGATTCGACGCCTCACCGCTCCCTCCCCTTTCCCACCTCCTCAAACCCGAGACTCGCAGGCCGGTTGGGAGATTGTACAACGCTTGCCTCCCGACGCTCGACACTTCTTCTTTCCTCCTGGACCACCAGAGCCAGAGCCTCATGTCTGATCGTCCGATTTACAGCTCCGCGGGGGTTGCTCAGTCGGCGAACGCCGAAGCTGGCTACGGCGCGTCTGATGGACTTTCGAGCTTTCCCACTCTCGAGTCGTGGAAGGTCATGTAATGTAATGTGTTAACAATAATGTGAAATTTGTTACTAGTAAATTCCAGTTAATTGTGCCTCAATCCACTAATCTTTTAATATAAAACATCTTTTCAACTTCTACTTAATGACTCGATTCTTTATATTTTTAATAAATAAATTGAGTTTAAAAATGATGCTTTGCACGGAAAACGATAGAGCGCATACCTGAATTGAATTTGGTTGGAGACAGACAGACACGAAAATCATCAAGCATGAAACAGTAATAGTAATAGTGGCTCATTAAATGCTCGAGAAGTGGAACCATAAGTTTAGTGTCAAACATGAAATGACCCAACTGTAAGCAACGCGTAGAACTTATGAGGCAGGAGCCGCTCGGTGATTGACTCATCCATTAGGATGGGGTGTAATGTAATGACAAAAAGATTTGCTTCAGTTTTGATACCATAATTTAGACGGAGTGGGATGAGAGGTGTGGAAATGGATAGCCCGCATTGGGATGCCCTTTGTCGCGCGTTCCTCCCCAAAACAACATAAAGACAAACATGTTAGAATTTTAAAAAAGAGACAAGCTGTTTTGGCCCTCACTGGGACTGACTTTTTTCAGAACAATGTCTGGAAATAATGGACAGGACAGACAATAAACAAGTTGAATATGAACACTGACTTGGTATGTATGCTTCTCACAGGGCTGACTTATCACTCCTCCTAACCAGTAACCACTTTACTACTCCTTGCCATTAAACAAAACCGACCACTCTTATGGTCTCCACTACCGACACACATCCCCAAAATTACTTCAATTAACTTGCATATCCTAACTCATCTCAGTCACTGATTAAAAAGACCGCCATCTTGCAACCAGTTATTGTTATTGCAATGGAGGTAAGAAATTACCAAATGCTGCTGGCTTTAACTTTTTTGTTTGAAATATTGGCGTCCAGAGGATTGCTGCATTCTCTGTCTCAGAGCTTGTTAAAGAAAAACACAATGTGCTTAATAAAACTAAGATACTGAAACATGGATCTTCTGTTGAGAAGAAGCTTGAATCTTCACAGATGGATGCCCTGGATCAAAATGGAGAGAAAATCAGGCTAGGAAAAGGGGATTATATATATAATATAATACAACACATGAAAGGGAATCTAATCTACTGAATAATGAAAGGGACTGAAGGTGGTGGGAGAGGTTGTTGACCTAAAAAATCAATGGGGGGTCCACGTGTGTTATTGAAATCAGTCAAAGTTGGGAAGCTGGATGAGGTGTACTCTTGTTTTCGTCAATCACTGTCAGCCACATGAATCACTAAATTCGGGATGACATCAGGCTTATGCTCACCCATCGTCATGGATGAAGTAAAAACAATGTTGACCGTTTCAAAGATAGGGTTTATATTGCTGGTTAAGGCTAAGGTCCTTCCATCTCTACCCTACACATCTTCTTCAAGGAACCTGTAAGGCAATTTCGTTTTCAGTACATATATTTTGCCCTAAGTGTCTCAAATGGAATATAAGATATGGGGTGTTTCTGTCATAGCACGTGTGGAAGTCAACTCAGTTTGGAAATGGTCAAATAGATAAGCCCTGGGTTTACTCCCAAGCCCAAATATATGGGCCAGGCTGAACTGGGAACTTCAGAGGGCAATTTCGTCACAGCGAGGAGGAAGAAGAAGAAGAACGAAGCAGCTTATCCAGATTATACAAAGCTTCACAGACCTCAAAATGCCTCTCCTTTCATCATTTTCACTCTCTTCATCAACTTTCCACAAAGTGGTCCAATACACATCCACACCAATGGCGTCCTCTTCCGCCACACCTAGTAAGAAATTTGCTTGCTTCAATACTTTATTGTGTTTCGAATTTGGGTATAAATGGGGATGATTTGTTCTTACTGCTTTGTTGGATGACAATTCTGTGTTTAATAATGATTCATGTGATGTTGAACGAATGCTTTTATATTCATTTCAGTTCCCAGGTTGTATATCAGCTTGTTCTCAGGGTTAAGTTGCCCCAATTTTAGTTTGCTCCATGCTTTTCTGGCTTATCTTATTTACAATTGTGATGTTGAGATTCATTTCTAAGATTTGAATTGAATCTGATTTCGTTTCAAATATTATTTTACATGAACTTCTGGTTACAAGCATGTTGAGTTTTAGTATGCAGGTTTCGTGTGAACCCAAAAGATGGAAACATGGGAAGTTCAAATGCTGTTCGGGTTTTCTATCCTTGTACCATCAAACCTAGATTGTCATTGATTGTTAATGCATTAGTGGATATTGATGGAACTGGAGCTGCAAGTAGCGATCCTGCACGGGAGGGTGAAAAGGTGGCTGTGTCAGTGGAGAACCTTCCACTGGAATCGAAGTTACAAGAGAAGATGGATCAGAAGTTGAGGATGAAGTTGGCCAAGAAGATTAGGCTAAGAAGGAATCGACTTGTAAGGAAGAGGCAATTGAGGAAGAAGGGTCGATGGCCACCGTCCAAGATGAAGAAGCTCAAGAACGTATGATTTCAAGTTCCACCCACGGTTAGTCATGAACACTCCTCTTTCTTTTTTTCTTGTTTGTAATCAGTTTCATCTTTTGTCATACAGTTTCAGGAATTCAAATGACATGATATTTTTCTTTATTCATTATAGTTAGGAGGCTTCCTTGTTTCGCTTGCTTTTCCTCATCATTTAATTTCCTGACATCATAAACAAATCTAAATTGACATAAATGGACTTTTACAATTAGGAAATGGTTTTACATTAAAGAAAAGTTGAGATGAATTAAAATAAGTCTCGTCGAGTACAGGAGGAGTAATTCAGATTTATTTCGTGAGAGTTGTGCTCTTATGTATGAGATCCACTTAAGTCAGTATATGCCGTAGTCTCAACTAGAGGACTGTATGCTTGTAGTCTCCTGGTATCTGAAGAGCATTTCCTTGTACTAACATGTCAAATGAAGTCAAAGAATGAGGAGCTAATGTAACACTCATATGCTGGTCTGCATTTGCAAACTCCACTTTTCTTGGAATAACCTGCAAAGAAATGAAAATCTCGAAAAGAATGATTTCCCCTTTTCCTTTTTTACCTCATAGAGAAACAAAGATAACTTATTACCTTATCCGGTGACCTGAAGGAGTTTTCTTGCATCACATTTGATGATGTTAGTTCAGTTTTTCCCAATCCGGATATCTGTAAATAATTCCCATCCAATCCGTTTATAAGAATTTTCAGGTCGACTGTAGAAGCTCCAAAATTTACAACCTGTGAAAGACAGAAAAAAACATTAAGCTAATATTTATTTTTGTGAGGAGGAACATTTACTGACTGACCTTAATCTTTATATACTCCCTGTTGTCTACTACCAAGTCTCTCCAAGTAATGGCTGAGACTGTAATGGAAGTTGATACACCTGACTGTAAAATTGTGGTAGGGAGAAGTGTGGCCCCACTGGACTCCACAAAAAATTGTTGCATATAATAACTTGGTGTCCCGTAAACATGGGAGGAATTGAAGACAATTGCATCTGGATTCCAGCTTAGGGGCAGAAAATTTTAGGCTCTGGTAAAATAAGCCTAAAGAGAGAAGTGGAGTATTGAGGAAAAAGATGAATACCCTCTATCGTTGGCGTTCACAAAAAGAGGTGCATAACTGACCATCTCAACCACGTCGCTGCGTAAGCACGACGGATTTGTCAGGACAATGATCAACTCGGTAGAGAAGAGATGTGAACCTACCTGTTACGTTCTAAACCAATTAGAAATGCAGCCTCTCCGAGTGCTGCTAATAAAGTTCCCGTGCCACCATCTCTACCGGTCACAGCATACTCGCTCACAAATGCCTGAAATTTTCAACTTTTATAGAAGAAGAAAAGAACTGAAACTTTAAGGTGAGAATGAATGATATAATTTACCTTGGGGCCTTCCCTCGGTGTTTTGTCAAAATGATGAGCCATGGAAAACATATCGCTTGCACTCGTGTAAAGCTGACATTGAAAAAACGGGCTGGAATTATTACACAGATGAGAAGATTTATACTTACTGAGGTTAAGAATTTTACATGGAAATCATAGTAATCAGCTGGGTGGTCCAGCGCCAAAGTTGAACCGTCGCAGTTTGAGATGATTTTGATATCAGGGTACGCAAGTTTTATGGCATAGTAGAACTCTAGGTATACCCCTGGAAACATATATATCCTCGACTATGACTACGCGACCATTTAAACTGAAAAAAACATGGCAGCAAGATGGTCTTTCTACCTCTGTAATTTGGTATCCAGCAATCCTCATTCCCTACGGTAACATACCTCAGGTCAAACGGTTCTGGGTGGCCCATTGCTGCCCGGAGAGAGCCCCATTCTGAGGTTACATTACCTCTGGCAAACTCGATCCCATCTAGAGCTTCCTGTTATGTATGGCGTCAGTGAGTGTAGCTTCAATAAGTTTAGACCACATGGGAGGGTTAAGTACCTGCACAAAAGGTAAAATGTCGGCAATGTCGACGTGCTCCCTATGGCTCATACCTGCAGAGTGAATTGATATGCGTGAAAATCCCTGAAACGAAGGTCATCAACTAGGAGGACTAAACGGTGAGCAGATTACCACTGTTGAAAACCCATATTGGTAATGCACCAAGGTCTTCTGCTAGCTGCACTAGTAATTTGATAAGAGATGGTAGGTAGCAGTAATTATTCAGCTAACAATAGAATATCCAAAAACATACTTGAAGATACTCAAAATAGCCTAGTCCATCATCACTCCAGTAGTTCCAAACATCATTGAAATGTCCGGGTCTCTCCTCCCATGGCCCGACCGTGGCTGGCCAGCGAAATGCATTCCTTAACCATTCACCTTCCACATAACAACCACCTGTAAAAACAATCAGAGATCAAAGAAAACAACATAATACGTTTCTGTCACAACATGGTACTAAAAGTTTTAGAATACCTGGAAATCTGATAAATTGAGGTTTCAGCGGTTCAAGCATTGCAGCAAGCTTACTGTGAAAACCATGCCCCTGAAATGTAGTTTGGCAGTGAGTAAAAAAAACTCAGGCAAACATTTTATAACTGTAAAAAGAAAAGAAAGGGTGCCTTGTAGGTTTGTATGGGCATCAATGAGACTTGGTCGAACCACAACACTCCTTTCTTATGAGTAGTAAACTGAAGTCTTGAACTATAATCTGATTCAGTGGCTTCCATCAGAAGCTCAATCTTTGTCCAGTTTGAGGCATCCAATGCATTTAAGCTGCAAATGCAAGTTTGCATGAGTTGGACTATTAACCAGCAGCTGAAATAAATCTTAGTTATTCTAGTCTCACATAATATTAGCAGCAGCCAGCGAAGGAGATCCATTTGGACCTGTTAGTGATACAGTTACGTCTACAGACCCAGATGATCGAATGTAGGCCACAAACTTGTAGGTCTTCCCTTGTTCAATATTCTGAAGAAGAATGGAAGGTTAAACTTTTAATCAATCAATGGAGCTTGCTTTGATTGTCAGTTGTGGGTCGCTGTCCTTACCATTCCCCAGTAACCAGGGTTGAAGAATCCTACTCCTCCAACAGGACATATGTTATCAGATTGGCTACCGCATAGCACCTCTACTCGAAGTGCCACCATATTACGCTCAAAGCATGAGCTAGCATCTGTGGATAATCTGACAGATGAGTCGTCCCCGATTTTAGACCATGGATCAATTTTCGAGGGTGTATTAGGCCCCCCTGCTTCGAAACCTGAGATCATAGCATTCAACTAAGTCAGAAATTCTATGCAACAAGATTCAATTTTCTATGAATTCATAATAAGACACTGGCCTCGGTTGCTGACAAGCTCTGCCCATAGGCCACCTGCACCAGCGTGGTTGATTTCCTGTGGCAGCACAGCAATAGTCATTCTTGACAATCAGCAGTGCACGAGATGATGATGATGATGATGATACACTGGTTAAGGACTATGCTTTCCGCAGACATCACCTCGAAGAAGATTCCAAATAGGGTATCAGGCAATTTACGACCAGAACCTTCAGAAGCATCCACGATGAGCCTCGCCGTGGGTGCAGGTCCTGTTACTCCTTCACCATTAAACCACTGATACACAAAACAAGAGCCAGCTAAGAAGCAAGCTGCCACAGCAAAGCAGCATAAAGCAGCTCTGCGAGAACTGATTATCCTCTCCATGCCACAATCAATTCCAACCCTGATCATCAACATTTGACTTAGTTGCGTAATCTGACAATCACATTCATCAATCAAGTAATGCAGAATGAAATCAGATAGACTGATTTTGTCTGGTTTCAAATAGCACTGAAACTTCAAATTGACTCAGCTCTAAGCAAGAGTTGACTTTCGGATGATCATACTCATAAACTCACCTCATCATGCGACTCTGCAACTCAAGGAATCTGAGAAAGTTGGATCTAGTTCATCTCACTGCGCTAATCATTGAGCCCCTGATAACTTAATTCTCCATCTCGATCCAATCCGTCTGAAGTAGTTGAATTTGGTTTTAAGAGTCTGACTAGACAATGCTGAGCTTGCATTCAGACAGACTGGCTTATTAACGGATAGCGACTGCTAGATCTCTGAGACTAAATTAATGCCAACAAGATGAAGATGCTGAACTTCTCCTCCACACCATAAATTAATCGATGATCAGTGCAACAGTTCCTGAAGCTTCAGGCTTCTCTGAGCAACATAGTTTTATAACCAATACTTCATCATTGATTGATCATAACTAACACAGAAACTGGACAAGCCCTAGATAACATCTGCTGGTATGTGGTTGACGCGTGATCGTGTGCGTCAAATTAGTTACCTCCTTCATATTCATCAAGAACCACAAGCATTCAACAAAGGAAGAAACTTCAGAAACCCCAAATGAGAAACCCGACATTTCACCTGAAATCAGCCACACACACACAGATGTCGACTCATCAAGCTTATAATAATTGGTTACCTCCTTCGCGACGGTCCTTAAGCTTGCTTACGGGTAATCAGGATCACTACAAATGGATCATACTGTGAAAGTTTAGGGTTTAGTCTACCTTGTACTTTAGCTGTTAATCATCCATGGATCAACGGCAAAGTAATCGGTTATCAGAGTGTGAACTGGATTTTAACTCGACCTAGTAGAACAGAGCGACTGCCTCAATCAGACCGCACTAGATTGAAAATCGCTCGGCTTGAAAACAGTTGAACCAGTTCCGTCTCAATTAGACCATAAACCTAGCGGTTCAATTGGAAAAACATCACAAAGCTTTATTGATTGTGGAAAACTGTATAATACACAGACGACGACATAAATGGAATAGAAGTCAAGTATTCCAGGACTAGGTCAACGGACCCAGTACAAAGTCAACCACCGTAATGGAGTTCGGCGAAAGGACTAAATTCAAATCCCGTCCGGCTACCAGTTTCAAGATGGTGATCACAGGTACAATCTGCAAAATGGTGAAAAGGTCATACAGCTTCGTCATCAGGCAAAATGGTGATCACAGTTTTGTACCTTAACCGGCTGGTCCAGTGAATTCTCATTCATAACATCGCCAGAGGTGAGCTCAGTCTTTGTAGCAGACAAACCAAAGGTGCGAGAGTCTATTCCGTCAACATGTATGGCGATACTTAGCGGAACATTATCAAAGTTGACAGCCTGAATGTGTAGAGAATACTCCAAAACATTAGCAGTGTGTAAATTAAAAGAAAGATGTATCGAAATGATACTCACCTTTACTCTCAAGAAATCAGTTTTTGAATCATTCCATAAAATAGCATTGGCGATGAAATTCAAGGCATTAGGTTGGAGTGTTGAGCTAAGAAGAGTTGCACCATTGGACTCCATAAAAAACTGTTGCATATAGTAGCTGGGGGTGCCGTAGCTATGTGAAGAGTTGAATACAATTGCGTCGGGGTCCCACTTTCTGTCATTCACGTTTACCAAAATTGGTGCATAACTTGCCATCTCAACTAGATCACTGCATCAAGAGAAGCCGCTGACATTATGGAAAAAATGGAGGATCATTTAGCTTTCTGAGAGAAAAAGGTTTATAAGAGAGCCCAAACCTGTTGTTCTCTATACCGATGAGGAATGCAGCTTCACCTAGCGCGGCCAAAAGAGTTCCAGTTTTGGCGTCAGGCCCAGTCACAGCATACTCGCTCACAAATGCCTGATATTTTGGACATCAAATGGCTTGCTTGAATTCAAGTATGGAATATTGATGCAGGTGTAAATGTTTATACCTTTGGACCCAGTCGAGGGGATTTATCAAATCCATGAGCCAGGTCAAACATCCTACTGGCATTCGTATATATCTGATCCAATCCCAATTAGAATTTTCATGTTCAAGAGTTAAATCCATAACACATTATATACACTACTTTGACAAAATAACTGCTCAAGTTGAGGATTGTACATGGTAATCATAGTAATCAGCTGGATTAGGCAGTGGCTTGGAAGAGCCATCACAGTTGGAGATTATAAGGACATCTGGATAGGCTTTCTTTATGGCCTTATAAAATACCATGTAATTCTCTACAGCAAATACAGAGGTGCAATGCAGGTAAGTTGAATCACCAAGGAACATAAATTCAGAACTGCACTGCCAGCTGCTGCTCCAAAGAGTGGAATAAATTAAGACAGTGTTGTACCTTGGTAATGTGGCAATTTACAGTCCTCATTCCCAACTCCAACATATCGCACGTTGAATGGCTCTGGATGTCCCATTTTGGCGCGAAGAGAGCCCCAGGTTGTAGTTGCAGGACCTTTAGCAAATTCAAGACCATCGAGGGCATCCTGCAATGCAGGTCATTTTGAAACTTTTAGACACATCTGGCATTTTTTTATGGAGAAAGACATGTGTAAGTATAATGTCAGAGACATACTTGGACATAAGGTCCTACATGTTGAGGGTCAACTGACTCTTTATGGGCATTTCCTTAAAAATAAGAAAACAAAAAAAATTGCCTTATGAGAAGATATGGCTTAGGAAGATACAATTAGTCTCATATGAAGAGCAAGGATTATAGCATACCACTGTTGAAAACCCATACAGGAGCCGCACCAAGGTCTTCCGTAAGCTGCACAAGCAGTTAAGTTCTTGCCTTTATTGAACTTGTAAGTGTTTTTAAAATGATGAGCAACAACCAAGAATAATATTTGAGCCTACTTGAAGTAACTCAAAGTAACCGAGTCCATCATCGGTCCAGTAGTTCCAAACATCACCGAAATGTCCTGGCCTTTCCTCCCAAGGGCCAACAGTATCCTTCCACCGAAATGAATTTTGTAAAACCACACCCTCTACAAAACAGCCTCCTATGTTTCACACCAGTATGATTTAAGACACCAAATTTGGAAAACTAACTGAGATCTTCCATATATAAACCAGGCATAAAAATATGCCTCATAAAAGTGTGAGTATATTAAATCTACTGTACCTGGAAATCTCATAAATGCCGGTTTTAGGCCAACAAGCATCTGGGCAAGGTCATTCCGAAACCCGTGACCCTAAAATTAACGTCAAATTTAAGAAGCAGATTCGTCGTTTTCATAAGACAAACCAACAAGCAGAGAACTTGTACCTTAAAAGTATCTACAGGCATCAGCGACACTTGATCGAACCATATTGTTGCTTTGTTGTTAGCTGTCAACTGAAGTCTTGCAGTATCACTTGTTCCTCCAGCTTGTAGCTCAATCTCCTGTCTCGTCCAGTTTGTTGTTGAAGGTCTGCAGCTCTTCCACAAACACATATCAAAAATGGTTCACTGTCCATAACAAAGCAGCATAAAGGAAAGAAGAAGGAAATTGTTGCTCACATGATTGTAGCAGTAGCCAGAACAGTCGAGCCCATTGCATCAGTCAACGCCGCAGTAACGTTAGTGGCATTCAACGAGAAGGTATAAAAGACCAAATTGTATTTCTTTCCTTGTTCGATATTCTGAAGATACATAGCAAGAAAACGAGCCAATGAAGTGAAATAAATCAACAGTTCTTATTGATAAGACCATTGCTTAAGTCATATTCAATTCAATTACCATGCCCCAGAACCCGGGATTGAAGATCCCAACTCCTCCTCCTGGACAGTGATCACAAAGCACGTCCATCTTCAGCGCTACTCTGTTGCGCTGGAAGCATGATGTCTGGTCAGTTGATATTGTCACAGATGCTTTATCTCCAATTACACCCCAAGGTGCAATATTCCCAGCTTCAAAACCTGAGAGGTTTTTCACATTCAAAAATTTGCATGCCTGAGTTGCTTCAAAGAAGACAGATATGATCATATCTAAAACCGACATGGACATATATGCCTGCCACAAGGAAAAGTTAACCTCTATTGCTGACAAGTTCTGCCCAAAGCCCACCGGCACCAGCATGGTTGATTTCCTGTAAAACATTCAAAATCATCTCACCATTCGCTTAGCTACACATAACAATTTACTACATAAAACTGCATGCTGCATATAAATTTTCACCTCGAAAAACACTCCAAATAGATTGTCAGGTATCTGCATTCTTACTATTCCATTGAACTGCGCATCACGAGCTAGACAGTGATGGACATTACAGAGGCCAACTGAAAGTAAGATAGCAGCAACAATTTGCAATACTTTCCAGCTCCTCATTTCTTTGCCTTGCAGCTTACTATACTCTATATGTTTCCCAGGTAGAAACAAATGAATTTAAATAATATAAAATGCAGGCAAGTTGTTGATCCTTTTATACACAGAGAAATGATTTAAAATTTGGCCACACTTGCCATAAATTAAATATTGAGGATTCATTTCCCTTTTTTTCTTCTGGTAAAATGTATATGGTTAAACTAATACAGAAATTGTTACAAATTATCTGAATTTTTTAAAGGATCACGGATAAGAGATTATATCTTATCCACTCCGGATGAGGATAAAATAAAAACTATGTCGTTTTAAATTGTAAATTCATAAAATTACATTTTGTTCAAGACTAATGCCTTGAAACAAGGAACATATTATATAGTATCTGAAACTACATAGTACTAACAATTCAATGTTTAGAACGACTAACTTTTAGTTTGGTCCCAAACAGCTTTAAGAAGGTGTATAGAGAATTTTCGGATTAATTTTAATATTTTAGGCTCTAGTAACATAAACCTAAAGAGAGAACATAAATACTAAGGAAAAAGATGATTACCGTTGACAAAAAGAGGTGCATAACATACCATCTCAACGACATCGCTGTGTAAGCATGACGGGTTTGTCTAACAATATTTACTGTCTGAACTTAATCAACTCGGGAGATAGGAGATGTGAACCTACCTGTTACGTTCTAAACCAATTAGAAATGCAGCCTCTCCTAGTGCTGCTAATAAAGTTCCTATGCCATAATGCTGCTCATAAGGGTGCCTTATAGGTTTCTATGGGCAACAATGAGACTCTTCAAGTGTATAGTAATACTTGGTTACCTCGTTCGCGGTCCTTAACCTTGCTTACCAGTGATCATATCCAACAATGGATTACTTGGAGCAACTACAAATGGATCATACTGTAAAAAAATTACGGTTCAGGGTTTAGTTTAGCTCCGACTTGTAATTATCGAAACGTTGCCGAGGAACGTTGCCGCATACAACTGCAATTGACTGCCGGCGCCGGTGTTCTACTGATTGATTCTATTGCTATGTTGACCGAGTAGTTGACGCCCTGCTGCTTCGTACTTTGCCCTTGTTTTGTTCATTTTACTCTCATTTGTGGTCCCATTCTTCCACTTATTTGCACCTCTTGCATTCCAGCTTCCCACCTTGTTGCTTTCTTCTCTTCCTTACTCACAAAGTGCTGTAAAACTTTGTTCCCAATCTCCGTGCTACGTACTTGGTTTTCGAGCCTTTGTTTCTCTTGCGACTCTCTCTTCTCAAGTTGTTCATTTTCTTCTTGTATGCGCTTCTTCTAAAGTTCGTTTTCACACATCACAATCCGGCCACCGTTCGTGTGCGTTGATTGTGATCTTGGTCGGAGAAGATTGGCTGGAGGATTTGGGGGTAAGCTTCGTAATTGTATTTCATACGACACAGCTTTTATATTTTATTGCTTCTAGAGGGAGGGAAGGCTTCATGTTTAATTGGACCACACCCCTTGCGGTTCAATCGGAAAAATATACTTATGGACGTTTTATTAAAGTAATACACAAACGACAACATAAATAGCATAGATATCAAGAATCCGAGGACTACAACATCGGACCCAGTACGAAGTCAACCGCCGTAATGGAGTTTGCCGAAATGTCTAAAGTCAAATCCCGTCCAACTTCCAGTTTCAAGACGGTGCTCACAGGTATAATCTGCGAAATGGTGAAATGAAAGGTAAGAAGAGGCTTCAAACATTAATATTCCATTTTTAGCCTTGAAAAACAGTTTTGTACCTTAACCGGCTCAACCAGTGAATTCTCATTCATAATATCCCAAGAGGTGAGCTCTGTCTTTGTAGCAGACAAACCAAAGGTCCGCCAGTCTATTCCGTCAAGATGTATGGTGAGACTTACCGGAACATTATCAAAGTTGACAGCCTGACAAGTACTCCAAACACATTAATACTATGTAAGTTAAATTTAGCCTGAATGGGTACAATCTGAAATGAAACTAACCTTTACTCTCAATAATTGGGTATTTGATTCATTCCATGAAATAGCATTGGCAGTGAAATTCAAGGAATCAAGCCCCAGTTTTGAGCTAAGAAGAGTCGCACCATTGGACTTGACAAAAAACTGTTGCATATAGTAGCTGGGCGTCCCGTAGCTACGGGAAGAGTTGAATGCAATTGCGTCCGGGTTCCAGCTTTTATCATTCACGTTTACGAAAATTGGTGCGTAACTTGCCATCTCAACTAGATCACTGCATCAACGGAGAGAGGCCTCTCACATTATGGAAAAGGACCCAAAAATACAATGGAGGAAGGATCATTTAGCTTTTTGATTAAAAGGTTTATAAGGGAGCCCAAACCTGTTGTTCTCTATACCGATGAGGAATGCAGCTTCACCTAGTGCGGCCAAAAGAGTTCCAGTTTTAGCGTCAGGCCCAGTCACAGCATACTCGCTCACAAATGCCTGATATTTTGGACATCAAAAGGCTTGCTTGAATACAAGTATGGAATATTGATGCAGGTATAAATGTTTATACCTTTGGACCCAGTCGAGGGGCTTTATCAAATTTATGACCCAGGTCAAACATGCTTCTGGCGTTCGTGTATATCTGATCCAATCCCAATTAGAATTTTCATGTTCAAGAATTAAATCCATAACACATTATATACACTACTTGTGCTAAAATTGCTCGAGTTGAGGATTATACATGGTAATCATAGTAATCAGCTGCATATTGCAATGCCTTGGAAGAAGCGTCACAGTTGGAGATTAATTTGACATCTGGATAGGCTTTCTTTATAGCGTTATAAAATACAATGTAATTCTCTGCAACAATAATAGAGAGGTGCAGTGCAGGTGAGTTGAATGACGGAACATATATTCATAACTGCATTGACAGTTTCCACTCCAAAGAGCGGAATAAATTAGGACAGTATTATACCTTTGTAATTTGGCAAGTCACAGTCCTCATTTCCAATGCCAACATAGCGCAAGTCGAATGGTTCTGGATGTCCCATGCTGGCGCGAAGAGAGCCCCAGGTTGTAGTTGCAGAACCTTTAGCAAATTCAAGACCATCGAGAGCATCCTACAACGCAGCTCATTTTGAAACTTTAGTCCAATGTAGACACATTTGGCATTTTTTTATAAGCCGCGTTTTTCTTTTAATGGAAAAAGACATGTGGAAGTATAATGACAGGGACATACTTGGACATAAGGTCCTACATGTAGTTGGTCAACTGACTCTTTATGGGCATTTCCTTAAAAAAAGGAAGCCAAAAAAAAAAAAAGGCCGTATGAGATATCTATGGTTTATGAAGATACAATTAGTCTGGTATGAAAGGCAAGGTTTATAGCATACCACTGTTGAAAACCCATACAGGAGCCGCACCAAGGTCTTCTGTAAGCTGCACAAGCAGTTAAGTTCTTGCCTTTATTGAACTTGCAAGTGTTTTTAAAATGATGAGCAACAACCAAGACTAATATTTGAGCCTACTTGAAGTAACTCAAAGTAACCAAGTCCATCATCGGTCCAGTAGTTCCAAACATCACCAAAGTGTCCTGGCCTTTCCTGCCAAGGGCCAACAGTATCCTTCCACCGAAAGGAATTTTGTAAAAATACACCCTCTACGAAACAGCCGCCTATTTTTTCACATCAGTGAGATTTTAGAAGCCAAATTTGGAAAACTAACCAAGATTTTCCATAAACGAACTATGCATAAAAATGTGCCTCATAAAGTTTTGAGTTTATGAAACCCGCTTTACCTGGAAATCTGATAAATGCCGGTTTTAGGCCAACAAGCATCTGGGTAAGGTCATTCCGGAAGCCGTGACCCTAAAACCAACATCAAAAATAAGAAGCAAACTCAAAAGAAAAAGCAACAAGTGGGGAACTTATACCTTAAAAGTATCAACAGGCATTAGCGAGACTTGATCGAACCATATTGTTGCTTTGTTGTCAGCTGTCAACTGAAGTCTTGCAGTGTCACTTGTTCCGCCAGCTTGTAGCTCAATCTCATGTCTCGTGTAGTTTAATGATGAAAATATCCTGCTCTTCCACAAACATATATCAGAACAGGTTCACTTTCCATAATAAAGAAGAAAAATAGAAAGAAGAAAACTGTTCTTCACATGATTGCAGCACTAGCTAAAACAGTCGAGCCGGTTGCATCAGTCAATGCCGCATTAATGTTAACAGCATTCAACGAGAGAGCATACAAGATCAATTTGTATCTCTTTCCTTGTTCGATATTCTGAAGATAAAATCACAAGAAAACAAGCCCATGAAGTGAAATCATCAACAGTTCATATTAATAAGACCATTGTTTAAGTCATATTTAATTACCATGCCCCAGAACCCAGGATTGAAAATCCCAACTCCTCCTCCTGGACAGTTGCTATCACAAAGCACGTCCATCTTTAGCGCTACTTTATTGCGCTCGAAGCACGATGTACGGTCAGTTGATACTACCACAGATGAATTGTCTCCAATGACACCCCAAGGGGCAATACTCCCAGCTTCAAAACCTGAGAAGTGTTTTCACATTCAAATATTTGCATGCTTAAAAGAAGACACACATGATCACATTAATTAGAACCATCATAGACATATATGCCCCCGTGCTACTTATTCAACCTCTATTGCTAACAAGTTCTGCCCAAAGCCCACCGGCACCAGCATGGTTGATTTCCTGTAAAACATTCAAAATCATCTTACCAACAACTTAGCTACATATAACAATTCACTACATAAAACTGCATGGTGCATATATATTTTCACCTCGAAAAACACTCCAAATAGAGTGTCAGGTATCTTGTAGCCTACCGCTAAGGCAGCATTAACCTGCATTGTTATTATTCTATTGAACCCCACATCATGAGCTAGACAGTGATGGACATTGCAGAGGCCGATTAAGAGAAAGAGAAAGAGAGCAGCAACAATTAGCGACTCTTTCCACCTCCCCATTTCTTATCCTTGCTGCTTACCACACTTTATATGCTTCCCAGGTAGAAACACCTGAAATTAAATAAGTTATCAAATGCAAGTAAATGGTTGATCTTTTTATACATAGAAAAGATTTAAATTTTGGCATAAATATAATTTTGAGGACAAATTAAAAATTACGTCGTTTTAAACATCAAATTCATAAAACTACTTTGTTCAAGATTAATGCCTTGAAACAGGGATCGTAAATTAAAAAATAATCCAAAATTACATAGTATTGTCAACCTTATTCAATTCAAATAAGAGAAGCAAGAAAGTGTAGGTCTTTTTTTAGAAATTAAATTTATTTAAAATTGAGATAGGTCTTTTTAAATGAGAGCAGCAAGAAGGCGTGTATCGCGAAATTTTTGTTTAACCAAGTTCATTTAACTCATCAACATATGGAAAATGATTTTCACATTTCAGTCCACAAAACGAGACACCATAACTAAACCCTTAATATTCATTTAATCAATGTTATAGTTACAAATGGATCTCGTTACCAATTTATTTCACTTAAAATTTCCAACATAGTCATTACCAACCCATGTATAAGAAAAGAATTCGCAATTAATCGGCATTAAATGAATCTTAAATGTTGACGGTAACTTCGAAATGTACAACCTGTGAACAAAATGTAACATGATCTTCTAAATATCTATTTTTGTGGGGGACATTATCTGATTGGCCTATATGTTAATGACCTTTATCTGTAGATATTCTCTACCGTGTATCAAATATCTCCAAGTAATAACTTTTTACACCTGATTGGAGAAGCGTCATAGAGAGAAGTGTCACCCCACTGGACTCCACATAAAATTATTGCATGTAATAACTTGGTGTCCCCATATATTTGTGAAGAACTGAAAACAATTGCATCTAGATTCCAGATTAAAAGTGTAAGAAATTAAAAACATTAGCGCCCATAAGATAAACCTAAAAATAGAACCGAAATATTGAGAAAAAAGATGATTACCTTCGGTGGGTTGGCATTGACGAAAAGAGCTGCATAACTAACCATCTCAACAACATCATTGCGTGAACATGGCAAGTTTGTCAGATTCTAAGAAAAAAAAATTACTGTCTGCCTTCTGGTCTTAATCAACTCAGTAGACCAGAGATGCGAACCTGTTACGTTCTAAACCAATTAGAAATGCAGCCTCTCCCAACGCTGCTAGTACGGTTCCCCGGCCACAATTTCATATTTTCTTTAAAAAAGTCCAGCATTGGGAAAATTCGGGCCTTTGCAAGTTACAGTCCTCATTCCCAAGTCCAACATATCTCACGTTGAACGGCTCTGGATGTCCCATTTTGGCGCGAAGAGAGCCCCAGGTTGTAGCTGCAGAACCTTTAGCAAATTCAAGACCATCGAGCGGATCTTACAATTCAGGTCATTTTGAAACTTAGTCCAATGTAGACACATCTGACATTTTTTTATAAACCGCATTTTTTATGGAAAAAGAGATGTGGAAGTATAATGTCAGGGACATACTTGGACATAAGGTCCTACATGTTGAGGGTCAACTGGCTCTTTATGGGCATTTCCTTAAAAATAGGAAAGCAAAAAAAAAAAGGCCGTATAAGATATCTTAGAAGATATGGTTTAGGAAGATACAATTAGTCTCGTATGAAAGGTAAGAATTATAGCATACCAGTGTTGAAAACCCATACAGGAACCGCACCAATGTCTTCTGCAAGCTGCACGAGCAGGTAAGTTCTTGCATTTATTAAACTTGTATGTTTTTAAAATAATGAGCACGAAACAAGAATCAAATTGGAGCCTACTTGAACAAACTCAAAGTAACCAAGACCATCATCTGTCCAGTAGTTCCGAACATCACCGAAATGTCCTGGTCTTTCCTCCCAAGGGCCAACAGTATCCTTCCACCGAAATGAATTTTGTAAAACCGCAACCTCTTCGAGACAGCCTCCTATTTTTCACACCAGTATGATTTAGAAAGCCAAATTTGGAAAACTAACTGAGATCTTCCATAAATAAAACCATGCATAAAATATGCCTCATAAATTGTGAGTATATGAAATGTATTGTACCTGGATATCTCATAAATGCTGGTTTTAGGCAAACAAGCATCTGAGCAAGGTCATTCCGGAAGCAGTGACTCTAAAGTTAACGCCAAATTTAAGAAGCAGATTCGTCGCTTTCATAAGACAAACCAGCAAGCAGAGAACTTGTACCTTAAAAGTATCTACAGGCATCAGCGACACTTGATCGAACCATATTGTTGCTTTGTTGTTAGCTGTAAACTGAAGTCTTGCAGTATCACATGCTCCTCCAGCGTGTAGCTCAATCTCCACAAACACATCTCCAGTTTGTTGTTTAAGGTCTGCAGCTCTTCCACAAACACATATCAAAAAAGGTTCACTGTCCATAACCCTTTTTTTCTTTTGGAAAAATGTACATGGTTAAACTAATAAAGAAATTGTTACAAAATATCAGAATTTTTTAAAGGATCACGGATAAGAGATTATATCTTATCTACTCTGAATGAGGATAAATTAAAAATTATGTCGTTTTAAAATGTAAATTCATAAAATTACTTTGTTCAAGATTAATGCCTTGAAACAAGGAACATATTATAAAGTATCCAAAACTACATAATACTAACAATTTAATGTTTAGAACGACGTAATTTTTAGTTTGGTCCCGAAACAGCTTTAAGAAGTTATATATAGGATTTTCGGATTCATTTTAATATTTTAGGCTCTAGTAAAATAAACCTAAAGAGAGAACATAAATACTGAGGAAAGAGATAATTACCCTATATCGTTGGCGCTGACAAAAAGAGGTGCATAACTGACCATCTCAACGACGTCGCTGTGTAAGCATGATGGGTTTGTCAGGACAATATTTACTGTCTGAACTTAATCAACTCCGTAGATAGGAGATGTGAACCTACCTACCTACCTACCTGTTACGTTCTAAACCAATTAGAAATGCAGCCTCTCCTAGTGCTGCTAATAAGGTTCCTATGCCATCAATGCAGCTCATAAGGGTGCCTTATAGGTTTCTATAGGCAACAATGAGACTTGGTCGAACCACAACACTCCTTTCTTATACGTAGTAAACTGAAGCCTTTAACTATAGTCTGATTCTGTGGCTTCCATCAGAAGCTCAACCTTTGTCCAGTTTATGGCATCGGATGCATTTATGCTGCAAATACAAGTTTGTTTGACTTGGAGTACTAGCAGCAGCTAAAAGAAGTTATCCTCGCATAATTTTGGCGGCAGGCACGGAAGGAAATCCATTCGGACCTGTCAGTGATACAGTACCGTCTACAGACCCAAATGATTGAATTTAGGCAATAAACTTGTAGGCCTTCCCTTGTCCAATATTCTGAGAAACAACAAAACAGCAATTCCATCGATTCAGCTTGCTTTGATTGTCAGCTGTGAGTCGCTGTTCTTACCATTCCCCGTTAACCAGGGTTGAACTGCTCCAGCAGGACATGTATTATTAGATTGGCTACCACATAGCATCTCTACTAGAAGTGGCACGATATTAAGCTCAAAACCTGCGATCATAGCATTAAACTGACTCAGAATCTCTATGCAACAAGATTAATTTTTGATGAACTCATGATACGACACCAACCTCGGATGCTGACAAGCTCTACCCATAGACCACATGCACTGGCGTGGTTGATTTTCTGTAGAAGCACAGTCATGATAATCAGCAGCGCACACTATGATACACTGGTTACCAACTATGCTTTTAGAAGCCGTCACCTAAAAGAAAATTCCAAACAGGGTTTCAGGCAATTTACAACCAGAACCTTCAAAAGCATCCACAATAAGCGTCGCCGTGGGTGTAGACGCTGCTACTCTTTCACCATTAAACCACTGATACACAAAACAAGTGCTAGCTAAGAAGCAAACTGCCACAGAAAAGCCACACAAAGCAGCTCTGCGAGAACTGATTATCCTCTCCATGCCACAACTACAGCCAGTGCCAACCCTGATCATCAAAATTTGACTTAGTTGCCTAATCTGATAATAACATTTATCAATCAATCTAATGCAGAATGAAATGAGATAGATTGATTTCGGCTGGTTTCAAATAGCATTGAAACTTCAAATTGACTCAGCTCTAAGCAAGAGTTGACTTTCGGATGATGATACTCATAAACTCACCTCACCATGCGACTGTGCAACTCAGGGAATCTGAGAAAGTTGGATCTAGTTCATCTCACTGCGGTAATCATTGAACCCCTGATAACCCAATTCAGATAGTAAATTCAGCAGCTCCATCTTGATCCAATCCGTCTAAAGTAGTGGAATTTGGTTCCAACAATGGAAGAAACGTCAGAATCCCAACATTTCTCCTGAAATCAGCTACGCACACAGAGATGACGACTCTTCGAGTGTTTAGTATTAATTGGTTAACTCAGTTCGCGATCCTTAACCTTGCTTACCAGTGATCGTATCCAACAATGGATTACTTGGAGCAACTACAAATGGATCATACTGTAAAAAATTAGGGTTTAGGGTTTAGTTTAGCTCGGACTTGTAATCATCGATGGGTCGATCCCAATCCTATCATGAGAGAGTGAACTGGAGCTGATATAAAAGAGGGACTCAATTATTCTTCCCGAAAAACGTTGCCGCATACAACTGCAATTGACTGCCGCGTTTTTGATTGCCGGCGCCGGTGTTGTACTGATTGATTCCATTGCTATGTTGACCGAGTAGTTGACACCCTGCTGCTTCGTACTTTGACCGTGCGTGTGACTTGATTGTGAACTTAATCGGAGAAGATTGGCCGGAGGATTTTAATTCATACGACACAGCTTTTAGATTTTATTGCTTCTAGAGGGAGCGAGGCTTCATGTTTAATTGGACCACACCCCACGCGGTTCAATCGGAAAAACATAACAAAGCTTACTGATGTTTTATTGATGTAATACACAAACGACAGCATAAATGGCATAGAATCAAGAATCCTAGGACTAAAACATCGGGCCCAGTACAAAGTCCACCAACGTAATGGAGTTTGCCGAAATGTCTAAAATAAAATCCCGTCCGACTTCCAGTTTCACGACGGTGCTCACAGGTACAATCTGCGAAATGGTGAAATGAAAGGTAAGAAAAGAAGAAGCTTCAAACATTAATATTCCATTTCAAGAAACAGTTTTGTACCTTAAAGGGCTCATTTAATGAGTTCTCATCCATAACATCCCCAGAGGTGAGCTCTGTCTTTGTAGCAGACGAACCAAATGTACGCAAGTCTTCTCCGTAAAGACATATCGTGAGACTTACCGGAGCATTATCAAAGTTGACAGCCTGACAAGTACTCCAAACACATTAATACTATGGAAGTTAAATTAGCCTGAATGGGTCAATTTGAAACGATACTCACCTTTACTCTCAATAATCGAGTATTTGAATCATTCCATGCAATAGCATTGGCAGTGAACTTCAAGGCATTAGGTTGGAGTTTTGAGCTAAGGAGAGTTGCACCATTGGACTTGACAAAAAACTGTTGCATATAGTAGCTGGGCGTCCCGTAGCTATGTGAAGAGTTGAATGCAATTGCGGATGGGTCCCACTTTCTATTGTTCACGTTTATGAAAGTTGGTGCGTAACTTGCCATCTCAACTAGATCACTGCATCAAGCAAGAGAAGCCTCTGACATTATGGAAAAGGACCCAAAAATAAAATAGAGGAAGGATCATTTAGCTTTCTGAGTGAAAGGTGGTTTATAAGAGAGCCCAAACCTGTTGTTCTCTATACCGATGAGGAATGCAGCTTCACCTAGTGCGGCCAAAAGAGTTCCAGATTTGGCGTCAGGCCCAATCACAGCATACTCGCTCACAAATGCCTGATATTTTGGACATCAAAAGGCTTGCTTGAATACAAGAATGGAATACTGATGCAGGTATAGATGTTTATACCTTTGGACCAAGTCGAGGGGCTTTATCAAATTTATGACCCAGGTCAAACATGCTTCTGGCATTTGTATATATCTGATCTAATCCAAACCCGATTAGAATTTTCATGTTCAAGAGTTAAATCCATAACACATTTTACACACTACTTATGCTAAAATAACTGCTCGAGTTGAGGATTGTACATGGTTATCATAGTAATCAGCTGGATTAGGCAGTGGCTTGGAAGAGCCATCACAGTTGGAGATTATACGGACATCTGGATAGGCTTTCTTTATGGCGTTATAAAAGAGCATGTAAGTCTCTGCAGCAATCATACAGAGGAGCAATACAGGTAAGTTGAATCACTGAACATAAATTTAAAACTGCTCTGCCAGTTGCTGCTCCAAAGAGTGGAACAAATTAAGACATTAATGTACCTTGGTACCGTGGCAAGTGGCAGTTCTCATTCCCAATGCCAACATAGCGCAAGTCGAATGGGTCTGGGTGTCCCATGTCGGCGCGAAGAGAGCCCCAGGTTGTAGTTGCAGAACCTTTAGCGAATTCAAGACCATCGAGAGCATCCTACAACGCAGGTCATTTTGAAACTTTAGTCCAACTTAGACACATCTGGCATTTTTTATAAGCTGCGTTTTTTTTTATGGAAAAAGAGATGTGGAAGTATAATGTCCGGGACATACTTGGACATAAGGTCCTATTTTTTGTTGGTCAACCGACTCTTTATGGGCATTTCCTTAAAAATAAGAAAGCAAAAAAAAAAAATGGCCGTATCAGATATCTTAGAAAATAAGGTTTAGGAAGATACAGTTAGGCTGGTATGAAAGGCAAGGATTGTAGCATACCACTGTTGAAAACCCATACAGGAGCTGCACCAAGGTCTTCTGCAAGCTGCAAGAGCAGTTAAGTTCTTGCCTTTATTGAACTTGTAAGTGTTTTTAAAATGATGAGCAAGAACCAAGAATAATATTTAAGCCTACTTGAAGTAACTCAAAGTAACCGAGTCCATCATCGGTCCAGTAGTTCCAAACATCACCAAAGTGTCCTGGCCTTTCCTCCCAAGGGCCAACAGTATCCTTCCACCGAAAGGAATTTTGTAAAACTTCACCCTCTACGAAATGGCCACCTATTTTTTCACATCAGTGAGATTTTAGAAGCCAAATTTGGAAAGATAACCAAGATTTTCCATAAACGAACTATGCATAAAAAAGTTCCTCACAAAATTGTGAGTTTATGAAAAACCCACTTTACCTGGAAATCTGATAAATGCCGGTTTTAGGCCAACGAGCATCTGGGCAAGGTCATTCCGGAAGCCGTGACCCTAAAACCAACATTAAATTTAAGAAGCAAACTCATAAGAAAAAGTAACAAGTAGGGAACTTATACCTTAAAAGTATCTACAGGCATCAGCGAGACTTGATCGAACCATATTGTTGCTTTGTTGTTAGCTGTCAACTGAAGTCTTGCAGTGTCACTTGTTCCTCCAGCTTGTAGCTCAATCTCATATCTCGTGTAGTTTAATGATGAAAATATCCTGCTCTTCCACAAACATATATCAGAACAGGTTCACTTTCCATAATAAAGAAGAAAAATAGAAAAAAGAAAATTGTTCTTCACATGATTGTAGCACTAGCTAAAACAGTCGATCCGGTTGCATCAGTCAATGCCGCATTCATGTTAACAGCATTCAACGAGAGTGCATACAAGATCAAATTGTATCTCTTTCCTTGTTCGATATTCTGAAGATAAAATCACAAGAAAACAAGCCCATGAAGTGAAATAAATGAACAGTTCATATTGATAAGACCATTGTTAAAGTCATATTTAATTACCATGCCCCAGAACCCAGGATTGAAAATCCCAACTCCTCCTGGAAGGTTGGTATCATAAAGCACGTCCACCTTCAGCGCTACTTTGTTGCGCTCAAAGCACGATGTCCGGTCAGTCGATACTATCACAGATGAATTATCTCCAACAACACCCCAAGGGGCAATAACCCCAGCTTCAAAACCTGAGAAGTTTTCCACATTCAATTATTTGCATGCTTAAAAGAAGACACACATGATCACATTAATTAGAACCATCATGGACATATATGACCGCATGCTACAGAAGAAAATTATTCAACCTCTATTACTAACAAGTTCTGCCCAAAGCCCACCGGCACCAGCATGGTTGATTTCCTGTAAAACATTCAAAATCATCTCACCATCAGCATAGCTACAAACAACAATTCACCGCATAAAACTCCATGCTGGATATAAATTTTCACCTCGAAAAACACTCCAAATAGATTGTCAGGTATCGTATGGCCTACCGCTAAGACAGCATTAACCTGCATTGTTATCATTCTATTGAACCCCACATCATGAGCTAGACAGTGATGCACATTGCAGAGGCCGACTAAGAGAAAGAAAGCAGCAACAATTCGTGACTCTTTCGACCTCCCCATTTCTTATCCTTGCTGCTTAGCACACTTTCTATGCCTCCCAGGTAGAAATACCTGAAATTAAATAAGTTATCAAATGCAGGTAAATGGTTGATCTTTTTATACACAGAAAATATTTAAAATTTTGGCATAAATATAATTTTCAGGACAAATTAAAAATTATGTCGTTTTAAACACCAAACTCATAAAATTACTTTGTTCAAGATTAATGCCTTGAAACAGGGATCATATGTTATCAAATAATCCAAAATGACATAGTATTTTGAACCTTATTCAATTTAAATAAGAGAAGCAAGAAGGTGAAATGATTCTATGCTTAACACGTGTGTATTGCGAAATTTTTGTTTAACCAAGTTTATTTAACTCATCAACGTACGGAAAATGATTTTCACATTCAGTCCACCATAACGAAACCCTTATCATTCATTTAATCAATGTTATAGTTACAAATTGGTCTTCTTACCAATTTATTTCACTTATATTTCCAACATAGTTATTACCAACCCATGTATCAGAAACGAATTCGCATTTAACTGGCATTAAATGAATCTTAAATGTTGACGGTAAATACTCGTGAACAAAATGTAACATGATCTTCTAAATATCTATTTTTGTGGGACATAATCTGAAATTGGCGTATATGTTTTTTATTTTATTTTTTGCAGAAGGTGAAAGTTTTATTCAGCAAAAATGATATAGAGACGCACGCAACTCCCAACAACACCAAAAACCTGAAAACCAAGCAACCTGAGAACCAAAACCTGAGACCCAAGACACTCAAGGCAACAACAAACAGCAAACAAGCACCACAGGCAGCCTCAAACCAAACAGACAAAAAGTAACTTTTACAAACCTGCTACAACTCTGTTTTTCAATTGATTCTTTAGATTCTCATGTAAATCAAGAGCTCTAAGGATTTTCTTGACAATAATGTTGCACTCGGTCTTCTCGCCATTGAAAATGATTGAATTTCTATTTTTCCATGTTTCGTAAATAGACGCACAAATGAGATAGAACATCTTTTTCTTCTCCTCTTTGGACCTCCAAACCTTGGTGCTAACCCATTCAACCAAACTCTCCCAGCAATCCCAAGCTATTTGAAGCCCAAAACTGGCAAAAGACAATTTAAGAACTTGCATCTCAGGGCAGTTAAAAATCACATGAGCATTAGTCTCAACCTCCCTCTTGCACCAACAACAATTTCTGGAAACCAGCTCGATTTTCAAATTATCCATAGTTGGAAGTCTTTTGTTTGCCGCGAGCCATGCACAGAAACTTTGTTTTGGGAGAGAAAGTTTATTCCACACAATCTTATGCCACGCGACCACCGGGTTTTGAGGGCAAATAATTTTATACGTTCCCTTGCATGTAAAAGCATTTGTTTGCCCTCTCCACTCCCATGATCCATCATCAACAACTTCAATACAACTCGCGGCGTCATCTCTAAGCTTTAGGATATTCTTCAAAGCCACGAGAAATGGTTCTTGACCGACAAATTCCAGAAATTATTTCTCCAAAAATAGTAGGAATTCATCCACCTAGACCATAGAATCTCAGGCTTGCTATTCAAGTCCCAAATCTGAGACATCAAGAGGACCCTATTAAAACAGCCAAGTCCCAAATTTGCGTATATGTTAATGACCTTTATCTGTAGATATTCTCTACTAAGTACAAAATATCTCCAAGTAATAACTTTATACACCTGATTGGAGAAGCGTCATGGAGAGAAGTGTCACCCCACTGGACTCCACACAAAATTATTGCATGTAATAACTTGGTGTCCCCATATATTTGTGAAGAACTGAAAACAATTGCATCTAGATTCCAGATTAAAAGTGTAAGAAATTGAAAACATTAGCGCCCATAAGATAAACCTAAATATAGAATTGAAATATTGAGAAAAAAGATGATTACCTTCGGTGGGTTGGCATTGACGAAAAAAGTTGCATAACTAACCATCTCAGCAACATCATTGCGTGAACATGGCAAGTTTGTCAGATTCTAAGAAAAAATTTACTGTCTGCCTTCTGGTCTTAATCAACTCAGTAGACCAGAGATGCGAACCTGATGCGTTCTAAACCAATTAGAAATGCAGCCTCTCCCAGCGCTGCTAGTAAGGTTCCTGTGCCACAATATTATATTTTCTTTAAAAATTCCAGCAATTGGAAAACTCGGGCCTTTGCAAGTGAGTTAAGGTGAGAATGATGGATACGGTTTATTACCTTAGAACCATTCTGCTATGTTTTGTCAAAACGATGATCCATGGAAAACATATCCCTTGCATTATCTTAGAGCTGACATTAAGAAATGCACCGAATTATTTATACGACTGAGAAAATTTTTGTTCAAAATATTTGCTAATTTTTAGAGTTTAAAATGGGATTCGTCATAATCAGCTGGATGTCTATATCTGAACTCTACGAGTAACAAGAGCAGCAAACTACAAGCACTAAACAGAAACAGAAACTTGCCAAACCCAAATCACAAAACCAGAATTCCACCTAAGATCATCCTCACACGCACGCAGATTTTGACTTGTCAAGAATCACCAAGCTAGTGAGTTAGGGTGAGTATATTCAGTGATGGATTTGACGCTTCGGCCAGCTGTCTATACCAAGGACAACAACTGCGACCACGGAGGCAGTAAAAGTTAGTGCTCGGTTACCTTGTTCGCGTTCCTCGTATGGTGCGGACCTTGCCGTTCATCGCTTGCTCATTCGAGTTAAAACTGGAAGTTGATTCATAGATAGAGCGGAGTGGCTATTACCGGTTCGAATCAATTGAACCGGTTAGTTCTCGATTGGGGTACGGCATTTTGCGGTTCAATTGATAAAACCCAAAAAAATTTGAAATTGAAGGGGACCATCCGACCATTGAAATCATTGATTAGTAGGAAAATGTAGCATTGATGAAACACAACATGATTTAAATGGGGTCTAAAATCAGGTGTTTCTACTATTACACCATTTTTCCCAATCCAACGTGTTCCGGTTCTGACCGGGAATGGGACATGCAACGTCATCGGAGGTAAAGGAGCGTGGTCGTGTCCGGTTATCTGCCTCAATGAGGACCTGTGCAATCTGCAAATGGCGAAAAATAAGCTTCAAACATTAATCTTCCATGTCGTACAGAACCTTGGAAACTTGGTAGGCGAACTTGGTAATGATCCATCAACATGTATCTTGAGGGCTACGGCAGTGTCTTGGAAGTTGACATCATGGACTTGTAGCTGTTAATCAGTCAGCATTATCGATCATCAGAGTATGATTTGGATTTTAACTTGACCTGATAGAAATGAGTAGTACCTCAATTAGACCCGTTCAGTCTCAATCGGACCAGAACCATTGCGGTTCAATTGCAAAAACATAACAATAAACTTTGATAGACTGTGAAAAAACGCATCATACAAAGACGACAACAAAAATGGTTTAGAAATCAAGAATCCGAGGACTAAATCGGACCCACTACAAAGTCAACCGACGTAATGGAGTTTGCCGAAATATTTAAATTCAAATCCTGTCCGATTTCCAGTGTCAAGACGGTGCTCAGAGGTACAATCTGCGAGATGGTGATATGAAAGGTAAGAAGAAGCTTCAAACATTAATATTCGATTTGAAGAAACAGTTTTGTACCTTAAACGTCTCATCCAGTGAATTCTCATCCATAACATTCTTAGAGGTGAGCTCAGTCTTTATAGCTTGCAAACCAAAGATACGCGAGTCTATTTCGTCAAGATGTATTGTGAGAGTTACAGGCACATAACCAAAGTTGACAGCCTGACGAGTAGTCCAAAACATTAGCAGTAGAAGTATGTAAGTTAAAAGAAAGATGAATCCGAAATGATACTCACCTTTACTCTCAATAACTGAGTATTTAAATCAATCCATGAAATAGCATTGGCAATAAAATCCAAGGATTCAGGCTCCAGTTTTGAGCTAAGAAGAGTTGCACCATTGGACTGGACAAAAAACTGTTGCATATAGTAGCTGGGGGTCCCGTAGCCATGTAAAGAGTTGAATGCAATCGCGCCCGAGTTCCACTTTCTATCGTTCACGTTTACGAAAGTTGGTGCGTAACTTGCCATCTCAACTAGATCACTGCATCAACAAAGAGAAGCCTCTGACTGACATTATGGAAAAATACAATGGAGGAAGGATCATTTAGCTTTCTGAGGGAAAATACCTGTTATTCTCTATACCGATGAGGAATGCAGCTTCACCCAGTGCGGCCAAAAGAGTTCCATTTTTGGCGTCAGGCCCAGTCACAGCATACTCGCTCACAAATGCCTGATATTTTGGACCTCAAAAGGCTTGCTTGAATACTAGTATAGAATAGGTGTAAATGTTTATACCTTTGGACCCAGTCGAGGGGCTTTATCAAATCTATGCGCATGGCGACGCATGCTTGTGGCACTCGTATATATCTGATCCAATCCAATCCCAAGTAGCAATTTCATGCTCAAGAGTTAAATCCATAACACATTATACTTGTGCTAAAATAACTGATCGAGTTGAAGATTGTACATGGTTATCATAGTAATCAGCTGGATTAGGCAGTGGCTTGGAAGAGCCATCACAGTTGGAGATTATACGGACATCTGGATAGGCTTTCTTTATGGCCTTATAAAATACCATGTATCTCTCTACAGCAATCATACATATGTAAGTTGAATCATGGAACATAAACTCTATACTGCACTGCCAGTGCCAGCTGCTGCTCCAAAGAGTGGAATAAATTAAGATGGTATTGTACCTTGGTACTGTGGCAAGTTACAGTCCTCATTCCCAACTCCAACATATCGCAGGTTGAACGGCTCTGGATGTCCCATTTTGGCGCGAAGCGAGCCCCAGGTTGTATTTGCAGAACCTTTAGCAAATTCAAGACCATCCAGAGCATCCTACAATGCAGGTCATTTAGTCCAAGAGAGAAATGTGCAAGATTTTCTATTAGCAGAGAAACAGATTAGGACAAAAAAGATGTACAAGTTAATATCAGGGACATACTTGGACAAAAGTCCCGACAAATTCAGGATCAATTGACTCATCAAGGCTGGCTCCTAAAAATCAGAAAGTAAAAAATGGTCTTATTTGATGCCTTAGAAGACATGGTTGGTTTGTAACAGAAAGCGGCATACCACTGTTGAAAACCCATACAGGAGCTGCACCGAGGTCTTCTGAAAGCTGCAGGAGCGGTTAAGTTCATGTCTTCATTAAACTTGTAAGTGTTTTTAAAATGATGAGCAAGAACCAAAGAATAATATTTGAGCCTACTTGAAGAAACTCAAAGTAACCGAGTCCATCATCGGTCCAGTAGTTCCAAACATCACCGAAATGTCCTGGCCTTTCCTCCCAAGGGCCAACAGTATCCATCCACCAAAAAGAATTTTTAATAGACGTACCCTTTACGAAGCTGCCGCCTATTTTTTCACATCAGTGAGATTTTAGACCCAAATTTGTAAAACTAACCGACATTTTCCATAAACGAACCATGCATAAAAAGTACCTGGGAATCTCATAAATGCCGGTTTTAGGACTGCAAGCATCTGGGCAAGATCATTCCGGAAGCCATGACCCTAAAACCAACATCAAATTTAAGAAGAAAATTCGTAAGACAAACCAACAAGTAAGGAGGGAACTTGAACCTTAAAAGTATCTACAGGCATCAGCGAGACTTGATCGAACCATATTGTCGCTTTGTTGTTAGCTGTCAACTGAAGTCTTGCAGTGTCGCTTGTTCCTCCAGCTTGTAGCTCAATCTCATGTCTCGACCAGTTTGTTATTGAAGGTCTGCAGCTCTTCCACAAACACATATCACAACAGGTTCATTTTCCATTATAAAGAAGAAAAATAGAAAGAAGAAAACTGTTCTTCACATGATTGCAGCACTAGCTAGAACTGTCGAGCCGGTTGCATCAGTCAATGTCGCAGTAATGTTTCCACCACTCAACGTGAAAGCATACAAGATCAATTTGTATCTCTTTCCTTGTTCTATATTCTGAAGATATAATCACAAGAAAACAAGCCAATCAAGTGAAACAAATCAACTAGTTCATACTGACAATGCCATTGTTAAGAGTCATATTTCCCTACCATTCCCCAGAACCCAGGATTGAAGATCCCAACTCCTCCTCCTGGACAGTTATCACAAAGCACGTCCATCTTCAGCGCCACTTGGTTGCGCTCGAACCACGATGCCTGTTCAGTCTTTACTATCACAGATGAATTATCTCCAACAACACCCCAAGGTGCAATATCCCCAGCTTCAAAACCTGAGAGGTTTTTCACATTTAAAATTTGCATGCTTCAAAGAAGACACGCATGAATGATCACGTTAATTAGATAGCACCTCTATTGCTAACAAGTTCTGCCCAAAGCCCACCGGCACCAGCATGGCTGATTTCCTGTAAATCATCTCACCATTAGCTTAGCTAAACACAACAATTCACTACATACAACAAAACTGCATGTTAAGCTGCATACAAATATTCACCTCGAAAGACACTCCAAATAGAGTGTCAGGCATCTTGCGGCCTGCCGCTAAGGAAGCATTAACCTGCATTCTTATTTTTCCACCGTACTGCCGACAGTGATGGACATTGCAGAAGCCAACTAAGAGATAGAGAGCAGCAACAATTATCGACTCTTTCCACCTCCCCATTTCTTATCCGTTATTTGCCTCCCTCCCAGGTAGAGAAGTTAAATAAGTTATCAAATGCAGGCAAATCTTTTTATACACACACTCAATTTTCCATTATTTTATTAGCAATGGACTAATTAATGTTAATGCATTTATTCTCATATTTTTTCATCCAGTCAAAATAAGTTTAAGCAAAGGAAATATAACATTATTATATTCATTACTACCAATAAATTAATATTTTAAATAAGTTGTTGCACTTTTATGTATCCATTAAAATACTGATTTGTTCTTTGTAGAATTTTACTGGTCATTTGGGATTTTTATGAATTTGATAGGAGAAAATTTTATTTCCGAAATGATTATAACGGAATATTATAATAGATATTAATTTTATGTTCTATCACATTTATCAAGTTTATTTATAGGATTGTTCCGCGTCAATTTAGGAATGACTCGGGTCATTCGATAATGAGATATGCCTTTGAGACGTATGTCATATCTCATCCATGTTTGTGATTATTTTAAAAATAAATATTATATAATAATTTAAAAGTTAATTTTGGATATTTTAATTAAACTCAAATTAATTATAATTACTTAATTAGAACACAATATATATCGATAATCCAACAAGATATATACTTAATATAATTAAATTATATGTATTTAATTTAAATACATTAAAATACGTAAACTCACCACCACCGTACCATCTCCAGCCGGCAGCCATCACCGGACGGAGGTGGCCGAAGTTGACCGCTAGAGGCTTCCGTTAACTTAGTTTATAAAAAAGACTCATACTCTTTACCAACCCATGTATAGTAATGTAATCACATCTAATCGACCTTAAAAAGAATCATAGATTATAAATATACTAACGCGCAGCTAAATACAATCAATTTTGGAACGTCGTTATTTTACATTCATATTTAACGACCTAGTTGTTATTTGGAATAGTAACTGAGATCTTCCATAAAAAAGTGCCTCATAAATTTGTGAAAGTCCAGTGTACCTGGGAATCTGATAAATGCTTGTTTTAGGCCAACGAGCATTTGGGCAAGGTCATTGCGCCCCTAAAACCAACATCATATACAAAAAACAGATTCGTAAGGCATATTCAAAAAAGCAGCAAGGCAGGAACTTGTACCTTAAAGATGTCTACAGGCATCAGCCACACCTGATCGATCCATAATGAATAAAACCAGCAACTGAAATCTTGATCCTTCAGCTTCTTCTTCTTCTAGCTCAACCTCCTGTCTCGCCCAATCCAACGAATAATATCTGCAACTCCACTGTAAACATTCCTCAAAACAAGTTACTAAAGTAGCGAAAAAGAAGGAAATGGATTGTGGAACACCCCAACTCCAACTCCTCCACAGTGCAACAACACCCCAAGGCGCAATATCCCCAGCTTCGAACCCTGCTGAAAAAAAATATTAAGCTTGTTTTAGTTTAGGTCTAAATTCCTTATTCCTTTGTGTTCATATTTCTTGCAAGTAACTTGCGAAACCCAAATCGCAAACCCAGAATTCCACCTAAGATCATCCGCACACACGCACGCAGATATTGACTTGTCAAGAATCACCAAGCTAGTGAGTTAGGGTGAGTATAATCAGTGATGGATTGTCTCTTCGGCCAGCTGTCTATACCAAGGATACGACCCTAGCAACAGCTGCGACCACGGAGGCAGTAAAAGTAAGTAATTGGTTACCTCGTTCGCGTTCGTCGTATGGTGCGGACCTTGGCGCTCATCGCTTGCTCATTTGAGTTAAAACTGGAAGTTGATTCGTATATAGAGTGGATGGCTACTACCGGTTCGAATCAATTGAACCGGTTAGTTCTCGACTGGGGCACGGAATTTCGGGTTCAATTGAAAAAACCCAACAAAATTTGAAATTGAAGGGATCAACCAACCATTGAAATCTATGCTTGCTAGGGAAATGTAGCATTGATGAAACACAACATGATTTAAATGAGGTATGAAATCAGGTGTTTCTACTATTACACCGTTTCCCAATCGTACGTGTTCCAGTTCTAACTGGGAATGGGACGTGCAAAGTCATAGGAGGTGACCAAACCCATTTCGTGTCCGGTTATCTGCCTCACAGAATGAGGTCTTGACCGGTGCAATCTGCAAATGGGAGAAAAATAAGCTTCAAACATTAATATTGCATGTTGTACAGAGCCTTGGTAGGCGAACTTGGTAATGATCCGTCAACATGTATCTTGAGGCCGAAGGCAGTGTTTTCCATCAACATTATCGATCATCAGAGTGGGCACTGGATTGTAACTTGACCAGACAGAAAAGGGTGGTTACCTCAATTAGACCCGTTCGGTCTCAGTCGAACCATAACCCTTGCGGTTCAATTGTAAAAACAAAACAAAACAAATTTTTTTTTACCAGACTACTGTAAAAAAAAACGTATCATACGAACACGACAACAAAAATGGTATAGAAATAAAGAATCCGAGAACTAAAACGTCTGACGCTGACCCACGACAAAGTCAACCGACGTAATGGAGTTTGGGGAAATATCTAAATTCAAATCCTGTCCGACTTCCAGTTTCAAGACCGTTCTCACCGGTACAATCTGCGAAATGGTCAAATGAAAGGTAAGAAGAAGCTTCAAACATTAATATTCCATTTTTAGCCTTGAAGAAACAGTTTTGTACCTTAAACGGCTCATCCAATGAATTCTCATTCATAACATCCATAGAGGTGAGCTCAGTCTTTACAGCAGACAAACCGAAGGTGCACCAATTTATTTCGTCAAGATGTATCGTCAGACTTAGGGGCACATTACCAAAGTTGACAACCTGCCAAGTACATTAGCACTAAGTAAATGGGGACAGAAAGAAAGAAAGATGAATCCGAAATGATACTCACCTTTACTCTCAATAACTGAGTATCTAAATGATTCCATGAAATAGCATTGGCAGTGAAATTCAAGGCATTAGGTTGGAGTGTTGAGCTAAGAAGAGTTGCACCATTGGACTCCATAAAAAACTGTTGCATATAGTAGCTGGGTGTCCCGTAGCTATGTGACGAGTTGAATGCAATTGCGGCCAGGTTCCATTTTCTATCGTTCACGTTTACGAATGTTGGTGCGTAACTTGCCATCCCAACTAGATCGCTGCATCAACAGAGAGAGGCCTCTCACATTATGGAAAAATACAACGGAGGAAGGATCGTTTAGCTTTCTGAGTGAAATATACCTGTTATTCTCTATACCGATGAGGAATGCAGCTTCACCTAGTGCGGCCAAAAGAGTTCCAGTTTTAGCGTCTGGTCCAGTCACAGCATACTCGCTCACAAATGCCTGATATTTTGGACATCAAAAGGCTAGCTTGAATATAAGTTTGGAGTATAAATGTTTATACCTTTGGAAACAGCCGAAGGGCTTTATCAAATCCATGAGCCAGGTCAAACATGCTTCTGGCATTCGTATATATCTGATTCAATCCCAATTACAATTTTCATGTTCAAGAGTTAAATCCATAACACATTATATACACTACCTGTGCCAAAAAAAACTGCTCAAGTTGAGGATTGTACATGGTTTTCATAGTAATCAGCTGGATTAAGCAAATGCTTGGAAGAGCCATCACAGTTGGAGATTATAAGGACATCTGGATAGGCTATCTTTATGTTGTGATAAAAGACCCAGTAATTATCTGCAGCAATCATACAGAGGTGCAGTGCAGGAAAGTTGAAGAATCACAATCACTGAACATAAATTCATAACTGCACTGCTAGTTGCTGCTCCAAAGAGTGGAGTGGACAAATTAAGACAGTATTATACCCGTGTAGTGTGGCATGTCACAATCCTCATTTCCAACGGCAACATAGCGCAAGTTGAATGGCTCTGGATGTCCCATTTTGGTGCGAAGAGAGCCCCAGGTTGTATTTGCAGAACCTTTAGCAAATTCAAGACCATCCAGAGCATCCTACAATGCAGGTCATTTTGAAACTTAGTCGGAGCAGAAATGTGCAAGATTTTCTGTAAGCAAAGAAACAGATGAAGACAAAAAAGATGTACAAGTTAATATGAGGGACATACTTGGACATAAGGCCAGACATGTTCGGTATCAACTGACTCATTAAAGCTGGCTCCTAAAAATCAGATAGTAAAAAACGGCCTTATTTGATTGATGCCTTAGAAGACATGATTAGTTTGTAACAGAAGGCGGCATACCACTGTTGAAAACCCATACAGGAGCTGCACCGAGGTCTTCTGAAAGCTGCAGGAGCGGTTAAATTCATGTCTTTTTCTAATCTTGTAAGTGTTTTTAAAATGATGAGCAAGAACCAAGAATAATATTTGAGCATACTTGAAGAAACTCAAAGTAACCGAGTCCATCATCCGTCCAGTAGTTCCAAACATCACCGAAATGTCCAGGCCTTTCCTCCCAAGGGCCAACAGTATCCTTCCACCGAAACGAATTTTTTAAAACCGCACCCTTAACGAATCTGCCGCCTATTTTTTCACACGAGCGAGATTTTAGAACCCAAATTTGGCGACATTTTTCGTAAACGAACCATGCATAAAAAGTACCTGGGAATCTGATAAATGCCGGTTTTAGGCCTGCAAGCATCTGGGCAAGGTCATTCCGGAAGCCGTGACCCTAAAACCGACATCAAATTTAAGAAGCAAATTCATACGACAAACCAACAAGTAAGGAGGGAACTTGTACCTTAAAAGTATCTACAGGCATCAGCGAGACTTGATCGAACCATATTGTTGCTACGTTGTTAGCTGTCAACTGAAGTCTTGCAGTATCACTTGTTCCTCCAGCTTGTAGCTCAATCTCCTGTCTCGACCAGTTTGTTATTGAAGGTCTGCAGCTCTTCCACAAACATACACATATCAGAACAGGTTCACTCTCCATTATAAAGAAGAACAAAGAAAGAAGAAAAATGTTCTTCACATGAATGCAGCACTAGCTAAAACAGTCGAGCTGGTTGCATCAGTCAACGCCGCAGTAATGTTAACAGCATCCAACGAGTAAGCATACAAGATCAATTTGTATCTCTTTCCTTGTTCGATATTCTGAAGAAACAAACAATCACAAGCCAATGAAGTGAACCAAATCAACTAGTTCATGGCCATTGTTAAGAGTCATATTTCCTCACCATGCCCCAGAACCCAGGATTGAAGATCCCAACTCCTCCTCCTGGACAGTTATTACAAAGCACATCCATCTTCAGCTCCACTTTGTTGCGCTCCAAGAACGATGTCCTGTAAGTCTTTACTATCACAAGTGAATTATCTCCGACAACACCCCAAGGTGCAATATCCCCAGCTTCAAAACCTGAGAGGCTTTTACATTGAAAATTTGCATGCTTCCTTCAAAGAAGACACACATGGTTAATTAGATAGAACCTCTATTGCTAACAAGTTCTGCCCAAAGCCCACCGGCACCAGCATGGTTGATTTCCTGTAAATCATCTCACCATCAAAACAACAATTCACTACATACAATAAAACTGCATATAAATTTTCACCTCGAAAGACACTCCAAATAGAGTGTCAGGTATCTTGCGCCCTGCCGCTAAGGAAGCATTAACCTGCATTCTTATTATTCCATCACGAGCAAGACAGTGATGGACATTGCAGAGGCCGACTAAGAGAGAGAGAGCAGCAACAGTTCGCCACCTCCCCATGTCTTATCCTTGCAGCCTTATTTATATGCCTCCCAACTGAAATTAAATAAGTTATCAAATGGTTGATCGTTTTATACACACACTGAATCTTCCATAATTTTATTAGTAACGGACTAATTAATGTTAATGCATTTATTCTCATATTTTTTCATCCAATCAAAAGTAAAATAAGCTAAAGTAAAGGAAATATTATTCTGCAAACATTATTTATATTCATTACTACCAATAAATTAATATTAATGTATTTTAAAAGTGGTTGTTGCACTTTGATGTATCCATTAATATATTCTTTGTTAGAGTTTTACTAGTCATTTCGGATTTTTTATAAATTTGGTGGGGGAGATTTTTATTTCCCAGATTTGATTATAACGGAATACTATAATAGATAATTACTTCTCTCGCATCCATTAAGTTTATTTACCCGCGTAAATTTAGGAATGACTCGGGTCATTCGATAATGAGATCGATGTTTGTGATTATTTTAAAAATAAATATTATATAATAATTTATTAATTAAATTATGGGTATTTTAACTAATTTCAAATTACTTAATTAGAACACAATATATATCCGTAATCCAACAAGATATATATTAAATATAATTAAATTATATGTATTTAATTTAAATATATTAACTCACCACCACCAACAGACCATCTCCGGCCCGCCAATTCCATCCACCATCGCCGGCAGCTATCACCGGAGGTGGCCGAAGTTACGGCTAGAGGCTTCCGTTAAAGATCCATACTCTTTACCAACCCATGTATAGTAAAGAAATCACATCTAATCGGCCTTAAAAAGAATCTTAGATTATAAATATACTAACGCGCAGCCAAATACAATCAATTTTGGAACACGTTATTTTATATTCATATTTAACGACCTAGTTGTTATTTGGAATAGTAACTGAGATCTTCCATAAAAAAGTGCCTCATAAATTTGTGAAAGTCCAGTGTACCTGGGAATCTGATAAATGCCGGTTTTAGGCCAACAAGCATTTGAGCAAGGTCATTGCGCCCCTAAAACCAACATCATATTTAAAAAGCAGATTCGTAAGGCATATTCAAAAAAGCACCAAGGCAGGAACTTGTACCTTAAAGGTGTCTACAGGGATCAGCCACACCTGATCGATCCATAATGAATAAAACCAGCAAGTGATATCTTGCACTATCACTTGAGCCTTCAGCTTCTTCTAGCTAAACCTCCTGTCTCGCCCAATCCAATGAATAATGTCTGCAACTCCCCCGTAAACATTCCTCAAAACAAGTTACTGAAGTAGCGAAAAAGAAGGAAATTGATTGTGGAACACCCCAACTCCTCCTCCTCCTCCTGGACAGTGCGACAACACCCCCAAGGCGCAATATCCCCAGCTTCGAACCCTGCTGAAAAACAATATTAAGCTTGTTTTAGTTTAGGTCTAAATTCCTTTGAGTTCATATTTCTTGCTAGAATTCCAACAATCGAAACCTAAAGCTAATTAACATTTAACACAGAATATGTTTACGCAGTTCAGATCGAATACTCGATCCTACATATGCGGAGCCTCTGCCGGGAATTTCTCAACCCTCTTTGATCCACTAATTCAGCCACAATGAACACAATCTAATGCAATAATGCACTTAACCGAACTCAATGACTAACATTCAATCAAGCAAGACCTAATCAGCAACACAAAGTGCAGTAAACAATTCGAGAAGCACACAACAGAAGAGTGAAGAAGACTTCCCCATGAATTGAGCCCTAGGCGGCAATTCTTGCTCAACTCAGCGCCTGCGAAGCTTCGCAGTCCGTCGCAAGCTTCCAGAGCCAATGCCGCACCAACTACTGGCACGGCATGAAACGATGCAGAACCTCACTAGCCGGAATCGGAATAGCAAATTCTGGCCTTCGGATCGATCGGCTGATTCTTTTTCTCCTCTCGCTCGGAACTTCTTCTCTTCTGCGTTTTCTCTCTTCTTCCCGAAATCTGCTCTCCTCTTTTTTAGCCTTTGATAACCTTTTAAAGCCTGATCAAAACGCAACACTTCGGCCAGAGACGACGCCGTTTTTTTCTCAACAAAACAAAACAGCAGCCGCTATTCATACGAGTAACAATATGCAGCTCAACTTTCCCAGATTGAATAAATCATAACACTCAAACCAGTGATCCAAAAATCACAAAACTTTTTACACTAATTACATATGACCTAAAGTCTATGCTCAAAAAGTTTCAGCTAAAAAGGACATCATATACTAATTTATCTGAACTAAAAATTTAAGCAGGTCAAATAGTGACTCAATCTCTACATCTGCAATATACTCTGAAAGTTCATTGATCTTGATTACTTGATCAATGATATTTAGAAGAAGCTGACGTCAAAAATACACGATCAGACTGTTGCAGCGAGAGAAACAGTTTTTGATATGAATTTTTACATATAGTTTTGTATACACTCTTTCTGTAACTGCTTCTACATTTTAACTTCTCTCTTTCGCCAATCTTTCTATACTATATTTGAAATAAGCATTGCATTGTCCAGGACTCCATTTACTCATACCGTTACTTCTTAATGGGCCTGATTGGGCCCAACTTGGTTGGACCAAATTAAAATATCCAAATCGAGGCCCAACTTTATAATGTATTTAACCATATTGAGATACTTTATTTAGGTAGAAGCCCACATTCATGATTCAACTCCCCCGCCGTTTCTTTATATTATGACTACGACACCAGCCGATTATTTTGTAAGCCAATCGGGGCTTGACACCTGTTGTATTTAGATTTTCCACACATCATGATGACTGATGTTCCCGAAAATTAATCAATGGTTATTCAAAATTCAATAACAAATTGAATTAGAAAAATGTACATTTCTGGTCGAGATTTAAATCTATTTCCATTGATTGAGATATTGTTATATGTTTCTTATATTTGTGGACCTCGATTTTGTCCTCATGTGGAATTTGTTTACAAAACGTGGTCAACCACGAGTTTTCATTTCATTTACTTATTGTACATTATTGACCCAGTTGTATTCACACAAGTGTATATATATTTATTTATCTGTGTCCCCACCGACTAACTTTCCAAAACTTTTCACTTTTGCCATTATAGTATACCGATTGTTTTTGAAAATATTTCATAGTTATTATTTTTTTGATAAATTACTACTGACAGTAATACTTTGATTTGATTTTTTTGATCAAATCAATATTCGCAATAATAATTTGATGGACTGAATCAAAAATAGACGAATCAAATGCTTCATATCATCCTAATAAGAAAAAAGACTAAAAAACGAGCAAGCGGCTATTGGCGGTTTGCTCAATTCCTCCCTTGGTCACTTCATCGACATTTTTTAAATTATCAAACCAAGCCGATGAGTACAAAAATTTCCTATCTTTCCCATTCAACCGACCCCACCTATTTAAATTCTACATTTAATTTCCATCCATCAACCCCTGTTTTCTTAAATTAAAATTTCAATAGGTTATTTCATCATTTTAATTACGTAAAATTAAATATTTATTTTAATTTCAATAGTTCAACGTAGAATCCGTTCTTTTACATTTAAATATTTAATTTAATTTAAATATTTAAATTATTATTCATAATTAGAATATTAAATCGCCAGTACCACAACACAATCACACCACCAACAACACTCGACCGCCATCCCCTTAATATCACAACCAAATGGCTCTCCACGCTTTCAACCACTCCTTTAATCATATTTAATGCACATGTACCATGTGGCCGTTCGCCAACTCTCTATCAGAATTTAAAATATAGTATATTTAAATTAAATTGAATGAATAAGTTTGATTCTATTTAAAAAAATTATTTTATATTTTTATTAGTTTATTTAATGGATTTTTTGTTCTCGAGTATATGCCAGTGGCTGATAAATATTTGTTCATATGTGGACGTATTGATTTAAATTTACGTGTGAACTGGTAAATGTCTGATATGTGATAATATGTATTTTGAATTGTCATTTATTAATTGATTACTTATTTGATCTCATTCATTAAAAAACCTAGAAATTTATTTTAGAATCGAAAAATAGTGGCAGTAGAAACGACAAACATCTCAGCGATTTCTGATGGGATGAGAAGGGAAACTCTGATGAGTGTTAAGGATGGAATAGAAAAAAAAAAAGGATAGATATATGAGCTCATTAGTAATATTTAATTATGAAAAATAAAAAGAAAATAATATAAATACATGAGGATGAACGCGTGGTTGTGGATCAAACTGGAATTCGTCCACTCCGGACCAGCTGTCGTTTTTATACCGAAACTCGTTCAGCTTCGCAACCGCAACTGTCTCCATTCTGTGAAAACCCTAGCTAGCTGATCTAGCTGACCAAGTCCTGCACTTCAACCGATCAACTTACTCGTAATGGAGATCGAGACTCAGTCTCTTTCCAATTTCGACAACAGCAACAGCAAGTCAAACTCGTCATTTTCGTCCTACTCCATCGATAAGCTGATTTCGAACTCTTCAACGCAATTTCTGGAATGTCGGCGTCCCGACGATCGTAAACCCTCTCAAATGGCTGAGCAGCTACGAGTGGTTGAGCATTCCGCGGCGGTCAAGGTGCAGAAGGTGTACCGGAGCTACCGGACGCGGCGTCGGCTGGCTGATTCGGCTGTGGTGGCCGAGGAGATGTGGTGAGCCTCTCTTTTCAATCCTTCTATCTGTGTGTTGTGTGCTGTGTGGTATTATAGGCTCAGTGAGGCTGGGTTGGGATTGTGCAGGTGGCAAGCTATTGACTTTGCGAAGCTGAATCACAGTACGGTGTCCTTCTTCAGCTTTTCTAAACCGGAGACGGCTGCGTCCAGGTGGAATCGTGTCACTCTCAATGCTTCTAAGGTATATTCGGAATCGCCTTCTGCCTTCATGCCAGCTAGGGTTGTGACCTAGAGATTAAAGTAGAAGATTAGTTGAATAGTGAAATTAGGGTTTTACTCCCTTCACTTTCATGCTTGTGAAATTCAGAACAAAATTAGAGGTTGAGATTAGTTTTGTGGAATCTTGGATTTGATAGATCCTGTCGTTTATCAGTGAGCTGTATGATTGCTTGATTATTATTTGGCGGCAGGTTGGAAAGGGTTTGTCGCTGGATGATAAAGCACAGAAATTGGCCTTTCAACACTGGATTGAAGCTGTAATTACTGATCTCCCACTTTCATTTCATCTCCTTCTATGTTCTTATTCACTTTCCGGAGTGGACTTTTCTTCACTTGGGACAGACAATGTTCAATCAATAAGGTTTAAATTTGCAGATTGACCCAAGGCACCGATATGGTCATAGCTTACACAAGTACTACGAGGAATGGTGTAATTCAGACGTTGGTCAACCATTCTTCTACTGGTTAGACTTTCAACTCTGTTTACTTCATAGAATCTCACTTGAAGTCTCTCTGCTAAGAATATTCAATTTTCTTTGAAAAAAGACTAAGAGCTGAAGTTTAGAATCTTGACTACAATTATTATGGCATTTGAACTGATTAATTATGAAATTATTAGCTCATGATTGTGGTAGAATTTGAAGGCAGGATGAGAGAACTGATTATTCAAGAAAGAGTACCATTTATCATTATATGAATGCGGTTTTGTGCAGGTTGGACTTAGGAGATGGAAAAAATGTTGATCTTAAAGAATGCCCCAGATCTGTGCTTCGCCAGCAGTGTATAAATTATCTTGGACCTGTGCGTGTTCGATTATTGAAGCTTATAATGCTTACATTCCAGTCCTTAATGTTCTGTTTGTCTCATGCTCAATGTTTATTGTGATCAGCAAGAACGAGCTCATTATGAGTACACTGTAGCTGACGGCGTAATTGTTCATGTACAAACTGGAGAGCTTTTAGATACTAATCAAGTGAGAGGAGATAAATGGATATTTGTAATGAGCACATCTAAGAAGTTATACGCCGGTGTGGTGAGTTTTGATGCTGATAAAAATAGTTGTGTTTGGTCTTTCTGACTGACATCGATCTCTCTCGTCTTCATCGAAGCTGATTTGTTCATGGTGTGTTACAGAAGAAGAAGGGGAAATTCCACCATTCTAGCTTCCTTGCTGGAGGAACTACTTTAGCTGCTGGAAGACTTGTTGTGAATCTTGGAATTCTCAAGGTACATCATATTTTGTTATTTATAGTACTAAAATTACTCAGCTATTACCGGATCACATTAACTTAGCATCACAGTTTTGTTCAACACACACTAATAATGGGCATCATCACCATTTGCGCACATGTCATATATACAACAGGAATTAGCTCAAAATGGTTCTCATTGATGTGTCACTTTCAAAACATCGTGGGTTATTGGAGGATGTAGAACTTTGAATTCACAGTTGCTAACTTCATTAGTGCTTTGAATTTTCAGTCCATATCAGCTTACAGTGGCCACTACCGACCCAGTGATGATAGTCTCGATAGCTTTCTATCCTATCTTAGTGAAAGTGGCGTCAACCTCAAGGAAGTTCAGGTTTGTACTATGTACTTTGCACTCTTGCTGGGACTGATATTAATAATCAATTCTGTTTTTATGGAATTATGACTGTTGGAAATACATTTTGGTAGCCAACCCGTTAGCTTCTTTTCATTTTGTGGTTGTCAGCAGTATTTATCAGTTATCACCTTGTTTCAGATCCATAGTTCCAAGGAAGATGACGACAGTTACTCAGACACCAAATCCGAGAAACAAAGTCCAGAAGAGTTCCCAGCTGATTCCCCGCTTTCTAGTTTAGAAACCTCAGCAACATGTGATGGCATAGCATCAGATGGTAGCAGAGGTGAATACAAGAGGACCTTATCAGGTGGTCTCCAGAGCCCCAAAACAAATGTTTCGAGGAATTCCATAGTGAAAAGAATGAACTCTAAAAAGGAGGCCAAGTCATATCAGCTGGGACATCAACTGTCAATGAAATGGACAAGTGGGCTTGGCCCCAGAATTGGTTGCGTGGCAGACTATCCGGTCGAGCTAAGGTTATCAGCTCTGGAATTCACGGATCTGTCTCCCAGAGGAAGAGGAGGATCTCATCGTACTCCACATTATGGCTCCCTTTTTTGAACTAATTTTTTATCATATAAAATACTTAATTGAGTATTTAACTCGTTGTGTTACTTAAACATATCTAAGTAAACTCATTGACCACTCTATGTGGAAATGAAAGTAAATGCAGGTATAGTAACTCACAGAATCCACAAAGTCCTCTGCGATATCCACGAGAATGTCTACAACTTCCGGATCTAGCTTCTCTGATGGATCAACCTGAAAAAGACAATTGATTCAGAGAGAGATCAATTTATATAAAAAAGCTTACTCTCAGAAAAACGAAGCTTTCTATAAAAATCCTCGCAGAGTTTGCGCTTGAAACGTGTATAAAAGGGTTTGAACATAAAACCATAATAGAAAGAAAGAGGCAAAAGAAGCAGGGAGAAAGTGCACCTGCTCACTCACCTGGTTCACCAGTTCATGAACAGTTACTGGATTCAATTGCATCTACAGCAGCAATACTGCTGGTATGAGCACCAGAGTGAAAAAGCTGCGCAGTTCCAAATGTTGCCGGCCTCGGGTGTCCTAGTCCCTTTGCAATCTATGGTTGAGAGCTTAGGAATGACCCAGGTCGTGTGGATTGAGCTTATCTAAACTGATCCTGCTGATGTGGTGCAAAAGATTGTTGCTGCGGTTGGGAAGAAGATGCTTGCAGTTGATGAGCAGGTGATCTTTGCTGCATAGATTGTGGATCCATCTGACCCCTATATGCATGTGAAGGTAAAGGTGGCTTCCCTTGTGAAGGAGCACCCAGGCCATGGCTGAGGTTGACCACGTGACTGGGGGACTTTGCAAGACACTTGGTGAAGTCAGTCCAGGCAACCAACCGTCGACCCCCTTGAGAGACTATGGCCTGAGAGATTCTGCACAAAAAGGCACTTTCAGATTAACAAATTACATAAGGCTGATTGAAGTTACACATATATAAATAAACAAAAAACATAACTAATTCTGCTCAACTCTGCCTGCATTCCCATATAGTTTCAACCACCAATGTTGATAACTTAACAGTGGGAGGAAATTTAAAAAAGATATCATGTGAATTGTTATCAAAGTCCCTAGAGATCAGAGCTTACACTTCAATCCATAGCTGCAGATTGATCTCCAGCTGCAGCAAACTGTTAAATTGGTGAAGCTTTGATGGATCTTCATACTGTTTTTGATACATAGACATACAGGTAGGAAATAAGCTATCGATTTTACTCTCATACTGGCCAATATTGGGTTAAATTATCAAAGATGGATAAGAACACACAAGAAGTGAATATGGTTTAGAGGTATTGTGACAAGTAGTCACCTGACAAGTTCTGATCTTTAGGGACTTTTGATGAATTCGATACACAACATTATTTCCACGGATATGTATATAAACAAAAAACATTACTTATTCTGCTCAACTCTGCCTGCATTCCCATATAGTTTCATCCACCAATGCTGTGAATTGTGTATCAAATTCATCAAAAGTTCCTAGAGATAAGAACTTACACTTCAATTTATGCAAAGTGTCAATACAACAAAAGAGAGTACCTGTGCATTTAGTGGTTGGTTATCAGGATTAGTTATAGATAGTATGGGTGCAGCACCTGTCCTCATTTGAGATGCAGACCCCAATTCAGAAGACACCGTGGTCTGATAACCAGGAACTGGTGGCCGAACCTAAGGGAGATAAATAAGCAAGTATATTAACATCATGCCCAACCAAATGCATCAACAATCAAACCAGGCATCCACTGGTCACCAACGAAGTCTCACAATAACAATATAATACATGCATTTCCTAAATGCAAGAACTTTAATCAGCTCCAGCGACATTTGGGGAGCAAACCTCTAAAATCAAAACTTTCTTCTGTTTTCCACAAAGATAATAAATCTATTTATCAGAGACTGAAAAAAATCGACTAATATCACAAAAACAATACCTTAGGTGGTGCGCCGGGGCCAGCACTAGACTCGGTACCACTCACAGCACCACGTCCCGATCCACCAAACTGATGCTGGGCGAAGGAAGGCGAGCACCAAATAGCCATCCCGCGTCTCTGGGAACTAAGAGATTGATTATTAGCAGGAGAACATGGATGAGGACGACGAAGACGGAGTAAATGCGAGAGATGCGAAGGCTGATGCTGCGGCCACCTAATCGAGATTGTGCATTGGTCGATTGCCGTTGCTGAGCCTGCTGCGATGGAAATGAGGCCTCGGATTGGGAATGAGCGAGTGATTTGCTAGGGTTTGGATTGGGGCTGGGGCTTTGAGAAGAATCGGCTGTGGTGGTTGGAATAGGAGAAGATGGTTGGTTGATGGAGGACGAGGTAAGTGCGGATGCGGTGCGACGAAGTAGCATCGGGCGCCGTTGGATTCGGCGGCGGCGACTGCTCCATAGAATACGTTTTTGCTATTAAAGTATTAATTAATATTGAAATTTCAGAAATAAAGATTATTTAATTAATTATTTTTACATCTTCTACTGATCAATTCACACCAGTTTTACAGCTAGCAGAAGATGGTGAGATTCAACGCGGCATCATCATCATGAATCATGTGTATCTATCTAATCTTAACCTGCTGGAATTCAACTCGGAAAATCAATGGCACTGCAACTGCAAGGAGTGGTGAACAGTGTTGTAGTTGAACATTTGAGCCTGAGCATCAAGCAAATGGATAAAGATGTGATGAAAATCAATCATGTCACGTTAGGGTTCTGCAGGAATAGTATTCTTGATGATCTCATGCAAGAATGATGCATAAGCTAGACTTCATGCACCTTAATCATAACCTATGCCTCAGACTGAGCTGACCTCATGCTTCTGTCAAACATTTTGTCAACCCTAGTTTGTTTCTTCCTCTTCATGCTGTCAAAGCTCTATCCATCCATAGCTGCAGATTGATCTCCAGCTGCAGCTGCAGCAACTGTTCAAGATTTCCAGAGTCAGCAGAGAGAAATAAATTAAAAGGAAGGAGATCCAATGATTAGATGGATTAGGGTTTAAACCTCATCCAATGTTTGAGGGGATGCATTAACTATAAATCTTGGGATGATAGTAATTACTGTTGATAGTAAAATTGGGTGTAAATATAAGCCCTATTTTTGGCAATTATTATCATTAATGGTTGTTTTGGTTCTGCATCATTGCTCATCATCATATTTTACCAACTGTAAAAGTTTTGCATAATTAAGCACCCCATTTATATCACTCCTAGAAATTCTACTATCTTTTTTAAGAATATGACGTCATTATTGACATCATCATCATCAGGCCACATAGTAGGGTATTAATTTCAGCAAGGCAGGCAAAAAGAATCATCATAAGTGACAATGATTCATCTTCATCTTCCATATTTCTATCTATGAGTAGTAAGTAGATTCTGAATACTCACTCAGTTTCTACCAGTGCAAATTCTTGTATGATAATGATTGCTCCCTCGCCGCCTTAATTACCTTCCTAGCACACAATTAGACATCATTGTTATTCATTATCTTCTGCCACACGTAATCATATCCTACATTTATCCTTACCCTCTTCTTATTCATCTCCCTCAACATCTTCATCTTCCTCATCTTCTCATCTTCTCATCTTCCCACTTTCTCTTCTCTATAAATACCCACCACTTGTTCAACAACTCAATCATCTCCCACGGACGTTCATCTCTAATTAGCTATGGAAAGAATTAACTCAGAGCTGTACCTGAAGAACTGCTACATGCTGAGGGAGAACGAGAGGCTGAGGATGACAATGCAGAAGCTCAACCAGGAGAACAAGGCTCTGCGATCGGAGCTTACTCAGAGGCTGTCCCAGAACAAGATGAACAAAAGCGGTAGCAACGGCAACCGTGAGTCCAATGCTTCCTCTAGCTAACTTGCTTCTGTTTGCAGCCTGCCACCTCCCTATCTTGATATCACTCTTTTGTCTGTACCTTCTAAGATGTAAATTAGATCCGAGGGTTTTGGTAATGGAATTCATCTTTTTGTTCAACTTTGCAAAAAAGTATTTTTCAATTCATAGAAGGGTACCTTGCATTTTAAGGCACTCAGCAGTCTATGATTTAAAAAAGCTAGACTTATTTCAGCTCCACTGATGTCTCTTGCTGCAAAATGGAAATTTAAACATAACAGAAGACAATGTTTTCTTCAGGCTGGTTTATTTCATCACCAGTCGCTCTAAAAACCATTAACTCTGCACAGAGAACCAGATCACTCATAGATTCTTATAAGAAGGAACTCTGTACAGAGAAGCAGATCCCTGAGTAGGCAGTAGTGTTCTAATTACAGGTAAGTTACAAAGGCCAATCAAGTCATGAATCATGACCTTGCGAGATCTTTCTGTCATGCAAACATTAAGCTGGAGAATGTTCAGCTCAAGAAAAAATCTGATTGAAGACTCAAATAAGCACATTCTTGCCAACATTATAAAAAGATAAGAATACAGGCTTTTCTCTTTGAAAACTTGTATTACAGTTTCAACATCAGGATAATGACTACAATGGCGCATAACCACACAAGCACAAACTAGTACTATACTATAACTACTGCTCAAACTCAGAATACAATGATCATGGACATTATTGTGTAAATAAGAAAACAGGCATAAGCAATTAACCCAAAATGCTCATCACTTCCACCAGAAAGCACTCCCACAAGCCTAGCGCAAGTCCTGGTAGCCCACGACACAAACACCAACGCCACGGCTAATCCCAGAGCTCCATTCCTCGGAATAAACAAAGAAAACGCCGACAGAAAAACCAGAGGCAACATGGAGTACCCAATTATACTCGTACATCTATGCAGATCCAAATTCCCAGCCTTCCCAGCCAACATATTAAACACAACATACAAAAACAGCGAAAACACCACAATCCAACCTAATATGACTCCGAACTGAATCTTCCCAGCCAACAACTGAAAAAACCCAAACAACATGTAGTAAAGAACCGGACCTGACAGATCGGCGTCGGCGTGGATGTTAGGGTCGATCCGGAGCGGATTGAGAATCGAACGAGTTTTTCGCCAAATTAGGTCAGGGTGGATACCGAGCTCGTCTAGAAGAGGCTCCTCGTCGTCGAAATTATTGGATCCGGTCAGTGATGACGACGAACCGGAGGCGATGGATCCGGAGATGGCGGAGCCGATGTCAAAGGACATGAAAGGGATTCCGGAGTTGGTCGGGCGGTGAGGCTGGAAAGGCGCGGTCGGGACGCGGCGGTGCTGGAGGCCTCCGGTGCTGGATGGGTTTCCTCCAGAGGGGAAGACGACCGGCGGGACGCTGAACTCCTTCGCCATTTTTGCCGTTGCGTTTTTGAAGCGGTGGACTATTTATAGTGAATATGAACTCAGGGGTAGTTTAGTAGTTTCATCATATGTGATCCGGAGTGTGATGCGTGTTTGTGGTGGGTGAGTGGTCCAGTGACGCAACTTTCCGATGCGAAATTACCGTAGTGCCCTTAAACTTCGAAATGACTAACAACCAAACCGCCAACCCTTATTCGGTTTATTGGTTCGGACCGGATGGTTCGGTTTCTTGTGTTATTCTGATTTAGATAGTAATACATTGCAGAAAGGGTGCTACTTAGAGCTCGAACACACGTGTTTCTTCTTATTGTTGTTACATAGTACTTTAAGATACATAGCAGGTTGTTCTTCATGGTTAGTCAACTAGGTTTGGAGTTTGCTAGTAACTAGCTTGAGCTAGCTATTAGCGCCTTCTCGCTGCAGACTCTCTTTGAGCATCAAAATACACAGCTGCAACTGGGAGCCCTAGGCCATTCTGCGCAGCAAAGTTACGCGTGCAGAATCGATCCCTCGCGGCCGGTGCACTGACTGAGCCTCTCTGTTCCTGCTTGAAGAGCACAAAGACAAACCTGTGTATTCCTATGTACGGGTTTGGCTTCTCATAACCAATCAGCTCCCTCCCTTCACCAAGAAAAATTATCAAGAAAAAAGTATGGTTTCTACTTGATCGAATTCCTAGTCAAGCCAGAATTTCATATGTTTACCAAATGTTGCATTAGTTGTTCCTGGGATGTCTGTCACAATCCTGCACCAATTTCAAAACAGAACAGAGAGAGAATCAAGCTGTGACAAATTAGTAGCGCAGTTCAGGCAATGCTCTGTTCATGGATGATCAGCTGTATTGAAAATACCAGTGCAAGTGCTCCCTCATGTAGGGATCACTTGGTCCAGGAACATCAGGGTCTGTCATGACCTAGAAAATCCCAAAGTTCAGTCATATTCAGCTGACGAATATGCTGAGTATAAGCACTTTGAAATTTGTCTCATATCGACTGATAAATGGAAGAGATGCCAGTATATCTTATTTTACACTGCTATGAGTCATGAGCCAAGATTTTTGAGTCATATAGAGGTGTAAATCAAAAGATCCATCAATTTATATATACTAAAAGCCGAGAGTAGCCGAGCTGAAACATAAATAACGATACATTTGTTCTAATACAACATAATTAAGCTTGAGAAGATTAAATTGTATATAAGTGTTTATTAAGGCTTAGATCTGAGTAATTAAATACCAGAGTGAAGAAAGTCCTCATGTCACCACCATGAATCTCAACCCTAGGTTTTGCAGAAACAGCTGACGGAAGCAGTTCGTGGCCATTGTAAACCTGCTTGCTGTACATGACGCACATTTTCGTCGTAGGGTAGAAGGAGTCGATAACATCTGTAACCACTCCTCCAACTATCAATGGATCTGACATTTTCAGTGACATCATCAAAACCTATTTTACATAGAGAGAGCTAGCAGAGCAGTGGTTGCTGATGGGAAGTGGATGCAAACCCTGCATTTCATTTTATAGTGTTGTGCCATGCGTGATCACCTTACAGACACAAATATGATGTTTGTTCCATGTTTTTATTTAAATAAGATACTGGGAAAGAGAGGATGCAAGTGTTTCTAGATTCTTTTATCTTTCCGTTTGTTGAAACTCGTTTAGGTGTCATTTCACACTTATGATGATAAACCCTAAACCTCAAATTGCATTTCTCTTTCATTATTAGTATACCAAAAGAAGTAGGAGCTTTTGTTTATTCTGGAACAAGCAAAAGAGCTCCTCCACTAGGAGGAAAAGAATTAAGGGTAGCCCTAGCATATAGTTCCACCATTTCAAGAACATATTTCATATGATGTTTTTCGTCCAGATGAAATGAAGCTAGCCCCCATGAACACAGTTCATCAGCATCATAGAACACTTTCCTAATTTTGTCAGAGAATATTTGTGTTTTGGCATTCAAAGAGTCTCTCCATGCACAGAGACATAAAAGGAATACTGAGCATATAGATTGATGCTTGAAAGTAGGGTTTGCTCCAGGCCAAAAGAGGAGTCCCGACAAAGGTCCTACAGCAGAATATATACCAAAATCGGTAATTGCTTGAAGTGGGTTTCCCTAATTTGAAGTCAAAATGCCTTGCTTGCCCACTTTTATACCCACTTTTGACATTTTCTATTACTTTCTGCTGTCACTCAACCTCAGGCGAATCCATGCCGCAGATGCGATCAGCAGCTGGCCTCATGTTGCATTAAACTATTGCATGTTGAGGATGAGCTTGTGACTGACACCCAAGAATCATCAATCGTGACCTTACAGTTGGGATCAGCAAAGTGCTGACCCACTTCATATCCAATGCACCATTCTTGAAGATGTGATATGACCCCAAGAAAGCTACATCCAACGACAACAAAAAAAAATAAGTTAAATATCTCAGTGATTAGAATTCGATTTTTAACGTACCGGACAGACCTGCGGTCCGGTTTATATGTCGTTTTGTTTTGGCTCGTTGAAATTTGAAAAGACGAATGAGGCTCTGGTCAATGTTGATGACGTCATCTTTTCAAGGGTATTTGCGGTACTGAGAAAAATTCAATCTTCTCCTCCTTGTCGATATCGATCCAGAGCTAGTCACTGTCGCAAGCTGAGATCGAGAAGCGCATAGCCATGGCCAGCGAAGGAACCAGTAGGAAGGTCACACCGGCATCGGCTCGGGCCCACACCAGAAAGCGTACTCAGAGCTCCTCGATTCCTTCTTCTATCAGTAAGGAGCTTCGCATCTCGATCTCGATCTCGATCCTAAACTCGTGTACTCAAATTTGCATTCCTTTGATGAGATCTAGTTTGAATAGTATCACTGGTTAGTCAGAAAGTTGTCAACATCCTGGTACGAGTCGTATCACGCCTGAATCGGAACGAGTCGGATTTGGAGAAGCTAGAAACTAAAATGCAGAATTTGAGTAGATAAATAAACTGACGATATCAATTTAACTGTAATTTATGGATTGATTGGTTCCTTGATTGATCTATACTGCGGTGAAATATCCAGAACTTGTTGTGGTTCCAGTGCTTAATGTATTGAGTGTTTTTGTTGTGTAGAGATCCTGAAGCAGATAGTGGTGTTTTCATTGATCGGGGGTTTGGCATGTATGTATCAGGCCACTCGACCTCCCCCGCCAAAGATATGTGGTTCGGTTGATGGTCCGCCGATAACAGCGACTAGGATAGAGCTTAGGGATGGAAGGAATTTGGCGTATAAAGAGCACGGGCTGCCCAGAGATAGAGCTAAATATAAGATTGTCTATTTACACGGCTTTGACTCTTGTAGACATGATGCTGTTGTGGCAAACAGTCTTTCGCCGGTATGTTGAATGATCTTGAAAAAGTTTTTTTACCTGGTTCTTGCTATATATAATACAAATAGATATATGGTTCTTGTAGTTGCTTGTTCAAAACATGCCAAGCACACTGGGTATGTGGGTGACTGTGAGAGAGAGTTGATCTATTATGATGGTTTCAGAAACTGTCTCTTTTCGCATATTTATGGGACATCGGAATCTGTTTATTGTCTTGGTTTGAAGATCTCGATGTTTTTAGTGCTGGCATTGATACCCCTTGATTTATGTAAATTTGTAGATAAACTGCTACTGCTTCCTAAATATATTGTTTTTCCCAGGAACTTTTTGAAGAATTAGGGCTATATATTGTGTCGTTTGACAGACCTGGTTATGGAGAGAGTGATCCAAACCCGACAGGAACAGTGAAGAGTCTAGCATTGGATGTTCAAGAGCTTGCTGATCAATTGAAGCTTGGTCCCAAATTCTATATTGTTGGTTTTTCCTTTGGTGGAGGGATGGTATGGGGTTGTTTGAAGTACATCCCTCACAGGTATGCCTGAAAACTGGTCAAGTTTTGATGTACATGTCATTGTCTTGTTCCAATTCCACTTTTCTTGTAAGAAGGGTTACTGGGGAAAAATTGGCATTAAAAAAAAAAATCTTTGTAAGATTTGTGAACTCTGTCATGAATGAAATTTTTGACCGAAAAGAGAAATTTCCATGTAATTGATTAGACGCTACCAACGTTCATGGCACTAACATATGTATCCAGGCCCTTGAAATTATTGTCGATGGTCCACTTTGCGTGCTGCATTTCTTCTGGTGTTAATCATGGATATTTGATACTATTTTTGTTTGGCAGACTTGCTGGAGTAACTCTAATGGCACCGTCTATTAACTATTGGTGGTCTGGTTTACCTGCAAACTTGTCAAACAAAGCATACTTCCAGAAATTTCCACAGGATCAATGGACTCTTCTTGTTGCTCATTATGCACCGTGGCTGACCTATTGGTGGAACACTCAAAAGTGGTTCCCCGCTTCAACTGTCATAGCTAAGCCTCGTGATGTTCTTTCTCACGATGACAAAGAACTTTTGCCAAAACTTCTTCAAAGAGAAAAGTACAAGGTATGCTTCCCCCGCTTAAAAGCTTTCAACTAGATAATTTATTGTGTGGAGATTGTCATGTATATGTTAATAAATTGTATTGTCTAGCAATATTTGAAGAGCTATGATGTGCACTACTAAAATATCTGGTGTGGTACTGAAATATTTCCTTCTTATGCGCTAGCTACGCTGAGAGCCCTATGCCTGTTTGTGTATGATAGATAGGTAACACTTATTTCAGAACTCTATGAATAGCTTAAACCGTTCTTTATTTCCATTTGTTGAACACTGTCAGGCTCAAGTAAGGCAACAAGGGGAACATTGGTCAATCCATGGTGATATGAATGTCGCATGCGGAAGCTGGGAATTCAGCCCAATTGAATTACAGAACCCCTTTCCAAGCGGTGAAGGCTCGGTTCACCTATGGCAGGGTGATGAAGATTCATTTGTGCCTGTGTCACTGCAGCGTTACATAGCCCAACAACTCCCATGGATCACATACCATGAATTGCCAGGTCGTGGTCATTTGTTCCCATATGCCGATGGGGTCAGTGATTCCATCATCAAAACCCTTTTACTTGGAGAAAAATGAGTTCCCGCATTCTCAGGCAGTGTCCCAGAGTTGAAAGGTGATGTTTTCGTCATTGATACTGCAAGTCGGTAAGAAGGAAATATCCTAATACTTGACAGCCCAGATTTGCATATCAGAAGAGCTGGTGTCAAAGTTTGTATCAGGTGAAATTGGCCAAGCTTTGGTGTAAACTGTAACCAGAGTTGGCTGCGCCTATAGTTTGATCAAACATTGGCATATGAAAACTACTCCCAGATCTTACAAAATCCAATCTTATTGACATCTATCTTCATACTCATATTACTGCATTTATTTTAATTCAATCAGCTCTTTATGTATTTGCCATATAGTTGAAATTGAATGGCAATTGTTGGTGAAACAGGGTAGCTGGTCTGCAAAATATCAGTTGTTCAAATGCAGTAAAATCTTGAAGCTCTAGGCAATGCAGACATCACCATCAGATGAAGTCAAAATCACTCATCCGTTTTTGATAGCTGACACAACCCAGTTTCACCAACTTTATCACAAATTAAAAGAATGAGATAGGATAAAATTAAAGAAGAAAATATTGAATTATGTACTAAACCTTAAAAAAACCGACAAATTATTAAGTATCCTTGGAGCAAGCTTTTTTAAGAGCAGGGGTAGTTTGGTCATTTGATTTTGGAATCGATTAAATGATAACACAATTCGCTCGAGCAGAGCAGAGCACGGTGTTACGAGGGAGAAAGCCAAGTACAAAATTCCGCTGTTGTAGCAGATGAGCTTTCTCCAGTATTAACTTGAGAGCATCATTCATGCCGTGTTGTTGCTGATTTGGACCAAGTAGAGGAATATTCATTTTCTTATGGTTTCTCTGGATCGAATCACTCACACGGATAATTCTATTATAGTGGTTGTTGGCTTAGTGTTTTTTGAGATGGGTCAATATTAACCGATGCAACTTTGCTTATGTAATTAGGAAATTCATGGTTGCAACCATTTGAAGAAACATTGTGTCATTTGATAGGCCGGGGTATCCAAATCTGAAAGTTACGCATAGCATTGTGTACATTGAAGTTAAAGGTAGGGTTCAGATTCTATGTGATTGGATTTTCTCTAGACCTGTCTCAAGTACCTCCCTCATAGGTATGAATGAGAAACTAGGTTTGTGTACTTAGCCGTGTGCCTTGCTTCTCTAAATGAGGTTTTCCGCAGGCTGGCGGGAGCCCATGAATTGCCCGGCCGGCGGAAACCATTGTTAAGAGCCTTTTACTCCAAGGAAAGTGACGTAACATAAAAACACTGCAACTACAACCCTTGGGGGAATCATACTCGCTCATAACCAAAAAGAAGAAAGATTTTTCATTGTACTGCTAGGATCTGAAGATTAGATACAATAACTGTAAACATCTGTTCTACTGACGATGAAGCATAATGATGTCAGCATGGGGCATAAATGTCCCATATTTAGAAGACCACACCAAGGTTTACTGACAAAAGAGATGCAGGTTTCTCTCTGTGGCTTTTCATGCATTCTACTCTGAGTATGTTGACAACCCTATGCTTTCCCGGTGACAAGATGGTTTAATGGGCTCTCAAACAAACTGCAAAAGTGAAAACACTGGTTCTCATTCTAGAAGAATATATAACTGCAGAAACAATTAGAAAAACAATAAAATCTACATCTAAAATTCTGATTAGGGTCATTTGAAAGCTATGGACCAGTAACACAGATAAAAAGAAGAAAGACATGTCAGAGGGGAGGAAGATTTAAGTAAAACAAAGATACAAACCTTTTTCACTGACTTACTTTCAAATGAACCTAGTAAAGTCTTTGGGTGGCTCAATCCAGACGCTCTCAAAAGGATTTTGTTCTCCCCAGTCATGACATTGTTTATGAGGGTAGTATCTGCGATCATCAAGTGAGTACAAGATGCAGCGTTTTCCATAAAAGCGAACCTTTGAAAAATAGACACTGTTTCTCCTTAGTCCAAGGAGGTCAATTCTGGAGTGAGATGTCAAAAAACTGGCGAAGAGTGTCACACCATCCAGTGTTTTCATCACCTCCCATTCCATGTTTGCCTGGTCCAACTTATACAGAATAGGATTTTCATTAGAGCAAGTGTATACCACAAATATTTCCCCGTTGTACTCCACCATAAAAGTGCCTTTCCACCAATTTTTAGCAAGGAAACTTTCTGGACATTTTGGAGGAGCCACAGAGATAACATCCCACGTACATCCATGGGGATCATAGACCCCTAACCAGCCTGTTAAGCTAAAACAGTAGAAGTTTCCTCTGCAGACGACTAGCTTATTCCATACGCTACTGACAAAAGAATATTGATTCTCATAATTGACACTGGTCCATTCAGTTGCCCCAGGACGACAAGTACTCACAGTAACATCCTCAGCACTAACATGCTTAAGAGTGAACACAATGCAATCAGCTGATGTGGGAGCTGCAGAGAAAGCCACAATCAGATGCGTCATCGTCATCTTTGGCAGATTTATCAATTCCCGCGTGAATGGATTGAAAAAGAACAATGACTGAGTCCCAAGTTTATAAAGCAGCAACCAACCATCTTTAGTGTAACAAGCTCTAGAGTTTGCCAACTCAGGCAACTCAACAAAGTGGGTCTTGCGACTTTTCGGATCATAAAACTCATATAAATCAAAGGATTTAGTAAAGTACATGATCCACGGCGATTGACTGACTACTCGGACAGCACAGGCACCCAAGTTCCAGCTTTTGCAAACAGCAGAGGCACGCAGATTATCTTCTAGCTTGAGACGCGAAAGAATCAGTTCTATAAGTTCAGGTGGAAGCTCAGACCATCTCTGAGGCTCCGTTGCTTCAACATTATCCTTCAAATCAGCTTTGTTATTATTCTTGACAATAACCGTTAATCTACACAACATTAAAAAAAAAATTGACAATTGATACAGCATAATCCCAAAAAAAATTCCAGCAGTAATCTCACAGACTCCATTATCTACAAGACATGACATATTTCAGCAGCCATTCATTAGACTACAATGCTTCAAGCAGAAGCAAGTAACAACAAACTTTCACAAAAAAAAAACTTGAATCCCAGTACAAACATCCGCTGCTGAATCAACCACGAAATAAAAACATCACCAAAAGCAAGAACAAAAACAAACATGCACCGCGTCCGAAGAACTTCTCCCCAATTGAGAGCCGATTGATACATAAAACACAATCAGACACAAACAACACCAAATCAGTCGCATCTCCAATCAAAAGCCCCAATTCCCCATAGCGCCCTAAAACCCCAACGCGATCGCGCGACACTCAACGATTCACAGAACCAAACGAATACCGATTTCGTAAAAAAAAAGTGCAGAATTCCATGCAATTGAAGTCAAGAGACAAACTGCGACTTACGGCTTGAGCTTCTTCCGCTTCCGACCCGCCATCCCGAGGAGCTTCTGTCGACGAGAAAGAGAGACGCGAATGCAGAATTCCAAGTGAGAGTTGTATTTATAGTGTCGCAGCCTGCATTATGTCACGTGCCATATTTTTTTCGCAGTTATTATTTTTTAGATTATTTACTTATTATTTTTACTCGGGTGCGAAGTGTGATCACATGAGATTGCCGCTGACGTCATTCCTCTTGGAGATTTTATGAAACCGGAATGTGGTGGTCGAATATGTTGTTTTGGATGGGGCACAAACAATTAGCATTCGAGCTATAAAAATGGTAGAGACATTCTAGCACTTTTTTCTATCTTGTAGCAATTTTTGCTACCGGAATCAGTCGTCCTCGTCCTCGTCCTCGTCCTCGTCGTCGCTCTTCTTGTAAATCTCAACTTTGCGGCCGTTGAGTGACTGCGGCGGCCTGCAGTTATTCTTGTAGCCGGAATCCAGAGGTGCCTGGAGCAGCTCCACTTGCTCTTTCGAGATGGTTTTTACCTTGGTCAAGATGTTCCACACGACACTCTCCGAGCATGGAGGAGTCGTCAGGGAGCCGACGTATCTGAAATATTTCTTAGTGTTTTTCCTCAAGTACTTCACATTCACTTTCTCAATCGCCACCTGAGACTCCTCGTCATTCTCGCATTTGTCCTTGATGATTTCCTCCAACTCGTCCTTAATCTGTTCATTTCAACAAACATTTTTTTCAACAGTCTCTTTTTGAGTTCTCATTTATAACTGTCTCTTTTTGAATTATAAGAATGGAAATATTTTTTTTTTGAATGGACATGCTTCAAAGTGCGAACTTTTGAAGTGCATTATTACCTTTGATAGAGTCGGGTCTGAATTTCCATATTTGAATAGGATTGCTACAACGGCTAGTGAGCCCTCGTCGCTCAGGTGGACCAGATGGAGCTCTGCAGGGAACCTGAAACCAGTTTGGGCCGAACTTGATGAGCAATCGAGATATGGAAGATGGGTTGGGCCTGTAAATGGGAGCAACGGTGCACTTACTGTTCGCCGTCAATTCGGTGCTCCGATGGAGTATGCCAATGCATTTGGAGCAATTTGTGGTTCATCCCATCTATGCTCAGCACCCCAACATCATGGTTGTACTTCATCTGCAAATTTGAGGAAAAGTGATGAATAGAGATGATGAAATGAGTGGTTGGATGAGAGCTTACTCCAATATTGAAGCCATTGTTGATGAGAGTAGCATTTGTAGAATGGTAGTTTCGAACAAGGGGCTTCAGTTTCTTGTTGTTAACCACATCATTTGTGACAATATTGATAGGAGACTGCGCCTTCCCATTGGCGCATTGAGTATACTTGTGGCTCAAGCTTCCCCATTTCTCAGGTCCATTAGATCCCACGTAGCTGAAATCTATATGTTCTGCAAGTATTACACATTTCAAAAAAAGGCATGCTCAGAGGACTTGCTTGAAAGAAAGGGACATACCGCCAGGATCATCATGAGACTGCACGGCTGCAAGTAAGGCCAGAGGGAGTATGAAGAATCCAGACCACGAGGTTGCCATTTGATCCTATGGACACTGTTACGAGCTTCTTAGTTCTCTCTGCGGAAACTACAAGGGATTATATATAAAGAGAGATTGTTGCTGCTATGGGTGGTTATGGATAGCCATTGTTGCTGCTATTCTCAAGCTCAACAAAGAGACCAAGGAAAGGTTGGGCTTGTTTCATGGAGCGTTGACCAGAAGGATAGCCACCCTGAATTAGCTCTTATGATTGCTCTATTTTTGGCAGTATGCATGGTGGTGTTGAGACAGGTGTGGTGTGTCTTTTGTTGTCTGGTTTTCAGGCCAGAGGGAGTACATATTTATAGGGAGAATATTTGTCAGTGGAGATTGAGTTGAGATGAGATAAAGCCTCCCCCACATGCTTATCTTTGAGATCTGCAAGCACCATGTATGGTTGCACACCATCTCTGACTCATGACATAAAAAGTGAAGGTTGTGGTCAACTGGGTTTCTCCTCACCTTTCAGACTCGAGTCCCACACAAGCAAAACAAGCATCATGTTGGAGCTAGCAGCTTTTTATTGCCTACTGTCTTTTATCATGTGTGTGTCCCTGTAACCTCCACTTTGTCTTTGGAATCAGATTCTGAAAGGCATGCAGGCTGAAACTGGCCAAGTACCCTACCAACTGCCCCATGGTGAATTCCTAAGGACAAGTCATACTCTGATTCTCATTTCCATGGTGAAGTTGTAGATGCTTAAAGCAAATATACTCATCATCCCCAAGCCCCAAGAGTTGTAACTTGTAATACAGGGCCTCCTCATCTTGGGTTCACAATGCCACTACCAGAGAGGAGCCTTTCATCTTTTCCAAAGGCAAAAATGTCAGAAACTGCAGCAACTGGAAGTGCCCGGGTATACAGAAGTCCATTAACTGATCGGCCTATAATGGCTGCAGCAACAGACAAAGAACATGACATCCCATTTGGGATCTCTTTAATCCTGAGCTTCAGAAGGTGTCGGATGATACATATGTTCATCAGGCCATAAAAGTTAAAAGGCACGCAGGATACTCTTGGGATATCCTTTGGTTCTTCCACCACTGTTACTCCACTTCTAGAAAGGATCAGATATGGACCATGAAGGAGTCATCAAAGATACTTCAAGATGCCCAGAGTAGCTTTTGGTTCTCATAAATGTCATTATGCATGGAGGATTAAGTTTAGGGTTTCCTTGTTCCCGTTTCGAGCATATATGGCTCTATAAGACAAAAAGACATGCTTATACCATTACAAAAAGACCACGGCCAAAAAGAATCATGCTTATATATATTTCTTCAGTTAATATGATGCTGCCAATATTATGTAATTATTTCGGTTTTGATAAGACATAATTTTTATACAAGAATGATGATGAAAAATAAAAGAGAAGATAATAGCGTGCTTACTTGCTACAAGGGGTGGCCTTGGTGGAAGGAAAGTGTACTTGGTGAATCTATTCTCACTATGACTTCATCCTCAGCGCCAGATTCATCACTGGAACCATCATCTACTACATGGCTAGACTGAACTGGCATATTGGTGGAGTTTAGCAGAGCTCCCTTCTGATTTTCCTGTGCAAACATCCTATTAACTTGATTTTTCTGGTAAGAAGCAGCTCCTTCAGATTTGACTGACACTAGAGGAGGGATTTTATTCATTGGCATTCTTGGATATGAAAGACTCTGGGACTGATAACCCTTGATGTTGGAGGTGAAGCTTCGGTGGTGTGCTTGAATGCCAACCTACATAGCAAATTGAAGATCAGGTAAGAGGTTCAGGAATGGATAATTCTAGATATACATGCTTCATATCACAAATGTTTATAATTCTAGGAATAAGAAGTTTTGTTTCAGAAAGGATTATCGCCGTAACAGGGAGGTACTTAAAAATGCGTGGGAAAAACCGTAACACTTAAATTACGACGAGAATAAATAAATATAACATACCATGCTGCCAAACATACTCAACTGCAGCGCTCTAGAAGACAAGGTGTTCACTTGTCCACTGGGGCCTGCAGAGTTTTGCTTTTGTTGATTTGGTTTGTAGAAGTGCTCTGGCCAGCTCATGAGACCACTATGTTCTTTGCTAAGAGACTTAGTGGGGGGATCAACTGCATGCTTCATGAAGGAAGGTCTCTGAAGAATCCGGTCTAAAATGACTACTCTTGCTCTTGTCTGCACATAGTATGAGGATTCTTGATGATAAAAACTAGATGCCTTCGCACCTGCAATGACATGGCTTTAACTTTGGAATTCTAATGTTAAATCTCATAAATAACACTGATATGGCATATCCAAATGTAAGTTGTTTAATCAATTATAGAATATCTCCCAAGTCTAAGCAGTTTCAGAATTGTGAGAATACTTTGGAAAATCATAGATATGGCGTTGGAAATGAAGAGGGAAACTGACATAGTAATTCAACCATGATTAATATGATTGATTGATAGAAGTATAACTTACTAGGTGGTTCTAATTTTTGAGAACTCGTCATTCCATGTGAGGGGCACAACAGTGCTGGAGCTTTCAGTTCGTCTTGGGTATCATGGCTTTTTATGAAGCCTTCTAATAGAAGCCCAATCGAATGATGGGGTATTTCCACAATTTCCCCTCTAATATACACTGACATCTTTGACCTTTCTGATACAAGAGACCTCACCTCTGGCATTGCTATGTTCTCAAACATCTTAGGAAGCAAGAGTTTGGCAAGAACCACAGTAGCTTCCTAGGCACGAGATATATATACTTAAGACTGTCTCAAAACTGATTATTATTCTAAATATCTAGTAAAAGGCATAGTTCCCATCCTTATGTGCATCTGATTCATACCTGCCACAGGAATGTTTCAACTGTAGGATCTGATGCGAGGAGCTCGATGATTCTGTCTCTTTCAATAAAGAAACATAAGACAACTGAATCAGTAACCATGTCGCAGATGTAAGGTTTTCCTATGAGCACTTCATATAGACCCAATGTACTTCCATGTGTAAATGTAGGATGCAAAGAATGTTTATTCTTTATGCTCTTGCTTGACCACTGCAATGAAAACAAGAAATACGCATCATATCTTGATTAAATAGTTTCTTGCAAAAGGATCCTACACTCCTACTTTGTCTAAGGCATAGTCTTGGTGCACAAAACTTTCTACCTTCACGATTCCATTGGATATAAGCCAAATTCCATTTGGCTTGAATCCCTCTTTATAGAGTGTTGCACCACGGACTTTCATAGATTCCTTCGTTGAACTTTCAAGTGGCCTACGGATTTTAGGAGGCAAGGCTCCCATTAAAGGATGTGAACTGATCATATCAGTTATCTTTGGAATCTTCACCAGAGGGGGATTTCGTAGTAACTTCTTTAAGTCAGTCTGGCATTCAATGGTTTTGTGAGAATCTGTAACCTATATATGTGATGCCCGACACCTACTTCAAAATCATAAATAGTCAAATTGTGCAGATACCTGTACAGCATTATGCAAATGGGCCATCTCCTTTTTTTCAAGCAATCCAACCTTCTCAAGATTTTTGACGTAATCTATTAGATGTCTCAAAACTGAATATGTTACCTGCCTTGTTTTTATTACACGCAGAACCTGTGAAACAACAGAAGACAGAACGAGGTGCCAAATGATTATATGAATACACAAAAGCAATTTTTGAAGACTAGAGCTAATATTATGGTATCCTAAATTGATCATCTCTCAAAACCATATCTAATGAATAAAGAAGGAAAAGAAAACATGGATAGTGACAGTAGGTTCAGAGTAGTGCTGATGGATAGTCCCGGGTTCACCAAAAAAACTGCCTGGGTGTGAATTAGTTCACACTCCATACACAGCAAATGAGGGAGATCATTGCAAATATATAATCCATAGCTTGGTGCAATTAGAGACTTCAATCAAAATTTGACCATCAATTCTTCAGGGATTAGTTGAAAGATCACTCAATCTTGAGGCAATAACAAATATGAATAAGAACTAGGGACAGTCTGTACCAAAGAGATATTTGGCATGCTACCTGAGGAAAAAAAACACGAACATCTTCCAGAAACTTTCTTGCTTCCTCCCCCTCCAATAAACTTTCATTGATAACAGTAGAAGCAACTTCAGTCTCACCTGTGTAATTGCCAGTAATGAAGGAAGTTTGCATAGAGTACAAATCATACATGTATCATGCAGTTTTAAACATAAAAATGAATTTGCAGAATTTTCTTAAGTTTTACGTTTTGAGTTAGAGATTGAAAAGTAAGTGATCAAAATAAGTTGGATATTATAGATAATATGTTAAAGACAAACATTCATCATGCTACTCATAGAGTAGAGATACAGATCTGTGATCGGGCTATTATATTTTCAAAATATCAAATACCGATCTGGCAGTCTTTCCAACCATAAAAAGCATGGCATCAAGTTGAAAGTAAACTGGTTTAAAACATTCACAAGCTCTTCTTACCGATGAAGTCATCCAGTTGCCTTCGAGCAGTTCTGTGAGCCCGGAGGAACGCAGCGCAAATGGAGCAGCCAGACTCCAATCTTTCCACTGTGATATATGTAACCAGCTTTTGTGGCCAAATGCTTGTTTCCAGAAACTTAAAGTAACTTGGAAACTGAACATTGGCTCTTAAGCCTTTCCAGTCACATAAAGACTCATGAGACACCATGTCCATGGCTTCATCCACAGACTGCATCAAGAGGTTCGCAGTAATTTGTGTAATTCTCCCATCATCTAGCATTTCCCAGTAAGCAGCCTGAACACCTGGAATGAAATGACATGTTAACTAGTAGGCAGTATTGGATTAAAGGAGCTATGCACTCAATATAGATTTGTCATAAACTCAGATCATAATATACTGTAAAAGGACGATAGTGGAACTTGACATGGTGAATATAGAAGACTCGAGACTCATCACACTAGTATCGTGATTGAAATCGAGTCTAATCAACAAACTACAAGTAGATAATTGTCCCTCCAGTTAACTGTACGCGATAGTAGCCCCTACATACACTCTCAATTATGGTGAAAAAACATATATTTATTTATTCTTCACTATGGTGATTGTAGGGGGTTTGCCGAAGTCTCGTTTTTATTTATCATTAAATTTACCATTTAGTAGACGTATGCGAATATCTTTCACATTCATTGGGTCCAGATCAGTTTCATCCTCTGGTCTACTATGAGGATGAGCAGAATCTTCATCCAAATCATGCAAGCTTGAAATATACTTTTTGACTGTCAGCCAGTCAGTAGGTCCTAGTTCCTCGTCATCACCAAGATCGCCAAAAGCATCAAGTGCTTTGTTCAACATCTCAAATTTAGTGTAGTTCAAAATCCGTCTCTGGAACAAAATACTTCGATGAGAATGCTGACACATTTAGCATAATAACCTTTAAACAACATAATAAATAATCATGGATACGATAGAGTGACAAAAAAAAAAGGTCAATGTAGCGACAAAAATATCAATCGAAGTAGTGGGCGGGGGTATATATGCCAGCTGAAATGGTGAATTCGATGTTATGCTTAATCGTGAATGAAAAACAACATATAATTAGATCATGAAAGCACAGGAGTTTAACCTTAGTTGCAGATAGAGTATTCATTCGTAGAAAGTGCAAGATAAATTGTGTAGTTGATCCATTGATGACAAGAGTTAAAAAAACAATGCCACCTGTGAAGAAAACAAACTGTGCAGAGAGAATAAAAAACTCAGAGGTCCTTTCCTGATATTCATTATAGTACTGCTAAATATTCTAATCCTTACCATAGTTCCAGTTTCTTGACTAATGTAACTTGAGCTGTCACTTGCGCGCTATAATCACATGAGAAATAAAGGTATACATGAAGAGGTCCAAAACTAAAAATAAGTAGAATACAGAAAATTTTCAGCTTCATTCAGTCTGGGCTTGTAAATTTCTATCAAACTTACCTTTACAGAGAGTGAAAGTGATAGAGCTACAGCCCCTCTAAGACCTGACCATACTAGAATTATAGCTTCCTTCCAATCCAGGCCATAACCAAAGTATCGAAGAAATGGATACAGTACTCCAACAGTTACAACCCTAGATATTTGGATTGTAACATATAGGAGAATTAGGTAGCCCCATGTATATCCTGTAAAGAATTAGAATGTTGAAAGGCATCCCTATTACAACCATCATAATATATATTAATGAAAGTTAAAAAGAGATTTTTTTTTCTTAAAAAAGAGATTATTTGGCATGCCCTTAAATGTTAACTATGTGTTTCTCTTTTCATATATGGAGGATCTCTTTCAACACATTTCGTATAACAGTCTACGTTTGAACATTGCATTGCATTAAATTTAACGGCTACCTACTTTAATCTTTGCAGTCACTGAAGATCAGTCCTGTTTGTGATTCAAGAAGCATAAAAAGCTTCAATTTGAAGTTAAATAACATAGAAAATGATTTGCAGAGGCAGGGCTAAATAGATAAAAAGTTATCAGTTTATGAAATCATACCATGGTGTGAGAAAACGTAATCATTGCCAAAGACACCTTCAGCTATGACAACTCCACTGCAAGGAAATTCATCAAAAGAGTAGAAGCTAGTAAGATAATCATGCACTGATACAAAGTGAAATGTCTTTCCTACTTGGTGCCTGTATGACAGTTTCAGCATTTCAAATTACATGATGCCTAACAGAAAAGTATTCAAATTAATTTACAAAACAATCTCACCTCAGTATAAATATCAATGTATTTGCTATGTAGGCAACCATTTCCCTGAAAATGCCAAACAGGGAGGAAAGAGATTTAATTAACACATGTTAGCAGATTTTTGTGGGTTTATAGTAAAATCAAGCTGAAACTATGTATGCGGCACTTGCATTACTGACAATACTCATGCAGAATGTATGGCAAGACAGTCTTTTAAGACAAAAAAATAAAATTCACTGAACAAAGCAGCCTAATGGCTACCTAGTAATAACAAAAAAACTTTAATAACAGCAGGTTTTTATGAAGCCTACCAAAAGTGATGCAAGCTCTCTTGGCTATCCCCCTTAAAGGCTGTCCTAGCAACTGCAGCAAAAAACCTGTTTGAACTGTTCTTAGAAAATTGCTACTCCCACAGAAGAGTGGAAATACATTTGAAAGCCCATTCTAACTTACATTCCAAGAGTCATCACTGCCAACACGCCAGAAACATCAGCACCCTCCTGAGCCTAGAAGATCCATAAATTAGACTACCAAGAGTTATGACGCTAAGAGGTAAAATATAAAAAATAAATTAGGTAGATGGTTGATACCATCACCCAGTCTGGTTAAACATATTTGAGCTTTACAGAGAGAAGAAAGGAACAAAGTGTGTCAGTGCTAGATAAAGAAAGAAAATTAAACTTCATGAGCAAGAAAATTGAAGATGACTGGAAGAATTGTGGGAATATAGCAGCCTTTGTAGTTTGCAATTCAGGCTTGATATCAGTGAACTCTAAACATAGCTTTGCCGGAGATGGTTGAGCAATACCAGTTACTAACTATAAGTAGTATAAATTTCATACAGAGAGAATAAAAAAGTTGATGACATACAGTAAAGTACGCGATATAGCTCACTGCAACTGTCAGTGTGATCTCTATCACTGTATCATTGAAAATGAAGCCGAGCCACAAAACTGAAACTATCCCAAAAATGAGTCCAATACCCACACTGACCAAACAAAAATGTGTCATGCATTGCAAAAAACAGATTATGAGAAGAAGAAAAATGATGGTAAAAGCATAGTTCTTACGCTCCCATTGACACTTTTGTCAGAAACTTCAATATGCCTGCCCAATTGAATTTTTCACCAAGGACCATTTGATAAAATAGCTGAAAGACAACGATGGCTGTTCTGCACATTGAGGTTGAATAAAAAGGTATATCAGCTCAAGAAAACACTATGAACCTTAATAATTAACATGCAAATGTTGGAAGAGAAATGTGTAGACTTATACCCATCATTCATCAAAGATTCTCCTTCAATTATTGTACTCAGTTTCTTACTTGCACCTAGGTCTTTCAGGAGGGCCACAACAGCGACAGGATCAGTAGCACTTAAAAGCCCACCAAGTAGCAAAGAAGTATTCCAGCTCCAATCATATGGAAAAAGCAGCTGAAAAAAATCCATTTTCAAGACTGACGAAGTTGTAACAGCTCAATATTTTGAGATGAAATGAACACTCTAAGGTGTAGCACCTTTAAAGCAGACCCGATAAAAAAAGTTGAAACTAGAACACCGGGACCAGCAAGCAGAAGCATCTGTGCCGCACATCTCTGCATATGAAAATGAAATGTCAAAATAAGGTTTTAACTGAGATATAAAATGTCAAAAATACACATAAAACTAAAACTAAAATCCATAGAAATACATTAATTAAGAGATAACGGTGTCCAAATGTTTCAGCAAAAGACACATTCGGGTTAGTGAAGAGGTAAGTTATGCACCAATGAAGATTTTATGAACTTTAGAAAAAAACTGACCTTTATTTGGTGCACTTCCATCGAAAATGAACTCTCAAAGAGTAGAGCAGGCAAAAATACTGCCAGTAGAAGATCGGGCTCTATATTTGCCCCTGCGAAAAAAGAGAAACCAACTCACGGTTGAAAATAGGCTCAACTGGATATAGCTTACAACTATAAATGTGGGCGACTCACAAATTCGAATGCCATTCCCTATCTTTCCCAAATGATGTCTTGTACCATATTCTGCAAACAGTTCAGCTGACTCATATCAGACTCAGAACTCAATAGATATAACTATATTGCATAAGATGTAAGGCCTCGCTATAAGAATTCAAACTAAGATAGAACAAGGAGTAGCTGTAAAGATAAAAGTTGACTTGATGGCCACTGATTTTGTATGGGATCCAGTTGAACATCAGATATCGTGCATCTAGGATTTGGATAGGTAATGGACTCGACACCGGACATTATTTTATTAGTCCGCTTGTTCTTATCAAGTAAGACCTACAGAACTTAGCCTGGAAACTCATAAAGCTTGACCAAAGAGGCCTGCTGTTCGCCGCTTAGCACTGTATCGTGCCACCATAATTTTCAAGAATTTGAGGGGTGTAAAAACGGAACAAGTCGGGCGTAGCATATGTTGAATTCTGAGTCATTTCAGAATCAGTTGTTGAGGCACCAGAAATCATCCGCTATGTAACTCGTGCATTGATTCAAATGTTATAGTCAATTCAGTCAGTTATGTATAATACCACAAACGTAACCAGATAATTTTGTTGCATTTTTTGCCAGCATATTCCTGCTAGTAATAGCCTGCTCAATTAACACTGTGCCACTAAACAGCAGTCAGCAACATCATCCACCTAAACTGGATAATCAACTCTCCTGTGTATCCGATTCTACACTCAACGCCTCACAAAATCCAGCTACTGCCTCACTCTTCTCAATCCAACAACATTATAGCATGCTAACAAAAATCAACTCCAAGCTCAAGCTCTATTCCCACCTCACTCAAATCAAAACCATCAAAATCAAAACCACCAAAATTCAACACAAAACTTCTAAACATATAAAAAAACCTTCATACCGACCTATTGATCCAATAGCGACGCCTAGTACGAGCAACGCAACAGTGTAAGGTACACGAGTCCCACTAAGAACGTGCCTAGAAGCAATTCCCAACACCAAACTTATCCCGACGAAAATCACCGCGTCCGTCGGATTACTCGTCTCGGAATCGCCACTGCTCCCTTCGTCCAAAATCCTGGTCGTGAATACGAAATCCGTGATCGCCTCCATTGTCAATCGCTCCACGATGAACTGATAGACGCTGCGATTTTGAATCAGTTCAATGGATCTCCACAATCCATTTATCTATACATCAATTAAATAAATAAATAGAAATTTTCACTAGCGAGCCTAATCGGTTGTTGGATTTGGAGCGTAGTGGCGCTTAAATCAAAGCATGATATTATTCTTAAACTAATAATGTAAATAGTGATGAGTCACGAAGAGCATCTTATTACATGTAATTTGATCCATGATGCTCTTAAACAATGTTATAATCCATCCAATGCGGACGTGGTCCACTTAACCCAAATAAAGTTTTTCACCGACAGTAACGTAATGATAAAAAAACATCATTTCAATTCAGATCGAATCCGAGAATTAATACAAATTTCATTTTTAATCGTGAGCTAAAAGTTTAATCAGTTGACCCAGAGGCTCAGAATTGTAGTACCCTTCAGAGCTCGTTTGGTGCAAAAATTGAACTTAAATACTATTTATTGATTACAGAGATGAGGCTGTCCACCATTTTCATGGCTTTGTTTATTGTGTCTCAAACAAGCAACAAACTATGCTAAAAAAAAATAGTACTGAAAAACTCAAAAAAAGTTGCACACTGTAGGTAGACCTGTAAGATGGTTCACTCTGTCTGTACCACTGCCAATAAGCTGCTTCAAATTCACAGGCTTGCTTACTTGTCTTCCCCTAATATATATGATGGAATTCCCAAGCTCATTTTCTTTCCCAAGTGATATTCACAAGATGAGTTACTTACTCTTTCCTGTATCGGGGAGATCGAGTTCTGTATGCTTCACCTAAAAAGAATGGCGGTAGAAAATGCAGGTAAGATAGGTACGGTGTTTGCTGGAGGAAAAATAGCAACGGGAACTGTTGCAGCCGAGTCTCATCACTGAGAGTTGGGGATAAATGTGCCGATATAGCCAAATCCCATAATGAAGAATGCCAGTGACTGCACGAAAAGATACAAGAAAAAGTGGTTCTTTCCGAAGGCAATGTCGTAGCAGCCACAGAAGAAAAGGTAAGCTCCAACTCCCAGTTCTAACATGTGAAGTCTGGAGATTTAAAAAATGTTATCAACATATCAGTACAAGTGTAAAGACATAATGTGGATAAGATGCAGCCATTCACAAAGTTTAAGAGCTGGTATGTGGACAATGGATGGATATATATACCTTTCTCCGATCTTGAATCGAGGTTTTCGTGGTGCCTTTTTGGTGGATGATGTCTTGAAAGCATCTCCTAGTTTCTCTGTGACTACCCACTCGTTCACTCGGCCAGCCTCTAAAAGGCCAATAAATGTAGCCTTAGTCCGGTGTAATGACATCACATTCTCAAAAAGAATCCAGAATACCATCAAGTGAAGTGACCTGAATATTACAATACAGTTATGTGCAGTGTGGTAAGAATACCATCAAGTGAGGTGACCTGAATATTACAATACAGTTATGTGCAGTGTGGTAAACTGATGGTAAGAAAAAGAATGAATGAAATCGATACCTAGGAGTTCCAACGGCATTTAGAAGGGTAATGATGGCTGGAATATACACAGCTCCCCATCTCGGAACATAGACTTCTGGTGTCAGAACACATGCAGGTAATATGATGCAGTAAAAGTAGAATGTAACTAGATGGGCTACGATCTTCCTTACGAAGAAGAAGCTGTAAATCACATGCACCTTCTTCCAAAAGGTTACTTTCTGTAGCCAGCATCAGAAAATCAAACTGTGAGTTTATATTTTGTAAAGAAGTTCTTAAAAATCATCTGCTCATCCAAACTCACCTTGTTCATTACGATTTCCTTCACCATTTTCCTGAAAAGATTAGCAGGGCCGCATGACCATCTATGCTGCTGGTAGCGGTATGCCTTAAATGTACTGGGTAGTTCATTTTTCACCTAACATAAGCAGTGGACCACATCAACACCATAAACACAAAGGACCACTGTTGGTTGAAGGTCATGCTATTCATATGATCATGCAAAAAACAACGAAGGATCCAAAGTGGGCACAGAAGAATCAACTCCGGCTAGAAACCAAACAAACAACATATGCACTAGAAGTCACCAGCAATAATGTTTACTACATTGTCAAAAGTGACACTATGCCAGAAACATCACACGAGTTATAGTTATACTGTCACCTATCGTAAGGAAAAGGAAATACTTCTTCATTCACCAAGCATCATTATCTCATACACTGATTAATAAGCTGCCAAAAAAATTTATAAGGAAATTATAACACAAGTTTTCACCCCCCAATTTCCAGAATGCACTTCACCGGAACAATGAAAGGCAGCTGATCAACCACAACAGATACTATAATCAACATCTCAAAAGAGACCAAGGAACCAGGTATCCAAGCAGTGAAATTTTACCTTAAGGTCGCCAAGGTACAAAAATTTCCATCCTTTAAGACTAGCCCTGACAGCCAAATCCATATCCTCCACAGTTGTCCTGTCCTTCCAGCCCCCAGCCTCCTCAACAGCCGCTATTCTCCACACACCTGCTGTCCCTGCATTCATTACATCAACCACCATCTAATTTTATTAGTTGCGGCATTTTAACAAACACCTAATGTGCACTTTTTCGTAACCGCATTTACATTACCATTGAATCCAAAGAAGGCATACATTGAAGACCCAACTTCCTGCTCCACTGTAAAATGGTAATCCAGCGACATCTCCTGCATCCTCGTCATCAAACACTCGTCCGCATTCACTGAAAATCAACAATAATTCAATCTCAAATCACCATTTTTTTTTCACACCTTTCATCATTAGAAAAAAACATCAACTTCGGTGAACTGGGTAAGCCTGAACCGGCGCTGTCGGTAGATCGAAGAGGGACATAGACAGTTCGAAATCGAGGGTCCCATCTCCATGGTCGGAGATTGCTAGCACATGCAGCTGCTAGCTACTTCAAATGACGAAAATACCCCTAAAGTGTTAAATTTTTTGGGACCCGTCCTACTCAATTGAGTTGCAACTGCACACTTTAAATGCCTAATAAAAGGCACCCTCCTAACTCCTGGGACTGATAATCAATATACTCATAAAACTGGGACTAGCTCGTAAATAAAACATTCTTCGAGGACCTTCTCGGTTCTTTATCAATAAATTCTACTAAATAAATTAAATTATTATTCAATTAATATTGAATTAGACCGCTATTGCCTTATTGTGTTTCTAGTCTAATTTTATGAAAAATAAAAACATGTGTGGAAAAAGTAATTAGCATCACCGACAATATTTAGTATAAACTGAACTGAACTGAACTGAATTTTGAAATATATACCGAATTTCCAACGGGCTTGGACGAGGGCGATGTGGGGATTGTGGACGAGGAAGGGGACGGAGCGCCAGAGGAAGTCAGGGTCGGGTTGGAAATCGGCATCGAAAATGGCTACGTAGTCGCATTGTTTGACATAGCTGTGCTTGAGCCCTTCTTTGAGCGCTCCGGCTTTGTACCCGTTTCGGTTGTCTCGAATCTCGTATTTAATGTTCACTCCTTTGCTCGCCCATCTCTCGCACTCCTTCTCCACCAAACCCTGCAATTCAAATTTCAAACCACATTGGATGGAGTAGAAATGGTGAAATCGACATGAAAAAAGAGATGAAATGGACTCGGACCTTGATGACTGGATCGGTGGAGTCGTCGAGGATTTGGATGATGATGCGATCAGACGGCCATGAGAGCCCGCATGCAGCTCCGATTGACAGCTGATATACCTGTCGCCAAAAAAAACGTAAACGCCGTCGTTTAGTTTCTCAAAACACCTATGGAGCGGCTGGAGGCTGGGATTGAATACCTCTCGTTCGTTGTACATCGGGATTTGAACGAGGACCATCGGATAGGCAGAGTTACCGAGCTCCTCGTCGTCTCGTATGGGTTCCCATTTGTACCGCTTCTCCGGCTTCCGACCGAACAGCTTGAGAAACGTGATAACAACGCCCATGTAAACCCTTTCAACAAAAAGCATCACCGACATTGCCAGGCATAAGAAAACTGAAATTTTCAGCAGCGGGATGATCAATGGGGTTTTGATTTGCGCCCATCCCGCCATGATTTGGGCCGTGAGGTCGCCGGAAGCAGGAAGCAGCCCCTCCATTACGAAAACAGAGCAGAGAATGCAGAGCAGGATCTGTGAATTGAAGAAGCTTTATGGAAAGGTAGAGGGAGAGTGATGGGTTGATTTCTTGCTTCGGTTACACGCAAAGGGATCGGAGGAGGGAGAGAGATGGGATGTCGTCAGTTGTGAAAATCATCAGTTTAACGGAAGCTGCTCGCGCGCTTCCTGCTTTTTGTTCCCGGTCCGTAAAATGGCTTCCTTTCCCTCTGCTTCTGCAATCATGTGAACACAGAAGCAATTTTTTCTTTGTTGCTGCCGGAAATTCAGAACCAAGAAATAGAGAGGGTCTGGAAGATGATGGTGCAGGTGGAGAGAAGGCTCTTTTGCTGTATTGGGGTTTTCTCAGGTCCCGTTTGGCTGTTCAAATATAGACTTCATTAATATTAAATCCCAATATGAAAATGTTTTTTTTTTCTTAAAATTTGTAAAAAAAACTTCTACTTTTTATTTTATAATCATTCTAAAAAAATAGTGAATCAACTGACTGAACTCTTGACTTGCAACAAAACATCAGTTCTCACCGATAGTATGGTATATGAATTAAATTTATTTAACTTATTTGTTGAAATTTTAAGTGATAAAGAACGAAATAGACAGGTTGATCATGCGATTTCTTGTGCCGGGGTTATCATGCAGGTCGCGGTGATCTGCAGTGTTCATACAATCATCGAGCTTATGCTTTTGAGGATTACTTGAAACTAGGTCAATTTAATCATCAAAATGTAGCTCAAACATTTCTCTTGTACCCACCGAGGTTGTCGTACCATCATTCTCACTTGTTTGTGTTTTTTAGGTGAAGAGATAGACTACTTGCGTCCTCGCTTGCTAGTTTTTTTGACTGGTAATTATTTTGGAGAAACATAACAAATGAAGAAGATACTTTTGGGTTTGATTCTTGAATTTTAATCCGGTTCTGATTCAAAAGTTCGAATTTGTAAGTTTCATTACTATAATTCAATATAGGATTTCATTCTTTTTTTATTGTAAATATTCCGGGCAGCACCCAGCGGTGGATTTGTCATCCAAGTGGGATGAATTAGGGTTGGTCCGAGGAACAAAAAGATATTCCATCAGTGGCAGGAGAGCCATGACAGTAGCATAAAATGACATGAAACAAGCGCGCAGTAACCATGAAGCTTAAATTTATGTGAACATGTGTTTAACCAAGAGCACAGTGTTGTCGGTGCAGACAAGGCGACCCCTTACGCGATTAAAACGCTGAAAGGAGAGTTTCATCTACTTTCATAAAGCCAGCAATCTTAAGATGTGGTGTGAAGTTAAAGGGGCTTAGGGTTCACATTGTCCTTTCATGGCTCCAGGCTTGTCTTTGGTTGTGTTGTGTAACACCTCATTGATCTTGTTGTATATGTCTCGTAATTTAAGATTTTATGGTAAACGAGATTTATCTGTCTGTCAGAACGTGATCGGATGATTGAGGGGATACTTTATGAATCATCCCTTGTAAGGGACAGGAATGACCTTCAAGGGCACAGCCTTCCGAAGGGTCATCCCCATCCGCTCAGTCATGTCCATCTTTTCTGGGTCGGACCGGTTGGGCAAAACCCAATCAAACTTATGCAGTAGGGAGCCGAGAGCCAATGGGAGCAGCCGCGAAGCGAGCGGCACGGCCGGGCACATCCTACGACCCGATCCGAACGGTATGAACTCAAAATGATGACCTTTAAAGTCCGGCGATTCTGACTGCATGAACCTTTCGGGTTTGAACTTTAACGGTTCGTCCCACGTCATCGGGTCACGCCCGATTGCCCAAACATTGACTAGGATTTGAGTCTCTTTTGGGATATGGTAGCCCATGAGTTGACACGTGTCCATCGCCATGTGGGGGACTAGAAAGGGTAGAGGTGGATGAAGCCTTAGTGTTTCTTTGATCACTGCTTTTAGGTACGGGAGGCTCTCCATGTCGGATTCTTGGAGCTTCCTCATCGGGCCGTATGCTGATCGGAGCTCAGACTGGACCTTTTGCATGGCTTCCGGGTTGTGGAGCAGCTCCCCCATCGCCCATTCCATGGTGCTGGTTGTAGTGTCTGATCCAGCAGTGAACATTTCCTGTTTCATTAAAAGTTGCACCATCATCCCTAAGATGTTTGAGATCTCTTTTAAGTTTAATTAGGGACTTACGAAGACGATAACATTAATGGTTCTGGAAGAGAATCTCTCCGGCTCCTCAACTCCATTGCCTCTAAACCCTAGAAGCACATCAAGGAAGTCCTTCTTTCGCTCCTCGCCATCTTTTTCAGTGCCCATCTTCTCCAACCTCTCCTTGATGAAACCTCCAGCTATGTCAAACGCACAATTCACATGAAACTGAGTCCTTCGCCTTATCTTCTGTGGATCAAGCCATCTCAGAAACGGCAAGAAGTCAGCCACATTCGGCTTTCCGGCAAACTCCATAACTTTCCCGGCGTGGTAAAAGAACCTCTTCCCTCTCTCCGCTCTTGGGTCCAAAAGATCTCTCGAAAACATCAAGTTCCCAATGAGGTTGAAGTTCATCAAGAAGAAGAATCTTCCCACATCGACCGGCTCAGTACCATTCACGCTAGCGTCCTCTATAAACCGAACCATCCGCTCGATGCAGCCGCTCCTGACTCCTCTCGTGGCATCTAGCCGACCCGTCACGAAAAACTCGGTCGCGGCTAGACGCCTCAGCATGCGCCAATGGGCGCCGTACTGAGACGTTATAAGAGACCCCTCGGTCCCAAACTCTCCTTTCATGGACTCGTATATCTTCCTCCCCGCAAGAGCCACGTCATGATTCTTGAACATCTCACGGGCCGCTCCGCTCGATGAAACCACGACCGTGTTCATCGACCCAAGCCATAGAGTCATGATTGGCCCATGTTTACTAGCTAATCTTGCAAAAGCTTCATGTGGCGGGAAACCAACGAGCTGGAACATGTTCCCCACCACCGGCCACCGCCTCGGGCCCGGCGGACACGATCCTTGACCGAACTGCTCCAACCTCCGGCGCTTCCTCTCCGAGACCATTACCCATGCAACCCATACAAGTATCATAACCATCAGACCCATCAACGCCTGCTCCATCTTTAAACACCTAGCTCAAGTCTCTTTTGAGTGATTTTCAGCCTTGTTTTCTTTAAAAGGATGAACAAGTGATTCCCTTTTTATAACGGCCCGGAATTCCGTTGCGTTGTTTCTAAGTGCGCTTCTAATACATATGCTTACCGGCACTTGGCCGGATTGTCTAGTGTCACATTGCCTTGGCAAGTTGTAACTATTACTATAAGTTATGCGAGGAATTTTGAAAGAGCTTCTATAGCTATATGATTGTACGACAAGAGGTTTTGTTTTTGAATTGTAGATTAATAATTGATGTACTACGTCATATAATAAGTTCCTTATACCACAATCAGTCTATTTGGTCGTACCATAAACTTAAATATTCAGATTTTTTATTACTGCAAGACGAAACAAAACATAAAAAGATTCTCAAGTACCATATTCTCATACCCTAGCTGACGTCATATGTGCGAGCAAACCATAATTGAAGAGTAGCGGATTGTTAGATTTGGTCACATGAAACGTTGACTCGGTCAATAACTTTGTAGTAGAATTTAATATAAATGAACACCGAAAGTTTTAAAACTTAAAACGACTTGTCAGCTTAATCAGACGACGACAACAACAACATATACGCGTTGCTAAGCCTTTACGTGGGTTTTGGGCTTCTCACTGGGCCGAGTTTTTAGAAAATAACATATAAAGGAAATTATTATAAAATTGGCGGTGTCCCTACGTAACCAGTTTTCCCAAGCTTCGGATCTATCTCGTAATTTCGCATTCATCGAACGCCTAAAGCTAGCTAGGGTTTTCTCTGCGCCGCTCGTTTCAATCCCATCGAAGGTATCGTCTCCTCAACACCATCTTCTTATTCTCTTCAATCAATCAATCAATCGACATTCATGCGAATCTCCGTCCTCTCACGGTTAATTTCATTCCGCTTTTCGGCTTTCCTCGTGAAGTGTAGGACTATATGTTGAATCGTATCAAGTCTCGCTGGATATGAATCTGCGTTGTTTTTGATGCGTGTTTAGTGAACACCGCTGTTCAGTTGATTGGTTTTGGCATCTGATTTAGGTTACCTGATGAAATACTTGTTGACTGATTATTCGATTGTGTAATGGATTGTTAATTAATTTTGTTTATGTGAAGTAGTTTATTGTTTTTGTAGTTTAAAATTCACCTGATTACTCTAAATCTATTTGTGTCGAATGCTTGATGTGGAATGAGTCCTAACTGGCCAGCTGTGACTGGTATTTATCTACCATGATAAATGAATCAAATCTATTGTTTATTGGCTCAGGATTGGGTTTTTTGTGTGTGTCTGATGTGTATGTGTATGCTGTTGGTATCTATTGTGATTGGGTAAACAAAGTCTTAGCTCTCTTCTTGTTTAGTGTGGTTGCAGTATATTGGTTGATTGATGGACGATGCTTGTGGTATTTATTGATCTTTCTGTGAATTAAATACTTGGTTATGTAATGTTATATTGTTAATTTTGTCTGTAAAATGTATTAAAACCTAAATGTTGGATTCGTTAAGACCGTTTCAAGTTAGGATGGTCGTCGTATATTGTTTTTGTTTCATTATCTCTTCTTTTGGTTTGTGTTACGTATCTCTGTTATGTTCCAGATAAGCTGATTTCGTGCACTAAATTCCAGTCATCGTATTTAACTTGTTATTAATTTCAGGAATTAGGCTTTTTCTTCCAATCCATTAGTAGTGTTCAAAGTGGAGAGTCTCAAGTCTGAATATCTTTTTATGTCGGGGAAAGCCTCGGATGCATTGGTGGATCTTGGGTTGCTTGGGGAGTTCTGTCCTTTTATAGGAGAAAAGAACAGATATATTTTTGGTTGCATGCATACCAATTCTTCTGAAGGATACTCCATAGAGGATCAGTGTTGTTGTTTTATCCCACCGAGCGGTTTTTTAAAGAACTTATCTGGCGAAAAGAAGAAATACAACTCTGCTGTCTTGTCAATTCTCTGATTAAACTTTCATAAGTTACTATCCTTCTTGTGATGGCTCTGCAAAACATTGGCGCTGGCAACAGGGATGATGCCTTTTATAGGTATAAAATGCCAAGGATGGTAACTAAGATTGAGGGCCGAGGGAACGGTATCCGGACAAACATTGTCAACATGGTTGATATTGCTAAAGCCTTGGCCAGGCCTGCATCTTATCCAACCAAATACTTTGGTAATGAACTTGGAGCTCAGTCCAAATTTGATGAAAAGACTGGAACATCTCTCGTGAATGGTTCTCATGAAACGGTAAAGCTTGCGGGCTTGCTGGAGAATTTTATCAAGAAATATGTTCAATGTTATGGCTGTGGTAATCCAGAAACAGAGATCTTAATTACAAAGGCGCAATTTGTTACACTGAAGTGTGCTGCATGTGGATTTATATCAGATGTTGACATGAGGGATAAGCTGACAACATTTATCCTGAAAAACCCCCCTGAGCAGAAAAAGGGATCAAAGGATAAGAAGGCAATGAGAAGGGCAGAGAAAGAGCGTCTCAAGGAAGGCGAGGCAGCTGATGAGGAGCAGAAGAAGCTCAAGAAAGATGCAGCCAAGAAAAAGGCTCCTACGAAAACTTCATCATCTAAGAAGGGTGCTAGTGTTTCTGATGAAGAACATTCTTCAGGTGGTGGTAGCCAGGGTGATGAGAATGAAGTAGCTGCTGTTGTTGTTTCGGTTGCAGATGACGGTGATGATGATGACATCCAGTGGCAGACAGATACGTCCTTTGAGGCAGCCAAGAAAAGGATGCAGGAACAACTGAGTTCTGCTACTGCTGAAATGGTCATGCTCTCAACCAATGAAGAAAAAGCCAAGGCTGCAAGGAAGTCCTCAGAGCCTGAAGAGAAGCCCAAGAGAACTGCAACAGGTAATGGTAAAGGAGCTGGCGACCCGCATGAGAGGTTGGTTACTGAAATAAAGAAGCATTTGGATGGTGATGAGTCTGTCAACCAGCTCAAGTCCTACATGAGTTCCCTAGCAGACACTTTCCAAGAGAAAATGAATGCTCTTTTTGTTGCTCTCTTTGATGGTGCTTGTAAAGGCTTTGCAAAGATGGTACTGGAAAAGAAGAACTACCTCGCTGCGGCTGCGGCTGGTCAGACTGACAGTACTGAGTCTCAAATGGTTCTGCTCCGAGCAGTGGAGTTTTTCTGCAAGAAAGCAAGCCTTGATGCTGTGAAGGAGGTTCCCTTGATTCTGAAGAGGTTTTATGATGCTGATATACTGGAGGAAGAGCATATACTGACCTGGTATCAGCAGGGTTCAACTGGGTCTGCCAAGAACTCCCCAATCTGGAAAGCATCGGAGCCATTCATCGAATGGCTTCAAAATGCAGAGTCAGAGACTGAAGATGAATGAGGACCCCAATTAGCTTTGCTCTTGGTTTACTCTTCATGCTTGTTTGAGCAGTTGACTGACGTCTTTTCGTTTCCTTTCGCGTCTTGAATAAGGAGGAATGAAGGATTCCATGTCCTGGAAGCTTCTGTCATCGAAGTTTCCAGCATGCATACCCAGAGTTCCTCCACGTACTTTCTATCATGTTTTATTTGTGGATGGTCTGTTGTTTGAATTGTCGAACCTCTGTTGAACTTCCTATTTTAACTTTGTAACTCTGTTGTTGCTGCCCCAATTTGGAAAACACGAGCCTGGACAGAGCTCCGTTCCGTTCTGGGGTCGAAGATCATGAACGCACAGGTTCTAGCTGCTACCCCTCTCCCTTTCATACCTAAATTTCAAACATATAATCTCAGTGACGTTTCGAAAGTCTTTTCAAACAAAACCAGTCCGAAAGAAGCGTTGAAGTTAAGTAACCGTAAAACTCGAATCTCTCTCGCTTCATACCTTCCTCTTTCAACCTCGCCTTCCTCCGATCACGATCTTCTCCTCTCCCGTCCCCCAAATTCCAAAATGCACGTCAATCATCTCCTCCTCGAGGAGCCTATCAGGATGGTCTCCATCCTCGAACCTGCCAAAACCGTACTCCTCTCCCTTACCCGTTTTCATTGTTTCATTCTTTTTGTTTCTGTTTTGAGATTCGTAGGTTGATGTACGTGCAGACCTTTTATCCTGCATTGACCAAGATTGTCGGCACACTTGGGCCCAATTCGCGGTCTGTTGAAGTCATTTCTAGCTGCCTTCAGGCTGGGATGTCAGGTAAAACATTGCAATCCGTTGTTCAAATATACTTGTTTGACCAATGAGATTTAATTCAAACTGCCTGGTTTTGTCTTGTTTCTAAGGTATGTGTACTGTGCAGTGGCTAGGTTTGACTTCTCCTGGGGCAGTCCTGATTATCATAATGAGACATTGGAGAATTTAAAGTTGGCTATGGAGAAGACTAAGAAGCTATGTGGTGTATGTCCCAGTGTTCTATGTGTTTTTGTTGAGACTTGATTCAGTAATTTATATATTGAGGCCTGTTCAGTTTTGTGACTATCAAGTGGCTTGATTATTTCAGGTCATGCTAGATTTGCGAGGGCCTGAGTTGCAGGTTGTTAATAAAAGCGAAAGTTGCATTTCACTTGTTGCGGATGGCACTGTTGTTCTGACTCCTGACCAAGAGCAAATGGCCTCGTCTGAGTTGTTGCCTGTCAGTTTCAGAGGACTTGCAAAGGTGTTATTTTCAGCTTTTATTTATAGTGTTCAATGACGATGTTGACTGAGTTCGTGAAAACATAATCAAGGTCTAGCTAGTGCTAAAATCAAATCAAATGTTTTGGTTGGGATCATGCTCTATGGTGCCACGCACTGTGAATAATGTCTGGAATACTCAATAGTTTGCAAGTTTTTCATCTATATTTAGAAAGTAGATCTTTTTTCTTATCCTCTTGCAGTTAGATGTTATTCAATTTTTTTCCCTCCAGTTGTCCGTGCTTTATTCGTTATTTGCTAGTTTCTTTACTGATTAATGCCCACAAGCCCCTTGAAATTCCTAGTTTAGGCTGTGCTGGAATCATGATCAGTATATGAGCAGCTAATTTCATTTCGTTTCATGTTATAGGATCCACTAGGTGAACTGAACTGAATCCATGTCTATAATGGGTAGTTACAACTACAACTTATCTGAAAATATCTTTGATGTTACTCTCCAGGCAGTGACAAAGGGAGATACAATTTTTGTTGGTCAGTACCTGTTCACTGGAAGTGAAACGACATCTGTGTGGCTGGAGGTAAGAGGGATATAACAGTGTTTAAACATTCTGTTGTTAGTTATAATGTGAGCATAATTGTTGCTGACCAGTTTGAAACATTGTGTAAACTAATTAATGTGTTGCTAAGATTTGTAGCCACAACTTCGACATCACTTTGGTTGATGGGACGCTCCGATAACAACTTATGTTTAAGATAACACGACTTGTAAGAACACATATCATAAATGATTATTTGCGATATCCACCTAGAAAAGGATGATCATAATGTCGTTTCTCTTCATCATCACCATAAAAGGCTTGTTTTGCATTAATTTATCATGGCTGAATGCTAAACTTCAGTTGGAGGGTTGTGCAGGTTGATGAAGTTAAGGACGAAGATGTGGTATGCACAGTAAAAAACTCTGCCACATTAGCTGGTGCCTTGTTCACTTTGCATGTTGCTCAAGTTCGTATTGAAATGCCCACTCTTTCAGATGTAGACAAGGAGGTAATTTTCTTGCAATCGCGTTCTTTTTCTTTCTATACATTCTCCACTGAATGCAGCAATCATGTTCCTCACTTGAAAATTGGATGGACCTGATGATGACTGTGTCTGTTATATTCATTTCAGATCATCAGCACCTGGGGTACTCGACATAAAATTGACTTCCTCTCACTCTCATACACTCGTGAGGCAGAAGATGTTCGCCGTGTAATTAACTCATTCTATTTTTCTATGTTACACATTTTTCACTCTTCTTCTTTATGAGACTGACTACAGAATTTTGTGGTATCTATTCTAGGCCCGTGATTTTCTTTCCAAGTTGGGAGATATGAGTAAAACGAAAATTTTAGCAAAGATTGAGAATGTAGAGGTAATGTGAAATTTGTTATTGATTTTTCATTTCTGATGTTACACCATAGTTCACCTAGAAATTACTTAACTCGACGCCTCACCTCATTAGGGCTTGACACATTTTGATGAGATTCTACAAGAGGCTGATGGTATCATTCTTTCGCGTGGAAACCTGGGCATTGATCTTCCTCCAGAGAAGGTCGGTAGTCTAACTTGACAGCCTTTTGTGTCATCTGTTATGATATATGTACATATTCCCCTCCCTCATATTATACCTTCTTTCACATGAATATGCCAGATGTTTGAAACGAAACAACTTTCCAAATTTCATTGAATTGGCAGGTGTTCTTGTTCCAGAAAGATGCTCTTTACAAGTGTAACATGGTAGGAAAACCTGCCGTGGTGACTCGTGTTGTTGATAGTATGACTGACAATCTTCGGCCAACGCGTGCTGAAGCCACTGATGTTGCCAATGCTGTACTGGATGGTAAATTAGTTTCCTACTAACTATTTAAGGACATGTTGCATTCACAGTTCTATTGCAATTAGGGTTTAGAGTTAAAGAGTGCTGATGTATTTTGAAAGCATCATTCACTGTCTTTTTAAATTAACTGGTGAATCTAAACATCTGAATATATGCAGGAAGTGATGCTATTCTTCTTGGTGCTGAGACTTTTCGAGGATTGTACCCTGTTCAGACGATATCGATTGTTGGTAAAATATGTTCTGAGGTATTATATGTCATTCGTATTTGAATTCAGTGAGTCCTGATATCTTGGTATCATCTGGTAGCCTGGTATGACATAATGATGTGATGCCAAACGTTTTGAAATGTGCTCTTACATCTTTTAATTTATTGAAGTGTAATATCAATTTGGCCAGTAGTGGAATAACTCATCTCTATCCTGAAACTATAAGTAGGGTATTGTATGTTTTAACATCTGATATATTTGAGCTTCATAATGTGATCATATCATTGCAGGCGGAGAAGGTTTTTAATCAGGATCTTTATTTTAAGCAAGCGATGAAGTATGTCGGCGAACCAATGAGCCATTTGGAGTCTATCGCTTCTTCTGCGGTACTGAAGTTTCCTTTTACGTTCTATACGACAAACTTGGATTTCAAGAAACATTAGAAATTCTTCCAGCCTTTGGTTGTGATTTTTTCATGAGACCGGATCTCTCAACTTTTTCACCCGCTAGGTAAGAGCAGCTATTAAGGTCAAGGCTTCTATCATAATTTGCTTCACTACAACTGGAAGGGCAGCACGGTAATTATCATCAACTTTTCGAAAATCCCTATATATTCTTACTGCTAGTGAAATGCACCCTGTGACATACTAATCATGGGTGTATTGCAGACTGATCGCAAAGTACAGACCACCTATGCCAGTTCTATCAGTTGTCGTCACTCGTGCAAAGTCCAATCGAGTAGATTATAGCTCTTCTGGTGCCTTTGAGGTACAATATATTATGCTTTTTATTACTTTCTGTGAGTCCCAAATGAGAATCTTTGGTGACCTAATTCACCAAATTCGCTCTTTGCACAGAGCTTGTCCACCAGCAACAGACTGATTGTCATGAAGTTTTAATACGTTTAACTTGCTTTAAAAAAAAACTTACAGACTGATTTGCCCACATAAAGTTAGCGCAGCATTTTCACCCTCAACATTGGCAAAGTTCTCATGTCCAATAAGTTTATCTTGCAACAGTCTTATGTTTTTTCTTTTGATTTCCATTTCCTTTGTGTCTTTTTTCTCTTATTGAATATTATCAGCTCATGTTTTTCTGCATTGGATTACCAGGCAAGGCAATCACTTATTGTCAGAGCTCTGTTCCCATTACTAGCTGACCCCTGGGATCAAGTAAGCTCTTTATAAACTGCATTTTGTTTTAAATTGGCTGTTCACTGTTAGACTGCACCGTTCACTACATCACACCAAAATCAGGCCTTACAAATTACTGCATAGTACTGGGATGCCCGACTCTTATTATATTTTGTTCGTTGGTGCATCTTATAATTTTCACTTGGTTTGGTTGATATCGATCCTGGCCTAACTTAGCAACTTACGATTTACTGTTGCTGTAAAGTAGACATCTAAACATCCAAGTAATCATTCAGTGCTTTTGATACCATGTTCCAGTGAGTTCACTATCCAGAAAGAAGCGTCTTATGCAATAGGCCTCACCAGACATTCATCCATCTTTTTGATTTGCATGCTTGAGAGTTTTAGAAAAGCTATCCTTACTTTATTTGTTGATCTATTGAAAAGCTTCTTCATGAACTTGGTTACATAAAATTGCAGGACGAGTCCCTAAGCGAGTCTGATGAATCAGTTCTAAAGATTGCGACAGACTATGGAATGGCTTCAGGAGTCCTAAAGTCCCGTGACAGAGTTGTTGTTTGCCAGAAAATCGGAGATACCTCTGTGGTGAAGATCATTGAACTCGATGATTAGAGCATCAATATCATATCTGCATTTTGAAAACAAGGGAGGCAAAAGGCTTTCTTTCTACCTCGTATTTTCCAAGGTAACAAATATAAAGTGTCCAAAACCCATTTCTTGCATCTAATGGGCGGATCAAAGCCAGTGAATGATCACTTGGAATACAATTTTCTGCCACACCATTTTTTTTTTCCTTTCCAAATCGGCCAAGAACCAGAATGCATAGACTCCAATCATTCTATGGTTTGCCAGAACTTGATGTAATTTTAATCCTCTGTTTCCCAGAAAACTGCATAATTTGGTTGTCTGTTAATTGTTCTGCTGGGATATATTGATACGATTAATGATATTCATATTCATATTCGTGCATACCCGTAAACGGATAACCCGACCCGCACCCGAATCCATGCCTGGCTTTTACAAGGTCGGTCGACCCATATATATACGAATGACCTTTCTAGCAATTCATCTTTTTTCTTTCACTCTTTTATTACACGTCTTCGAACCAGATCAACCATGGCGGACGCGGAGAGCTCCGCAGAAAACAAGACCGATCCTCAACCTACGCCGACCAAGAGCTGGGCCGACGTGGCCGAAGAGGAAGACGCGGAAGCGGAGGCGTCTGCTGGATTGGGCGAAGTTCCAGATGTGAAGTCGTTGTCGATCAATGACGAGAGAGATGAGACTAAAAGCGAGTTTCTTGAGGAGCCGGATGACTCCAATATCAAAGCTGTAAGTGATGGTTAGTTAGAGACCTTTGAGCTCCCAGTTTTTGAGTGGTGGTTAGAGTAGTTTGATTGGTTGTGGTTAGAGTAGTTTGATTGGTTTTGTGATTTGCGGAAATAGGGTTCTGGGTTTTTGGAAAGTATGAATCTTTGCAGAAATTGGGGCTTTGAGGTTTTGCTATGTGGAAATTTTGAATCTTGGTTGAAACTGGAGATTGTTGGAATGATAGGTTACTAGTGGAGAGACACCGTATACATCTGCCAAAACTTTTGAGGAACTGAATTTGTCGCCTGAGCTGCTCAAGGGGTTATACGTGGAGATGGGGTTTAAGAAGCCCAGTAAAATTCAGGCAGTTAGTCTTCCTATGATTTTGACCCCTCCTTACAAGGACCTGATTGCTCAAGCGCACAATGGATCAGGGAAGACTACCTGTTTTGTGCTTGGAATGTTGAGCCGTGTGGATCCCAGCCAAAAGTTACCTCAGGCGCTTTGCGTCTGCCCCACGAGAGAATTGGCCATACAGGTATGTGCATCAGTGTGTGTACTGTTTCTATTATTGTTTCCAGGTAGCATGTATACCATTCTATTTAGCATTCAACAAATGTATGTTAATGTACACAAGATGTTAATGTACTGCCTGTCTTAGTGAGATTGTCAACTGGCCTGAATGGGTACCAATGTTACAGAATCTTGAAGTTCTTCAAAAGATGGGGAAGCACACTGGAATAACTTCAGAATGTGCTGTGCCAAAGGACAGTGCTTCTCGTGTCCCAGCTTCCAAGAGGCCAGTTGTGATGTCACAAGTTGTTATTGGTACTCCCGGCACTATTAATAGTCTAATTTCCACAAAGAAGTTGAGTGTAAACCATCTCAGGATCTTGGTTTTTGACGAAGCAGATCACATGTTGGCTGAGGTAATTATTCAGTCTATTTGGTTTTTGTCTTAGTCAATATAATCATTAATGTCTGTATGATGTGACCGATATGATGTAATTGTTAAGTCTCTTTGTAATGATGCAGGATGGTTTCAAGGACGATTCTCTGCGGATAATGAAGGCTATTGAGAGAAGTAACAATCGCTGTCAGGTATTTAGCTTGTTTCTTTTATATATAGGTACAAAATAAGACCTTAGCTGCAAGAAGAAATATACAAGAAAAAATAGCATGGCTTGTTCATTTGATTATATTTAGCTCTACACTCTGGTCACATGCCAAGCGACTTGCATGATGACCATAGCAAATCAAACATAACTGATATGGACCAGTTAAATCTGAAAAGACAGGTGAAGGTTCAAAAGAAGGTAAATGAAAATTAAGATTGACTCACTGTGTAATGACCGAAAAATATAAAATGAAATGAAATAGGCCACCGGGAAACAAATGCATTTTCAAAAGAGAGTTGATACAAGGATTCATAGTGTGTCTTTACATGGTCTTACATTGGAGCGTTACTCTCTTTTATTAGCTTCTTCTTTTTTTGGGGTTTAGTACTATGAGGTCATACTAATCCTTACATGAAATATGTGAAAAAGAACCTTGCAACACCTTAAATTCTGTGATCTGGTGGATAGCATGTACGTGAGCAGTAATATAAATCTGCAAATGTCTTATTCTTCCCTTCAATATCGCATATTTCAATGGTTTAAAATTATGAGATTATTTCAGGTGTTGCTTTTCTCAGCTACATTCAACGAAGCTGTGAAGAACTTTGTCACCAAGGTAGTGAAGGATCACAACCAATTATTTGTCAAGAAGGAAGAACTCTCTCTGGATGCAATAAAGCAGTACAAAGTGAACTGTCCGGATGAGCTGAGCAAAATCATCGTGATAAAAGATAAAATCTTTGAATTAGGACAGAAGGTTGGGCAAACAATTATTTTTGTTCGCTCAAGAAACAGCGCTAGAATGCTGCATAATGCACTTGTTGAGTACGGATATGAGGTTACCACAATTCAAGGTGCACTTGATCAAGCTGACAGAGACAAAATTGTCAAAGAATTCAAAGACGGTTTAACTCAAGTTCTCATATCAACAGATCTTCTTGCTCGTGGCTTTGATCAATCACAGGTTTCATAATCCCTTTAGATGTTGCTCAGATTTGGTTTTTCATGGTCCGATGTTTACTCCTACTGTTTTCTCTCTTTCAGGTCAATCTGGTCGTCAATTACGATCTTCCTATCAAATATGAAACAAGAGAGCCTGATTATGAGGTCTATTTGCACAGGATTGGCAGGGCTGGACGATTCGGCCGCAAGGGTTAGTATCAAAATTCACTTCACTTTGTGGGGTTTACAAGTATCTATATATGCTTGCAGCTATTATTTGAAAATACATGTTGAAATTTTATGTTAGCAGTCTAGCAGGTCTGATTTGTCTAAAAAAATTCTTTTCGCCTACCATCCACTTCTATTTACTTGTCACGGTTGAACATTTACCGCATTTTTCTTGCCAAAATTGTAGCTTACTTTGTGGTTCGGTTCCATAAAGTAAAGTTTTAATGTTTTGTATCTCGTCACTTAACTATGCATGTTTCTACAAATTGCATGAAATGCTCAGATATAAATGCCATGTAACTTGACACGGCACCTATTGTTAATAAGACTTGCAGCTTTGTGGCCTTCAGTATATTCACGAACATAATTTTCTTTGATCATAGTAAAGCGAGTAAATTAGTTATCAATCAATTTCAAAATATTTTTTTAAGTAGGGAAGTTGGTTTGAAGGTATTAGGAGTTTTGACAATTGAGTTGAGTGGGGCTATGCTTTAACTGTTATCACCTGCAGGTGCTATATTTAACTTGATTTGTTCCGATGCGGACAGAAGGATAATAGAACAGATTGAGAACCACTTCCGAATCAGAATTGAAGAGGTGAACTTTTTAAGTTTTATTTGTTGTAAACGATAGTCTCTAGCGTGTAAATTACTCAGTAGATGCGCCAATAGAGTAATGACTTTGGTGTTTACAGGTGGACTTGCAAAGCGAAAAGGGTTTTGAGAATGCTTTGGAGAAGGCTGGACTGCTTTGAATGCTACTTCTGCCAACATTTCAATTACTGTTGTTTTACAACTGTTTTCAGCCTTCCATCTGAGATGTTGGTTTTTGTGGAGTGTACTGCATATTATAGTTGCGCTTCTTCATCCATCAGGCACGCAGACCATGAATTTTGTTTTTGAGCTGCTGTGTTATTTTTCAGCTGGATCTTATAAATTTATTTTACTTGTGCATGTCTCATTTTTGTTAGCATTGGACCTCAGAACTAGTCAAAAATTAAACTAACAAATAATGAGGAAACCTTGAAGTGATTCTGACGGTTGGTGATGAAAAATTGTTTTTGTACTTCTGGGAACACAACAACAACAAGTACTTTATCAAACCCTAAACCCTAATAGCAATCACTTTGAACATCCTACATGGAGGTACAAATTTTAAATATCTGAAAAGACCAAGTGACTTTCAGAAGTTCTGGATCATGCAACCTGATGTCTTACCTGCAAGATGGGTGAGTGACCTCTTATGGTATGTTGTGCGGTGCTTTTTGTATTTCTGGACAAATGCTCCAACTTCTAGTTCACCACTTAGAAGTTGCTTGTGCAATGATTCAGATTCATCTTCTGCATTGTTCATTGCTTCTAGACAACAAATAACATACTTCAGATCTGACGGTTAGATTTCAGCAAATTAAGGCAGTTCTAACCTTGCAACTTTTGAAGCAATGAAGCAGGAGAGTATATCTTCAAAGTTTCTTCCTTTTGTCTTTCAAGCTCGTACATTTTCTCCTGAGCAGCAGCCAATTCTGATGTCCGGATTATCATGCACTGTGACCATGAACCAGTTAGAGGAATGATAATGAAAACATTGTGAATCAAGCTACACATGATGGACCGTAAATCCAAACCTGATTACGGAGCTCCAGCATTTGTGGTTCCTTCTCCAAGTTTGCCTCTGCATATTAGTATCCGTTAAAGGATTGGAGTACGAAAGTGACACAAAGATATGTACATAGACAAGCATGTGCATTGATTATATGTAACAGTACTCACTTGTAAGCTGTAAGGTTTCCTTACGCAGTTCATCCCTCAACTGATAGCCACAAAACAGAACAATCAGTGATAGAAAAACAATTGAGGAATTTGAATTTCTCATTCACTCGATGAAGAAAATTCACAATGCATTCTTCCCGTTCTCTCATTTGTAGTAAAACCACAGAAACATTTCATCACCCGGATAGTTATATAAAATGGCTGTCATGGAGCACTTACATTGTTCTGGAACCTGACTTGATCCAGAGAATACAGAAACTGGCTGTAGGCATCCTTATCAGATAGCAGTTTCCTCAGTTCATCAACACTGGAAAGTGTTATGCCAAAACCACAAAGTAAGTAGAATATAGCACATACCAGGGAAAAGATTAGCATATTTTAAGTGTCATTAGCATTTCCAAAAGATGGAGCACTAAGCGTTGAATCGGGGTCGTGCAAGGACATAAAAGAGGATCTGTGTAAATGAGTACGGCATGCAAGAGTTATGGGTGCCAGGTGTTTATGAGATTCTGTTTGTAATACACTGCATATATTCTCTACCTTACTATAGGCAATAATGAGTTGAACTGATTACTATATTTAATGAACAAAATGATATATAGACAAGAAAAATATAATAAGAGTTGAATAGTTAAGTCTTTACTTTTATTTTATTACAGAAAGTTGGTCCATATTTCTTGTTCAATAACCAATATATATCCAAAGGGGTCCAGACCACCACATGATAAAGAAGGCAGGTATTCATCAATCATCACAATTTCACCCATTTAGCGTTATATTGCCATATGGAGGTTTATAGAAACAATTGTAGAAACAGCCTAAGCAGCAAGACAATTTTTATTTTACACTTAGAGCCACTAAAAAAAACAGCAAAACATCATCAGCTACTAAATGCAGCAACAAGTGACATTTTGGACATATTTTCTTGATTCTGTTTGAAGTTTAAATCATGATTAGTTCTGGAGTGAATCATATGTCGCTCATATTTCTTGATTCCATAACATTGCAATTTTTGTTTGTAGAATATCAGGCAATACTACTCCGGGCTAGAAAATGAAGCAGGATAAATAAGCATACCTCAACAAAAGCGTATAACATAGTAAAGGCCTAACCTTTTCCCCCTCAACTGATCAATAATCCCTGCAGCTTCGGCAGGGGAAACATGTGATTGTGGTTGTTGGTTTTGTATACTGAAGCCTCCAGATGCACTGCTACTTGGCGTTGAAGGTTGAGAAGAATTGGGGCTACCAGCCGCTGAAGGACCATACCAAGATGATGGAGATGAAGCTTCTGGCGCACGCAGTTGAGCTTCTTGCTCCTGTGACCCCCTAATAATGTCAAATCTTAAAAAATATACCATAATATACATGGAGATCAGTAGATCACACATTTCAGTTTAGATAGGTGTTGTTCTCCCACACAAACTGCCACAACATAGTAAACAAGTTCAATAACTGACTTCCATTGCTCCGTTTTTAATGTGGTAGAAGACATCTACACACATAAATACACTCGGATATCAGGCTCAAAATTTACCAACCACCATAAAGTCGATAACCACTAAACACCCCAATTTTGCAATCCCCAGATACACAAACTCCAGAAAAACTCGATAACCAACCAATCCAATTTCAATACTTCAATGAACTGAAAAAGACTACAATTCACGAAACGATTAATATTTATTCACTATCACATAATTCAAAAGCGAAATCGCCTCACCAAAATCTGAACATGTCTTGCGAAAGTCACCGATTTCCGAGTCAACAGATCAAGCTATCGGCAACCACAAACCCTTGCTAAACTCAAACCGAAATAAGCCGATCAAAGACAAGGAATCCAGACAGATTTGAGCAGCTGCGTACGTCTCGATGATCCGATCAACCTTCGAAATCGATGCGATTTTCGCTCTTCGAAGCTTCCGATCGGCTCCAAGAAACTCTCCCACAGACTGGAGACGAATTTCTTCTATTTATAGTCGCGACGTGGCCTCGTGCCATGAACGCTGCTTCCTCTAGGCCCAACTTCGGCCCATGTACAAGGAACATTCAGTTAGGCCCAATTGTGGACCGTTTGGTGGTCTGACACGTGGCAATAGCTCATTCATGTTTCACCACTGTTGACCTCCAATCGTCAAATGCCACCACCATTCTCTGTGTGACACATGTCAACATACCCAATTCGCCACGTGTCCTGTAAATGTGCGAATTCTCCATAGTCAACCAGGGCATGCAGGACCTCGACAGAGGAAGAAAACATTTATGCTGAGAGTTGAAACAGTTCTGATGAGCTTGAAAAATGTGGTAAATACTTGACTTCCTCAACACCTCGTGCTCTGACCATCACTTGGTCAATTGTTTCAACATACCAAAGTCAGTCATCTTGTTTTCGACAAACCCTGCAGCTCGTTTTCTCTTCGTTTTCATCCACAAATGGCAAAAAAAACATCAAATATCATCGTTGTTAAAGTTCGATTAATGATGGGACCATTCTTTCTCCGAATATCTAATAAAAAAACATGATGTTTTTCTAGAACATAAAAACCTAAATATTCGTTGAGAGAACAAAACCGTAGCTTTTGAGGGTTCCTTTATTCGGTTCATCGAACCCTAGCTCATTCGAAGTTACTAGACTATGATAAGATATTCATTCATATTGATATTGTTCTAGTTTGAAAAATATAAAGAAAACTAACCATTCTTTTTCCAAAGTTGATGTCCTTCTAGGGTCCTTGATCAAGCCATCACCCAACATCCAAAGAGGAAAAAATTAATATGAAAAAGTCAATCATCACTCTCAAATTCAAATGTATAATATCTGACATTGCTACTGTAACTTTCTCTGTGCTTATTTAAGCACCAAGGTCTTATGAATTCCTCACCACAGTTTAAAGAGAGTTGCTGAAACTAACTGGTAAGGAACAGTTTTGTGCATGAGTCAGTGCCAAAACCCTAGAAGCACTTTCTTCCAGTGTAATTTGAGTTTTCACTTGTGAGGAATGTCACCTGCTATGATCAGAGCCATTGATGATGAGGTGCACAAGGAATGCCTAAAAGGGGTGAAGCTCTTACATGACGCTGGAGTCACAAACATACCTAGAAAATACATCTTGCCAGTTCCTGACAGACCCAACAATGGCACTGCCACAGCAGCAGCCAGCCAAGGATGGTCAGCTGAGGTTATGAAGCTACCCATTATCGACATGGAAGAGCTCCAAGGTCCTAAGAGGTCCCAAGTCATCAAGTCCCTGTCAAATGCTTGCAGCTCCTTCGGATTCTTCCAAGTTGTGAACCATGGAGTTTCTGAGAGTGTCATCAGGAATATGATGGATGTAGGAGGGAAATTCTTTGAGCTTCCTTATGAGGCTAGGTGTAAGTATATGTCATCGGATCTGCGAGCGCCGGTGAGGTGTGGGACGAGCTTCAACCAGAACAAAGATGGTGTTTTTTGCTGGAGGGACTTTTTGAAGCTGACGTGTGACCCTTCACCGGACGTCCTTGGTCAATGGCCTGATTCTCCGGCCGACTTGAGGTACTTCTATAGTTGCTTTTATTTGAATATCTGCATAGCTTCTCTCATCTCCTCCCTTCCCAAAACCCATCTCACAATTCCATCAAAAATCATAATCCGCGACTCGATTCAGTTCAGCTCAGTTCAATTCATCTCGATTTGAGCATATCCCTTTTCAATGCCAAAAACAGGAAATGGGCATATTCCTACTCCCAAGATACCATGAGCTTGTTTGTGAAGCTAATGGATGTCATCTTAGAAAGCCTTGGACTAAAGGGCACCGACAGTGATGACAACGTTGAGGAGATGTTGAAGGAGTTCAAAAATGGTAGCCAGTTGATGGTTGTGAACTGCTATCCGCCATGCCCACAGCCGGAGCTGACCTTAGGAATGCCTCCGCATTCGGACTACGGATTCCTGACACTCGTGCTGCAGGACGAGGTTCAAGGGCTGCAGATTCAGCATCAGGACAACTGGGTGACCGTTGAGCCTATTCCGCACTCTTTTGTAGTCAATGTCGGTGATCATCTCCAGGTATGTATGTGTAACTGCTGAGGTTTTGAAACAAAACTTTCCTGGGAAAGTAACTGTTTTTCTTTTGCTGAAGCAGATATTTAGCAACGGATTGTACAAGAGTGTGCTGCACAGAGTTGTTGCTAATTCGAAGAGGCTGCGGACGTCAGTGGCATCGCTGCACACTCTTCGATTCGATAAGACAGTAACCCCTTGTCGAACCCTGATCAATCGGGAAGGGAAGAAGTTGTACAGGGACACCAACTTTGCTGATTTTCTCCAATATTCTTCAACTCAGGAACCAAAGAGAAAGGAATTCTTGGATTCCAGGAAGTTGTGACGTCATGAAACCGTAGCATTTCTCTGCTAGAGTAAAGAAAATCTGCAATTAGATTGGGAAAGCATGATTACAAAACTGGGGACAACATTGTAAAATACACAATGAAACTATACTGTCTTCATGAGAGTCTAATGAACCGAAAATAGAGCCTGGAATAACAATAGCAAATAACGACTGCATTATAAAATAAAATAGCAAAAAAGCACCTGAATGAATCTGACAACTTTCCAAACAGGTAGAGAACTTCAGAACATCACTGTGAAATATCCAGGAACTACAAGCTGAACCTTTGACTTGACAAAGAGAGGCAACAGGAAAAAAAAAAAAAAGTAATATATTTCATGCCTAAGGTCCTGCATTCAACTTCTCAAATGATCTCTACCTTGTCAAAGATGAATACAGCATAGACAAAATGTAGATGACGAAGCTATATCTGGCACTTCGACTACAATCAAGGAATTTATATCTACCAAGTGTTAGAACTAACGGCTAGTTTAAGAAAATATAATTCAAATATCTATTTGTCAGTTTATACAGCTAAGAACGTACTGTAGGTAATTGATAACGGAATGGAGACATACCTTATCAGAATATGGACGAGGTGCAAACATATAGCACTTAGCATTTTAACAACAACTCCTATGCGTTTTCGGTACATGTTAATAGATGCAAAAAAAGTTAAAACAACTAGCTGTAGATAACATCAGGAAAATTTGTTAGTCGAGTCATTATCAGCAATCTCATATTGATGAAATGGGTTGTAGTGTATATCCAATAGTATGCATCAATAATATATATGGTGGGATAACTCAAAAAAAGACTTCAAATTCAATTAAAAGAATCCTACATAAATCATGCACATACCTCAAAATGTTAAAAATGATAAATTCCCCATTTGACATTCTGTAACAGCCACTTGATGATGTCATTTGAAGGCGACAACATCTCCCTCATTTGAAGGCCACTGGATTACTGTGAACTAATCCATAACAAGCTTCCCGCAGCTAGTCCCCTAAGAAGTACATTTACTCTAACAAAACAAACCTAATTTATAGTTGAGCTAATTCCTCGGGGTTTTCCATGCCTCCGTTCAGATTGTGGTCGCCAATCCACTTTTTGTCTTCTGTTTTGTCATCACTTTCAACCTTTCCAAGCCAAGATGTGCTATCATCGACACATTTCTCGTCGTCACCAACATCCATACTTGTTATTATGTACTTTCTGCTGACCCTGATACTGAACTTCACAGCAACTCTCTGGTTTGCTTGCGTAGTCACCTTTTCATTTCCAGAGGCATCTAAATGGTTCTCAAGCGGGTTGGCTGTATGAGCAGGATCCTCTATTTTTGGAAAATGATTTTCCTCCTTAACATGATTCTCCATGATATTATTCTCTAGAGATGTATCATGCACTGGTTTTATAGGAATAACAACGGGCGATGCTTCTACTTCACCGTACTTCCGTGGGGAGGCAAGGAACGGATTAATTTCTGCTGCTTTTGCTACCATAGAGGAATCCAAAGTGTCAGATGAAGGCCTTTCCAACCTACTATGAGACATATGCCGATGCAAACTCAACAATGGATGCGTTTCTTTGTGTTTCCATGGATGTGCAACTTTATTCATTTGGTCAAGGCCGTCATCAAGACCTACTTTTGTCGAAGGCGAAATAAAAGTCAAGGGGTCTGGGAAAGCAGGCAGCCAACTAGGAATGTGACAGCCAGGAGGTTCCTCATCAACTTGCGAAAAACTAGGTGCCAACTTTCGGTCCTTAACTATCGGAAATTGGGGGACATCGCAAGCAAAGGGAATCTCCACAGATTCACTAGCATACTGAATCAGCTCCTTAACGGTGCCAGAACTCAAAGGGCACCTATCAATGTCAGAAGCCCCAGGAAACCCTTGAACTGCCCCAAAATCGTCTAAACCCTGAACAATGTCAAAAATATTACACCCAGTCCTGCCGGCTAAATTAGCATGAAACTTCGCACTCTTCCCCAAATTATGTATATACCTCACTGCCACATTTGACAGGGTCTCAAGTGCAGACTGCTGAAAACCCTGATACCCTTCACTCTCGCAAATCTGTGCCATAGCAATCTTCGCAACAGCTCGTCCGAACTCATCAAGTCCATATTTAACCCGCTTATTACTACCATTCTGCTGCACACACTCCCTCCCACTCTCCCCTCCTCCATGGCTCATGTTCAACTCTTACTATCATTTCACCAAACAAAACTTTCTTTCACCACAACCGTTCCTCATCACTGTTCACACCAACCAAGACACCATCTTTCACAGCCCCATTTCTCTAAAAACACGCAAATCCCAAATCTTTCAATAACCCCTCCTCAATCCCCGACAACACCTAAATCCGATCCAATCAAGAAGTTCGCAATCCAATCCGAACTCAACTCCAACCAACACCATAAAACACACCCAACGCCATGCGGATAAAGATCGAAGCGAAAGGAGCGAATAACTTACTTTAGAGTTCGCAGACACTTTTAGGGTTTCGCAGCTGGTCAGAATGAGTTTCAAAGATGCAAAGTTGTAGGGTTCGAAAAGGAGCGGAGAAATTGATGGTTATTTGAAAATTGCGAATCGTTAAACCCTGGCTGTACCCTGCGAATTGCTGACGCGCCGAGAACTATCGAAATTTGAAATTCGCTGGGAATTTTACCGACGGGTTTTGCTTTCTTCGTCTCTCTCTCGCTCGCTCGCAATTTATATAGACCAGCGGCATCCACTGTCAGGGGCATAACCGTCCTTTGTTACCAAAACGTCCTGGTTTATGATGCTGCAAAATGCGGTTTCCTGCGTCGTCTCTGCAAATACATCAGCTTCGTCTTTGTTACGAGGGCGGGTATCGTCAATCTGGTGAGGGTTTTACAGCAAAACCCTAATCGATGGACTGTTCTAGAGATCTGGAGGAGTGATTATTTGGTAAGGCTGTCTCTTTTTTCATTCTTCTCTTTTTCTTTTGCTGGAGTTGGGTGAGATCTTGAGTTTAGTATCCAGCTAGGGTTTGGTGTGAGACTCAAATCAAGGGTTCCTGGAGACTGGTGGCACAGACTACAGAAACATTAACATTTTGTTTTTGTATTAATGGTAACATATTGTATGCTTTTGTGGCTTAACCTCTTGTACCCTCATTTCTGGATATTTAAAGTTAACAGTGAAGGAAGTGAATTTCCTGATTGATGGCCGATGAGGGGGATCCATGCCTAGCCTGAGCTGCCTATGTTCTTATTTTTGGAGAAAAGCTACAGAGAATCGCTTACATCCAGTCATTTTGTTGAAAAAAGTTTAGGATTTGAAGTCACGATTGTCTCTTGCTCGTTTGAAATATATATGTTGGTTTTCCAAAAGATGGTAGAGTCCTGTATATGCATTTATGGGCGAACTTAGGAACTACATTTTGCTTCTGTGTGTAATGTAATGTCATTGGAGTCATAGTTTTCATCTATTTCTTATGTTCGTTGCAGCAGCGGTGTATTGCTTTCGGAAAGGATTAAAATTTGTTGCGCCCGCAGTGGGAGGGGATCAAATGGGTGGACCAAAGCTTTCCGGTATGCAAAAACAAGTGCTTAGTCTGTATAGAGGCTTTTTGCGAGCTGCTCGTGATAAATCCCCACTGGAACCTGCCAAGATAGAATCACTTGTCATATCTGAGTTCCGTAAGAATGCCATAGGAGTTGATAGCAAGAATTTTGTGTACATTGAGTACTTACTCCGCAGAGGGAAGAAACGACTTGATCAGCTCAAAAGCCCGGACATAGTCAGCCTATCATCATTGAACGTTAGTTTTTCTTCTACAAATAAACCTCAAAACTAGATAGTGATACTGAATTTTCATAACTTAGGAATTCTACATTTCTCGACAGCAGCATCATTGTTTTCATCTAGAAACTAACCTGATAGCTTATACATTCTTCGCTTCTTAATCGTATCTTGCCTTTACAAAGGATAAATTTTTGTCTAATGGACTCTGAGTTTGTTATTCGGTTAGTATGTAACTTTTCCACATCTAGCAGACTAAATTACACCCTGCTCGTCTGCTACATGACTCGTAAAGTTTAAACTAGCTGCATCTAACTGCTACAGGCAGTATAGTATTGGTTATTGAGCTGCTATGTTTAGGCCTTTGCTTTTCTCTATTTACTTTACTTGCACTGTAACTATTATAGCTTAAGATGTTCTTGAAGCAATTTGCTGAATCTTTTTGATGTTAATACTTTCTGGGTCTGAAAATTCTTCGCCGTATGTATTAAATTTCTGTAAAAGCCACGTTACTCATAGTAGATTTTCAGTTCATTATTTACCACCAGAGAAATCTCAGTAGTGCATATTAGCTAACTTTAAGACGTAAACTGATAAGTTTTTTTTTTTCCCACTCCTTGCTCGCAGGCTCCCAGAAAATGATTATGGAAACTTCCTTCAGTTCCTCTAAATTCAGGCCCGCATAGTCACGCCTGGACTTCTACTGTGAAGCAATATAAAAGTACCATTTGTCTGAGAAATTTGATCAATTCAAAAAGGTGAATTCTTCTTGATTCACAGTGTGCCAGTTACAGCTTTACATTACTTGAACTGCTCCGCAGAGCTACAAGAAGAGAGCTGATGAAACATGAAGCAATCAAACTATTAAAGACGACTACTTGCAGCTCTACACGAAGTTGTGCAGCAGCCCAGAAAATTTATGCAGCTGCGGAGGTTGTGGGAAGTGGAGAGCTCGAAGCTTCTGGAAAACCATGGTTGTCAGGAGACTATCCGACCCGGCTCTGTGACTTTCTCCGGCCTCCCTCTCCACCTTTATAGTGCCGGCGACCTTGTCAAGTCCGCCGTATAAATTGCAACGGGTCATCATGTGCTTGATGTCGAACACATTCCGGCCAAAGAAGTAAGCAATGCAAGCTTTGAAGCTTCTGAGATCGTCCGGCAGAGTGTGGTTGATGAGAATCATCTTGAGGAAATAAGCGAGATCAACCCCTCCTTGGAAGGTGAGCCACGCGGCTGACCGACCTATCAGCCCTGTCCACATCATCAGCCGCCCGAACCGGGCCGAGTCGATCCCAAACTTCGTGTGCCGCTCGAAGTCGATTCCTTGAGCCTCAAGTAACGCCACGGACTCCTTACTGCACTCGTCTCTTTCGACATCAAAATCGGAGAAGTTGAACTCCCAGACCACTCGCCTCCTCCCGGTCCCCAACTCCGGCAGGTTCCCAAACTCATCCGTCAGCGTCACCCCAGCTTGTATAATCTCCAGTTTCTCCACATTCATCTTCATCACAGCGTAATTATCTTCGCAACTCCTCTGGCGATAATCCAAAGAAACACCCGGCGGAACGTACGGCGCACCGGGGAACTCAGTATCCAGCGCCACCACTCCATACCCATGATGCAGAGCCCAATGAATCTTCACAAACTCCTCCTCCAAATTACTCCCCCACACTTGCCTAATCTCCACAGACTTGTCCGCAACACGGCTGCGCTCCTCCTTCACCGAAGTCCGAGGAGGACATTGATAATGACGGCGGCGGCGGCGGCGAAAATGGAGATGGTGTAGCCTCGGAGGAACACAAACTTCCATGGCTTCGTCTGCTGAATGCTTTTTCGATTAGGACTGATCTGTTGCAGCTGCATTTATGCATGTAAGCATATTTATATACGAAAACTTCCTAACTGTCGATGTTTCCTTAAAACATCATCGAATCTAAATTTCCATATTTCTATAAAACATTAAATGACACGTGGACTCGGTCATTGATAGCGACTTCCTTATCTTACTGTATTTACTCAAACGTAACACCAGGACGACACGTGTTGATCAACCAACAGCTGAAAATATTTCTTCTACATCCCCATCTTACCCTCCACTGGTCGAACTGCTATGTAACTCTCAGGGGTAAAATCGTCTTTTTCGTGATTGACGACAATCACTCTTTTGTTCTCCGGAGAGAAGTTCTGAAATCTTTGCCACGTTTTGAAATCCGAATGCTGAAATTGAAACATGTTTTCTGGGTTTCTCCGAACAGGAATGAGTGGCGGAATCCGGAGAAAGAAGGGTAGTGTGCAAGTAAAGCGCGCATCAAAGAACCAACCATGTACCTAAAATCAGGTATCCATCTTTTTTTCAAAGATGATTTGAGCAATTTGCAAGTCAAATGAGTCGTGGAGAATTGGGGAAAGAGTGACACTAATGATGGGTTTTTGAGGCACCAGATTTTTGTAGCTAATATAACTTTAGGACACCCTTTGATGCAGACATTAAACTTACTACTACTATACTTATCCAGCATAGTGACCTTGGTCTTTTCTTGCTAGGTTTCCATCATCTAAAAAATCCTTCTACTTTCTGATAGCTACTCAGAAAACATGGAACCCTTTTTGGCTAATGTCTTCCCAACCATCATTTCTTCAGGCTCTACAAATCATATCTTGATCAAGTCCATGTGTATCATGAGAACAAGTTACCACTCAGAAAAAAGTAACAGTTGAAAATTGTGTGATTTACTGTAAACAGATGGAGACTATTGGCTCACTATGTTTTCACAGATAGACTTGTCTGTATTAATGATGTCATGAATGATGACTTGCATCTTCTCTCCTATTTAACACACTCTTCACCTTCCATACATCACGCACCAAGCAACAGTAGCAAGCAGAAGCCTTCTCAGAAATGGCCACAAGAATCAGACTGATCACCCTCTCAGTCTGGCTCTCCTTCATCCTTCTTGCACTTTCAGGTAACTCAGCAGCCGTCAGGCATGGAGAAGAAGAAGAGGCCACACCAGAAGCACAAGCTGATCTCATAACCTCTCTGCCAGGCCAGCCCAAGGTCTCCTTCCGGCAGTTCTCTGGGTATGTCACTGTCAACCATGCCTCAGGGAGAGCCTTGTTCTACTGGCTCAATGAAGCTGTCTCTAGACCCTTCTCCAGACCTCTTGTTGTCTGGCTCAATGGAGGTCAGTCTTCCTTCCTTCTCTGTGTTTTTTGTGTTGGGTCAAGCTTTTTTTTGTATGTATGATTGTGGAGATCAAAGACTGGGAAATGGACCTGTTGGTGTTCAAAATGGACAGATGAGGAACAGAGTTAGGTACACTGTTGCATTGATAATGGTGGTGTGATTATCAATGGAGGAATGAAGAAAACTAAAGTATCCATGGAATTGTATAATCAGTTAATACAGACAGAGCAATGATCATTAATGAAGTTGAGGGTTGTAAAAGCAACCAAACCCAGACATCATTAACTATCCTATGCCCATATCCTATCTAGCTGCCTGCCGCTGCAGTAATCTTCATCTCTCTCTGAGTGTTAATATTGCTGTATCTTGGTTGGGTGGATCTTTAATGGAGCTGCATAAATGAACTCTTCTAAATGTGGGTTTAGGTTCATTAGACCTATTCTGGGAATCCTCACTAGCCCAGAACAAAATATCACCTTCAGCTCTTTGATTCATATGCTTTTATCCTCTGTAGTATGTATTGAAGATGATGATTGCCTGCAGCTGGAACTGTTTTGTTTATGATTACCTAAAATGGGGATTTTTGTGGATCTGGACAGGCCCAGGATGTTCATCAGTGGCGTATGGTGCATCGGAGGAAATCGGTCCATTCAGGATCAACAAGACAGACTCAGGATTATACCTCAACAAGTTTTCATGGAACACTGAGGCTAACCTCTTGTTCATCGAGTCACCGGCCGGAGTAGGCTTCTCTTACTCCAACACAACTTCCGATCTGCTCGATACTGGGGACACTCGCACAGGTACCACCCTCTTCGTCACTTCCCTTTCCGCAACTTGTCAGCACTTTTGCCATTACTGAAAATGTGTGTGGAACAGCTCAAGACTCATTAGAGTTTTTACTGCAATGGATGAGCCGGTTTCCCCGGTACAGAAACCGGGAGGTTTACTTGACCGGAGAAAGCTACGCCGGCCACTATGTTCCCCAGCTTGCCAGAGAAATACTTAGATTCAACTCCAAGTCCAAGCAGCCCATTAATCTCAAAGGCATCATGGTATGAATGCATCTGCTATATAACATCTCAAAGGCATCTGGTATGATGACAGTAGAGACAAACTATACTTATATCGGTTCGGATCGATCTTTCCGATCGGATAGTTAGAAATGAGTGTGTCATTGTGGTTATCTTCCAAGTTTTCTGAATGATATTTTCTAGAAAAATTTTCAGGTGGGGAATGCGGTCACGGACAGCTACTACGACAACCTTGGAACAGTCACTTACTGGTGGAGTCATGCCATGATATCTGATAAAACATACCATCAGCTAATCAGCACTTGCAAGTTCAGCAACCAGAAAGAATCAAACGAGTGTGAATCTCTGTACACTTACGCCATGGATCAGGAGTTTGGGAACATAGACCAGTACAACATCTACGCGCCGCCTTGTAATAGTTCTGCTGCAAGCAGCCGGAGCACTGGCCAAAGTTCAATGAAGCTCCCTCACCGTCCTCGCAAGGTATTCTTAACAAGCCAAGCCTCGAATGGAGCTGTTCAGAACTGATTCTGTCCGGGTTTTTTTTCATGTTTGGTTTATCGGGCTTGTTGCAGGCTGTCCGGAAACTGTCGGGGTATGATCCGTGTACGGAGAAATACGCAGAGGTTTATTACAACCGACCGGATGTGCAGAAAGCCCTTCATGCCAATGTGACCAAAATCCCTTATAAATGGACTGCTTGCAGCGAAACATTGAACCGAAACTGGAACGACACGGCTGTTTCAGTCCTTCCAATATATCGAGAAATGCTCGCTGCAGGGCTTAGAGTCTGGATTTTCAGGTTTGTCTACTGCATCATCAAAACAAGCTAACTTGCTTTTTTCAATGCCTTGTGACTCAAGGTATCTGGTTGTAGCGGAGATGTGGACTCTGTTGTGCCGGTGACCGCAACCCGATACGCGATTGCGCAGCTCAAACTGGCGACCGAGGTTGCATGGTACCCCTGGTATGTGAAGAAACAGGTCAGTGTTCAGTACTCATTACTCAGTTCACTCTTCAAGAAACCAAGTTTTGTAAACTTTTAAGGTGGTCTGAAATGTTACCAGGTTGGAGGGTGGACGGAAGTGTACCAGGGCTTGACATTGGCGACGGTTAGAGGAGCAGGGCATGAAGTTCCACTCTTTAAGCCTAGAGCGGCGCTGCAGCTCTTCAGGTCTTTTCTCCGGGGAGATCCGCTTCCCAAGTCGTGACGGCCGAACCCGACCACAGACTCCTCATTGCTGCAACAGAGTGCAATGCTGAAGAATTCTAGCTCAAGTCAAGTGTGAGATAACAGAGTTTGGGGATAGAAAGGATTAATGAGTTAAAAGCCATATGCTTGTAGTGAAGAGAATGGAATTTGGTCAACGGTTGACTTTCCTATATGAATGAAACCTCTTTGACTGCAGTTTGACTTTTTTATTAGAAATATGGAAATATTACAGTAAGATCGGGATGTAATATTTCAGGTGTTGGTTGACCGACACGTGTCATCCTGGTGTTACGTTATAGCTGATTGAGTCCACGTGTCATTAATGGTAACAAGCAGTGCTCAAATTTTTTAGGAAAGATGAAAATCTGGAAAGTTGGAAATTTTGCGTCGGTGATGTTTTAAGGAAACATTCGACAGTTGCGAAGTTTTCGTATATAAATATATGATTGCATGCATGCAGCTGGAACAGATCAGCAGAAAAGCATTCAGCAGACGAAGCCATGGAAGTTTGTGTTCCTCCGAGGCTACGCCATCTCCACTCTCGCCGCCGCCGCCGCCGTCATTATCAATGTCCTTCTCGGACTTCGGTGAAGGACGAGCGCACTCGTGTTGCGGACAAGACTGTTGAGATTAGGCAAGTGTGGGGGAGTAATTTGGAGGAGGAGTTTGTGAAGATTCATTGGGCTCTGCATCATGGGTATGGTGTGGTGGCGCTGGATACTGAGTTCCCCGGTGCGCCGTACGTTCCGCCGGGTGTTTCTTTGGATTATCGCCAGAGGAGTTGCGAAGATAATTACGCTGTGATGAAGATGAATGTGGATAAACTGAAGATTATACAAGCTGGGGTGACGCTGACGGATGAGTTTGGGAACCTGCCGGAGTTGGGGACCGGGAGGAGGCGAGTGGTCTGGGAGTTCAACTTCTCCGATTTTGATGTCGAAAGAGACGAGTGCAGTAAGGAGTCCGTGGCGTTACTTGAGGCTCAAGGAATCGACTTCGAGCGGCACACGAAGTTTGGGATCGACTCGGCCCGGTTCGGGCGGCTGATGATGTGGACAGGGCTGATAGGTCGGTCAGCCGCGTGGATCACCTTCCAAGGAGGGGTTGATCTCGCTTATTTCCTCAAGATGATTCTCATCAACCACACCCTGCCGGACGATCTCAGAAGCTTCAAAGCTTGCATTGCTTACTTCTTTGGCCGGAATGTGTTCGACATCAAGCACATGATGACCCGCTGCAATTTATACGGCGGACTGGACAAGGTCGCCGGCACTATAAAGGTGGAGAGGGAGGCCGGAGAAAGTCACAGAGCCGGGTCGGATAGTCTCCTGACAACCATGGTTTTCCAGAAGCTTCGAGCTCTCCACTTCCCACAACCTCCGCAGCTGCATACATTTTCTGGGCTGCTGCACAACTTCGTGTAGAGCTGCAAGTAGTCGTCTTTAATAGTTTGATTGCTTCATGTTTCATCAGCTCTCTTCTTGTAGCTCTGCGGAGCAGTTCAAGTAATGTAAAGCTGTAACTCGCACAGTGTGAATCAAGAAGAAACTCACCTTTTTGAATTTACTGAATTTATTAATATTTAAAAAAATCCACCGAAAGTAAAATCGCCGCGTCATCAGAATCTCTCTCCTCGTCGCTTCACCGATCGTCTCTCTCCAATCTTCCATCAGGTGTTAATTTTTGTTTCATCTATTTTTCAATTGAATCAATCAAGTTCACGGCCAATTTCAGCTTTCATTTTCTTCGTGATCAAAATGTTTGCTTCTCATCTTCTAGGGCTTTATTTGGGGGTAACTGGAGTTGCTGATGAGTGAATGGTATATGGTTGCATGATTGTAGTACTCAGGTATCAGAATCGAACCATGTACTGTTTTGGATAACAATTTTTGAATTAGGTTTGCTCGATGGAATTTGTTGATTTGGGTATGTGTAGTTGATTTGGAAATTAGCATATTTCAGTGAGCTTTAGCATCCAGAAAGAATACTATCTAGCTAGAGCTTGTGGACCTCTTGTTCTTGACTAGGGATTTGTTAGTGGAACAATTGATGGCTAAAGCATGATTCTTTGTTGATGACAGGGTCAAATGGTTGCTATTTTACTGCCCATTGCGACGATTGGGCCTATACACAAAAGCTATGTTGCAAAATCAGCATCTCAGTTTAAAAGTAGCTTAGACTTTGAGCTGGGAAGGTGCTTTGTAAATTCCAGAAATAATTCTTCCAGAAGAAGGTGATCATTGACCTAGGTTTTTTTTTTTTTTTTTAGTGAATACTGTTTTATTATCACGTACACTCAACATTGATTTTGCAGGAAAATCATTCAGGCTGGCAATTGGTTTTGTAAATCCAGAAATATTGTTTCCTCAATGAAGGTATTGAGTGACTTCGTGTATGTTTTATATTTGACCTTGTGATGAGTTGTGATGATGAGTTGTGAGACACGTGACGTGGGTCCTCATTTTACTTCTCTTGTAACTAATGGAGTTGCCGCTGGTGTTAATACTATATTACTATCTGAAATCTCCCAGCTAAATTGTAACTCAAGGTTTTAAGCCACTAATTTCATGGTTGTTTATTTCAAGACAGAATGATTCAGGGTACACTGTTGGGAGTGCTGATGATGCTGGCAGTTCTTCATCAAGTATGAGTGGAACATTTGAGAGTGCAAAGGCTGAGGGAGAAGCAGCTAACGAAATTCTCGCGGATCTACTAGCTAAACAAAAAGCCCTTGAGAAAGAGAGAGATAAATTGTTAGAAGAGTTGCTTTGTTCCCAGGTTAAACAACAAGAATATGCCGATACCATTATGCGTGACAAAGAACAGGCTATTGCAGAACTTGAGGCAGCCCAGTCACTATTTAATCGAAAGCTGCTGGAGTCTCTGGAAGAGAAGTTCAATTTGGAGACAAAGTTGGTCCTGGCAAAACAAGATGCTGTTGAACTTGCAGTTCAAGTGGAAAAGCTTGCTGAGATTGCCTTTCAACAGGCAACATTGCATATACTGGAAGATTGTAGATTGAAAGTTTCTGCTGCCGAGACAACTGCTGCGGAAGCAGCTTATAATATTGAAGAACAGATAAGAAACGCAACGGATACTACTATGCTGTCTATCGTGGAGCAGTCAAAAGATGCTATTGATAAGGCCTTGGCTGTGGCAGAAGGAGCAAGTGACTATGCGATTAAAGCCATAGCTGTCTTTTCAGATGGTGTTAGTCCACTTGATGAGATTTCTTCGTTTCAATCTAAAAATATGAAGTTGCAGAGTGTTATAAATGATTTGGAGACACAGTTAACACTCGGAAAAAGTGAGATTGACAAGTTAAAGTTTGAACTGGAACAGGCCCGTGCACAAGCAAATGAATATGCACTGCGAGAAAATAATGCCAAGAAAGCGCTACTTGAATTTCAGGAGACTAGCAAAAAGAGGATTCTTCAACAAGAAGAGGAAATAAACTCACTCCTTGAGAAAATGAAAAAAGATGCAAGTGAAAGGAAGAAGGCTACTTCTAAGGCCATGAAGGCTGAATTAGAGGGAATAAAGGCTGCTGTGGATGCTGCAAAAGAAGCAGCATGTGCAAAGGATGAGGTGTATCAGAGACGATGTAGGGCACTGCAGAGATCACTTAGTGCATCAGAAGCTGCATCAAAAATGTGGAGACTGAGAGCTGAATCTGCAGAATCCTTACTTTCAAAACAAACACCATTAGGAGAAGCTGACAAAGATGTAATTTTCTCTACTAATGGTGGCCGTGTAGATTTCCAGACTGATGACGACTCCTATAAATGGAAGCTTCTGAGTGATGGTCCACGTCGAGAAATACCTGACTGGATGGCTAGGAGAATTAACACATTCTGTACCAAGTTTCCTCCTAGAAAATCTGATGTTTCTAAATCCATAAATTCTAAATTCATATCGTTGGAACTGCCCAAAACTGAAGAAGTGTGGTCAATTGCCCAAGAAAAGCTTAAACGAGGAGACATTCTTATAGAGCAAGTAATCGAACAGGAAATTGTGGAAAAGAAACGAAAGGCCCTTGAGCGTGCTCTTCAGCGGAAGACCCTACGATTGCTGAAAACTCCGGAGGAAATAAGATTAGGTGATTGCTCTTTTATGCAATTATTGTGTTACTTAATATAATTATGGCAATGGCTTTATGCTGTGAAATTTTTGTATGGATGATCCTATCTAAAAATGGGTTTATGCAGAGCCGGGGACTGGTACTGGGCGTGAGATTGTGGTGAGCATGTTACTTTATAAAAAAAAGATATGAAAAGCTTGGTAATTTACTATAATGGTTTTATTCAAATATTTAGTTACTTTACATTATGATGGATTTGATTTTCCAACTTTAGTATCTACTGAGCATTGATCACCACGATAAAATTCATTTGTTGCATAAGATTTTATTATGACGAACTATTTCCTTCTCTAAAGTTTCAAGGTTTTAATTGGGAAAGTTGGCGAAGGAGGTGGTACTTGGACTTAGCTCCAAAAGCTGCGGACTTGTCTCAATCTGGAATCACAGCTGTGTGGTTGCCACCCCCAACCCAATCTGTTGCTCCTCAAGGTATTGTATGACTATTTATTTAATGTATAGTGCTCGATTGATATACATTTTGTTCACGTTAAGGCTGCTCTATCAACATAGTTGCCTTTGTCTACATAATATATCTTCTTAAGTTGGATTTTGATTAATAACAAGCATGTAATATGCGGTCTATGTTCCATGCTTTCTATGCTTCACAATATAAGGAAACATGGATGCTATATTATTGGCCCTTTACTACGAGAGCTTCTATATTTAACCAGAAGCCATATATTTCCTAGCTGTATGAGCACCGTTTTATTAATTTTAACAAAAATTCAGCCATATATGCGCTTCCTTGATGTAATTGGTTGGTCAACTCCAGGTTATATGCCTTCAGACCTCTACAACTTGAACTCAGCTTACGGTTCAGTAGAGGAACTCAAGTATTGTATAGAAGAATTGCACACACAAGATCTTTTGGTATGGATTTACTTTTTGATATATCATCATTAACTTGGGGCATTGGAGGTTGAATTCATCCAAGTATTTATTTCTGAATTTATTTTACGGTTATGGTCCTTGGATGCTCTCAAAAGGTTAACGCTTGAGTTTCAGGACTAGTTTTCTGTTGTGATAGTACTATGCTATTCTGAGTGATGCCAAGACAGAAGTCATATTCTCAATAAACTAGCTGATTCAATTGTTTGTAGTGATTATTAACCAAAATGATATACAGAGCTGAATACTTGGACTTAAAAATAGTAGTACGGGGAAGACGAATCTATAAAACTTGTAGGTGTATAAAACAAAAAGAGGCAGTTCTCAATGTACTTGGTATCAACAAGGTCATGATAAATCTAATTCTACTGGCTGTCATAAAGGAAAAGCCATTGATTGCTACAATAAGGGACTTAATTCTCCATGTAAATGTGCAAAAATTTAAATTTCAAATTCTGGAGTTATCATAATTGTGATCGAGGATCCAAAGCTATGGCTGGAGGATGGCAGTGGCCTGATTATTCACTGTATTTGTGAAAATTGCTACTCAACAGCCTAGAGTCACGGGAAATATGTGAAGTTGCGTAACTGTTTTTTTTTCTTACTTTAACTTCTAGCTAGTTTGAAAGATTACCATTTGAGAAGCTGAAATGAATCGAATTTAGTTGTGAAAATACATCACTATGCCAGCAGCAACACTTGGATATGCATAAGGTCCCTCTTTTCTTATTCCCCCTACTGTGGTTGATGCTTGACAGGCTTTGGGAGATGTTGTGCTGAACCATAGATGTGCTCAGAAACAGGTAAATTGAACTCATCCTGTGCACAGTAGTTATATACAGCAACCATCAGTGATATGACATATCCATGGTACATAGCAGGATAGTATATCCACTTCTTTTTGCCCTGTTGTTAATTACTTTTATGAATCAAGTCTAGCGAGCTTTGACTCTAATATCCACATAACTCGATAAGTACTGCCCTATCTTTGGTGAATCTTGAATATGTAAAAGGAGACTGCATCTACCAAAAAATTCAGCTGCATGTATCTTTGGCTCCTCATAATATGCTTTCATCTATCCTCAAAAAGAATTTGACATTAGAATTGTGACTATAAAAGTTGATGTTTCTGGCTAGCAGAGTAATGCTTATCAGTCCTAATGTAAAATCACTTGGATGATATAGACCTAATACTAGACAGTAAAGTACAGCCATGACACAGACTCATTTTCTTGGTTTATCTTAATGTCATAATTAAATCGACCTACTTAAAATATGAACTTTTGAGAGCAGTGCCATGGTTTTCTTTTTCTCTTTTGACAAGTGAGAAATTCCACATCATGGTATATTTGTTTAATATGCTCACAGAGTTCTAATGGTGTCTGGAATATCTTTGGAGGCAAGCTAGCATGGGGACCTGAAGCAATTGTTTGTGATGATCCAAATTTCCAGGGCCGTGGAAACCCATCCAACGGTATGTAAAGGATCTATAAATATGGAGCATGTGATTGATTTCTGTTACATAATTGTTGGTCTGGGATGGGGAAAAGAAAGAAATGAAAAAGAAAAGAAAAGAAATGAGGAAGTTCAATTCATGCAGTTTACTGCGTTTTTAGTGTTGAATGACGCCCATCAAGGGTTATTTTACTTGGCCTGTATCCCTTAAAGTAGATGAAAGCTGAAATCACAGCACCTGTCGGTTCAATGCTTAATAGGAAATGATGACAACTGTAAACATTCATTGCGTAATATTAGTCCATGCTGTTGATATCTTTTTCTGTATTATTGCAGGTGATATATTCCATGCAGCACCGAACATTGATCACTCACAGGTATTCGTTCGAAAGGATATCAAAGGGTGGTTGAATTGGCTTCGAAATGACATTGGTTATGATGGCTGGCGGCTTGACTTTGTGAGGTGAGTTAAATCTATAATTTGTTGTGTAGTTGGACCTCTCTGGAGCTGCATTATCTGGTGCTTACATCTTTTTCACAAACTGAACTGAGCTTTCGTGTTTCCCTTGATAAGAACTGCATGCACTTGAACGAGGTATTTTTTTATATGTGAAACATAAGACTTACATATTTGAAATTCCATGAACAGAGGTTTCTCGGGTGCGTATGTGAAAGAATACATTGAAGCTTCAAATCCAGTTTTTTCTATTGGCGAATATTGGGATAGCTTGTCATACGAGGGTGGTAACTTATGCTACAACCAAGGTACATGAATGGAAGATCTTACTTTCTGTTCTGAGTGAGTGCCCTAGGAATGTACATCTTTAAATTATTTCCCCTGGTTTTCTGAAGGAAAAAAAAATTGATACGTCAAAGTTTACTGCATCAACCTGCATATATTCACTATCAGAAGAGTCTATTTTAAACTCATCACATATTTATAATATTAGGGTCTCTAAGTACTTAATGGTAATATTTATCAGATTGTTGAAAGAGGTACTTACATGTAAGCAAGTTAAAACTCAGATGTTCCTTTTTCAGAAGAGATATGACTATCTCTACATTGCTGGGGAACAGCTCAACATTGTATCCTTATTGATACTAGTTAAACCTTAATTTCATTGTAATTTTGAGCTGGTACGTTTTCCAATGTTTTTGTGTTGAAATCAGAGAAGTTGGAGTAGTTGCTTGTATGATAATCAGATTTGTTATATGTCAGATGCTCATAGGCAGCGGATCATTAATTGGATCAATGCAACTGGTGGCACTTCATCAGCATTTGATGTCACAACGAAGGTACACGGTTTTTCTGCAAATTTTTCATGAAAGCTCTGCATGAGCTGCAACTTATTAAAAATTTATTAACTTTAGTTAAAGATTTTAGAAGCATGAGTGTCAGTAGAAAAGATAGGGAGACAAGGCTAAGGCTATGACTCTAGAATCTAATAATAGTTGAAATAACAGAAAAAAAGAAATTTTACCAAATACAGTTTCCACTCTTCTCAGCCTTTGATGATGTTTCTAGAATGACTTTTTCTAAATGTAAAACGAACCCCAGCTGCACCTCTGAATGACACGACGCTGATGTGTTCTCATGCAGGGTATTCTTCATTCTGCATTGCATAACCAGTATTGGAGGCTGATAGATCCTCAAGGAAAACCATCTGGTGTACTCGGTTGGTGGCCCTCACGTGCTGTTACTTTTCTGGAGAACCATGATACTGGATCAACACAGGTTTGACTTCCTTCATTTATCATTTCTACAATAGCTTAGCTTGCTGAACAAGCATTACTACAACAAACTCTTTCACTCCGTCTTTTTTCCATAGGGACATTGGCCATTTCCACGAGATAAGCTAATGCAGGGATACGCGTACATTCTAACACATCCTGGAACGGTAGACAATCTTTTTCACTATATAAATTGACCAAATCAGTAGATGAAATTGAAATGTTGGAGACCTTCCTGTGCTTAACTAAGTATAAGTTCATTAACTTTGTTGCTGCGCATACAAAGGTTTATGTATTTTTTTTCAGATTAAATTGAGTTGAACTGGGATGAGCTGGACTTTTTTTACGAGACATTAAGTGTCTGAACATTAAGCTAGCTGAAGTGAACTTCTTTTTTATGTGAGAAAAAATAGCTGAACTGAAAATTATAATTTTTTATAAATTTTAATCCGAAAAGAACTTAGGGTTGGACAATCTGTTGGTTCTTGAACTTACTTCAGTGAACTACATTCCAGGGAAAGTAACTGCTTTCACTCTTTTGCAGCCTGTGGTGTTTTATGACCACTTCTATGATTTTGGCATCCATGATGTGATCACCGAGTTAATCGAGGCTCGTAGACGAGCTGGGATTCACTGTCGAAGCTCTATCAAGATATTCCATGCCAGCAACGATGGCTATGTGGCACATATTGGCGATTCTCTTGTAATGAAACTTGGGCAATATGATTGGAACCCATCAAAAGAAAATCGGCTGGATGGCAGCTGGCAGAAGTTTGTAGATAAAGGATCAGATTATCAAATCTGGCTGAAGCAATGAACCTTATCAATCAAGCAACAAATCAGGTATCATAATTTTACAGTTTCCAGTGTTATACACAAGTTACCATACATAGACAGATCTTACATTCTACATATTACATTTTGAACGACAAACTTTGTCAGTGAGAACTGGAAATCTTGAAAGCATATCTACAGATCGTTTCTTTTTTTCTTTTCATCTCCTGTTTCTGCCATCTTCAACTGTTTTTCACTGTATGGAAATAGTTTTGCTCTGTTAGAAAAAATTATCAAAAGCATTCCAACTGTGGAACAGGATCAGTTTGGTCCTGGACAGGAATGCCCGATAATTTCTATGGTCAATTATGCTGTACAAGCCTATATCATATGTTCGTCGAAAGTACATATAACTGGCTGGAACCTGGAATCGATTTGATTCGGTTCTTCCCTCCCCTTGTGCTGCCCAGGAAAAGAGAGTTTAAAGAATAAAATTTGCACTTTCAAGTAGAGTTTCATGCATGCCATTTTCTTCCAATGTTTCATTATCTTAGGAAATTCTTTGTGCCTAACTTTATCAAAGGCTATGGCTTTAGATATATATATATATATGATAAAAGCATTTATTATTTCGTGTGGTCAAATCAAATAAAATGATATTAAAACATAATCTTATCGATATTTTTAATAATAGAAAATTACTGTATTTACTGTTTTGTACTGTAACTGATTCGGTTCATTCGAAGATGATGTTTATTATTACAACAAAAATTTTAATTTATTTAGTTACTTTTAAATTCAATTTAAGAATTAAATGAGGTGGAAAGAATAATGGACTCGGGGTCGGTAATCAAGCCCGGCCCGGCCCAATCGGAACCTCATCCAAACCTCCCAAGTTCGGACCCAAACCTCAGCCACGGAGCCAAACCACAAGTCCTTCTGCTTCAATCTTTGCTCTCAGCTTCATCAAAAAGCGTACCTCATTTTACTGCTCTGATAGTCTTTCTTTCTCCAACGCTCCTCCCGCTGTCCGAAAATTCACCCACGCGCCGATCAAAGCGGAAGATTTTCACCCAATTCTCGCCGCTGCTCGACACTTCATTCTGTGATCAGCCATTTTAAGTGTCCGAGTAAGTCCACGTTGCTTGCTTGCATACACTTTACAAAGCCCTAAATTTTCTGACGCTACTTGGAGTGGTAGGTGATGAGAAACTGCTGGGTCGTGCAGATTTGTTCCTTTAGATGGTTTTTTTGCTCGTTGGTTTCTGCTTAGTTTTTTTTTTTTTTTTTTTTTTGAGCTGGTTTTGGTAACTCGGGGTTTCATTTAGGGGTGTAATTCCGCTCTCTTGGGAGCTGTGCGCGATTTTTAAGAGGTGATGTGTTGGATGTTGATGAATTGTTTGGAGGGGTGGTGGGGTGGGGTGATTTGAGGACTGATGCTGGTTTTAGGGTTTGTAGGTGGACTCAGTTGCAGAAAAAAATTCCCAAATTTGGAGTTTTCGGGTTTGGTAGAGCTCTGGAAGTGTTGGAATCGGAGCTTAGGGCTCTTATTGGTTCCTAATTATCACTGATGATTTTCAATTTAATTGGCTTTAATTAGTGTTGTTATCTTGGGATGATTTCTTTTTTGTTTTGTTTTTGAAGGGATCACTTAAAGAAGATTGCTTTAGTTAATGTTTTGAAATCTTCCTTGCTGGGCACTTGGGACTTCGATTCCAAAATAATTGCCATTTAGTGGACTGTGATCTGAAAATGAATCAGACAAAGTTGTTTAGTTTGACCTAGTTTTTCTAGCTGGTTGTATATCAAAATATCCTGACCTCTCAACAATCATATTCTGATTTTTACCTTTTTTATGCAGATCACAGCAACTATTTGATTCTGCATTTTCTATCATATTACTCGCAGAGTAAATCCTCGTTGCGGGATATGGTTGACATCTTAGGTTAAAAGCGAGTTCATTGATGGATGTCACGTAAAACAGGTGTAGCTCTCATAAAACCATCACATCTGCCGAGGAAATCATTGAAACAAACTAGCTGAGGAAGTCGAGTTAGAGTACTAGACAGATTTGAGTTCTCAATTGCCTATTCCGTGAGGTGCAGCGCCACCTTATAATCTTTTGGTAATGCCACAGTCGCAACCATGGCAGCAGTCTGGTTTTAGTGAAATGCAGCTCTTGCGACAGCTGCAAGAAATGCAGAGGCAACAGCAATTTCAGTCCTTTGCTGATATGCGACAGCACTCAGCCATTTCGAAAAATGTTGAAGGGGTTCAATTTAGTCCTGTCATTAATGGAACACCAGTTCATAGCACTTCCAACATGTTTACGAACTGGGGGCAGCATGGTGGCACTCCATCATTACAAGGAATGTCGCAATTAGTCTCTGCACAAAACCACCGCACTGCCTCTGATGGTGAAGCGATTCAACAATATGATGGATCTTCGCTTGATTCTCCCATGGCCAGTGGAGGAAGTAATTTGAATCAGATTTATCTCCAAGGGATTCCCAATGAACATAGCTCCATGCAAGAGCAGCCAGTGGCTCATTCATTGGGTTTTACTCACTCTTTTTCTGGCGGACAAAATTTAGATTCTTTAAAGCAGGCCCTTGCATCAAAACATGATTATTCGAGGAGTAATGTTTATGGCCAAGATCATCAAAAATTCAGTGAAGACAACACTTTTGGTACCTTTGAACAGGCGAGCATTTTGCAAAAGAACGCAATGGCTTATGAGATCAATGACAACGAACAGGGTGGTTGGCTTAATAACCAGCTAGATAATAAATCAATGCACATTAGCCTTTCACAGGGATCTGCAACCTTAGATCCATTGGAAGAAAAAATATTGTTCAGCATGGATGATAACCTATGGGACATTTCGTCCGGAAAGTGTACTGAAATAGGCACAGGAAACCCTGGGAATGCACTCGGGAGCTGGAGTGCCCTTATGCAGTCTGCTTTGGCAGAAACATCCAGTAGTGATACCGGTATGCAAGAAGAGTGGAGTGGTTTAACTTTTCAGAATACAGATCCGTCGGCTGATAATCAAACCTCCAATTTTGTTGAGAGTTTGCATCAGCAAGCTGTATGTGTAGATAACAGTCTGCAGCATGCTCCGGCTCTGAGTGTGACCGAGTACCAGTATCTGAATAGTTCTTGTATGAATTTTCCTGGGTTCCATCAACCAATCACGAATAGTCAATCGGAACAAGACAGGTCGTTGCACTCTTCCCATGAACGGCGATTTTCTAAAACTGGAAGCGGGTTAGAAAGTAACCATCAACAATCACCACCAACTGTGGGTAAGCCACAATCTCAAGTTATGACCCAAGCAAAACTTGGATGGGCTAGTCCAAACTATGGACATGGAGAAAGTAATTCAACTCAACTGCACCTGTCCTCAGTTGATCATCAGACGAATAATACTGATTTTTGGTGTGCACAGAAAGCCCAATCTGGAACAAGTAGCACATTAGTTAGCAACAATGTCAGGATGAATAATTTTTCTTGTGGACCTGACTCTGGAACCTCCTTGGTTAGTGTTGAAACTCAAAATCAAGAAAACAACCAGCTTGCTTATGCATATCAGACAAACAATGGTGATGCGCTGAGAGACAATGTCAGAATGGTTAATCAACATGTATCTAGTAACACTCCTCAAGCATTGGATGGATCCTATATGCAGTCAAATTCAAATGCTATGGAGCTATCCAGTCTAGGTAGATCTGAAACATATATGACCAATGCTGTAGATAACTCCATGATCTTTCAGGCATCAAACATGGGTGCACAGAGAAGGTACTTAAAAATTCAAGAAACCCAATGCATCAGCCATTGGTTAAAAAGAGATAATTATTTGATGCAGATTTTGTTTTGAATGAAATCGTGTAACGATTATAACGAATTAAGAGAACTATGTCGAATTCCTGTGTGTTGCACGTCTTTGATGGTTTGATTTTCTTTTGCAGTCAAAATGTGCTCCATCTATTCCAGAATATCAACCAGTCAAGGGTGGAAGGCTCCTCCTTGGTACATGGTACCTCGATATCTCAAGGAAAAAAAACTATGAGTAGTGCTGCATCCGAAGCTCAGTATCATAAACAGTCCACCTCTCAGGGTTCCAGTTTACTGCCCACTCCTCCATCCCAGAGGTTCCCAAATCATGACATTATGCATTCCTCTCCAAATTCTTGGCAAAAAGTAAGTTATTTGCTTTTGGAATGTTCCGTTTTTGAGTTTCCTTCTTGACTGGTTTTACTATTTCTGTTCATCAAATCATTTGTGAATCAAATGAAAATGTAAATGTAATTATCCAGTTAGGGTAAAAATATATATATTAACATCTAAACTTTATTTTACAGAGTGCCCCTCCAGTAACTTCTTCATCTATTCCACATCAGAGTAACCTCCAGTGGCAACAAATTTCAAGGTCCGCTGTTGGATCACACCCTATTCAGACAGCATTATACCCCGCAGCCACCAGATATGCAAATTCCATTGGCTCTCCGCATCAAAATACGCCTGGATCAACACATGCAAACCCCTTTACTCAGCAGTATACAGGTTTTGATGCCCAATCAGTTTCTCAGCCGTCTGTGGCGTCCAATTTGTCCCAGCGAGATGGATTTCCATCAAAGTTAGTAAATCAATGGACAGCTGTACCGATACAAAATCAATCCGCTGGTGCAAAATCTGAGATAGCTCGAGGCTTGGATTTGTCTAACAAACACATAGAAGGAATGATTGGTTCTCCTCAAAACCTTAATGAACAAGCAACAGAAAACATAAATTCCAGTGGATCATCTGCAAAGCTAGTCATAAAATACGAGGAAGAGAAATCCCAGCCGCATATATTGTCTGAGATACCTGTATCATTAAGTCAGCCTGCATCAGAAATGCAAGAATCAATGGAAAATCTAGGCGGATCTTCAGAAAACAACACTTCCATGAACCAGATGAATATTTTGTATGGGGATCAGGTGGAAACTATTTGGTCAACTAATGTTGTGGCTGATATGTCTGATCAGTGTCTGGCTGTTACACAACCAAATAAGCGTAAATCACCAACATGTGATCTTGTCCCTTGGCATAAAGAAGTGGTCAAATTTTCAGTAACTTTTCCTGATATCAGGTACGTTCCATTAGTAAGTGCCACATCTCTGGTGAAGTTTTCGTTACAAGCTAATGCAGAGCCTAGTCTATTTATTTGTATATGTTTTTCATATTTCTCTGATTTCATAAATGGGATCCTCGTAAAATAGACCCGTTTCAGATCCTTGGTTAAATATCTCATTATTTGTGTACAATCTTGATTTTACTCTTTCATTGCATTTATCTCCCTTGCTCAATTTTCTGGTGCATTCTGCTATTTCTTCTGGATACTACTCCCAGCTGCCACTCTGTGCTCTGTGGAGCTTGTTTTCTCTAGTTTTCATGAGATCTACTAATTTTGTAGAATGGACGAACGGGAGTGGGCACAAACAACAAATCGACTGATGGAGGTGATGTTTAGTTTTATATATTTGAAAAGTTTTGTATTAAATGATGCTAATATCAAATTTAATATCAGGTAGGAAATGAGACGGAGTTAAATACAGTTGGCCAGTCTCTTATCCGGCCTAGGAAAAGGCTTCTCTTGACTACACAGCTTATGCAGAAAGTGCTGCGCCCTGCACCCAGAGCCATTCTCTTCAAAGATGCTGCCTCAGCATATGAGAGTGTTGCGTATATTGTTGCTCGGTTGTCCACAGGCGATGCATGCAACATGAGCTCTGCACGTGTCAAAACCGACCTTGCTAATAAAAGTGACACGTGAGTTTTCCATTCGATTATTTGTAGTATACCATTATTTGGTAATCTTGTATTGGCACTCATTCGATTTTGTTCTGAAGTTTTTAAAATCATTTTGGTTTTTTTGTAATTTCTTAAGATAACGGTGACCTCAAGGCTCAAAATATGTTTTTCTGTTGCAACTTATTTGTTTCGTGTTGTCGGTCTTCCAGGGAGGAAAACACGAATATCAGCAGAGTGGTGCACAAGTTTAGCAAGCGAAGCAAGCAGTTGGAAAATGACTTACAGAGGTATGGAAATTTATATTAACACAATACAGCCATAGAATTTGTTCGACTTGAATACAATCTGATGAAATGATTTACCAATGCAGATTTGATAAGAGACCATCCCTTGTGGACATAACTGTCGAGTGCCAGGACTTGGAAAGGTTTTCTGTCATCAACCGGTTTGCCAAATTCCACTCGCGTGCTCAACCAAATCCATCTGAACCATTTTCTTCAGCTCCTCCAAAAATGTACCCTCAGAGATACGTGAGCGCTCTTCCAATGCCCAAGGACATACCCGATGTATTTCAATGTGTTTCACTTTAGACGAAAGAGACAGCCTAACTAACCCATTATCGGACCTTGTAGTCCCCTCAGTTCCCTATGCTCCCCATGTCCAGAACCGACGCTGGAGCTTCTACAAGACAGGCTTACATATTAATAACCTGGAGATTCAATGGGGAAAACAGGCTTTGGACTGCAGATGATGGATTTAAGGAAGAGTATTGATATCTTAGACCTCTCTACAAAATTTGCATTACATATATGTTGTTCCAAAAATATACATAACATTTTCAATATGTTACTGAAATTCTATTTCAGCCTCTGCAGGGTTATGTCAATTACTTGCATCCAAAAGCTTCACCAGGTTGTTCACAGATGCTGACTGTACACTCCTCCAGAAAGTCATAAATTGGTTGTGTCAAAACTACTCTCCAGCTTTCAAAAGAGGAAAGCAAATAGATAAACAGACAGACAGACATGTTAAAGTATGAATATATCTGAATCTTACATGACAAAGCACATCAGCAGCCACTCATAAGTGAGATATTGATCCTATGAAAATCTATTGAATGTGAAATGACTGTAACCAGTTTGTCCTATCCCCACTGGGTCAGCAGCATCTTTGTTGGTATAAAAGTAAGCTTTTGTTTTGGTACCAGGTTTACTGTGATTGGTTGACAGAAGAGGCCTGTGCTGTCTTTCTTGCTGGCCAATCACCAGCAGCTTTCTATGGTTCTTCTATATTACTCCTCATTTATTGCTTTTTTACTCTCTCCAGGACAAATTAGAAGCAAAATGAGAGTTTTAGAAGAAAAGAGAGTACTACAGGTTGACAAGTGCAGCAAACACTTCAATCTTCTTCTCACTGATGGAAAGTGTAACAAGGGCCAAAATCTGTGAGTGACATGCACCTGATCTTCTTGTGCTGTGGTATGTGGAAGTTAGGTTCTTTAGCTACTGTGGGATGCTTTTCTGACCTGTAAAACCAGAAAAAGTTAATGGATTTTTCAACCATGAGAAGCACAGTATGCCAATGAGGCTGCGAATCTGAGCTGCCTCACCTTCTTGGTATGAAAGGTCTATCGAAATATGGCATTGGTTGAGCCTTGGGGATGAGTTCTTTTCTCAGTCTCCTGATTTCTTCTTCCTCAGCCAGCTGCAGAAACCAGAAAAAAAAACATTGAAGCTTGATTCAGTTGTTAAGAAAGTTGCTGACAGTATGTGGTTGAAGAATACCTTCTGCTGCCTCTCAAGCTCCATCCTGTATTGCTCCAGTAAGCTCATCTTTTCTGCCACCTGAAATCAAACTCGGATAAATTCAGTTTTAGCAAATTCATTGTGCCTCAGGTATGAAGATGTGCAAAAAAGTCTGCAAGAAAAAAAAATGATTAGGTGCAGTGAAGGGTGAAACACCTGATGATCAAATTCAGCGCGCTCCACTGCCCTTACGTCGCTGTGAAGCTTCAGGTCAATGGGCCGTGTGCTCTCCTTCACCGGAGGTTTTACCAGGCACTGCAACGCAGAAAACATCCGTAAGCCAGCTTATAAAGGCTGAAACAAGTTAGATATATTTTGGCTCAGCTGCCTCACCTCAGGCTCATCAGTTGTCCAAGGAAGACCTTGGGCAATTGGAATCCTCATTCTCTCCTGTTCTTCCATCATATTCAGGATCTTGTTCATCAGCTCTTCTTCCTTCATCCTGCCCCGTTGCTGAAAAAATGGTCAACATATTGATTTCTGAAATGTTGTTTGCCTGGGATTCAAGGCATACCTCTGTCCGGAGCTTGAATGGTTTCTGATCGGTGACTCTCAGTTTCCGTCTACTTCCCCGGAATGATCCACAGGATTCAGTGCTCTGTACCCACATACATAAACATGATGATGAGATGGTCTGAGTGAAATGATCAGCAAATCAGGCACAAGATGATGCAAAAGTGAAACATGGAATCATACATTCCTTCTGCTCCTCCGGCCTCCACCACCAGCTCCGGTCGAAACACTGAAACTTCAAGACCATGGAAAACACCCATCAGCACAATCAAGCCCTAAAGCTACCTTAACAACAAGAAATGCAACACCAACCTCCCAAAGCTGGTGTCCAAGGAGGACCTTGAGTCCAACCCCAACTTCTCGGACGTCATACACAAATCAGATGGACAAAATGAAGACATTGTTTCATGTGACTCATCACACTCCTTGGGCAGCTGCATTCCTGGCAATGCCCAGTTCATCACTTTGCTGTTACTACTCATAAATTGCTTGTAGAAATCGATGCTTCCATCTTCTGCTCCCTTCTGCTGCTGCTGCTCATCACCATCTTCATCTTCGCCACTTTTCCTCCTCATTGACAGTAGATTCTCAAAAGCTTTAACCAAATGCATCACTCTCCCTGAACCAGACTCAGGCACACTCTCTCTAGCTTCCTCCATTAACTTATCGCGAGTTCGCTTCAATGTTGCACTGCTGAACTCACTCTCCTCCTCCTCCACCCCATCAACCCCTGGTCTAGGGTTTTCAGTCTGATCCCCACTTTCAAAGTTTCCATCTTTTTCCCCATAAGCTTCAGATCTCTGAATCTGAGCATCATCAGCCCCATCGCACCCACTTCCTTGCATCTCACAAAACGTCTCCTGCGAAGCTCTCAGACTCTCATACGCCACGCACATGCACTTCTTGGCGCCCTTCTCCTTGCACTTCCCACAAACCCTACTCCCTTTCCTCTTCGCGACAACGAATCTCCTCTCACGCATCAAGTTCCTCGGAGAGACCAAAACACTCGAATCTTTAATCCCCGACTTCACCACCGAACGCGATTTCGTCAAATTGGGATTCTCATTCTCGCCAACGTTAGACACTTCCAGAACCTTCGATCGAGAAATTCGAGGGCTTTTCCGTGGAGTGGATAACCCAGCGATCTTCGCACTCGGATCCATCGGAACTGCGTGCCTGGAAAGTCAAAAACAGTCGCCGGAGAACCGATTTCGAATTCCTCGTATTGAAGTGAAAGACTGGGATTTTAGTAGCGCGAGAAACGAACGAGAATCGGAATTGATTTGAATGAGTCTCAGGAGCGGAGTAGGGTTTTGGAGAGAGAAGAAAGAAATGGACCTCTTGAGGACGCTCTTTGTAACGGCTAGTTTTCGATCGCAGGGGCTGAATCTCGGCCGTCCGATTTGTTGAATTTTTGGACTTAATTGCAAATTATAAAATTCCAATACTTCCCCCCGTTAACGAAACAAATCTTAAAACGTCGTCGTCGTGGCTTTCCGGGATAAAGTCAAACAAACGACTCTGAATCTTTCTCTCTCTTCCTTGTAGGGCTTCGCTCTTCTCCAATGGCGTCTCACCACTGCCACCACCTCCCCCAACCGCTGCCGATCCCGGCCGCCATCTCTTCGTCCGTCACCTGCTACTGCACCTCCGCTCCACCAGCTCCTCCATCTTCAATTGATCCTCAGCTCCTCCAATCCCTCATTTCCCTTTTACAATCACCCCAAAACCCTAACCCTAAGCCAACCTGCCGCTGCGATCCGCACGCTAATTACGACACACAACATCAAACTTTGAACAAAGTTAGAAGCTTTGGTGGTCGCAAGCAGGTCCGCGACCTGCCGGCGGAAACTGTTTTGGTGTCCCTCGTGAATCGGATTGATGCGCTGGAATGGTCTCTGCGGCGACGTGATCCGTGTATGTATGGTTCGAGCTCGGTTAAAGAAGCTGCTGCGCGTGTCATCCAGGTGCATTTCAGGGCTTACCTTGTTCGCAGATCCAGATCGCTCCGGCACCTGAAGGACTTGGCCTTTATCAAATCAAGATTCAACGCGCTGAAGTCGTCAATATCTGACCAGGGTCGTTTTGATCCGGTTGTTGTGTCTCGCAGGACTGTGGAGTTTCTGTACAAGGTCGACTCCATTCAGGTACCCAGTTTCATGATTTTCAGCTGAATAGCTTATTTAAATTAGTTGTGCACTCTAGGTGTTTGTAAAAATGCAGTCATGGTAATGTAGATGAGTTTTTGATTTAGGATCGAGATCCGATGATTGTGAATGGGAAGAGGTCTCTTACTAGAGATTTGGTTGGATTTTTGGATTATATTGATGCGATTGCTGCAGAAAGGCATGGAGTGTTAACCGGGGCTGTGAAGAAAGTGAGTGTTGTTCAGACTCGAAGTGGTAGCGAAAAACCTTGGGGTTTGAGATCGGATCGGAGAGGAGTGGGGAGAGTTGTTATTGAAACACTGAGAGGCCAGGTTGAAGATGAGGACATAGATGCAGAGGTTGTAAGTAGCAGTGAGGAGGAAATCCCATATGTTTCGCCGCATTTCATAAACAAGAAAAGCTTTGGAATTGGAAACGGGAGATCGGGTGACAAGCATGGGGCTCAAGTTAGAGGAAAGAAAAATGTGAGCTTTGCGGATGATGGCAGAAATAGGAATGTGATCAAAATCCGTGAACCAAACTCAAAGCCCAATGCTGGAAGTAGCAGTGCCGGTGATTTAAAAGAGATTTTGGAATCACTTAGGAAGAAAGTGGAGGGAATGGAGGCCGAATTGGCAAGTAGAGCTCAGGATGTCGATGAAGAGGAAAGTGAGGGCGGAGCCTCAGCTCAAACCAGTGATGGTGAAAACCATGGAACAATTTCAGCTTTAGAGACTGGTCATAAAATTATAAATCAACATCCGAGAGACGATGACGATGAAGAGTTCACTTTCCCTGCTCCAGAGCTTGTCAAAACCAAAGCTGAACTCGGAAACAGGTGTCTCAAGATCAAATCCTGAAGATCAATCAGCAGTTAGAAATTACCCGCAACCCTTCATTTACATGTTCGTTACAGGTAACTCTATCTAGATTTTGATTATTATTGGTGATGCTTTCATTTTTCATGAAACATTTGTCAGTTGTAGCTGAAGTTTTCTGGGTGGTTTGGTGGGTTGTTGCCCTTTGATGTCGCCAGCAGTGGCTCTAACGTTGCCTTCTTGTAATGTAACCTTAACCATGTCAGTTTCAACTTCTTTGAATGTCTATATTTTTCTCTCAGTTCGCTGTTTTACTGTAAAATCATTCCAGTTCAAACGCAGCGTTTAAAGTGAATTCGTAGTATAACGCAGCGTTTAAAGTGAATTCGTAGTACAACGCAGCGTCTAAGTTGAATTAATTATAAAACGCAGCGTTTAAACTGGATTGGTAGGCCTTCGCCAAGCGTACGTCATCAGCCGCTCTATCAACAATACCAAAAAACTGCGCGCCGACGCCGCTGTGTCTGGTCTCCTCACCGCCATCTAACTCGAGTCGAATTTCGTCACAACTTATGCGGCCTGTAATTTGTTTGATAAAGTGCTGGAAAGGTTGGTTTTTTTGTGTGTAATTTGATAGTCAGGGTGGTTGTGAGAAATGGGTGGTCGGTTGATGCAGTTAAGGTGTTTGTTGAAATGCTGGAGAGGGTTTATGAGTGCTGGCCTGATGAAATACCCTTTTTTCGTACCCTTTTTTCTGTTAAGGCCAGGTGTGCTTTTAGCAAGAATTTAGGCAAAGGCGGAAAGGGTGAGAGATGGCATTAATGAAATAGGGTTGAGAAAAGCGCCAGATCAAGGTTTGATTGCAGTCAGAAGCTGAAAAATCCCTATTTCATTGAAGAAATGTTGCTCATATGGACCTGAACTCCAGAAGAAAACAAGCAGATTTGGCGCGACATTGATGATGTACCCCTAATTCCCTATTGCCAGCATGAGAGCCTTCAGCATCATAAGCCGAGAAAATAGGAGCCTACAGAACCAGAGAGTTGTTGACATCATTCATTGATGGAGGTACTCGTGGTGTTTTGTTATTTGGACATGAATCTTTGTGATTGTGCAGGAAGGTTGCAATGTTGTGGCTCCACTAATTTATCCCCAGGTACTTTTTTTATCTGTACCGTTTTGCTTTGTGCTGTCTGGTGTGAGGTTGAAAGCTGTTAAAGAATAATGTTCCATCAAATTCCAAATATTAGTCTGGCTTGCAATTTATGTATCTAATTTCATCGATAAAATTTAATGGTTTGAGATGCAGTTCATCAATATCATATTACGGCTGCATTGAAGAAGCATGTTGAACTCTGAATTTTTAAATACTTAGAACATGTCCACCCCCCAGGAGGATGTTGTACTTGCAGTCTTGTACAGCTTTTGTATATATTAATTTTAGAATTTTCATTCACCTGTCAGCCATTAAAGTCGGTGGAATCTAATACAACTAAGAAACAAGATATGAATGGAGCTGGTGGACATTTAACAGCCGCTAAGTACTGATCTGCTGTGGCTGTATTCCTAACTTTTGTGCTGCAGAGATGTTTAACATTTCTCAATCTATTCTACGTGAAGGCGACAAAGTGTTTTACTTAAATGGACCTACGAGTATAAATGAAGCTTAAGCATACATGTAAAGTGGACCTACGGCTATGCTTGAACTGCATTGTATCACTTGAGCCAAGTACAGTTTTATTTTTTTTGCTGGATAATCGGAAAATTTTTATCTTCTGAAATACAAATATATGAACAGTGAAATCAGTTGATGGATACTTCACTGACTTGCAATCAATTATATAATTACAGGTTTGCTGTACAGGAGCTGAAATCTCGCTCAGATCATGCTAAACATATTTTCCTGACTTACAATGCTGGTTGAAGGAGAGATCAGAAGTGTAAAGTGGAATGTTGACATCCCATCAGCTGGAAAAACGAGTACATCTATAAATCATTCTGCAGTGAGTACTCTCTCCAGAAATCATAATGTGTCGGTGGATGCAAGTAAATTGTTGCCCCAGGCAAATGCGCTTTTGATACTATGCTGGAAACTTTTCCGCATCAGAACTGTTGTTGGATTGAATAACTTTCCCCAGTGTCGGTTCGCAGTACTTTCCTCCCATTGGGATAGTTACTTATGAGTTACTCAAGTTGACCATTACAAGTTTATGGCAACAATGGCCTCTTATCAAAACTCAGGATGTTAGATTAACCTTTTATTTTTGATATCTACCATCATGTAGTGTGAACTCATTCTGAGTACAATATTGTAAGGTACATTTTCAATGAAGTTTTGACTTGGGCATCATGAAATCCTGCAAGTAAAAACAACTGAAATATACCTTTTGTACCTACAGGTTCAGATTACATATGCATTGAAGCAATAGATCAATTCCTTGGAACCATGCTTGGCTATTTATCTACTTAAATCCATTACAAACTTGGAGCTTGGCAAAGCTACGAATTAATGAAGGCCACAGCCCCACATGACCCTCCTCAAATCCCATGTGCACCGCCACCATCAGTTTACAAAGGAGCCAGAGAACAACCCCATTTCTGGGGTTTCTTGATTTCTTTAAGTTATGAGATTCACAATGCCATATCAGACAAAGGCCTCTTTGAGAGTTGGGATCTGGGTGATTAGTTCCATATCAAGATGATAGCCTCAGTTGGGTGCATAAAATAAGTGCAAATCATCAAAACAAGAAAAAAAAAATCTCAAATCATCAAACTAATCAAAGTGGGGCACCATGATGATAGGAACAACAACAATTCAATTAAATTTAAAAGAAAAAGGAAAAAAGCCCTCTCAAACTTAAAGGTCAAATCTTTCCCAATATTCTCTCTCCTCATTCCCAAATCTCATTCTCTATCCAACAACACGGTTTCTGAGTCATCATCGGCTTGTACGAACGTTGAATGGAAATCGATTGCTGAGGAAAGAAAAGCCATCAATCGGACCGCCGAGCGATCGAAAATCCATCCACAAAAAAAGGTCTCAATTTTTCCCCCAATAATAAAAACCCAAATTTTCTCTCTCTCCTCCTTACAATTCCAATCCTCGTTGGTCGGCCTCTTTGTGTTTCTCGCTCCTCCTGCAAGTGCAAGGCTGTTCGAATTTCATGCAAGGAGACATACCCACCGACCCCATTTGATCCATTTGTCCAATTTGAGTCCAAAGTTTCGATCTTGGCTTTGGGTGCTGCTGCTGTTTGAGGCGGCCAATGCTGTTTCTGATCATTGATTTGAAGCTACAAAAACAACAACAACAAGAAGAAAGTTGTCAGAGATCTGAGTTTGAATCTGGGCAGGCCGCTTATTAGCGGATCTGATGGTGGTATTGCCGAAGGATGATTTGAAATCGTTGCTGGTTTTTTGTTGGAGGAGGTTTGGATTTGGTTCTAGGGAGAATAGAATTGCTAGGAAGGATTTGGTTGAGAAGGGGAGCTATGCAGCTTCACTTCTCGCCTAGCATGAGAAGCATCACAATATCGAGCAACAATCATACTAGTATTAACAATGGCTTTATTGACTTGATGAAGATCAAGGTCGCAGCTCGTCACATTTCTTACAGGACCTTCCTCCACACCATCCTCATTTTAGCCTTATTGTTGCCTTTTGTTTTCATACTTACCGCCATTGTTACCCTTGAAGGTGTCAACAACTGTTCATCACTTGGTACCTATTCTTTCATCACTTGTTCCGTATCTCTCTAAATGTTCCGCTCATTCGCATTTTTCCTTCCCATTGTCCCCGTTCGTTGTCATGAAGTGCATTGAATTTGATTGAACTTTTCTGTCGATGGATAAATGTATAGCTGAAAGGAGAGCCTTTCGATGAGGATCGCTGCTTTGTTGTTTTCATTAGATTTAATCTGAATGAGAAAAATTGGGTTGTATGATAATGAGTTTTAGTATTTTAGCTGCCGGATTTATAAATCTAACGAGTTGTTGTGATCTTTTCGTTGATGCAGATTGTTTGGGGAGAAGATTAGGACCTAGACTTCTTGGTAGGGGAGTAGGTTCAGGAGTAAGTATCCTTCTCTCATTTTTTTCAGGGATCCAGCTTTTAAAATTTGAATGTTATGATTTTGCCGGGGTAGTGTTTGCGAGTATTCAGGAGTAGTGTTTTCAGGGATTCTGATGACATTGACTTAATTTGCAGGAAAGATTAGTTAGGGAGTTTCACAAGATAATTGATGACGTAAAAGATGAAGAGATCCCCGATGGTTTGAAGATTCCGGAATCATTCAATCAACTGGTATCAGATATGAATACCTATCGGTATGACGCCAAGACATTCGCTTTCCTTTTGAAAGGAATGGTATGTGCCACGTGCTTCTGCATTTAATTTGCGAGGGATAAGATGTTAACTCAACCATCGTAATTGTGAATTCTGCTACAATCTTATTTTAACCGAACCACGTAAAACAACGGAATACCCTTATTTTGAAGAAAACTTCTGACAGAACCTCAACTACGTTTGTTAATCTTTTCCTACTGTCAGAGTTATATTTTGGTTCGGCGTCTTCTCATGATGCGATAGATACACTATGTATCAGGGTGTTAGAACTTAGAAGTCCCGGACTAAAGAGATTCACATATTCTGAATGCCACCGGTGTGAAATAAATTTCTATTTTTTATATATTATGCTGCGGTGCTTTTTCGATATCAGAGCTCGTTCGTGTTTTGTTATGTGAATATTAGTATCTCTTAGACCATAAATGTTCTTCGGCTCACTTGACCTAAAGCTGAAATTCGTTGAATGCTGGGTATCATGTGGTTGAGATTTTTTTTTTATGTTCATTGTTTTGCAGATGGAGAAATTTGAACGAGATATCAGAGAATCAAAATTCGCAGAGCTGATGAACAAGCACTTTGCAGCTACTGCTATTCCAAAAGGCCTTCATTGTCTTTCATTGCGCTTAACTGATGAATACTCGTCTAATGCACATGCAAGAAAGCAGCTACCCTCTCCAGAACTGCTTCCTATACTTTCCGACAACTCATACCACCACTTTGTCCTTTCGACAGATAACATTCTGGCAGCATCAGTCGTGGTCAATTCTGCCATAAGTTCTTCGTTGAACCCTGAAAAGATTGTCTTTCATGTGATCACCGATAAGAAAACATATGCCGGGATGCACTCATGGTTTGCGCTGAACCCGGTCGCTCCGACCATTTTAGAAGTTAAAGGACTTCATCAGTTTGACTGGTTGACAAGAGAAAATGTTCCCGTTCTCGAAGCTGTTGAGAACCATTACGGGATTCGGAATTACTATCATGGTAATCACATTGCTGGAGCCAATCTCAGCGATATTACCGCCCCATACGTATTTGCTTCAAAATTGCAGTCTCGGAGTCCAAAATACATTTCCCTGCTCAATCACATCAGGATATATTTACCCGAGGTAATTTTATCGTTTCTTCAGACCTTACTCAGAATTTCATTTTGTCGTCATTTCAACATATTGATGATGATTCGTCTGTGCGTTATGAACAGCTCTTCCCAAATCTTGACAAGATAGTTTTCTTGGATGATGATGTTGTGATACAAGGCGATCTATCTCTGCTATGGGCCATTGATCTCGAGGGTAAAGTTAACGGAGCTGTCGAGACTTGTAAAGGTGAAGATGAGTGGGTAATGTCCAAGCGGTTCAAGAACTATTTCAATTTTTCCCATCCTCTGATAGCAAAGAACTTGGATCCTGATGATTGCGCTTGGGCTTATGGGATGAACATTTTCGATTTACGCGCTTGGAGGATGACAAATATTAAAGATACTTATCATACTTGGGTGAAGGAGGTAAATACTCGATCGCTTTATTTAATTTTTTTCATACTCATCTCTCAACTTCCATCTTACTTACGATTAAGTTTCGAATCATTTCCCAGAACTTGAAGTCAAACATGACAATGTGGAAACTTGGAACTCTTCCACCGGCATTGATAGCCTTCAAAGGACATGTCCATCCCCTCGACCCGTCGTGGCATTTACTGGGTTTGGGGTACCAAAGTAAAACTAGCAGTCAAGATGTGAAAAAGGCAGCTGTTATACACTACAACGGCCAGTCAAAGCCATGGCTCGAGATAGGGTTCGAGCATCTCAGACCTTTTTGGACAAAATATGTCAACTATTCAAATGATTTTGTGCGGAACTGCCACATTTTGGACTCATAATTGTTCAGTTAGAGAAGCCACGAGACGGTAAAGACACCTACCTTATACAGTTCCTGCCATGGAAGCCCAGCTAGAATTTACAAGCAGAAATGACACACGTCCAAAATTGGGCGAGAAGTCGGAGAAGAGAGACTTTACCATTACTAGCACCTTGGCAAGATTCACTCTTGCAAGATGTACCATAGCCTTTCCGAAATTTATGGCAGGAAACTATGGCCAAGGTGCCGGTTACTTGAAAAGTCCTGCGGATCAGAGCCCCATAAATGCGGAAGGGGCCTAGCTGGTGTACCCCTAGGCATGGTTTTTGATCTTGAATTTATGCTGTTAGCAATTTTCCAATTCTTTAGCCATTGATACATACATACCAGTGGCCATTTTCTAGGTGTAAAACGTTAAGATGATTTTGACACAGGCCGGCCTCATTTCAGACAATGAACATATGATGGTATTGTTTTGTAAGGCTACTGAGGAACTTCCTAAATGTTCTTTCCTTGACCATAAACTTTGGCCCATTTGACTTCATTTTTTTCAGGTTGAAATTTTCAAAGTATTGAGGATTTTATCACATTCTAGTGTAAACACTTCCTATGGACTCAAATGAAACATTCCACAAAATTGGGGGCCAACATCCTGATTCAAGTGCCTCAATACCATAAGAGAGTTAAGGAATGAGATAAAGACTAAATGACAAATCACCATGTCCATTTTTCTCCATAGAAATAGCAAATGTTAGGAACAAGAAGCTGCCTACCTACAGAGAACAAAAATGGAATCCCCCATTCATTTTGTAACACAATAGGATAGAATAAAGAGAGAGAGAGAGAGAGAGAGAGAGGTTAGCGTGTTCTTCTTGAAACAACCTCCAGGCTCCAACTCCTACCAATTTCACAGACTCCCTTTGGCCTGCTCCTGAATCGCAGAAAAGATTCAATCTTTTCATCTGGGTCATCCCCAAATCTAATCTCTGATCAGCACATCTATCAAAGGACAGTGAGATGATCAAGGTTAGAAAGTTCAATTTGTCTTCCATTGATTCTCTTTTTTGCTGTTGTTAGGGTGATTAGTGTTTGGATTTGGGATTCTGAATCAACTTTCAGATGATGTTTTACCTGGTCATGTTTTGTTTCTTGACCTTTTCAAGGGTCAAGGCTACCTGGCCATAGGACATGTTCAGCCATAACTTTGATGTCTGGTTGTGACTGCTCTACTTGTCTTTATATTCGAATTCAACCCTGCCTGCAGGATGTCTGAGAATCTGACATGTGATTGAGGATTCAGTTGTGCTTGAAGAGTTACTTGTTACAAAAATCTGAGGAAGAACATCCAGGAAAAGAGTGTTTGATTTTGGTTGATTTTTCTCCATTGTTGGTGAAAAAAGATGTCTTCCGTGCAAGATCAGTTTGAGATCAAGTTCAGATTGGCTGATGGTTCTGATATTGGCCCCACAAGTTACTCAGCAGCCACAAATGTTTCAACCTTGAAGGAAAGCATCATTGCTCAGTGGCCAAAAGGTACGTCAAAATGTACAAACTTTCAGATGGGTTTGTTTTCGATGAAGTTGTTTAATTTCGTCGAATAGTTTACAGTTCTTTGTCCTAGTGGCATTCTAGTTTTCTGTCGGGGTACAAGAGATATCTCTAGTATCATATTTTACAGTTAAGAGTCTCAAGATGATATGTATAATGGCCAGAGAAGGAGAATGGACCGAGGACTGTGAAAGACGTCAAGCTAATAAGCGCTGGAAGAGTATTGGAGAACAACAGGACTGTGGGAGAATGCAAGTCCCCATTATACGACATTCCTGAAGGAATTACAACTATGCACGTCGTCATCCAGCAACCTTTAGCTGAAAAAGGTATGCAGACCCTCATTTTCGGGACTATTTTATTTTTTCAGAAGAATATATTTTGGAGGTTGTTCGATTTTGAAGTTAGGTGTAACAGCTCATTCATGGATGAATAATAAACATAAAAAAAGTTGTCTGTGGACTAATGATCATCAGCCAGTGGAACTTAAAAAAGGAGCAACAGCTCTAGATAGTTGCGTAAATAATTCCTGCTTAACCTATTTGAATAATGCTAGTTTCTTATGTAGAAATTAGCTGAAATGGTTCATCCTTGGTAACTAAAGATTGTCATATAGGATGTCGGATAACTTTGTTTCTTCTGATTGTGTACAGAAAAGAAAGCCAACGACCCAAAGATGAACAGATGTCTGTGTACAATATTATAAACTTGCAGGCCAGATTAGCGTGTAACGCGTCGAATTGCGAGTGGATTTTTTGCAATGTCTATATAACAGCTCATTGCTTGGCAATTTTGTCTGGCTTTTAAGTGTGGAGCCCTGAAGTTGGAGATGGTAAAGCTTGGATGGAGTTGTGGCAACTGATGTTTGGTTCCTGGGTTTCTTCTGTTTCGTCTTCCTGTGCTGAATACTAGAGTATCAAATCTTTGACAGGGTTGCTTTTGTTACATTGTGCTGCTGTTGTACATGAATTTTTACATAAATATTTACACAGGAATGGACATTTTCAGCTGTTGGAGCAACATATTGTCATTCCAAAACCTAAATAGGCATTCAAATGAGGAAACTTGTAATATTTATCCAGTTCAAAAAGGATACAAGACCACTGGAACTGGATCAACTGCCAAGAGGCATTGCGTGAACAAGAAGCAATGGCTTACTACATACTCTTTGTATAACAGAGACCTCAGGGTTCCAGGCAGTTGGGGAGATTTCAGTTTGTGTAGTTTTTACCTGCATGTGGTTGAAGAAGAAATATATATCCAACTTTGGGGCAGAGCTAGTGGAGAGGTTTTGAGGAGGAAATTACCTTTTTGGCTTTTGGTTTAGTTCCTGCTAAAGATTTCTTCTGGATGGAGATGACAGTCTCAAAGGCACCTACCAAGGCCAAAACCTTGCTCTTCCTGGTTCTTACCAGCCTGCTTGCGGTTTCCTCAATTACTTTGTTGAACAGAACTTGAACATTTTTCTTTCCACCTATACTTGGACGTCTTAAGAGAAAACTTTCTGAACTGTTTTTCTGGACATCAGCACGACCAGTAATATCTCTTTTCTTCAAGCTTCGTGGTTTGATTTTGGCGGTCTCTCTGATCAATGTACTGCTCCTCACTCTGAGTTTACTTGGTCTATGGTTTTCAGATTCAGGGTCAACTGCCTTACCCTTCCTAAGACATGATGTGGATGCATCTTCTGCAGCAACTTTTGGTTCAGACTCCCCGAGCGATTTTTTAAGACGGGATGGCGCATATGTAATCCTTGATCTGACGGTGGATTTGGAGGTTGATGGATGAGCTGGAGGGAGTAAAGATCTGCTGCTGGCAACTTTGATTTTGGCATTCGCCAGTGATTCCCTCTCAGGTGACATCTTGTTGGCATCCGCAGTGTCTTCCTGGACCTGGACACCTTGATCATAAGGGTCCTTTGCTTCCACCTTGGTACTTTTGATCTGTCTCCTCACAGAGGATACTACTCTTACGGTTCTGACCTTTTTGGTAACTGTGTTTTCTTCCCCACTTACAGAAGGCCTGGAAGATGGAGAAACTGTAGTAGGTTTACCTACTTTCTTTGCATCCAGTTTGGAAGTGCTGAACTTTTCCGCTGCCTGATTGTCATCACTTGTCCTGCTGCGTGAGCCACTTGAAGGATTGACTGGAGATGGTGGCTTCAAGGTTGAATGATTAAGGGAGGATGATGGCTTCTTTGTCAAAATCTTAGGCTTGGGAGTTTTGGTATTATTTTTGGAATTCTCCAAACTGTCATCATCCTTTTTATGAGTTTCCAGGTTCAAACTCTCACTGCCTTCCGATCCCTTTTTTTCAGGTGCAATATTGCTTCCTTCTATACTATTCATCTCATCTGCATTCTTACTGCCTTCAATGTTATTCTCAGCAATGCACGAGTTTAGATCACATTTCTGTGCTGTTTCTGTGTCTAAACGTTTATGCTCATAGAAATGCTTCCTTCCATCAATACTCTTCCTCCCTTCTACGCTCTTCCTTCCATCAAGACTTTTTCTCCCTTCAAAAGACTTTCTGACATCTAAACTCTTCCTCTTTTCAGCATTCGAGCCTATAGAAATAGGGGACGGTGACCTCAACAATGGCTTTACTTTTGAGAAAGTACTTGACTTCTTGGACAAATTCAAATCTTTAATATCTATTGAAGCCTCTTCAGCCGGCACTATGACATTTTCAGAAGCCACTGAAATTTCCTGTTTCACCTTCTCTTCGCTAGGTGAAGTGGTTTTTGTGCCATCTGAAGTGCTCATATCTGAAGAGGCTTGTTCAGTATGCACATCAACATGTTCAGAAGCGGTCTCCCTAGTCTCCCTACTGGAAGACAGGATTTTGGGATCAGCTGCAGGCTTTGGCTTGACCACAACAGTCTTCTTAATAACAGCAGTAGCTCCACTTTCATTTGTATGTAGGATATCACGACCATTCCCAGTGACAGGTTTGCGCCAGGGACGGCTTTCCTTTGCTTCATTCACATGTGCTTCTGGTTTCCCATGTTTACAAATTTCATGACAGGATCCAGTAGACGCTCGAAGATAGTTCGGAATACCTTTATCACTAGAAATTGAAGATCTTAGAGATTCAAAAGATCTTCTTTTATCACCTGCTCTAGACTTGATCACCGGTGAAGCTGGTGGCACGCGTGTGGTCTCCTCAGCCATGGCAGACTGAATGTACACAAAACTGAATCGAACATGTGGGAAGAAAATCAAATGAATAGTCTCCAACAGTAAACTAGACAGCAGAGATCAGTAAGTCCAAGCATGATGACTTGACAAAAGGATCAAACCTACTCGAAAGATACATGATACAAGGATCAAATCAGACGAGGAAGCTCTATGGAGAAGCATAGCACAACACCAGCTCTCAGCGCAACTAAATAACTCCTCAATGCCAAAAAACCCGATACAGAAGCCAACAATAGCCGAAGAATATAGCCTACCATACACAAAGTCTATACACAAATCACGCCCACTGAAGATCGAAATAGCATCGGAAGAGAGACCATGTGATCAAGAAACATCCATCCATTTCCAGAAAGAAGAAAAAATTGTACAAAAATGCAGAAAAATCACAAAATTCATATCATAGATGATCCAGAGACTTCATCCATTTGTTCATATTTTCACAAACCAAATCCATCAAAAGCGCACATATTTCTATCAAAGTCAAACAACCCTACACAAAATCATTAACGCAAACCAGTCCGATCAAACCTAATCAAAATGCACAGAGAAGCAGTAGACGATTTGATACTCGCAGCTGAGTGCGTACCTCAGCGGCGCGCAGTGACGGTGGAGAATCCGATCGATGAAATGAGAAGATGAATCGCACGACGCAGTGGATCGAAAATCTGATGATGAGGTGGATGATGGCGTCGATTTTGTTGAATTTAATAATTATTTTCTTTTTGTTTTTACTTGTTGAAAATTGTGAAAAATTATTGGCTGGCGGTGCCGATGGGACCCACCTGGAATATGCTGTTTAGTTTTTCTTACGGGTTGTTAGATTCCCGTCGCTAATTAATTAGTTATTACTTAATAAGATCAGATTCATTTATTTTTTCCTTTGAGGTTTTTTTTTGTTGCTAAAAGAAGCCTTCCCGTCGCTAATTTATTTTTATTTTTTCATGATCAATCAATTAAAAAAAGAAGCTGGATACACCAGCGCAAAATAAGGATGTAGAGAAGCTTCTACCAGGCTTGAGAGGGAACCTTCCTCTGAAAATAAGGACAACATAAACAAGATTGTAGGACCCCAAAAAAGCCTCTTAATATTTTCAAAGATAATAATAAGGATGCAGAGAAGCTTCTACCAGGAATGCAGCTAGCTGATGGTTCACCAGAATACCAGCTAAGGAAGCTGGTGAAGTCTTGTAGATCTGTCCACAATGCCAGCCGAGCTAATAATGTTACTTCAAATCTACGCGTAAATGCAGTCCACAGCCTTGTATTTCCTTGTTGTATTAACAAGGTACTGTAAATGTGTGTGCTGCCAAGATTCTAAATGCATCATCTTCTGCGGCCTGATACTGTTTTCTTTACAGCTCCAACTGAGACTAAAAACTGGTCCAGGGATGAGAGGGTTTTCATGTCATCCGGAGGGAAGTAACTGGCAGCCTTGCCCATGATTGATGTGAAGAGGAGAGCGAAAGAGGGCCTCGTAATATAACGCTCTCCTAACACCTCATCAAGGAACCCGAATGCTGCTAAGAAATCTGACCTGCTTGCATTTATTGGAGCGGAGAAATGAGCAGGAATTATTCTTGTGAATTTCCAGTCTCGTGCGATACTGTCAATCCAATCCCGCACCTGAAATACATTAAAAAAACATCAAGGTAAATTATATCGATAAATTTTACAGAACCAGATGTACAGACATATTCGATCTCTTAATTGAATTTCCCAAAATTGTGTATCACCTTTTCAGGAACTTTACTGAACACCAGTGTCTTCACAATGGGAGAAACGATCAACTTCTGCGACATCTGTGTAAAACTAGCATGTGGTTCCAGCAGATTTGACGGACCAAGAAATAATATTTGCAGAACCATTCTTTCCCACCCTGCGCAGAAGAACATACTGATTATAACCTCCCAATAGATTTTCATGTTTATGGAACCAAACTTGAAAAAATGCGAAAAGGGCTGAATTCGAAATTTGCATAGTTAACTGTTTAACTGATAAGTCATACCGACCTTTTTGGCGGTTCATTTTATTATCGACCACAGGTTCTTGAGGGACATCCTTTCCTTTACTAAGAATTCTGACAGCCAGACCATTTTTCGCAGATGCCAACAACGATTCCTTGCTTATACAATCAGGAGGCTGCCGAGGCACAAATATTACGGCATCGGTGATCAGCAGTGTTCTCGAACGCTTATGGTAGAATGCTACTTCCACATAAGGCCCAATTCCTGTTTATCCCGACCAAAATTTTCAGTTCCTGGTTTCTACTAGTATTTAACCAGATCAGATTTAAGCTGACGCACTTATATAAACTAACCTACTTCTGGTGAGCTCAAAACTTTTTGCTCGATCTCATCAGCCCACGGGGTTGATAAATCTTCATCTTGCAAGGTTTTTGCACGAAAAATGCCGAAAAACTCAAGAGGTAAGTTTAGGGGCCAGCTCCATTGTCGTGGCGCCACCCATATTTGAGCACGTGGAAATTTTCTAGAAAACGGTCCGACGAATATCTTGTGCTCATAGGCAAATGTCGGCAAGACAATATATTCTACCGGAGCTCCCAATTCCTTCACCAACTGTCAAGATAAAATAACCGTCCGTGTTACAAGAGTTGTAAGCTTACGCAAAACAAACAAAAACCATCGAGCTTCTAATCATAGAACCAACACCAGCTTACACAAAGCACCGCCAGCAAATGAGCTGTGAACTCGATAAAATAAAGACTATGCGGAGCTAAATACTTATATTGTTGCCGCCTTTCAATATTGACGCAAGGAATTTAGACTACATTTTTTTTTAGTAACAAAGAGAATCAAACATGCGAAAGTAGATTAAATCAACCACTCGACGCAGCTCCACCACACTGACCTGAATGCATTCCTTAGTTGGAGCTATAGGAGCATGAACCCAAAGTCCCCCGGACTTGAGCTTGACGACAGTCATCCTAATGTTCGTTGAGACGCTGCTGAAGCCTAACGCCTGTTCTTGCTCAAACAACCATATTGTCCCCTTCACGGCCTACATCACAGAACTATATCAGATAGATACTCAGAAAAAGCGCCAACATGCTCCAAATTTTTCCACAACCAGCAACAATCAGAGATACCAGATTTAAATGAAACTACCAAATTGAAAAAATGAGTGAGCTACTGCAGACTCCAATTTGGGGTTGGAACATGTTACCTCAACCCTAATCGTGCTCCTATTGAGAAAAGGGCCAAGAGGGAAAGGGAAGCCAGTAATGTTGAAATAAAATCTATCTCCAGGACTGGCGGCGGCGGCGGTGGAGGAAGTTGAAGAAGCACCAACCACCAAGCGAACAAGATCCTTCCTTTTGGACTCACTCCTGGTCGGACACACCTGCAAACCAAAACCCTTCAACGATTGACCTAGAAACGTCGATTTGGAGATGGGGTTTCGGAGAAGACAGGATTTGGGGCTGGACAGGGAAACGGCCGCCGCCATGTTTTGAAACCTAATCTACCAAAATAATGAACAAGGCTTGGAAATGGCTGCTGCCACCAGTGCATCGGATTGCGCAGTTTGAGCGGAGGGATGGATTTGAAGAAGGGGTCGAGTTCGTGACACGTGGCGGTGGAGTTTGGAAATTGGATGGTCCTACGTGGCAATGGGAAGGAAGCTCGGAGAAGTTGAGATAGGGTGAAATGAATGGTTTAGTTCTCTTTGTGGATCTTTCAACAAGTTGGGTTTTTGGATTTGTTGTGGTTGCTGAACTTCATTGCCGGAATTTTGGTCGGCGTGTCCATGATTGGACCACATGAGCTTATGAAGATCAAAGCTTTGTTCCACTTATTTTGCTCATTTGAGCTCTTAGCTAGACACTATATGATCAATCATTTTGATGTCATTGATGGATGTAAGTTTTAAACACCACATGCATCATCTATCAACACCACATTTCTTGCTCTGATTCATCAGAAATCGAATCATACTCGTTTGACGTTTTTTTATCATTAGATCACGCACTGATGGACAGAGTAAATTTTTTCTACACAAGCTAAATGATAAATCGTAGCTTGTTCTCCTCTCCTCCAACAATCATTCAATGAAGAAACAAATGTCTCCAAGAGCTCTTCCTCCCTCTTAAGTGTCTCCTTGCATATATTCGAGTCTCTTCCAAATGCTTTGTCCATCTCAAAGCTCCCAAACACGCAACGCAAGTAGTAAGAAGCATGTGGGAGTCCTTAATTTACATATCTTCTTTCCATATCTTCCTCTTTGTCCCCTCTCAATCACTTGCCTTGTCATTATCCATTAGGTCACGAGAAGATGTTACCATAAAATTAAGGACTTGAGTGCAAGGAGTATATAGCTGATAACGATGATGATAATTAATGTTGGTAGGAATGTTGGTCGGCTAATGATGTAGGGACTTGATCATAAAACTTTGTTAATGTTGTACCTAAACATGTTTGCATTGTTACCCGATTCAAGCAAGGTAAATCTCAACCTCAATGATTGGATTAGATTGGATGCAGTAAAAGTTCATCTCAAATATGTTCATCAATAATCTCTCGTTTTGGACTTGGTTGAATTTGGGTCCCCATGTGTGCAAGCTGGCGTGTCTCAGACTTTGAAAACCCTAATAATGTAGTCCCAACTTGCAAAGTAGGGTAACAGTACCTTAATATTGAGAAAAAGACTTCACTGAAAATATACCAAGTTCAATATCCAATCAGAAAGTCGATCCGAACCGTCGTTGATCATAAGATATTTGATAGACTTATTTATTAAGCAATCACAATCACCTCTCACAATTAATATGAGACAAAATTGGGTGTTACATAAAAGCTCCATCATTTCGATATATCCGACCACATCCTCATATGATTCAAAAGTTTAAGGTCAAGAGTTATTACTTTTGTAATCTAATATATCATAGCAAATTATCATTCGAACAAGTGATGTATGATAATTCTTCAAGTATATATCTCTGATACATTATCATTTCACGTACCTCCCCCTGGTCCCTAGCCCGGCTAAGGGAGGAATGTCTAGGCGGATAGGGTAATAATGGCTAGGGTAAAACCTCGTCCTATTTTGCAAGATCTCTTGTCTTCACGCTCACATCTATTTTCAAACTCTGGTTCATTATGAGTGCACATTTCATGTGGCTTCTTGCCGCTACGCGACACATATCACACCCTTCACTCTCATCATCGTTAGGTATCCTCCAAAAACCCTAAACCCCACATCCGATCAACGTGTACAAACCCATGCTTGCAAAGTATACATACACAAGACCCATCTAGGGTTCATTTCAGTGTTTGTTTCAATCTTTGCTAGTCTCTTCAGACGTGTGGATTCACATTTCAATTCAAGAAAAACAAACTAGCCCCATTAATACCGACCTCTCTTTTGTTGTTAATTTCCTTCTCTTAGTCAATCAAAGCGTAGTTCAGTGATAAAAGATACGTCAAACATTTCAGCAACTAGATTTTGATTCCAGAATGGAATAGAATATTATGGTGTGAGGTTTGTGTAGAATAGGAAAAAAAAAAAAAAAATCCTGCTCTTACAATTATAGTGATACACATGTAAATGTATTAGGCTTAACCTAATAGTGCACCATCCTTCTATTTTATCATATAATTACCTAATCTAATCTTTAATTTTGTGTGCACCTTTCATCTGAATTTCTAACTTTTCCTTCAATATAAAGTGCCCTTCAAATCAAACTCTTTTTGATTGATATTCATATGTAAAGAGTGAAATTGGGCATGCAAGCTTCTGTCGCATTATAATTGACTGTATTTGAGTTGGGCATCGGATCAGAGCTTGATTGCCTGCCATTCATTTGTTCGATTTCATGAAGTGAGATTTAATGAGACGTATATAAAGCTTCTTCTTCACAAGTAACCTAGCTAGCTTTTTTGTAGTTTTGCTTCGTTACTTCTTTCTTATTCCTCAGGCTCTCACCTTCCTCCCATGGTTACCCTCCCTCACCTCCAACAATGCCCTACTCCATTTCCAGCTCTCCCTTTTCCCTCTCCAGGTCAGCCCTAACCCTGAACCCTAGGGCTGCGTTACAATCAGGTTGATTTCTTGCTTATTAGGGTTTTCATGCGCAGGTGGTGGGTTGCCCTGTTCGCCGGCCGGAAGGAGAAAAACTCCGTCACGGACGATAAGAATGATGAAAGCTGCAGCAAGAGCGACAAGCTCAACAGCAGCATGTACAACAATCTATGGGGCCAGGACGATAGTCCGGTGTACAGCTCCATAGAGTGCTACGCTTGCACGCAAGTGACCGCTCCGGCGTTCCACTCCACGAGCTGCGACCAAGTCAACGCCCCGGAATGGGAAGCCTGCGCCGGCTCGTCTCTCGTCCCGATCCACACTCGGACCATCTCGAAACAACACCTACCGGGCATCACGCGGTTCAAAGCCATCACACCCACCGCTCGCAGGCCCGCATGGACCGCCGTGGGTCAGTTCGGGCCTGTGCTCGATCCGAGGAGCAAGCGGGTCCAGTTATGGAACCGAGCTTTCCTCCTCGCTCGAGGCGTGGCCATTGCTATTGACCCGCTTTTTTTCTACTCTCTTTCCGTCGGCCGCGGAGGCGCGCCGTGCCTGTACATGGACGGCGCGCTAGCCGCCATATTGACCGTCCTACGGACGGGAGTTGATTTTTTTCATCTATGGCATCTCTGGCTGCAGTTCAGGCTCGCTTATGTCTCGCGCGAGTCGCTGGTGGTCGGGTGCGGGAAGCTGGTCTGGGACGCGCGAGCCATCGCTTCTCATTACCTCAGGTCCGCTAAAGGCTTCTGGTTCGACCTCTTCGTCATCCTCCCAGTTCCTCAGGTATCCATGCCACGTGTCCAATCCTCGTACAATGACCAAACTACCCTCACCTCGTCAGCTTCCTCAAAAATGATTAAACTGATAATTGGGAGGGTCCCATACACCAGCTTACACAACATTTTAATGAACTTGTCTTGTATCGATAATCAGTGAGTTTGCATGTGAGGTGGTGAAGTGTCCTGCATTTAGGACGCGAGTCCTACCCCACACCACCTGCATATGAACCCACACTGAGCTGGATGTATTCGCCATGCTGCTAAAAATGACTGTTGTGATTTCAGGTTGTGTTTTGGCTGATCGTGCCGAGATTAATCAGAGATGAGCAGATCAAGCTGATCATGACGATGCTCCTACTCATATTCCTGTTCCAGTTCCTGCCCAAGATCTACCACAGTCTGTGCCTCATGAGAAGAATGCAGAAGGTCACAGGCTACATTTTCGGCACCATTTGGTGGGGCTTCGCTCTCAACCTCATCGCTTACCTGATGGCCTCTCATGCAAGTCCTCTGATCACAGACCCGTTTGATAAAAACAAGGTCAACTTATCTGACTGATTATCTGCTTAACTCGCACAGGTGGCCGGGGGATGCTGGTACATGCTGGCGATCCAGAGAGTGGCGTCGTGCCTGAGGCAGCAATGTGAAAGGAAGGCAATGTGTAACCTGACATTGTCGTGCACGGAAGAAGTGTGTTACCAGTTCTTGCAGCCACAGGACACCATTGGTAACCCTTGCGGAGGGAACTATACCCTTACTAGAAAGCCGCTGTGCTTGGACGTCACCGGGCCTTTTAACTATGGGATATATAAGTGGGCACTTCCTGTTATTTCTAGCAATTCTGTAGCAGTTAAAATCCTCTATCCCATTTTCTGGGGCCTGATGACTCTCAGGTATGATGATGCTTGAAATTGAAACCCCATCTAGAGTTCAGTTTCATGCTTTCTTTTCCAGGAAGGTGATGGAGATTTGTGTTTTTCTGCAGCACATTTGGGAATGATCTTGAGCCCACAAGTCATTGGCTGGAAGTGATCTTCAGTATCATCATCGTCCTGGCCGGGCTGATGCTCTTCACTCTGTTGATCGGAAACATTCAGGTTTCATTTTCAAGATGAACATTACTTCAGTGTTGGAAGCAGCCTTAGAAATGGAATCCAGTGATGTAGGTTATGTGCCTCTGTGTAGGTATTCTTGCATGCTGTGATGGCGAAGAAGCGGAAAATGCAGCTGAGATGCCGAGACATGGAGTGGTGGATGAGGAGGAGGCAACTGCCGTCTAAACTGAGGCAGAGGGTTAGGCAGTTTGAGAGGCAGAGATGGGTTGTCATGGGTGGGGATGATGAGATGGAGATGATCAAGGACTTGCCCGAGGGACTCCGGCGCGACATTAAACGGTTTCTTTGCCGCCACTTGATCAGAAAGGTATACATAAACTTCCATTATGCCCACAATCTGAGACAAGACTTGGGAGTTCTTGAGTAACACAATTGACTTGAATTTATACCCGGCCCTTGAAGGTTCCCCTTTTCCATGACCTGGATGATCTGATCATTGACAACATTTGCGACCGAGTGAAGCCTTTATACTTCTCAAAAGATGAAAAGGTATCCCTCGGACCCAAATGTTCAGGTTCATTAGTGCTGGTATGATCGCATCCCATCGTTAAATAAATGTTATGACACGGTGCCTTTGGTTTTCTGGATCAGATAATCAGAGAAGGAGATCCGGTGCAACGGATGATTTTCATAATGAGAGGGAAGGTCAAGAGCAGCCAGAACCTGAGCAGAGGCATAGTAGCAACTAGCATATTAGAATCAGGGGGTTTCCTTGGCGATGAACTCCTGTCCTGGTGCCTAAGGCGTCCTTTCATCGACAGGCTTCCAGCCTCATCAGCTACATTTGTCTGCACTGAACCCATCGAAGCCTTCAGCCTTGAAGCCAAGCATCTGAGATACGTAACTGATCATTTCAGATACAAATTCGCTAATGAGAGGCTGAAGAGGACCGCTAGATACTATTCATCCAACTGGAGGACTTGGGCCGCTGTGAACATACAATTGGCTTGGCGGCGCTATATGATGAGGACTCGCGGTCCGGTGATTCATGCCGCTAATGAGAATGGGGCTTCGGACCGGAGGCTGAGGCAGTGTGCTGCTATGTTCATGTCTCTCAGGCCTCATGATCATCTCGAGTAAAAATGCAACAGGTTCCCCTACACAGCTCTCCTCGTTTGCAGGATGATTAAGCTGTCCCATTGATTCCAATAAGCATCCATCTTCCAATGGCCATGTATTACTTTTATCGAAAATTGGCCCAAGAAATTACAGGAAGCTAAAACCTGAACTGAACTTTGGATCAGTCGAGTTTGCTAGGTCAATCACACATTGACCACAAGATGCTGCAGTCCAATACTCAGCCCTTACCTCATCCTTCAGCTTCACCTTCTCTCCTTCTCGCCGCGCGTCCCACACTCTCCAATAACCCCTTGAGCATCTCCTCGAAGACTCCACTTATGACCACCAAAAATCTGAACTCGGATTTGCTTCACCAGTTCAAGCTGATGCATTTATGGAGCGCCTACAGCATCTGCTCTTACTGTCTCTGCCTCAACACCTTTTCATCACCGGAATCGACGTCAATTTCACGACAATATCGCTGTTGCTCAAAATCGAATTCACCGGAATTTCTAGGGTTTCGGTTGACGCATGGATAAGTTAAGCGGTTATGATAATGCTCTTGCCTGCTACTTGAAACAATTAAACGCAGCGTTTTAAGTCATAACTCGACCCTTGAATCTAAGATGACCACATTGTTGTAGATAGCACACCACAGCTTGCGTCTACGATTGACACGTCAGCAAGAATTTTCTGATCTACGGTGAGAAATCGATCATTCGTCACCGCTCCGTAACTAAAGAATACATCAAGGCTTCAGCGTTGATATCGAGTCTTTCCAGTGAGATTGATTTCTCTCGACATCACAATTTTCGCAGAAATTAGCTTGTTTTGGGCAAAGGTTCGTACTTTGATAGTAATGGGATCTGGGTCGTTTGAATTATGCTTCAGTTTCTACTATTAGGGTGTTGTGGATGCTTTGTGAAGGGTTTTTTTAGTGGCTGGGGTGGTGTGGGTTTCTAGGGTTTTGAGAGGCTGTGATCGAGTTGAGCAGGTTGCTGATTGGGTATTTATCAGATTTAACATGCCATTGATTGGTCGATTATTGTGAACGGTTGTATAAATTTTCGATCCTAGGGTTTGGTTAATGGCAATTATGATTGGATTTGTTACATGGAGGAGATTGGTGATCTGGTCAAAGTGAATATGATGATGCTAAGGGATTCAGAATGATTGTACTTTGATTCATTTGTGGCTGTTTTATTTGTTAAGAGTGTTTCTTTTTGTTGTATGATGTAGCTTGCAGGTGTTTGATGCTCTGAAACTTTGGCTTGCAGGAGCTCACATTGATACTTGTGGGACAGATTTGTGGGATGACATCTAGGCGCAATGTCCAGTACGTTCCCCTATCTGTTGACGACGATGACTACTACAGCAGTGGGAATAAACAGCATGATCCGCGATTTGACTATACTCCTAAATCATTTGATAAGATTCCATGGAAGTCTATAGGTCTCGCGCTGTTTCTCCTCTTCTTTGGCTCGTTGCTTCTCTTCCTTTCCTTCTTTATATACACTGGTCACATGGGAGGAGATCACAGTCAGGCCACGGGCCTTCTGTTTTTGGGATTCCTTACTTTTCTGCCGGGTATGTATCTAATTTGATTCTGGTTTTTAGTATCGATGCTTCCCTTTGGTTGATTTCCATTGAATGGTCTGAATTTATGATTAGTTGCAGGAGGATTATGATTTTTGGATATATTTTACCTGGCTAGTAAGAATCTTTGGTTCTATGTGTTGGTTTTTAAGTTAGTCTGCAGACTTCATTACTTGTTTGATTGCCTATTTCACTTTGTTATAAAACTTAATTTGGATTGAGTTCGGGTAGAGTCATGCCCAGTTGTCTGGATTGACCTGTTGTTTTGAAGTATTGCCATAAGTTCTTGCGCATCTGATAATTGAGAATCTCCCTTTGAAGTTTGCTCTATTAATGAAGTCTAAACTTATTGTGTCCTCTAACCTGTTGATGGGCTGTGAATAAAACTTACAGTTCCCTGGTGTCCCAGTCTGACATTATTGCCCACTGTGTAATGATTCGTCGAGTCTTCTTCCCTCCCTTGCAACAGCTTAATTGATTCACTAGAGTTCTCTTTTTACCCTCTTCTTATTGTAAGGGGCATGACTTAAAGTTATAAGAGACTGAAAAGGAAAGAGATATATATGCATACCTGATTCTCTTATAAGTCTCGACAATAACTGTTTCATGTGGCGTAAGTGTTGAAGATTTTGGAATTTTAAGCAATGTAATCAAGTTGGAACGGAATCAGTTAAATTGTGGCTAGATATGTTAATGGTACTGACATCCCTGATGTTTGGAAAAATTGTTGAAACTCCAATTCCTGCTAGCCTTATGGTATAAACATTTTTGATGCGGAAAGAATCCTCTTGGAGCTGTCTAGTGAAGTTCATATATATTAATGTCAAAGTAAATTTCTTGCATTTGATGTCTCCATGGCGTGTGTGGTTAGTCAAGGGCATCGTAGTATTCAGTGTTTGTTACTAGAGTGGTAATTAATTTCTAATAGGTGCAAGTCATCATCTAGCTAAGATCCTTTCATATGTTCACATTCCATGATAGCATCAATTTAGTAATCTTAGTAAAATTTAAGCACACAGAAACGGAGGTGGTATTTTTTTGCTGGTACCATCCATTCGTTTTCTGGTGCCCATTCTCAAACATGAAGTGTACGATCGACAAGGTGAATACATGTGAAACAATTGAAGAACACATCATTTATTGATAAGATTTGCAATTAGCGCCGCCTGTTTGTCGTGCCTATTTTGATGAGGAAGACAAAAGGTTTTATCACTCGTGACATGTTCCTTGTTAGCTTGCGTGTGGATTTCATTTTTCACTTCTTGTCTATAAGTTATTGCTTTGACGGAATGTTGTGTTATGTCAAGTTGTTTGTGAAACTTGTCAAGTTTGCCTTTGAATGCGAATGAAGGGACATTTACTAGGGTGGCTTCTCTTCCAAGGGAGATGAATGTGGTTTCGAACCCTCAACTAAGAAAAATATATATTTCGCATCCTTTTTTGAAAGTTTCAGTTAATGCTCAAAGTTACAATTTAATCGTTTTGGTGACAACACTTGTAATATTTTCAATTTGATCCAAACTATTAGCGGCGTCACATTAGAGATGAACTCCATCTGACTTGTTAGAGAACTGGAAATGCTTTTTATGTTGTCTAAATTAGCAGCTATTAAAGAGGGTTTACACTGATTTATTAGCTGCTAAGTGAATTGTACTCTTCATGCTAGAGTATGATCTACACTCCCCATGCTCGGCGGGGCTTTAAGCAAGGGATATTGTTTTGCTAATCTAGCTGTTTTGATAAGAAATCTCCTGCTCGAATCAAGAAGCTTTTGGCTGCTGGCAGGGTTGTGGATTAGGTTATTATATTCATTTCGAGATTCTACTTTCTTTCCTGTTGTATGGTTCAACTCTTGGAAAGGCATTTGATGATCTCGATAAAAGTTTGTGTATAGACTATAGAGTCATGACATTCTTGAACTTTTAGTTTCATATCTACCCATTTGACGAGATTCTTAAATTTAGCTCTTTGACGTGGTTTCTCAGGCTAATTACTTGAGTGAAACATTCTTACTCTGTGTTCCCTGTTTTATATTCATGCCCAAGAATTGTGTGGATAGTTACGCCGCTTCCTATCACTGCACGATCATTATTCCAAACGATACGCGTGTGACTAAATTTCTCTATAATGTGCAGGATTTTACGAGACTCGGATTGCATACTACTCTTGGAGGGGTGCCAATGGCTTCAGATTCGCATCTATTCCTAGTTACTAGCGGTGAAGGACACTCTAATACAATGCTGCGGCCGCTTTCAGATTGGAGATACCCAGAATCCTCGTCTTTTGAAATCAGAAGCATCTTCGACTTCTGACTCAACTTTGTCCACTCATGTTCCATTTTCCATATGCAAAGGTAATGGTTGCAGTTTCAATAGCAAACAGCAGCTAGAGCAATTCAACAATTTTGGACGTGATTGCAAACGTTATTAAATTCCGGGGTTCATTACGGAACTTTTCAAACTACAGGATACGTAATTAGTAATAAACCCATGCTGGTCGACAAATACAAAGTACAAGGACCATACTATAATTTTAATAAAATTACGGGGTCAATTTGAGACTTTCTATATTTTGGGGATGAAATCGTAAATTCGGAAACTTGCTGGCCATTTAAGCGGCCGAAGCTCTCCTCAGCGCTGTACTAATTCCGCTGACAATTTCCATGTCTCAGTCCGACCAGGCGACCCAGCTTCGGTACATTTCGCCCTACATTTTATAATCCATAAAAAAGTCTTCTTTTTTAGGTTTTGAGGTACAAAAAGTTAATCCATTATGATGGTTTTTTGTGTGATTTTGTTCGAGCCAGCTTGAGTTCTGATCTGATGGAATCTTTGGTTGGGTTGGGATTGGAGTCTCTAGATTGTGTTGTGGGAGTTCTTTTGGGTGGTTGTTAGAAGGGTGAGTTGATAATTCTCAGAGGGTTTAATCTGAGTGGTGAATTGGGTCTAGGAGCTTTCTGGGCTGGTTATGTTTGTGCTCGAGGGTTTTGGATTCAGTTGTCAGCTCAGTGCTGTTTAAGTAGGTAATTTGGTGCCATTACTGTTGTGGTGTTGCTAGTTTATATTCAGAATTTGGAAATACATTTGAGTGATGTATTTAATTTGGTGATGTGCTATGTTAATTTGGTGATCTTAGTTTAATTTTCCGATTTAGAGTGGGTTTGTAGTCTTGATGACAATAATTACAAATCTTGAATTTGGTTTTTTCTTAATTGTTGCTTAGAAATATGGATGACTCATCCCAACGCGGAACAGCGGACAAGCTATTTCCAAGTTATAAACTAGGGAAAGCTATTGGCATTGGTTCATTTAGTAAGGTGAAAATAGCGGAGCATGTATTGACAGGGCACAAGGTCGCCATCAAGATCCTCAGCCGACGCAAAACAAAGAGCATGGGAGTGGATGAGAAAGGTAGTATTTATCCGTGATCTTATTTGAGTTCTTACTGTCAAAAAGCATGATTATCATATATTGGACTAGGGTCATATCGCAATTCGTGTCATCACGGTTATAGACTTATGCTGCTCGCAGTGTATCAAAAGTTTTTTTTTTTCTGTTTATCTATGCAGTGATGAGAGAAATCAAAATATTGAGATTATTTATGCATCCTCATATCATACGACTCTATGAGGTTGTAGAGACCCCAACTGATATTTATATGATTATGGAATATGTGAAGTGTGGTGAGTTGTTTGATTACATTGTTCAAAAGGGTCGGCTGCAAGAGGACGAAGCAAGAAAGCTCTTTCAGCAGGTGGAAATTTCATTTTTGTTACCTGTTTTTTTTGTTTTATGTTCTAGTTTTTTTATTTATAAAAAAGTAGAAGCTGAAGATGTTAAAGTATGTTCATTCACTGGGGAACAGATTATTTCTGGGGTAGATTACTGCCACAGGAACATGGTGGCCCATAGAGACCTGAAGCCTGAAAATTTGCTCTTGGATTCAGAAGGCAATGTGAAGATTGCTGACTTTGGCTTGAGCAATATCATGCGGGACGGCCATTTTCTGAAAACAAGTTGTGGAAGTCCAAATTATGCTGCGCCAGAGGTACCTTTGTCTTGTGTTTTCTAGCTATTGAAACACTTGACGGTAATGGGTTCTACTTCTATATAATGAGTAAACTGAAGTCCTTTTCAACCCTTGATGATCAAGAGCTTGCGTGTCATAAGCAGATTTTATCCGGTAAACTTTATGCTGGGCCTGAAGTGGATGTATGGAGCTGTGGTGTGATTCTGTATGCACTTTTATGTGGTACCCTTCCATTTGACGACGAAAACATAGCCAACTTGTTTAAGAAGATCAAGGTGATCATTTGACACACATTCATCTCACTTAGCATTCATTGTTAGGGTAAATAGTGTAACCATTCCGTCGTTTCCTTCTGAGAAAAAAATATATATAAGCATAACCACGCACGCCTGAGCATATCAAATTATATTCTGTCATCTTTAAGCATTTTCTGTCTGTACATGCTTTCGAACTTTGAAGTTTTTATGTTCATAACCTTAAATTAATAGGGTTATCAGACAAGAATAAATTCATTGATTGTGCAGCTTTATTTCTTTATTTTCAGAGTGGTACATATACACTTCCCACTCATTTGTCACCCGATGTCCGAGATTTGATCCCAAAGCTGCTGGTTGTTGATCCCCTGAAACGAATGACTATACCCCAAATTCGGCAACACCCATGGTTTCAGGATCGTCTTCCCTGCTACTTATTAGCCATGCCTCCCACTGACACATGGCAGCAAGTGATAAAGGTTTTATTATAATTATCTCAGGATTAATGAACTTGCCTGTTGTTGATTCTTTCTCACACAATCCGCTGATCATATGTGTACAGATTGATGAAGAGATTCTTCAGCAAGCGGTTGGGACGGGGTTTGATAGAATTCATCTAGTCGAATCTCTACGCAACCGAGTGCAAAATGATGTAAGCCATGCTTACACATTAATAAATTGATTAATAATTCAGTGTCCTGATATGAATGTAAAATATGAATACGGCATTTTTTTTCAGGGCACAGTGGCATACTATTTGCTGTTAGACAACCGCTTCAAACCTTCCAATGGCTATGTTGTAGCGGAATGTAAGAAAGCGAAGGTATCATTTTGGACATTACTCTATTAGAGTCATTTCTGCTACTAATGGCATACAATATGCTTTCTATGTACATGAGACGGATAAATGTTTGATTAACAAAATATGTGCTTTCAGCCGCCAGGCTCTGATTGCAACCCTCCAGCATCCCAAGTTTCTAGTCCAACAGTGGGGCATCATAATCTCACTGGATGTATTGACCATCAAAAGAAGAGTTTCAGGCCACCATTCCCTGCAGGAAAATGGGATCTTGGACTTCAGGTTTGTAAAGTTGCATATTTACTTTTACGCTCGAAAATTGACAGATCCAATGTGACTACGCAGCATGTCATCTTTTTATTTTTGGATATGTTTTTGTCCTCGCTGAATCAACCAATGTATAATTTATTGTCTCAATTTACTCCAACTTGTTTCTGCATGATGGTACGTTCCCTTATAATCTGTCATAATATTACATTTCAGTCTCGAGCTCATCCTCGTCAGATAATGACCGAAGTTCTCAAAGCATTACAAAAAATCAATGTGTGCTGGAAAAAAATTGGGCAGTACAACATGAAGTGCAGATGGGTCTGTATTGATGTAGGTTATCAGGGCGGCACGATGAATAGTGGTAGCAAGAAAGATGACATTGTTAGATCCCCAAATGTTGTCAAGTTCGAAATCCAGGTAATGTGTCTCTTACCTTTGAAGTATCTTCAGCACCTGTGAAAACATAATATGATTGTCCCAAGACTGCTTTGACCTTGCAGCTTTTCAAGACGCTTGATGACAGGTATGTGCTTGATCTGCAGAGGCTTCAAGGCCCTCAGTTGCTCTTCCTGGATCTGTGCTTTTCATTTTTGGCTCAGCTCCGAGTCCTCTGAAGCAACAAGATTTGGAAGTGCCATTAGTCATATGTAATTATGTAAATAACTGTCATGCTCACAAATCTGTTATGTTATCTGGTGGATTCAACTAGTTCTTTGCAGAAGCTTTCAGAGAAAATAGAAATACCTGGTTCACATTGAAATGTAGAAGCCCCTAAAGTTTGAGTCCATCTTTTTCAAGTACCCTTAAGTTGTAGCATGGCTTTTAATGGCCTAATTGACATGTCAGGGGTTCAGTGGCATGGGCAAGGATTACAGCAGGTTCTAGTTGGGTAATGTAATAGAAACATCATTTTTAGGACAGAAACATGTCACACAAAGTAGCATTGTTTAGGTAGAAACAAGGGATTCGGGTGCATAATAGGTCCTTGTGACAAAGCCACCCCTCAAAACAGAAAAGCAACAACACCAAGCGAAAAGAGAAATACAGAGACATGCCCCTGCCCTTATTTAGTAGGTTATGGAGACGGGGAGCACTTGATGAGCAGCTGCCATGGCAGTTTACTCATCATCATAGCTCTTGCGGTGGTGGTGTTGCTTGTGATGGTGGCGTTTCTCCTCCTTATCATCATCAGAATCGTTGCCACCCTGCCAACGATTGAATATACATGTTACCATAGATCTCATTGAAGAGAAAGTTTAATGAACATAAGAGTGATTGCTGGAAGTCCAAGTTGACAGCCAGATAACATTTGGTAGTGTAACCAAGAGATCAGAGGTTAAGACTCACCAAGTATTTAATCTACAACAATCCGTATGAAAAATCTATTTCCCACACATGGTATTAGCTTAATGACCACTGATTGGCTAACGAGTTCACTCATTGTTTTGCATCAAGCAACTCAGCCTGCAAGAGGCACTATACATACAATGTTCCTGATCCATCCAATTAGTGTCATCTAGCTTCACTCTTAAGTATAAAACACCCCCTCAAATTAGTGTCATCTATAACAATAATCGCTGCACCATTTCACAGATAGATCAACCCTTGTTCCCAGTATAAACAGCATTGTAACAAGCAACCAAAGTAAGATAGCTCCCAACATATGTATAAGTCTGTACTCTACTCATTCAGATTCAAACCTAAACCCTTTACCTCCAACTACTTACTATTTGCTGAATCTCCAATCAATCAATAACAAGCTCCTACCCCGCTCTAGCAATAATGCTAGTAATCACCATATCAGAGAAAAATAACACGAACATATCAGCAATAATCATCAACATGAGCAACACCAATCCATCAACCGAATGCACGAAAAGATAGCACATCTATCAAAAGCCTTACATATTTTTTGCGCCCATGTCCTTCTTCTCCTCCATACCCGTACTTGGGACGCTCTTCCTCATCATCATTCCGCCTCCCATAACTCGGACGCTGCTCTTCATCACTCTCTTCCTTCTTCCTCCCATACCTCGGACGCTCCTCTTCCTCACTATCTTCCTTCCTCCTACCATACCTCGGACGCTCCTCTTCCTCAGCCTCATCATTTCTCCTCTCATACCTCCTCGGCGGCTCCTCCTCCTCACTTCCCCCATATCCAGGCCTCCCAAACCTCCTCGGCGGCTCCTCCTCACCCCCAAACCCAGGCCTCCTCCCATACCCTCCCTCAAACTCCGAAGTCGGCGGAGGACGCTCCTCATACTCCGGCTCCCTCCCATACTCAGGTCTACGCAGCGGAGGACGCTCCTCATACTCCGGCTCCCTCCCATACTCAGATCTACGCGGCGGGGGACGCTCCTCATACTCCGGCTTCCTCCCAAACTCCTCCCCACCATATCCAGGCCGATTCATCCCAGGCTGGAACCCATACGCCGGTCCAGGCCCACCAGACGCGGACGGAGGCCGTCCTCTCCCAGGCTTGGGGCGCGAGTAGCTACTGTACTCATTCTCCAACACCTCATCCGCGTATGCAGATGGCTCGGAGTAGGACGAGTAGTTAGGACGATCGTAGTCGACATCGCCTCCGCTAGACGAGATCTTGTAACAGGTCTCCTCCGATGGTTCGATCGGTCGACCGTAGGTCAAGTGGATGTCGTATCCTCCACCGTAAGGCGTCGGATCGAAATCGTCGAAGTCGTCGACGTCTTCATCGTCGTTGTCGACTGGACGGTGGCTCCAGTAAGACATTGTTTTGTTCTCGAGTTTCAGAGATTTCAAACTCGTCGATTGCTCTTTATATGCTGCTGTACTGATAGCAGAGAGTCGATCGATACGACGCCGTTTAAAAATCGAACACGTCGTGCACTAAACTTTTATGTGGGCCAGACTCGGTCCTCTGCCGACATCTAAGGACGAATCAATCTGATCCAATACCGAGTTAAACCAATTTTTATTCAGTAAACTCCGGTTCGGTGATTGAATACCGGTTGATTAGCAACGGGTTGAGTATTTCGGTTCAATTCAGCGGTTCAAAAAAATTGGACAAGACCATCCTGGAATTGAAAACTATGGAGATGAAAATGAAGTAGAATAGGGCTGCTGTTTATGAAAACAGGATATGGGTCACAAGATGAGTTCTACAAAAGCCGTGGTAGGCCGGAAGCGCAGCAAATGATGAGAAAACAAAATAGAGATGAAGAAGAGAGTTGTGCATCTCTATATAGATTCCAGGGCCTGCAAAACATCAGCCTTCACATCTTCAAAGTCCTCGACGCCAAAACTGAACCTCACCAGACTGTCCTTTATTCCGTAGCTGACCCTCTCGGCTTGCGTAAGATCCCTGAAAGCATGAGCAGTCATCAATAACTACTGTCGATATGTTGGTGCGCGTTAAATTGACTGGGCAAACAGAGGAAAGGTATACCAGTAAGACATTATTGCAGGCTGATCCACGATGCTCTCACACCCTCCAAAAGATGGAGCAATGTATGGGATCTGCAGGGCATCCACAAATTTGATAGTCCTGTGGAGGTCTCCATCAACCTGAGTACAAAGGCCAAATGTGATTCATTGCTCTCTTTAAGGCATAATCAACCAACAGATGCAGATTTAGAAGCCAAGGAAGGTCAGGTCAATGCTCACCTCAAAACTGACAACACCACCAAATCCAGTCATCTGTTGCTTGGCTATGTGATGCTCAGGATGACTTGGAAGGCCGAGATAGTACACGCGCTTCACCTGAAAATTTACTCTATCAGCGCAACAAAGAAAACCAGAAACCTTTGTTTTAACCTTGCTCCGCCCCATACATAAGAACCACATCCCTGCGCACATCTTGATTTATTAATTTTTTAGAACAAACTTCAGGTACTACGATTTCTAATTTACTCCAAAACATTACATTTATAGTCAGTCAGTCTTGAGGCATTGCTAGACTTAAAAGTGAAAAAGAGTTTCAAAGTTTACAACAGTTCATTTGAAAATGTATGGATCATGAACCACAAAAGTTAACTAAATACGAACCGAAACTCTTGAGGTAAAAGTTAATCACTATCTGCAGGTACCTTAGGATGGGCCTCTAAAATTTCGGCCATTCTCATCGCCGTCTGATTCTGCTGCTGTATACGAAGATGCAGTGTCTTCATGCCTCGGATTATGAGGTATGCGGCATTCTGAAATATATTGAAGAGATAACAATTTTTTCATGTTTTCATAAATTAAAATAAAAATGAAGCAGAAAGTAAATCACACACCAAATAATGGGCACTAATTGAAAGACCTGATACTAAAATGTGATGTTCTCATCAAATGCTATGGCAGACATACATGAGTGCCATTGGACCAGTCATGAGTAAACTAATATCAAAAGATCAATTATTATATGAAAGCTTGAAGAAGGTTCCTAACCGGATTGAGGACACCACCAAGCACATGATGCAGAGTTCGGATTGTAGTGACCAACTTTTCAGAACCACTGATGCAACCAGCAATGACCTAATATATTTTTTTTTTCAGTTAGTTTGTAGCTTGATTAGTGAAACAGATATCGAACTTGATGAAGAAAGTCTGCAACAGACACTCTCACTTACATCATTATGCCCTGCAATGAATTTAGTTGCAGAGTGTAGAACAAGGTCAGCACCAAGAGCAAGCGCCTTCTGATTGAGAGGAGTAGCAAAGGTGCCATCTATGCACACCAATGCTCCATGTTTGTGGCACATCTCAGAGACCAACTTAATGTCCACACATCTGAACAATGGGTTTGTAGGAGACTCGGTGAAGAACAGAGAGACCTGGACAGACCAGCACCAAACTTGTTATAATGGCACTGCAGAAATTTTTCCAAAACACCTCAGCATTTCAGAGATGAAAGATACTCACTTTGTTAGTTTTAAGTGCATACTCGAGGCCCTCAACATCAGCAGGATCAATTACAGTGGCCTGCATCAATTAATGAGAAAACAACTAACGATTACAGTACACACCACAGAGAGTTATCAATGGTGAGTAGTACAAGTTAGCATCATAATTCTCCATACTGATCAAGAATTCTGCTTGCACTTACTCAATTGACAAGTTATAAAGCACTGAAAAGGATGAAAGTCAGTGAGAAGCTACCCAAAAGTGTCAAAATCAACCTATTTAAAAGAAAAGAGCAATACCGTGATCCCCATTTTTGGAAGAAACGACTCGATGAATATTCGAGTCTTCCTGTAACAATCCGTGGTGGTCACAATGTGACCTCCAGCTGGAACCAGTGCCATCAAAAGAACAGTGCTAGCACACATTCCTGATGCCAATATCAGGGTAGATTCAGCCCCCTCCAATGCACTGAAATGAAGTTTCATAAGATATTATGAGTGAGCTAAAATCGAGATTTTCAAACTTGTGAGAAAGACAAACCTGATCTTCTCCTCTGCAACCACAGTTGTTGGATTTCCATATCGCCCATACTCAAAACTTGCACGACGCTTCTCCTGAAATTCAGATTAAAACTTCATCATATCAATCAAAATACAGTACTTTCAAATAAAAAATTGGCCTTGGTGTACTACTTTCAATACTTAAAACCTCACCAACTAAGTCAACCCACCTAATTAATGGTTAACCTATCTATTTCAACCATTAAGTAACAATACAAGCTAAGTGTCTTCACTGCAATCGACAACCACACCAACCAAGGAGAAAACAATGTATGTGTTCTCAGTACAGACCTTGAAATCAATCAGCTCAGCAGTCTTCTTAAAGAAGTAAGCAGAAGTGTTGACAATTGGAGTTGTTATAGCATCAGTAACAATCCCGCGACCTAATCTCTCACCTGCATCATCAGAAAACCACAAATTCCGTATAAATCAGAATACCATAAATGCTTTTCATAACATCTTAAACTCACTAATTTAACCAAAATTACTGGCAATATATTCATCAGTGTGCAACATGATTTCCAGCACATAATAACTGAACCCAGAAATCAGATCCAACACTGCAATCTTCCAACATGCAAGATCAAATAATAATAATAATAATAAAATTAAATACCAGCATGAACTGCAAGGCTCCCATCAGAGCTCAAAAACGAAGGCTTCAACCTCCCACCAGCAGCTTCCTCCTTAACCTGTACACTACCATTACAAGAAATATCCTCCTCAACCGCCGCCACTGGGACAGCAGCAGCAGCAGCGGCGGCCACAACCGCCGCCTTGTCGTTCACCCACTTACTCCCCCCATCGCTCCACGAAGCCGCCACGATCTGCGCAACCCCAATATTGCTGCAATTTCTTCTCGCCTTGGTGCTCAACTGCCTCACGAAATTAGGCGGAAACCTCAAAATCGGAGAAGACAATCCATAAGCCCTAACCGTCCCATCCACCTCAAACAACCTCCTCCAGCTCCGCTGCGGAGTTGTCTCGGCCTTGGGGAAGCCAGAGAAGTCCGGATCCGATCGGCACTGGAAGGAGGCCGAGGAGAAGAGCACCGGCTTCGCGCAGCAGCTGGACGACACGGCCATTTTCGGATCTGAGAGTCTCTGTTCTAGCGGCTGATTTGTCGCAGAGGTCCTGATTCGCAGACGACTGGTTCAGCTGTTGTTATTTATAGCGCAAAATTAAATTAAAAATAAATAAAAACAAAAATCGAAGCGGATGGGGATGAAAATGAATGACAAGTTGTCAACCTAATTTAGGGCCAAGTTGAGCACTTTCGGTAATTACTAAAATGGTCCCTAAAGTTTTGTCGCGTAGTGATCGGCCCCGCTTGATCAACCACCACAAATTTTGATTTTTTCCTCAAGTGCTCCAACCCCGAAACGACGGCGTTAATGTGGACAAAAATGTATGAAGGTGATGAAGCTTACGCGTATCTTCATATCCTTTGACTGAGATTCATAGGATGAGAATGTCTATAATTTTGTCCACGAAAAATGCTTAATTGGGACATCAAATTTTCGCAATAGAAGTTGTATTTCAAGGAATGTGTCGGAAAATTAATCGGAATTATTCGACTCTGCAGCGAGAGTTAATTGTAGTCATTTCTTAAAGAATGTACCGAGCTAGTTATTCCATGTAACGGACCAGATGAGATATATTCTCGACCGAATCGGTTTTAAGGCTAGATATGTTATGTACTTGCACGGAAATCGTCCATAAAACACGCCCTTGAAACATCGAGAGTCTGCTGAAAACCCTTTTTGAACCAGATTGATGATTGAGCAAGTCATGTTTTCACACATCTTCAACAATCAGGAAAGCTGTGTAGTGGATTTTTGACATTTGCAATTTGCCCCGAAAATCCACTGCATTTTAATAATTACAGAGATCAGGGGTCAAAGTTGAAATAAAAGTAAGGGTTGGGACTGAATCACAAATTGCATGATTATCCACTGCATTTTAATAATTACAGAGAATAGGGGTCAAAGTTGAAATAAAAGTAAGGGTTGGGACTGAATCACAAATTGCATGATTTATTATAACCAATGGAGCGGAACAGAGCATAGCCGTTACTATGATCAGAAAGAGACCGACCTTGCGTCAACGGCGGTCAACGCTATGGCAGAAATGCACATCGTACCGAGCTCTGAAGCAAATACATGGCTCAATGGTCGTAAAAGGATTCAACTCCAATCCAAACGCGTTGAGGGAGCTTATTTTCGCCAGTGCGATGATCATATCTGGAGCAATGACCTACGCCCACCAATTGTTTGATGAAATTACTGAGCCGGATATTTTTATGTGGAACACTGTGATTAGAGGCTCTGCTCAGAGCCCAAATCCTAAGAGAGCTATTTTTTATTATGCTCGGATGGATGAAAGGGGTGTGGTGCCTGATGACTACACTTTCCCGTTTTTGATAAAGGCGTGTACGAAGCTTTCTTGGGTTAGGACAGGTAATGTGGTTCACGGGAGGGTTCTGAAGTCTGGTTTTGATTCGAGTACTTTTGTGAGGAATACATTGATTCATTTTCATGCTAATTGTGGGGATCTGGCTGTTGCACAAATACTGTTTGAAGGTGCGGATGAAAGGGAGGTTGTTGCGTGGTCTGCCTTGACAGCAGGGTATGCTAGGAGGGGGAGGTTGGGTGAGGCGAGAAGCCTGTTTGATAAAATGCCAGTCAAGGATCAAGTTTCATGGAATGTAATGATTACTGGGTATGCGAATAAGGGTGAAATGTCGGACGCAAGGAAACTTTTTGACGGGGTGCCTAAAAGGGATGTTGTGTCTTGGAATGCTATGATAGCAGGTTATGTGCTTTCTGGGTCTCATAAGGAAGCGTTACAGATGTTTGAGGAAATGTGTCGAGCTGGAGAGAAACCTGATGATGTGACAATGTTGAGTCTGTTGCATGCTTGTGCTGCTTTGGGAGAGTTGGATGTAGGGTGGAAATTGCATTTATTGATTATAGACATGTTTAAGGGGAACATCAGCATTTTGTTGAGTAATGCTCTTATTGACATGTATGGTAAGTCTGGGAGCATTGACAAAGCATTGGAAGTCTTCTATGGTATGAGAGAGAAAGATTTATCTACTTGGAATTCCATTTTGTGTGGCTTGGCTTTCCATGGTCACACAGAAGAATCAATAGACATGTTCAAAAAGATGCTTTCTGTGAAGGTTAGACCAGATGCAATCACCTTTGTTGCTGTCCTAATAGCTTGTAGTCATGCAGGTAGAGTTGATGAGGGTCGTGGATATTTCAATATGATGCAAAAAAAGTATAAAATTGAGGCGAACATAAAGCACTTTGGTTGCATGGTTGATATGTATGGCCGTGCTGGGCTATTGAATGAGGCACTGCAGTTAATTGAAACAATGCATACTAAACCAAACGACATAATATGGCGTACTCTTCTTGGTGCTTGTAAGGTTTATGGTAATGTCGAGTTGGGTAAGCATGCTAATGAGCAGCTTCTTGGACTCAGACAAGATCATAGCGGGGACTATGTGTTGCTTTCAAATATATATGCCTCCCATGGTGAATGGAATGGAGCTGAAGATGTAAGGAAATCAATGGACAACAGCGGAACTATTAAGGAACGTGGCTACAGCTTAGTTGAGGGAGATGAAATAGCCTTTATGCAATTCTTGTTGGAAGCATCATCGTTGGTTAGTGTTCATAAGAATCCAAAGAGGTAATCAGCCCTAGGAGAGAGAAAAGGGTCTTGCTTTCCTAGGCTCTGATTGAAATGTCTGCAAATTAAACAAGTTCAACCAAGTATGAATTCTGGCCAGTCAGCAAGGTTTAGAAACTCTTCCAAGTGATGGAAAATGAATTTATGACCAAGTCAAATACATTACGGCTACATGGTTGATATGCTATTTTGCTAACCAGCCACTGAACTGATTATTCCAAATAACTGAAGCAAATGGCATAGCTTGGTGAAACCTTCTAAGAGCATATTATAGAGTATGTGACATTCTCAAGCATTAAAGCTTGCCAGTTGCGAGCTTCTTGGAGTAAAACACCAAACTATGTAGGTGATGAATGGAGGGCTAACTACTGGATGATCTATGCTCGACCCTGTGAATCAGATGCAGGGTGAGGAAACCATTTGGAAGGCACAGCAGGAATACTGGTATGTCCAGTTAAGAATAATAGAAATAGCTTCATTTTAGTTATCATTCTATTCCACATGCATATTGCCCATCATGGTATGACATTATAGACTCATTTGATTCTCATGCTTCTAAATTTATTTTCTGGTCTTTCTGCATTTATCACCAATTTGAACTAGTTTTATGTTTCGAGTCAATCAACTACCAGAAACCAGATGTGATTTGTAAGGAATTCTCACCCTTCAAATCCTCTTCATATTCATATCCGATATCTTTGGTATGGATGTAGGATGCGGAGGAGTGGAGAAGGCAAGAGTGGCATTCTCATGTGACTGCATTTGTCTGGAATGCAAATAGAGGTGCAGCAAAGCTTATTTGAGGATTGATCAGCCTCATGAGTACCTCTTTCGCGACAAAAGCAGCCTCTGAACTACCCTAGTAACATCTCCGCTGCCAGCACCGGAATCAGTGCAAGAATCAATAAGTTATCAGAATCATATTTGTATTCGAGTTTAGAAATAATGTATGTATCTTTCAAAGAAATAAAAATTATATTTAAAAAGTTGTTGCCAGAATTTTCTTGAGCTGAGAATTTTTGTAGAAAGAAGGAGAAGATTGATGTATGTAAACTAATCAATGAACACTGTTCAGCAAAAACTCTTCTCCACAACTTTCACAAACTCAATAAAATCTATCAACCCATCCCCATTTTCGTCGTAATCTCTGATCATTTTCCGGCAAGTTTCCAATCCCAGTCCTTCATTGAGCCCCAGGGCACCCATAACTCTCTTCAACTCATTTTCATCAATGAACCCATCACTGTTCTGATCAAACACACAAAAAGCCGCCTTCACTTCAGCCAAGCATGGCTCGTTTTCATCAAAAAGTGTAGGAATCTGGTCGAACCCCAGTCTGTTCTCATCTGATTCCTGCTGGCAAACAAGCCCCAATCTCCCCATCACCAATTTTACAGCTTCATGATCATCAAAATCCTTGTCTGATCTGCTCTGGCTGCAGCTGAGACTATTATGAGTCAATGCAACAGCTTCCTGACATCTTACGTTGAATTCGCATGCTAGCTTCTTTGGCAATGAGTCATGGATATTGGACTTAACCAGGTTGGTATGGATGAAGGACTTGGATCTTAAAAGGAGGTTCTGAGCTCTGGCAATCCAATCGAAAAAGGATTGCATGAAGAAGAAGAAGTCAAGGAGTGCTGGCAGCTGTTTCTCCATCAAGTCTTACAAAAAGGTTTAACTTTCTTGCAACCAAAAACTCCTTGTGAAGTTATGTTCCTGCAACTGCACAACATATATATGAATGTTAGATGGAATAAACAACAAGGTAGCTGGCTTCTTCCATGAAAATGGCTTTGGTAGGAAGTTTCTCAGGGGCTGCAGATGAGAGGTGGGGTAGTAGTCCTTGACATTTTTTATGGTTCTGGTTTTGGATCTAAGTGGAAACTACCTGGAAACATAGCAAAATTAAGATCTGAGATCTTCCATTCAGCAAGAGGGTCCCTGTGATTTTTGTTAAGAATCCCTCAAAGTTGGATATCAAAAACTTCATAAACAATCCGAGGTTGGAATTTCTTTAAAATGGGTTCTGACTGACCTGGTCCAGGTCCAAGCTGAGCATATGAATTGATCAAAAAACATGCAAGTGTCAATTTTTGAGGCTAAAGTTTCAAGTTCTGAAGCCGATTTTAGAGACCTTTCAAGTCAATTTGGCGTAGTTTGCATTGCTGTTCAAAATGTGGAATTTGTGTACCTACCAAATCATTATTTAGTTTAGGGAAGCTGGAGGGAATTTTCTGCAGAAGTTGATTTGGGTTTAGCTATTTCTGTCCTAGTCAGCATCTTCTTGGTCCAGTTGGCATTCTGGGCACTTCAGAATCCAACCAAATAGAAATTCATAAGAAGCACTCTGCTCCCCAATTCATGCAAATTTTCAAATCTTGCGCATCAATCGGAATCTGAACTCCTCGCCATGTGGGTCTGACCGAGATCCAACCATGTCAATACCCAGTTAGATTAGTAGTCTAAAGATTCAATCTTGAGATCTGTCTCAGCTTGCCATTGTTGATGTTGTTATCTAAAGTCAGAAAACTGTTTAGGGTTTCTGGGGTTCAGGTAGAGAAATGTGGATCTGCAGCAGCTCAGAACTGTTTCCTGATTCTCATGAACTCAAAGTTTACATCTTTCAACAGATTACACACTCCAGGTTTAAGCAAATCTATCTGATGCTTCTGCAATCAGCATAAACATATCTATGCACTGCCAGCACGTTTATGCTTGAATGAAGATGAAGGGGAACCTCGGCCACCATCCGTGTCTTTCGCAGCTCTGATAAGATTATAAGACCATGCTCCCATCAATGTCCCTGTAACTGGTCCAACAAAATATACCCACAGTCCCTTAAACTCTGAGCTGGCTAGTGCCGGTCCTATGGTCCTTGCCGGGTTCATTGATCCTCCTGATACCGGCCTGCACCATCCATTTATCCATAGAACAAAAGACAGAGAAAATTTGTGCTTAAACGAATCACTTCCTTAGCTTACCCGGCTAATATGGAAGCTATGCACACTGCAGAGCCCACGGCCATGCCTGCTAGCTCTCCGACCTGATCAGGTCCGCGCAGATTTTTGAGTATCACAGCGTATAAAATCACTCCCACCAAAATATAAGATTTGTGGCTGGCTGGTAGTTTTGCTTACCGCTTTGGTATCTGTGGCGACAGCTGAAGTGACGAACATCATGGAAAAGGTGACTACAATTTCCATAAGAAGAGCTTGGAGGTCTGATCCTGAGGGTGTGGTGGAGCCCAGATGATGGATTGGGTGCAGCAGTGTTTTTAAGGTGAATGAAGCGCCAATGGATCCTGTTAGCTGAGCTGCAGCGTAGAATGGAACCTGTTTCCATGGAAAATGGCGGGCTGAGGCGAAGGCAAGAGTAACTGCAGGGTTCATATGCGCGCCGGAGATATGTCCTACAGAATATATCATCACAGTAACAATGAGTCCTCCGCAAATTGAAGCTCCAAGTTTTGAGACCCTGGCCTCGTCGGAGGAGCTCAACGCAGCTGCGCCGCAGGTCACAAACACTAGAAGAAATGTCGCTATCACCTCCGCCACAACCTGCGAGTCCAGCAAAATCCATCACATAAGTAGCAACAGTTTCTAAGCTGTGTTTTCTCAGTACCTTCCTGAAAAACCCAAGTGGGTAATTGTCCTGCAACAATCTACAAGCCGGAGAGAAGCACAGATTGGATGGAGATTTTGGATTCTGCACCGACACCAGCTCGATAACATCCATGTTGATATACTGCTGAGCGTTGGAACCCTCCATGGCTGAAAATGAGCTGCTAAAACCAGAAGAAGGTTAGTGGAGGCAGCTTGAGCTTGGGTGTACGACACAGCAAGATGATTGTGTGAACCAAATTAGATGATATGGACAATGGTGGTGGAGCCTTGGTGACTCCAACCTTGCTTTTGACCTGCTGTTCAGTTTTCTCAATCGGTCACTAAATTTCATATAGCTTGGGGTCTCTAGAAGATATGTAAAATTTTCCACACATGGGCTTGATGGGTACCTGGTAGGTTACAGGTCCCATTAGGTTTTTACAACCGACAAAACTGTCAACTACATCAGCGTCCTTTTATCCTGTATTCTTTGAAATGGAGCCGTCTCCTCCAATCATGATAAATTTCCAACTACATATCATCTCTTATGTCATGTAGGATGGACCATGAAAATTTAACTTCTTGGGAGCTCGAAGCAGCAAGGATGAGAGATGTTGGAGCTGATCATGTAGAAGAGAGACTTGTTCTGCAGAACTCATTCAGCTCCAGCTGGCATCATAGCTGGCTGAAAACAATCCAGAGTCCTCAGTTTTTTGTCTTCCGAAATGAATTAAATTTTCATGGTGGGGATGTCGGAGTGATCGAAGCAGTCATTCCCGCATCCATCATGATTTCTCAACCCTCCATTTTCTCATTCACACCCTGTAAATCTCTCTGTACGTTTATAAATACAAGCGCAGCCGACACATGTGAATCCATCCAATCCATCTATCTATCTATCTGATTTCTGTAACTGTACAGTCAGTGGTGCAGCTGGGCTGTTGGTTTCCAGCTAAAGCTGCGAGCTTCATCCCCCACTGATGATTTAACCATCTGGGTTTCTCTTGATGATCGAAAAACGAAGAAGAATGAGTTGATTGAGTGGTCGTCTTCCTCGTCGTGGTGTATGTTCTAGAAACCCACTTTATTGAAATTGTCAATTTCATTTCCCAGATCTCCGAATTGCGTCCCACGTTTGGTTTTCTTAATTATTTTCTGACTTGGGTTGCCTGCTTAAATGCTTCTTTGTGATTTTATGGTGCGCACCAACTGTTTGATGTTAGTCCTCAATGAAGAGAAGCTCTTGAAGCACCTTCCTATTAAATAGGTTTGGTGCTAGGGATTTGAGTCTTGATTGATCTGCAATATTAAACCCCATTTTGGAGTTGTTGTGGTTTCTGACGCACTACATTCCACAGCAACCTAAAGAGGCTGCCCAGTTGGTAAAAGTACAATCTTTGATCTGGTCATTGTTTTTTGTGTTCATATGTTTGTTGGGCATTTTGGTACCTTTTTGTGATCTCTGTGGAGATGGGTTGTGTAACCTCTAAGCGAGCAAAGTGTCCGCATTGCCAGAATATGCGTAATGCGCCGGTTGTTATGAGAAGCTATTCCATGCCGGTGCATCATCCACCTGAGAAAAGGGGTGATAGTTACCATGTTGTGGCTCTGACTTCCACAACATTAGGGTCTTTGAAGCTTGATCATGGTTGTATGGATGATGAAGATGAGAATCAGAAGGTTGTTGTGGAGAGAGTTGATGCTAGGGAGAAAGAAGCCGATGAGTTTATGAAAGGGGTGCAGGAGAGTAAGGCATGGTCTGATATGATCAATGAGAAGATACCTAAATTCATGTCACAGACTCCAGACCGAACACCTCCTGGAGAGCCTGAGACTATCAATGCCTGGGAGTTGATGGAAGGGCTTGATGATTTGAGCCCCTTGAGGCACCAAAAGCACTTGAAGAGCATTTCATTTAACGCCGTTGGTGATCGTATTGCGGACTCTGCTGTTGATCGTCCTATGTGCAGATTGCTGGAAATTGAAGAAGGGAGGAGGAAGTCTATAGATTTGGTGGTTCAAGAAAATGAAACAAGTTTATGTAAGCCTCCTTGGATGCAGATGAATGGCGTTCAGGCTGCCGTTGAACTTGATCCAGAAGTTATATCCACGTTGAGAAAATCATTTGAAGAGCTCTCACCGGACAATCCATTTTATCTCAGGCCTGAAGATTCTGTGAAGGTGGCAGCCTCGTGTGACGATGACAAGCAAGTAGATGTAACAGAAAAAAGAATAGAGGAACGGCCTCAAATTGCAGTTGTCCCGGATTACAAGTGTTTGTCATTTGGGAAAGATAAGGTGATTGTATACTTCACCAGCCTACGAGGAGTGCGAAAGACATATGAAGATTGTTGTCATGTTAGAGTCATCTTAAAAGGATTGGGTTTGAGAGTCGATGAGCGGGACATGTCAATGCATTCTGGTTTCAAAGATGAACTGAAAGAATTGTTAGGTGATGGTTTCAGAGGAGCTGCATTGCCTAGGGTGTTTGTGGGAAGAAAATACATTGGTGGCGCAGAGGAGATGAGGCGCCTGAATGAAGAAGGGCAGCTCGAGAAAGTCTTCGATGGGTGTGAACTGATCAATGATGGTGGTAAATGTGGCATGGGCACTGATACTAATAAAGCTTGTGAAGCCTGTGGCGATGTAAGGTTTGTGCCTTGTGAAACTTGTTCTGGAAGTTGCAAGATATACTACGACCGTGATGAATACTCAGATGAAGATCACGTTGAAGATGTTTCTGATCATACAGATGAAGATAGTGATGGCTATGGGTTTCAACGATGCCCTGATTGTAACGAAAATGGACTCATTCGCTGCCCTATATGTTGCTATTAGCTGAGAGTTTGATCATTCTCAGATAGAAAATAATCAAAGATTTTGGAATGCATGTCATGGGTGAATAATTGGCGAGTGCTCCTCCTCCGCCGTGGTATCTATGAGGTATGGCTTTATGCATCCGGTAACTTTTTTTTATCATATTCTAATATCAACGAGCACATTGATAGATTCTAGATTCATTTGCCTATCTTATCATTTCATCGTATTTGACATTTTCTAAGTTGCTGGTCATGGTGACAATACATGTTTCTGGCATTTCGTTTAAAATTTCATATAAACCTTACAGTGGTCAATTCTGCTGTCCGGTATGGAAGAAGAAAATGCACCTTCTAGGAAGTATAAATTTTCGCCTAAAGCATGGTTGGCACTTTGAAAGATTTGAAGGTCTAGCAACCCTTGACGCATAAATAACTTTTGTAACATCTTACCTATTATAGTATCCGAGGACCTTAGTTAAAAATGGTTGATGTATGATTAGATAGTGTGGCTTGCCAGTAGTATGTTCCTCTCAGATTACATTTATTTCATCCTTGTTCGTTGAAAATTGTAGCTGAAGTCATAATCATTCGCCTCACTTGGGAGTTTCCTTTTTCTCAAACTCAACTCGTAGCTTTACGTTGATAGTATTAGACATAGTGCTTCGATGATCTGGAGAGAAGAAATTTGGTAGTTATGATTCCTCCATCTCCTGTCTTTCTGGCTCGAAAAGATTTATGTTTTCGCAGCAATTTATAAAGAACTTATTCCATGGCTGTTTCTTACTATCTGTGTGTCTTACAGGTTAAGGTCCCGGTTAGAGGAGATGAATCCGGGGAAGCCATTTGCTTTCAACTAGTCTCGCCATTGTTGAAACTCTAGCTCAAGTTCAAGCTGTGGTTTTAACTAGTTTTGTTGTTTGAAGCATTGGTGAAAGAAAGCTGTAGTTTTTGAGTTCAAGAACATGTGAAGAAGATTTTTGAGGGTTGTGAGAGATCCATGACGTCACAAATGGACATGTGATGATGCAATAATGGAATATATATTTAGCTTGAGAATCTTGATTACAGGGAAAAACATAAAGAGGAAGAGAAACCCAGATGTTAAAACAGGGACCCCAGAGAGCAGCAAAGCTGAGCTTCTCAGAAAACAAACCCACCCGAGCTCAAATCAGACATGTCATCATCAACATCTCATCATCATCATCACATGTGTTGAGGTTGAAGCTGCAACAATCTGTAATAAGCTCCGTCAGGCCGGCTGAGTAAATCAGAGTGGCTGCCCTGCTCCGCAATCCGGCCATCTTGCACCACCGCAATGCTGTCAACTCCTCTGATCGTGGACAATCTATGTGCCACCACGACGGTGGTTCGGCCCCTCATGAGCCTCTCCAACGCTTCTTGCAGGACGCACTCAGATTCAGCGTCCAGCGCGCTTGTAGCCTCGTCCAGCAAAAGTATTGTCGGGTTTTTCAGGACAGCTCTGGCAATTGCGATCCTCTGTTTTTGGCCGCCGGAGAGCTGCACACCTCTCTCGCCGACCTGAGTCTGATACCCACTCGGCAAGGCACTCACGAATCCGTGCACATTGGCTGCGCGAGCAGCTTCAATGACTTCAGCCTCCGTGACGTCATCTTCCTTCCCGTAGGCGATGTTTTCAAAAATGGTGGTGGCGAACAGAACAGGCTCTTGTTGCACTAAGCCGATTTTGAGCCTGAGTGACTTCAAGTTCATCCTTCTGATGTCCTTCCCGTCTATCATGACTTTGCCCGCGCTGGGGTCGTAGAACCGTTCTATAAGAGAAATCACAGAGCTCTTCCCGGACCCGCTAGCTCCGACCAGAGCTTGACTCCGGCCAGCGCGAATTCTCAGGCTCAAGTCCTTGAACACGGCAATGTCCGGCCTGGAAGGGTAAGAAAAATCAACATGTCGTAGCTCAATATCACCTCTCAGAGTTTCAACAGCCTCAGCCTCAGGGTCATCAGGATCAATCCTAGTCGTCCGGTCCAGGATGGAGAACACCGACCCTACAGCCTCTCCGCCGCGGATTATCTCCGGTGCGAGACTGACAGTTTCCGCCACAGAGTTGGCAGTGATGACCAGAACCACAAACACCTTAATAACTTTGGAGAAGGTGGATAAGCCTTTGCTCACCAGATGCGCGCCGTACCAGAGGATCAGAGCTTCGGAGCCATAGAGAGCAAGCTGGGATATGCCGAACAGAAGCCCGGAGGATTGGCTGCGCTGCAAACTACGTTGCTGTGGGATGTGGAGCTCTTTGCCGAAGAGGGATAGAACCTTGTCTTGGGCATTGAAGGCAGCCACCGTTCTGATGTTGCTCACCGCCTCCCCGGCGATCATACTGGTTCTCGCATGCGCCTTTGCTGTATCTCCGGCGAACCCTTTCAGGGACAATTGCTGATCAACACAATGCAATTAAACCCGTTAATGCAAAAACCGGCATATAATCAGATGTGTAAGGAACTAACCAACACCATGAATTTTTATTGAGCATATTCACTTGGTAATTTGTCCCCCATATGCTGATTAATGGAAGAAACGCTAATATATATTGGATTACACAATCATGATTCATGAACCAAGGCTTTTCAGTCACTATCACACCGAGTTCCCGAGTTCCCTATTTCCAGATGTTTGAACTAGATTTCATTCATCTTGACTGTTCCAAGGAAAATCTACATGCAGTTCAGAGACTGACAGTTCAGTTTTCGAGGTGGGCAACAACACATACATTATGCATCCATTATTGAGGGACCCCAAATAATTCACAGGCAAAGAATCTTTTGAAGTTCTCAAATGAATCAGCATACAGAAAATGCAGCAAAGATTGGGAAAGCAAAGGACAGAAGACAAATGGTGAAAACAACAGTTGGAAAAGGTGTACAAGTTGAATACGAAAAGTGGCGTTTCAAAGCTGAACAGGGCATGATAAGAGAACATGGCCTCAAGGAACAATATGAACTTTGCAAGAGGTTTGTGGGGACAATATTTGCAAGTATGTTACTCGACAAGTTGGACTAAACTCTTTTGTTTTTCTAAGGTCCAGCAGTATTTATGCAAATAAAGGGAGACTAGGAGGATGGGAAACTCACATGGATGTGCCTGACAATGCCATAAAAAAACTTGCATATGATTCAATCTATAACACAAATTGCCCTTTAGACAACCCACATGCCACAAAAAGCCAAGTCCATTTAGTGATTCAAAATGGTGTTTGTAAAACTGATGTACGCCTGTTTGTGTCTTCTAGTAAATGTTTAAGGATTTATACGAGAATGGAAGGTAAGATAAGGGAGAGAGAGGTCTGGTGTACCTGAGCAAAATTGGCGAGGACCAAAAGTGGGAATGTGGCTAGGATGAGAAGAGAAACTCGCCATTCCACAATAAAAGCGACGATGAACGAAATAAGTAGAGAAGTCATGTTCTGCAAGATCACTGAAATCCTTTCTGATATTGCTGATTTCACATCAGCAGCATCGGTAGCTAGACGAGCGGTCAGGAGGCCTGAATTTTGCTCGTCCTCATCAAACCATCCAACTTCATTCCTCAAAATTGCTGATGACAAAAAAAAAAAAATGCATTAGGACAGCTTGAACGTTTTAAGGGCAAGATGAATGTTAGGTGAAGACATTTTTACCAGCTAGCATCATTCTTCTAACTCTGGTTGTGAGGTTCTCTCCCATAATACTGAAGAAATAATGCTGAATCAAATATGCTATAACAGCATATATGCCCGTTCCGATGTAGATGAAAACATACTCCTTTGTTTTCCTCTCCATGTTGTTCGGATCTTTGTAGTAGAACACCTCGATCATATTGCTCATCACAATAGCAAAAATAGGACCGATGAAGCCAGCCAGAACGGATCCTACGGCACCCATTATTGAGTAAGGCCATTCAGGAGCATTTAGCTTAAGAAGCCGAAAGAAATACCCTCTTGGCGCAGGATTTTTCTTTTCCGTTTCAGCACTTGAGATCATCTCTATTCTTCCATCAGCATTGGTGCTGTACTGGTAGCTCAGATTTCTTAAACTACCGGAACGCAGGCTTAAGGACTTGGTTGAAAGTGAGTGACTCAACCGTGATGAACGGGAACGATGAGTAGATGCACTGGAGAATTCTCTGTTTCTAACAATCTCCTGGAACCGGATCAAGGATGCATAAGCTCCTGCTCTCAAAAGCAATTCTTCATGAGTTCCTGTCTCGACAACTTGCCCTTGCTGAATAACTGCAATGGAGTCGACATTTCTTATAGTAGAAAGGCGATGAGCCACGACCACAGTTGTCCTGCCAACCATAACACGGTCCAAGGCTTCCTGAACCAGGCTCTCTGATCCTGCGTCAAGGGCACTGGTGGCTTCATCAAGTAGAAGGATCTTAGGATTTTTTAGCATCGCTCTGGCTATTGCTATTCTCTGTTTTTGACCTCCGGAAAGTTGAACACCTCTCTCTCCCACCTAGTTTTAATTTTCAAGGCAAAACTTCTCAGTCATATAACAATATATGAACTTATCCGCAGCTGCGCCATTTCTAATAAGTTCCAGATTCAAGAAAAATACACGGATGACTACTGACCTGCGTGTTATATCCAAGAGGAAGTAAGGATATGAAGCTATGCGCATTTGCAGCACAGGCTGCAGCTTCCACTTCAGCAACATCTGCAGCAGGCTTCCCATAGAGTATGTTTTCAAGAATGGTGGTAGCAAATAATGCAGGCTCCTGGTTCACAAGACCAATCTGATCGCGCAGCCACTTCAGTTGCAACGTCTTTATATCAACATTGTCCAAAGTAATTACCCCTGCTCAGCCAAGAAATTGTATAAATGAAGGAGCTAGAAATATCGGCTCAAACAGTATGGAAAAAAATACATAGTTACCTTGGTTAGGATCATAAAACCTCTCTATCAAAGATACAACTGTGCTTTTACCGGATCCACTGCCACCAACAACAGCCACAGTCTTTCCGGCAAGAAATGAAATGTTGAACTCCTTGAAGATCATAACATCTGGCCTCGACGGGTAGCTGAAAGTAACATCTTTAAACTCAATGTTTCCATTAACCTCAGACAAGCACTTCCCTTCTAAGGAATCTTGTACAATGGTGGGCTTTTGGCTGATTATCTCCATTAGCTTGTACGCGGCTGCTTTGCCTTTGCTGAATGCGCCAAGGTTGGAGAATGACTGACCCAAACTCCTGAAACCCAGTAAACATTAATCATCATTCCAACAAGTAAGTACAAGATTTTAAGACTTGGACGAAACTCACATTCCACCAACAATGGCGGAGAAAATGGCTGTGAACGCCTTTCCACCGTCTGTCTGTCCATTCCTGATGAACACTCCTGCATACCAGAACACAAGAGCCCACGACATACACGCTATCCCGTAAGTGCATCCTAGTCCCAGCCCTTTCGCCATACCTGCCTTGTATCCGAGCTTCAACGTGTGCTGTATAGCGTCTGAATACGAATTCAGCGCTTTGCTTTCCCCAACATACGAGTAAACCGTCCTCACTTGTGCAATGGCCTAGCAAAAAAATCAACCAATTTCAACTTAACTCACTCAGACATTTCATCGAACATCTACCATGCACTCCAGATTTCTGAATGAATTCTCGAACCCTAACCTGATCAGCTATGATGCCAGCATTGGCATAAGACTCACGGCTCTTCGAGGTGAGCCCGGTGAGGGTGTAAGCATACAAACCACCGGCAAAAGCAATGCCGGGAATAATGGCGATGCTGAGCAGCGCCAGCCTCCAAGCTGAAACAAACCCTACCACCAATCCAGCTAAAAATGTGGACAAGTAATGTATGAAATTCCCAACCTGCAAACGTCACTCGGATGTTATCAAATCCAAAGTTGAAGAAAAACAAAAGTGGTAATGTGAGACCTTCTCGCTAATGGCGTCTTGGACAAGAAGCGTGTCGGTTGAAACAGTGAACACGATGTCGCCCGTGCGCGCATCGGTGTCGTAAAATCCGACGTCCTGCTTCAAGACGGCTTCCAAGTACTTCTTCCTCCACGCGCTCACCTGCCGCTCGCCGGAGTACATCCAGCAGCAGATCTCTGTCGCACAAGTTTCAAAAGTTAAGACTCGTCCTCAAACTCAGATCTACAAGAGATTCTGAAACCGATCTGTCGAAAAAACAGAGCAGGTCGTACCAGCGTAGGAAGAAAAGCAGACGATCAAACCCAGATAGACGAAATACAGCGCATACTGCAGATTTACAATCACAACACGAATCAGAGACCGAATTGCAGCACAGCATTTTCGCTAAATACTGATTCGCAAGATGAATCACGGACCTTGGAGACTTCCTGAGTGAGCTTTTCCAAATCGCTTTGATTCTTCCCAAACCCGTTAATCATTTGCCCAAACAAGAGGAAGAAAACAGGCATGGATGACCCGTGGACGACGGCGCCGAGGCTGCCGGTAACCATCAAGACGCAATCATACTTGTCAGCAAAGCAGAACAGCTTATAAAACGATATACTCTGTTCCTTCTTCTTCTCCGGCGCTGCGGCCTCCGGCGCCGGTTTCTCCACCGTCTCCGACATTTGCCAAATGGGGTCACGCCAGTTGATTGCTTAACAAACGGATTGAACTGATTGGCGTGCTGATTATGACGAGGACGTGGTTTGAGTGAGATCTGGAGCAGAGAGTCGTGAGTGGGTCGAGTTGGGTAGTGATGAAAATGTGCCCAGCTCCTCAAACACAGCTCTGTATATAACAACAGTGGTTGGTGTGTGATGAAAATGTGCTCTCGGTGGATCTCTGCGTCTTCTGTCTCTCATTATTTTATAGTATTCAATTCAATTCCATTAATGAAGTTAGAGAGACAGAGGAAGGTGGTCAAACGAGGTAGTGAGAGAGAGAGGGTGAGATTGACTGAGACTCGCGACAGTGACAGCACTTGTAGTGTAGTGCAGAAGTTGTTAAATGAAATCGAACATTTCGGAAACAGAGCACACCAAGCAAAGAGACACAGTTCTTCAAACCCAACCCAATCGCTCGGCCCAACCGCCCAATATCGCCAGTCGAACCGTGATATATATCATCAGTTGGACCGAAAATAAACCGGCCAGACCGAACGAATAATCGACCCGGCGAAACATTGCCCGGTTTAAATAACTATGACAAAAGACAGGGCATTGGGAGTAATAAACCATTGCTAGTTTTACCGGGTACAGTTTATAAAAATATCTGTCAACTGACATGTGTAGTCTGTACTTTTTACCTCGGTAAAAAATTGGGCCAAGCCTGAAGGTAAATCCACTGAGTTGGGCTTTTCGATACATCATGGCCCACTTCTGAATTTTTTTTATTTATTTATTAAAGTGAAAATTTTCAATTATTGTCACCTTTCTTTATCAAAGTTTCTCTGAAAGAGAAAAGAGGACACAAGACACGAATGTGAATTGAATAAATTGAATTGTACAAGGAAATAAATACATCCACGTTGAAGATATCATGATGTTATGTTTTGAAGAAAAACATGTATAGGTTCATCTGAACCTGATGAACACACAAGTTTTGATTATTCAATTCATCAACCGTTATGTAGTCGATATGAATAGGTCGTTAAATTAATAAGTGTGACAGTAAAAAAAATAATCGATTTATTAATATTCTAAAAAGCCGAACTTGAACAGTCTAAAATAGTGTTCAAAGTTTATTATCCAAGGGCAAGGAATGTAGGGAGGGGGTAGAGAGAGAGAGAGTCTTTGACCATTTGAATCACAGAGAACAACACAGCAAGTTGTGCCTAAGCAAAGACCTAAACCCTTTTCCAACAAGTCTAACCAAAGTGCTTAATTCTTTCTTTTCCAAAGGGTTAATAATGGAGGCATATTGAGACTTGAAAGCATGAATGGGTCCCCAAAAAGGGAGTTTATCTGCAAACAAGCTAGCTAAGATAACATGTTACCTACATTATTATCATCATCATGGAAAAGAGTGTCCTTCCCCACCACTAATTTTCATGAAAGAGCTAATAAGATACCATGCTTTGTTGTGATATGATGTGTTTTGTCCCTAAAAAGGAATATCCACTTGATAAGTGAATAGAGTGAAGAGCTTTTTTGACAGCTTAAGCAATTTAAAAATGGAGTTTGCTGGCAAATTTTTGGGTGAGGAGGAAGTGTTGATGATTGGGGGTGAGAAGAGTGATTATGGATGAATGGGGTGGAGATGTTGAACTCACTAGCTCCCCCCACTGAGAAACCCAATGCTCTGAGTTATAGGGACTTTCCAGGTTGTGTGGTTTTCTGTTCTTTGTAAAGTTTGTGCACATGCAAAATTTGGACCTTATTCTAAAGATGTAGGGCCATTTATGGACCCAGAACAGGGATTTATTAGAGCTTGAAAACTGCTGTATTCCTATGGGTTCTGTCTGGAAAGTGAAGTGAGGAAACTCATTGTTTTGGTGTTGGTTGGTTTGATAAATCATTGGATTCAAGGTTGGAGATCCATGAATCTTTCTGGGATGCCATTTTGCTTCATAGAAACATGTAACTGAAGGAAACTCATCACTGCAAGTGCCCTTGAACAATTTAGAATACTGAGAAACAGGAAGCGGAACTGACTTGATTCATCAAAATATTTGAAGCTTTAATAAGGTTCTAAGTAAATATTCAACAGGGAAGAAACACAGCTGGATAATCAAGAGAAATCCTCGGTTGAGTTGCTAACAAGCATACAAGGAGATCTGATCAACCAGCTGAAAATCATAAGGCCAGATGGTTTAATCTTCATCCTCTTCGTCACCATCTCCACCGGAGGCCTTTTTGGCAGCTGCCTTTAAGTTTCTTCTCTTCACTCTTCCAGGGCGACCTCCGCCAAGGGGACTAGTGAGCGAGAAGTCAATGTGCTTCTGGGAGTCGACTCTTACCATGAAAGATGCGATGTTGACAACTTGTCTCCCAACCCTGATCCCCAAATCACAAGTCACGTTCAAAAATACAAACTTGCAATATGTAAACAGATGATTATGACGTAAAATCACATTCTACTATCAAAAAACCAAACAAACAGAACAATTCAGTTTGCATGTGAGTTTTGACAAACCATTCTGAGCAACTTAGTTTCAGGCCCAAAGTTTGAAAGAAGTTATTGATAAATGAAAGATAGGATAGTAACCAATTTAATACATACAATGTTCTAATACAACACAAAAATTATTCTGTTATCCAAAACTAGACCTCGACAGATTACATACAATTGAAAGAATCCTAAATATTGAGCAAACAAGATTTAAAAAAAGCAATTTTTTTACCTGATGTGCCTCTGCCTGATGAGCACACGTGCATGGTGAATAGACTTGGCCATTCCCGACTTAAACACTAGCGTCTGTAACCGACGCTCAAGAAAATTCTCAACAGTAAGAGCCAACACATAATCAAGCTTGTTCTGGCTCTCATCCAACAGACCATATCTATTCATCCTACGCAACAGCGCCTCTCCTTCAAAGATACGGCGGGAATTTTTCTCATCCAAAGTTAGAAGCATTCTAGCAGCATTTCGAATCCTGCTAAGCGCATACTGAACCCTCCACAACTCCCTCTTACACCTCAGCCCATACTCTCCTACTAGCTTCAGCTCAGCATCCAATCTCTCCTTCTCGTACGGACGCCTTGGCTTCTTGAATGTCTTGCCATCTAAACAAAATCAACTATCCTAATATTAACATCATCCTCACTGTTACCATTAAATTAACCTAACCTATATTTTTTTACATCATAATTCTGCAAACATATTCCCTAAAGTTATCCAAATTTCAACAATTTGCTAATTACAGATCCGCGTAGACATGGATTCAGCAAGTAATCATCTAAGTTCAGATTAACTAAAGAAGATTAGAAATGCTCCGAATAATCACCTAACGAGCATCAATGAGCGGGTTAGGACGACTAGAAGAAGCACTTACAGTTCCGGTAGAAGTTGACGTGAACCATGGCTGTAAAGAGCCCGCGTCGGTCGCGTCAAAATCCGAAGAAGAAAGCCGAGATTTTTGTCACGTAGGAGGAGCCCTAATCATTTCGGTTTTTATAGTATCGAAACCCTAAGCCCTAATTTTGAGACAATATTAGCGGGCTTCTGTTTTCTTAGGCGATCATCAAAGCCCAACTATAGCCATTTATAGAAGCCCATCAAGGCCCAATTTCAGTCACTTTGTGAAGCCCAAAATAGCCCATCAACAATTGAATTTTATATTTAAATTAAAAATGAGAAATATAGTGAAAGAGATTAGTAAGCTGCAGAAAATAAAGCATTTAGATATTCAAGGATTTTTACTGGAATTTCTGAACAATGAGTTTTGACAGGAGTAAATTTTCTGGAAAATTTCAGTACAAGTAGGAGAGCCACCACAAAATTTCTGGCAGGTTTAATGGGAACTACAAGATACTTTGATTCAACTCTTTGAAGCAAGCTTTTCCTTGGCCTTCTGCAATTTCAGGACCTTCTTGACGATCTTCTGCTCTTCCAACAAAAAGGCGCGGATGATCCTGAAAAATTGTGACGGCAAAAAGTGAGTTTGACAGGCTTTAAAGATGATGCTACATGAAATAAAGTTATGTATGTTTATCAATGATGTACCTTTCCCTAACAGCACCACCGGAGAGAACTCCACCATATGGACGATTTACAGTCCTTCGGTTCCTCGACAATCTTGACCGCTTGTACTCAGTAGGTCTCAAGTGAGGAATCTACATTGAGCAAAGCCATTGTTGTTAAACAAAGCAGTAGCGACATAGACTTACAAGTAAAAGAACCAGCAATACACCGACTGACGATCTTAATTCTACTACAAAAAGACTGGAACAAAAACATTATACATGAATCCTAGTTTTACACAACGAGTACGTCTAATAATCTATATGAGGTTGAAGTCGCCTGGGGGTGAAAGGAATTAAAATTTGCTGCAAGGAACCCCCATAAACACAAACAATCAAGCTGGTATGTGGAAATTAAATGTTGATCATGGAACACCTGCAACGACACTTATCGAAAGAAGTAGAATTTAGGCACCAATCACCAAATGTAATCCAATATATTCACAAACATTTTCCAAGTCTACCGTATATAGTCCAATCAACATGTGATCTACGAATTGACTTACGTGTTGTGATATAGCTACCGCCAAATGATTACATTAGTCGTAACTCCAATCACAGATTTTCTTACTCCCACTGTGCACAAACCCTAAACCCCAAATTCAAACTTCTACTTGACCATAAAATCAATTGTCACAACTCATCAAAATCTAGAAATCAAACTATGACTACCAGAACAGCACAATAACATCCACAAGCCTTTGAAAACACCCAACACAACAATCATCCAGCAACACAGCAGATCAAATCATTGAAGAACACGATATTTACAAGAAGAAAAAATCATTGTTCATACCCCCTGGATCCTCTTCCCAGTAACTGGACATTTCGGTCCGCTAGCTCTCTTCTTTAGCGTCTGATACACCAACTTCCCACCTAATCACACAAACCCGTTCCGCCCCAACAATTCGATTACAGCTACAATCAACCAACTTCAAACGCAAATTCAGAAAGCGGTTCAAGAAATTACCAGGGGTTTTGACGACCCGGTTCTGGTTGGATTTTGTGGAGTAGCTGTGACGCTTCCTGTACGTCAAACGCTGCACCATCTTCAATCTTTCCCGGTCTTCTTCCGATCTAAGTGAGCTGAATACAACTCCGAAACCAAAAGATTTTCCGCGTCTGAAATGCGCTTTTTTGTAGCGCTCTTCGCTATGTGAAGCCCTAGATTCGACGGCCACGATGATGTATCAAATCTTCAACGCATGAGATTTCTTACTTCTTTTTAAGCCCCTACATTTAATAATAATTACTCTCTGGTCCCCTGATTTGTTACAAATTATCCTCTGACCCTTCAGGTTTAATGTATATTTTTTTTGATTATTTGAAATTTTCTTCCCACCAATTCAATTCACAAATTAAAATTCAGATCAATTTTTTTGCCCCAAACACAAAAAAAAATACTCTTATTCTCCATAATTTGAATTCAATTCGATTCAATTAATGAATAACTTGCGATAACATTTACAAGATAAAACTACAGCAAGCTTAGAGCATCTGTATCCATAAAGCACCTTTTACATTCTAGAAGGTGCTCGATCAGTACTTTCTAAACAAATAATACCTTCTCCGGGTATTTACTGCTAAAACAAAAAATATTTTCTAAAACAGCAGCTGTTGGAGCATCTTCCCATTTAGTACCTAATAACATGAACGCCGCACAGATTTTAACTGCAAACAGCTCCGCCACATGGGCGACATTGCTCTCCAAAAAGGTGGAGATGGCCTTGCAATATGGAGAAAGCCAGCTGACCTATATTTTCTACACTAGCATGGAAAAAGGGAGAAAGAGGGATCAACATGAATCCTTCCATTAACAAAATTCATGCTGCTCAATTTGCTCCGGCACCATTGCAGCTGGTCCGTCGTCAACCGGGACATTTGCAGGACTCGCGCCGCCAGTCTCATATCCACCTGGGAGAAGAAGCAGAGGACTTGATCCGAGTCGTTATCTTCACGAACCCTTTTAAACTTATTGAGAATGCAGTTCCCGGTCCTCAACGCGTCTTTCAGCTTCTTCTCCTTCTGTGGAATTATGCGTAAGATGCAAGATTTTAGGGTTGAATTGTGCCGAAAAAGATGGATTTAGGCGTAGGGTATTTACCTTTTGAAGAGTCTTGGAAAGCTCGGATAAAAGCTCACGGTCTGCAGGGTCCTGCAGCTCGCATAGGGCTTTTTTCCTACCAGATGGCTCGGGCTTGTCAGCTCTGAGGAATTTCCAAAATGTTCTGATTGATTCTTCCACGGCCTCGACGAGTATGTCACCGGACATATGTTCATCTACTGCCGGCGAGCCCTTCTTACCTTTTTTGTCCTCTGCACAAGTTTTTAAAATGTCACAAAGGTACAGAAAATCCTAGGAAAGGAACAGTGTAACAAGGTACCTCGAATGACCGGAACTTGAAGAAGTAGGTTGTGCAAGCCACGACGACAGTTGACATAAGTCTGAACTCGTGGACCTTGATATTGCTCATCCTCGACGAATCTCTGCAGGAGGACCTGAAACTGCTGAAACTCGCTGCACACTAGATTGAATCGCCGAAGACCGTGTGGATCAGCTTCCCAGAGCTCCAACGCCTTCTCGTATTGCCAGTGGAGAATGTCCCATGAAAGGCACAATTGCCCGACATAAACCAGCTCCAGATCATTATGCAGCTCTCTGATAAACTTCATCATTGGCTCAGCCTCAGCCTCAACTTTCCGATTCTTGTTCCTCCACAAGCCATTGAAAACGGCTAAAGCTGCTGTCTCCGACTTCTCCCCGGACCCTGACTTAAGTTGTTCCTTCGATTTCAGTAAGCCTGTCAGCATCGAGTATAAAAAAGTTAAAAATGAAAATTCTGAATGTCCTGAAAATATCAAACAACAGTAAAAATTACAGGATGCATGTTTCCCAGATTTGCCGACATAATACCATGATACCAAAAGCCCGTTACAGAAAGTTACAGCACAAGCCTAAAACAGCTGAAAAACGAGGTTTTAATGCCACAGCAAAAGGTTCAAAGTTTCATCTGATAAACCTAAAATGCGCGTAAAGCAAGTTTAAAAGCCTTATGAAACATGTTTTTTCCAGACATAAGATCTGAACAACCTGATGCCGACTAGTTTTCGTTTCGTGGGGTCTTACTATATGTTACTTGCTGAATACCCAAAATCGATTTGTTGACATGCCCATCTCAACTAATAAAAGGCGATTAGTCAAAAACGAGGAATTATCGAATTCTGAAACAGGAAAAAAATTGGTGAAGAGCTGAAGGACTCACCTATAGCATACATTTTCTGGTAACTCAAGATGTCCAGCTTTCGCATCTTTTCCCAGTAACTCCTGTAAAACTTGTGAACGGTACTGAATATATCGCTAGGCTGAAACTTGTCGTCAATCTTCCATGGCTTCAGATTCTCGCTGAATTTGGAAATTTCTGTATGCTCGTCGATGGTGGGGAGACCTGTAGCCCTCACATTCTTGATCTCAATGGAGAGCTGTTCTAAAATGTCTTGATGCTCCCATAATGTTTCCAAGTCTTCATCCTCATCCTCCCAATTAGAGTCCATTTCTGAATCGGGTGTTTCGTTGTTACAACCAAAATCATCCTCGGATAAGTAGTCTGAGCCTAATATATCCTCAGCATACTCAGAATCAAGCTCCGGCGTCATGTCTTCATATTCATTATCAAAATGGACAGTTTCGTTTTCTACTGAACAATCCTTGGATTGGGATTTCAGTAGGGTTTCGAGCTCTTTGAGTGCATCTGCCTCGTTTTCGAGTGATTCCAGACTGGATTCGATGTCTATACACTGCTCCAAAAATGGCATGAAATCTCCATCTGACAAAAATTCATTGCTAAGGGACTCATCTGCACCACTGATATCAACCGGTTCATCCTCCGAAACCATGGAATCCGATGACTCAGACTTCAAGCTCAGCTCAGCGTCTTGTTCAACACAAACCTCACCAGACCCCAACTTAGTTTCCAACTCACCCAGCTTCTGCAACACTTCCTCTAAGCCCTCAGATTGATCAATCCGACAAGACTCCTTGTCGAAACTGGGGTTAAGAAAATCCCTATCTGACGAAAACCCATCACCAAAACACTCTCCAGACTCCAAAGTTTCAATCTTTGAGCTCTCACAAGTCTCCTTGATATCTGATTTTGCATCTGCTGACTGCTCCAGGAACTTGCAGAAGCTGGACAGAGTAACAGGCTCAACACCAATAAATTTGCTCTGATGATTCTCTCCTTTGTTTCTGGAGAACTCAGCGTAAGATTGGAACTTGAACACCAGCTTCGGCGAGTCTTCCTCACTCGAATCATCTCTGGAAAACTCAGCAGCTTCTGAATCTGCAGATTTCATAGGATCAAAAGAATCTGCAGAATCAACCTCGCTGCAGGGCTGAGGAGATGCAGAGGAACAGCTCGACCTGTCATCCAATCTGAAACACACAAAACTTAAAATCAATGAACAAATCAAAGCTCTACACTTTTCTGCAGAACGAAGCAAGTTTCGTTTCATTACCTGAACATATTTCTAACCAAAACGCCGAACAGAGGAACCAAGAAAGCGAAAACAGAGCCGACCAAATCCCAGGCGAGCTTTGAAGTTTTCCGGCATAAACACCCGGCGAAACCCATCTTCGCCGAACAAATACCCAAACTCCAACCCACCCAATTCGACGCAGCCATCAAAAACCCCAAAAGCAAATCAAACCACCCGACTCAGTCCGAACACAGGGTAGAAAAGGCCGACCAGGTGTGAAACAGAGCAGCGAGTAAGCTGGGGATTTCAGCCATGGAAAAATTCTCCAGGAGCGAGAATAGGACAACTCAGCCGAAATCAGAGGATTAGTCTGACGAAATTTGTGCAACGGGATGGGAAATCTGACCTAATTTTTCAAAGTAGGATGAAAATCAAGGGGATGGGTTTCAGAACATGTACGATGTTGTTCCTAAAACATTGATTAAAAATTCTTCTGAATCTTGTCGTTGTTGGTGGTGTGTATGATTACGTTGGTTCGGAATTTAATGGCGATGATGAAATCATGGAATTTGGTTGAATGGATTCCATTGATATCTCAAGAAGAAAAAACAGAGCAGCTCTCTAAGTCCAGTTTCAGACTTGACCAAGTTACGTTGACCGCAGTGAGATATGACTTTGACCCGGTCCACTGGTTCGGGCCAGGCCCATACATGATTGAAGAACCGGCCCATTATTCCACATAGGCCCAAATATTCAAATCATCCGACCCGGGTTTTAGTTTCCATTTCCCGCCAAAATACTTTGAATAATTATGTTTAAGTCCCTGAAGTTAGAGTTAAAAGAGTTAAGTAGATTTGAATTCTGCTCGTCTTCTATTCGGTAACGTTTATGCAGATTTGAAAGAGAGAGAAGTCAGAAGCGGCGATCCAGCTAGATTCCAGGCGAGAGGTTTCGATTTTCTGGCGAGCATTGTTGAAGGTTGGATTTGATTTGTTGAAGGTGAGGCGGGAGGCTTTCGTTAGATTTGAGGATGGGAAATGGGGACGAACCGTTAGATGAGGTAATGGCCGAGGAGCCGAGCTCCGTTCCGAAAAAAACGCGGCTTCCGAGGCTCTTCATCAAGGAAATGGTGATGAGAAACTTCAAGTCTTATGCGGGTGAGCAGCGAGTTGGGCCGTTTCACAAGGTTAGGGTTTTTCAATTCAAATTCCTAGTTTTAGAATACAGCACTTGGTTTGGTTTTTGGTTGCGCTTGTTGGGAAAAAAGCTGTTGGATATGACAGCTTGAATTTTCTGAATTTGTTGCTGCATTTAAAATTTTTGTAAGTGATGCAGAGTTTTTCAGCTGTGGTTGGTCCAAATGGGAGTGGGAAAAGCAATGTGATAGATGCCATGCTTTTTGTGTTTGGAAAGAGGGCTAAGCAGGTATATCACAAGTTCTGAAAGATGAGTGATTAGAAGTTACCTTTCATCCTACTGTTGCATTCATCCAATGTTCGATAACATGTAGATGAGGCTTAATAAAGTGTCGGAGCTCATACACAACTCTACTAATCATCAGAATTTGGATAGTGCTGGTGTATCTGTGCATTTTCAAGAGATTATTGACCTGGTAAGTATATGTATTCCAGTACAACGTTCATGTTGGTAGAAAATGTTACCCGTGACTATGTGATACTAAATTACTAATTTGTTCAACTTCAACTTCAACCGATCATCGTTTTTTATGTCGTCATTGCAGTTTATAAAGGGCTATAATTGCACTCTCTTTTTTCTTCTACCTCATCTGTGTAATTTTTCACTTGTCTTTTATTTCCCTCCGTTGATTTGTTTCATTTTAGGACGATGGAACATATGAAGTTGTCCAGGGTAGTGAGTTTGTAATTACGCGGATAGCATTTCGGGACAACTCCTCCAAGTATTACATCAATGACAGAGCAAGCAATTTCACAGAGGTCACAAGAAAATTGAAAGGGAAAGGAGTGGATTTAGACAACAACCGTTTTTTGATTTTGCAGGTAACATTCATGTCATGTTATAATTCCTAACATTTTGTTTTGGTGTGCCTTATCTTTCACACTTGCTTTTACTTTATCAGGGAGAAGTCGAACAAATATCCCTGATGAAGCCAAAAGCTCAAGGACCACATGATGAAGGTTTTCTTGAGTACCTTGAGGACATAATTGGAACGAATAAATATGTTGAGAAAATTGATGAATCATTTAAACAGTGAGTACCATAAACGATTACTTACTTATCATTAGACATGATTTTTAGCTGTCGATGCTTGTGTTGGTGCCTGCTCAAATGACTATAGGTCAGCCTTTTTTTTTTTGTTATGCCTTTGCATGATTTTTATATTTAAGAGAACAAGTACGATAAAAGACAAACAAAACGGTCATTAATATTTTAATGCCAATTTTGTTAGATTTTGTCATCTATGCCTCTCTTTTGTCATTTATTTTTCTTTTGTAACTGCTGTAGAATGTTTTGCAAGAAGTTTCAATGTAGTAATCATCATACAGGAAATTAGTCTTGTCTGTATTTGTGTTTGAACATTCCTTCCATTGATTGCATATTATATAAATTAATACAGGCTAGAAGCTCTGAATGAGCAACGTTCTGGTATTGTTCAGATGGTAAAGCTAGCAGAGAAAGAAAGAGACAACCTAGAGGTATGTGTTGATTCTCTTTTTGTGGACATATGTTGGATTTTTATTAACCTTCCCTTATAGAGTTATAATGTGAATATACAATTGCAGGATGTTAAGAATGAAGCAGAAGCGTATATGTTGAAGGAATTGTCTTTCTTGAAATGGAAAGAGAAAGCCACTGAATTGGCTTGTGAAGACACCTCAAACCGTATGAACATCCTTCAAGAAAATGTGAAAAATTTAGAGAGGACACTGCAGACTGAAAGGTAGCATTATTAGGAGGGTAGATTATTAATGTGATTAGACTATTGAGCTTTATGCTAACACTGCCATGCTGTTTCCCAGAGAAAAAATAGGGGAAAATAAGCAAGTTCTGAAGGATCTTGAAGGCTTGCACGACAAATATTCAAAGCGACAGGAGGTCTACATTTATGTTGTTCTAAGCAAAGCATATTGCAATGAACATTTTTAAAATTTCAACTGGCATTCCTGCATTTCCCTTCAAAAAATAGCTAGTCAGATCACTTTTGAATTGAGTGTATGTTGACCCATTTTTAATTCTGTGCAGGAACTGCTTAGTGATCTAAGAACGTGTAAGGATGAATTCAAAGAATTTGAACGTCAGGATGTTAAGTATCGTGAAGATTTGAAACATATGAAACAAAAGATAAAGAAACTTGAAGATAAAATTGAGAAGGTATGAAAAATAAGTGCCCCACCACTGCCCAACATGTGCATATTACCAATGAAGACTCCGTTAATTATTTCAGAATTACACAATTCTTGAAACATTGAATCTTTGGTGAATTTTTTATTTATGAGATACTAAACATCTAATTTTCTTTTTCCCACTTATTCGCATCTTACCTTGAAGCACCAATTGCAGGATACATCAAAGATAGATAACATTTCAAAGGAGTGTGAGAACTCAGCGGAGCTGATACCAAAATTGGAAGAATCAATACCTAAGCTTCAACAACTTTTGTCAAATGAGGAAAAAGTACTTGAAAAAATCAAGGACAGTGCTAAAGGTAATACGAGGTTGTTTCATCTACCTATTACTTGCCTTGTTTTCATTTAGTTTTTCATGAAATGATCTTTCAAAAACGTTGGAAGAAGAGAGGTGCATCTACATATGTGGAACAACTCTACAATTGAAACCATATATGTAAAAGTAGATTTGTATTTTCACAATTGAGCATAGCCATCAGTGCAGACACACTATTTAACTTTTTACCCACCACTAATTTTGATTTATGAACATAACAGATGAAACGGAGAAACATCGTTGCAAGCTTGTGCGTGTTCGAACAGAGTTGGATCCTTGGGAAAGGCAGTTAATTGAACATAAAGGAAAACTAGAAGTTGCCTGTGCTGAAAGCAAGCTTTTGAAGGAAAAGGTTTTTGAAAATTTTCAGGCTTGTGTGTGCTGAGAAATGCTTGCATTATACTAATGACTGCATGGTCTTTTCTGTAAAAACACTTAGCAGATAAAATCGTACTTGAGCTACTTATGTCAGGAATTCAGCTGTAAAGTTGTGTATACATCACACTGAACTTACAGACAGACTTGAAGAAAAATACAGTCCGTGTCTTTTAAGAATTTATTCACTAGACTGTCAAATACAGATAATGCTCCATTATTTGTGATAGTCTTCTTACTCTTATTTAATATACATTTGTCATATATGTATGGATTTAGTATCTTGGAAAATGACTAAATGAATTTCTTTTGTTTGAATCAGCAAGAAGCTGCTTCTGCTGCCTTTGCCAATGCTCAAAAACAAATGAGTGAAATAGAGGAAAAAATCAAATCAAGGACTTCTAATGTTTCTAAATTAAAAGAAGATATCACCGTACGAAAAAATGAAGCAGCTGAAGCTCGCAGAGTTGAACAAGTGAGTGTGTAATCTATTTGAAGTTTGTTACATTTTGTTGAAACAACAAAGATTGTGAAAAGTTGGGAGTATTTTGCAGGAATGTCAGAGAGAACAAGAAGAAATTATACTGTTGGAACAGGCTGCAAGACAAAAGGTTTCAGAGCTATCATCTGTCATGGAATCAGAAAAAAATCAGGGGTCTGTTTTGAAAGCAATTTTGCAGGCCAAAGAATCAAATCAAATTAATGGAATTTATGGTAGGATGGGTGATCTGGGTGCGATAGATGGTGGGTACATTTTTCCTCTTATCCAATAGCTATCAGTTTGCTTCAGTCACAACAGGTTTATACAAATTGCATCGTATACGGTCTCTACCAGTGAATGCCTATTTTTACAGTTACTGTATTACACAAATACTTATGCCTTTACTTTTCTGTGGTTTTGTTGGACAAGTATATGGTCCATAAAGAATAAGAAATGGATCTTTACTGTACTCTTATGAATACATTTTCAGTTTCTAAAGTATCCTTCTAAAACTATGTGTATTTTCAGCTAAATATGACGTGGCTATATCGACAGCATGCCCTGGTCTAGATTATATTGTTGTAGAAACCACAAGCGCTGCTCAGGCATGCGTCGAGCTACTCAGAAGGATGAACCTTGGAGTCGCCACATTCATGATACTGGTACTTGGCATTACACAAGTGCTGTTGTTCAAGATTATGTATTTTAGTATTAATCTGTAGTTCTCTACTGAAATTTTGGTAGCACCACCTAAAAAAAACTAAAAAACATTTTTTTGTTTTCACCAGCTCCTTTCAATTTTATTGACGCATTCATTTTATTAAAGATTTTCCAGAACTTGTTTATATCATATATTCAACGCTGCATTCTGTGCCTTTTCACTTCTTGTTGAAGTATGCCTGTTTTTTTGTATTTTGTTTGAAGTACGAGAATAGTATGTTCGATCACAGTATTCATTACTTAATTCTCTTACAGGAGAAACAAGCAGATCGCAGACACCGGATGAAGGAGAAAGTAAGCACACCAGAAGGTGTTCCTCGTCTTTTTGACCTGGTGAAGGTTCGGGATGAAAAGATGAAACTTGCTTTCTATTCTGCCTTGGGGAATACGGTGGTCGCGGAAAATATTGATCAGGTATCCTCTCTTCATGTTTTACATGCAAATCCGAGGTTTGTTGAGTTAATGGGACATAAAGTGGCAGTGATGATATAGTTCATTTAAGAGGAAAAGTGATATTCACATGCGGTGAAAGTTGCCGCATGTCAGATATGTTAATCATTGAGGTCGCTTGTCAACCTTTGTTATTTTTCTAGTGGATTAATCTAGAGTCAATATATCATGCACCGTCCGCTATTTTGATTGCAAAATTAGATTTAGATGAGAATTTATTTAAATATACATTTTTTTGTTAGCATGGCATAGAATGTAGTGACAAGAAGTTGTTTGACATTCTTTGAAGCACCTGGATTATGTAAATGACCAACATCCCCCCCACTATTCAATGTTACTGGTTAGTTTACCTAAAAAATGATTCTATAAAATGGTTGTTTACATAACATATTGCAAAGTTTCTAAGAAAAAAGTTGACTGTGATTTTCAGGCAACCCGTATTGCCTATGGTGGAGCTACAGAGTTTCGGCGTGTTGTAACTCTTGATGGTGCGCTCTTTGAGAAATCCGGTACTATGAGTGGAGGTGGGGGCAGACCACGTGGGGGTAAAATGGGGACATCTATTCGAGCTGCCTCAGTCTCAGGAGATGCTATTGCAAATGCTGAAAAAGAGCTAACTACAATGGTTGAAAAATTAAACAATGTGCGGCAGAGGATTTCTACTGCAGTAAAGCAATACCAGAGTGCAGAGAGAGAAGTCACGCACATGGAAATGGAATTAGCCAAAAGTCAGAAAGAGGTAGGCCGCTGCAAATTGATATTGCATATTTCTCCTTAAATGTTAAATTTCATGACCTTATCCTTAGCATACATGGGTTGTGGAAAAAGAACATTTAGTAGTTGTTATGAGTTACATTTTTGACAGTATTATTTAATTATTCTTTTGCTAAAACAGATAGACAATTTTAAGGCAGAACACTGTATACTTGAAAAGCAACTTGGTTCCCTGAAAACAGCGTCGAAACTCAATAAGGATGATCTTGATACAATGGAGGAGCTGAAGAAAATCATATCAGGAGAAGAACTGGAGATAAGTAGGCTTCTTGAAGGGTCTAAGAGCTTGAAGAAGCAGGTTGGTTAATATGTGTGGTCCATATTGTTGTTCCTCTATCATGTTTATTCTACCAAATGAATAACTTCTCAGGGTCATACTTGTATGTGTGGCACCTATTAATTTTGATATTTGATATTCTCTCATATTTAGGCTGCAGAACTTCAAAATAAAATTGAAAATGCTGGTGGTGAGGAACTCAAGAACCAGAAGGCAACGGTTATGAAGATTCAGTCAGTGAGTGTAATCATTACCATAAAATCAGTAGATGCTGGACACCTGTGCTTTTCTTAAGTTTTTGAATTTTTTTTAGGATATTGATAAAAATAGCTCAGACATCAATCGTCACAAAGTCCAAATAGAAACTGGTCAAAAAATGATGAAAAAGTTGACCAAGGGACTTGAGGAGTCGAAGAAAGAGTTAGAGAAGACTACAGAAGATAAGAAAAAGTTTCTCAATGTCTTTAAAGAGATTGAGCAAAAGGCCTTCAGAGTTCAGGAGAGCTATAAGGCAACTGCAGAGGTTTATTTATTTGCCTTTACCTAAGTGTCTTATTTCTCAGCCAGTCACTCTGATTCATCCAGATCATGATAAATGAATTTGCTTATTCAGATGATTGAGCAGCATAAAGAAGTTCTTGACAAAGCAAAATCTGACTATGAGAAAATGAAGAAAACTGTTGATGAATTACGAGCATCTGAGGTTTGTGAATACATGTGATGTGTGTCTCCAGATTTCTCCACTGTTTCTCTATGTGTATCAAGATGCCTAATTGCGACAATGTGCGTCTGCAGGTTGATGCGGATTATAAATTACAAGATTTGAAGAAAAACTTCAAAGAGCTGGAAATGAAAGAGAAGGGATACAAGAAGAAGCTTGATGAGCTTAAAGTATCTCTTTTAAAGCACATGGAACAGTAGGTTTACCTATGGCATCAGTTTCATTGTTTTTAAAATCAATTGTGTTTACTGGTGATGTGGACCCTGATGGTTGCAGAGTTCAGAAAGATGATGTGGACCCTGAGAAGCTTCAAGCCACTTTAACACAAACCAATCTATCTGAGGATTGTAATCTGAAGAAGGCCCTTGAAACGGTGACTTTACTTGAAGCACAATTGAAGGAGATGAATCCAAATCTTGATTCAATATCAGAGTAAGAAATTACAAATCTTATGGTGCTATCTTTAATGCTCTTATATTGTAATAAGAATGCTGAATCAATAAGCTTTTAGATATCGGAACAAGGTGGCGTTGTACAGTGAAAGAGTGGAGGAACTTAATACAATCACAGAACAACGAGATGACATCAAAAGGCAGTATGATGAATGGAGAAAGAAGAGGCAAGTTATTTATTCAATATTTTGGACAATACCTAGGGAACAATTTCCTTCTTACACAAATTTTTTGCATGTGAAGGATGGATGAGTTCATGGAAGGATTCAACACAATATCGTTAAAGCTGAAAGAAATGTACCAGGTGTGTCAGCTATAACTCTATGCAAGTTTGGTGTTCTACTTCTAAATCAACTGCTAGAATCTTGGAATGTTATCGATGTGACCTTATTCTCAGCTGCATATAATGATCTTCTTAAAGTTTCACTTTAATTTATGTCATCCTTATATTCATCTTGTGAAAGTTATTTTATCTGTTTGTGATAGATGATCACACTTGGGGGCGACGCTGAACTTGAACTAGTTGACTCTTTGGATCCATTCTCCGAGGGTGTTGTTTTCAGTGTTCGACCTCCAAAGAAAAGTTGGAAAAATATCGCCAACTTATCAGGAGGTGAAAAGGTAACTAACCTTCACTCCCAACTGACTCGATATCTCGTTTTCTGATCATTCTCCAAGCTTTTCCTACTCCCTAAACTTCTTATATTTTTCATATCAGACTCTCAGCTCGCTAGCTCTTGTATTCGCTCTGCATCATTACAAGCCTACTCCCCTGTATGTGATGGATGAGATCGATGCTGCTTTGGGTAAATCTTACAAACTTGTAACTTGTCTACTACATAATATTATGTCTCCTAATGCCCGCTTTCATCTGCAGATTTCAAGAATGTCTCGATCGTAGGACATTACGTCAAAGATCGCACCAAGGATGCACAGTTCATCATCATAAGGTCAGTGTCCTGACAAATAAATGAACCACCTCACCTCATTCCAACACTCTAATTCATTCCCATACATTTCCTCTGTTGCTGCATGCAGCCTGAGAAACAACATGTTTGAGCTAGCGGACCGCTTAGTTGGGATCTACAAGACAAACAATTGTACAAAGAGCATCACCATCAATCCAGCAAGTTTCTCTCTCATGAACCCTGCTGCTGCTGCCTCTTCTTAAGCCTACAAATTTTACCCTCTATTTGTAAACCCATGTAAATGCTATGCCAACAAAGTTTGTCTTTCATTTATTAACGTTCGATTTCTGATAGAGTCAGAACAGATATTCTCGTATTATTTAGGATAAAATAGATGATAAAGAAACTCGTTTTGTTGTGTATTTTTAAGATTCATCTTTTCATAATTACTGAGAGAGAGTCCATAATCAATGTTACAAGAATCAGAGATTTAAAGGCTTATTAGAGTCTCCCTCAACGGAATCTTGGTCGTCGGAATCCGAAACAGAATCCAGGCTATCTCCATCTCATCCTCGGAAACCGGTCCAACATAATCCAAAACAGAGTAGTTATCCTCGTCAGTATCGATGTCCGACTCCGGCACTGTAATTTCCAAATACCCTTCTCCTTCCCGCAGCCCAAAATCCCAACCCTCCGAATACCTGTCCTCCTCATCCTGCTCATTGTCAGCATCTCCAGCCCCGACCGGATCAGAATAATCATCTTCTTCCTCGTCCGACTCACCACTCTCATCTTCTTCCTCGTCCGACTCACTACTCTCATCTCCACCACCTGTCCTCCCTACATCGAACCGGCACAGAGGACAAGTGCTGTGTTTCTCAAGCCACCTACCGACACATGGCTCATGAAACACGTGCCCGCATTCCAGCTCCCGTGCCTGCTCATCCATCTTCAGCTCCTGCATGCAGATCGCACACTCCTTTTCGCCCTCCATCTCCAATAACTTCTTCCTCACTCACTCATGCATTTATATATATACACGTGCCCATAGTTTCTTACTTGGAATAATTTCCAAATTTCTAAGTTTGACCTGGTCAACATGGGTTCTAAAAATTGAAAACCAGTTATCAATTGTCGGGTGGATCCGAACCCTGCCAATCCCATCGCCCCGTATTCCAGTCCACGTCAGCATCGAATACTCCATTAATTCTTCCAACAGCTCCTCGTCCATCTCCCGGTCGGAGTGTAACAGAAGTGGATTCTGAATAATAATCATCAGCTTCGTCTTCTTCATCATCATCATCATCCAGATTCATGGGGTCGACTGTCACTACTCGGTCCCGACAGTTTCCGCCAATCTCGTTCCATGGTGCAATGCAATCTTTATGATAGTAATGATTGCATGGCAACGCAATCGCCATCTCTCGAGGTTGAAGAAGTATTGGATTGAGGAGTCCATTCGTTTTTTGGTTGCACCCGTATATCATGTTTGAGGTGCATCGCTTGAAGCCAGGAAAGACAGCTACAAGGGCAAAAAGAGAAGAATATCTCTAAATAAGGAAGTGGCTGTTCAGGGAATGAGATCATATTCGTTTCTTTTATAATGAAATCGTTAGAAGATTTTGAAATGAGAGTTGATTAACTGATTAGGATCGTGGCAACATGGTACGAGGCACCGACAGTTATTTCTATCTTGAGGCTGAATTATCATTTCTCACGCAAAAGAATCTGACAAACGAATTTTTATTAAGGAATGATTATATTTATAAATTGATATGTATTAATTATTTTGTGATCGTTTTGAATTAAATTATTACTAAATCTTATTGTAAATAAAACCATGTTTAGAAAACGCAGCGTTGTATGAACAAGTGGGGAGAAAGGGGCTAAAGCCTAACCCAACAGAAGCCAAGCGAACAAGACATGACAGAGACGCGCGCCGAAACGAGAACGAGGCCCGGCCCAGCTAAGCCCGACGACCCGACCCGTTGCGAGAGGCTGCACCGAGCACTCTCCGATTGCCACAAACGGATCCCTGCCGGCCGCGCTCGACAGGCGGCTTGCCGGCACCTGAACCGGTCGCTGGCCGAGTGCCTCGTGTCCGTCGTGTGCCCCGACGAGGTGGAAGCGGTTCGGACTTTGTGTTCCAGCAGCGGAACTGAGCTTAAACGGAGTCAATGTCAGGGAGCTCAGCTCTCGCTGGCGGTATGCCTTTCGTCGCATCAGCTTGATTCGTGATGAATATTTCGATTTCGATGAATAAGGTATTAATTATGCTTTGACTGTTTTGGAATTTTGTGTTGATTCTGGTGCCCTAGTTTTGTGATTGAATTGTTAACTTTTATCGTTTTCAAGATTGATGAGGTGATTCAAGTTAGGGTTTTGCAATGCATCGAGTATTTTATAGTACTTTGATTAGGCTTAATTGCTTGTTAATGATAACGTGGATTTTAGCGATCTCGTTTGTGTGGATCAAGAAAGCTGTGTTTCGTAGACATGTATGAGGAGAGCACTCTTACTATTAAGACAGATTAGGATTGTCTGAAAGGGTTGATCTTTGAGTCGAGATTTTGTTGTGCTGGAATTGATCATTGTTTAGGCATTAATGTATGCTGGTCGGGATCAGGATAGGTCTGTAAATATGTAGGGAATACGGGAATCTTTGAGCGTTGTTTACTCCTGTTATTGTGCCGGTTCCTTGATGTATTATGTAGTATGCATAGTTGGTTTCTGATAGAGTCTTTTTGCTAATTCCTGTTTTTACTACTATCTCTTTTCACTCTCAGAAGTACCTCAAAATGGATTCTTTTTTGTTCCTTGATGAAGAAAATCCCTTGGTTTCACTCACATGCACTCCTCTTCATTTTCAAATTTCTGATACACCTAATAATTGTTCCTAGTTGTGTTCCGACAATATATCAGTTTAAGGTAGTGTTTCGGGTCTTACTGATTTTGGAGGGATTCATGAAGTCCCCTCTCCAAAGCCTGAAAGCTGCCAACATTCTATAAAGTCGACAAGAATCAAGAACTATTCCAACTCACTTTATTTAAGAAATCTGCACTTCTTAGTTTGAGTTTTAAACAGTAGGTCATATATATGTTAATAACTAGCACCTTATTATTGTAAAGTACAGTCGTATCGAGCAATGTCTAGAACTACTGTCTGCATTACCATGGAACTCATACAGTGTAGAGGAGATTAAGATATATTGCACGGTTGAAATATTTTTGAAGCAAAAGTTTTGGATGAATCTATAGTATACATTAAGGATTTTATTTCAAAATCTTGTCTACGTTAGTCGTTCATATGTCTGAAAGATATGTTGGTACTTGCTCTCATCTTGACTTGCGTTGAAACTTTGCTTGCAGGTTGGCTGCCTGGGTAGAGACGATGATAAGATATGATCCAATGTCTCCACAACATTGCAGCCATGACGAAAATACTTACAAATTACAAACCAAGATAACAGCGGTGAACCTTTTATTTTTTATCCAAAGTCATTAAGCATTAATAATCTATATCATGTTTCTGCTCTGTTTTTCTTGACTTGTATATTGTAGAATTATTAGGCTCTCATCATGTGGTTGGTTACTGGAATGGAAATGTTGGTTACAATTTTCTGAATGAAACAAATAAAAACATTTTTCATGGCTTGGCTTCTAAATAATTCCGGTATTTTTATTTTATTCATCCATTTGGAAATTGGAGTTAACCTTGCACACTACAATGGATAGATAGCTGGAAGCTTAGATCTATTTCACAGTTGAAAACTTGTACACCATAACGTGCTTGTAAGGTTTTCCAGGCACGATAATCTGTGATGGAAACTTGGGCTGATTGACAGCATCAGGGAACCCTTGGGTCTCCAAACAAAGTGCTGCATGTGGCTGGTACATATTTCCACCTTTGCCCTTCACATCCTTCAAGAAATTGGCTGTGTAAAATTGCATGCTGAAGGGATTAGTCCTCAGCTGCGTCACTCACCCTGACTTCTCATCATGCACCACTGCTGCAGTTTTGAGCTCGTTTGTTGAAAACTCCAGGACATAATTGATATCATAATCATTTGGGAGTTTCTTGATCCTGCTTCCAGCAGTGTTAGATTTCAGAAAGTCATAAGGCGTTCCTTCCACCGATGCGACCTCCCCTGTAGGTATGAGCTCTGTCAAATGGTGTATAGTGAGTTGCTAAGATTTTGATCTTGTTTGACAGGATTGTGCCACTGTTGTGGCCACCCAGGTTCCAGTAGAAAGATCAAAAGATTCACTTTTGTTTGAGTTTAGCCGAAGAAAGTGTGACATGGATTACCTTGATCACCATCTGGGCTAAGGTAAGTAAGGTAATGGAAGGGTTTTCAGCATTTTTATGGCAGTTTGTAACCTTCCAAACCACATCACTGAATCCTATTTTTCCACCTGATTGCAGGACACAAAATTGGCTGAGAAACCTACAAAGAAATCGAGGAACTACTCATTTGATCTCAATGTATCTGGCATTCTTGATGAAAGAGCAGATAATACCATGAAGAGTGTTGTTCCCTTCATTAGCAATGATCTTGTACACTGTTCCATTCAGAGCAAATTGTGCGCATTTGATCCTGTTAGCAACTCTTCCAACAACGGCACCTATGTAGGATGTATCATTCTGCAACAACAAGAAAAGAAGCTCAAACATGATGTGACCAAGATCTTCATGGATGTTCAAGCTCAGCAGAAGTTGTTAAACAAGGATAAACCTTGTATTCATTGATGGTATCATACCCAAGAACAACATCTGTCAACTTCCCTGAGAAAACAAAAGGAGTAAAAAACTTGGTGCACATCAGGACATGGTGGATAAGATTTGAATGTGGTAGAGCCGTAGATGCTCACATCAGGACACTTCTATAACAAAGAGTGTAAACAGAGGGAGGGACACCGATTTTGTCGGGGACGATCAGGGAGACAATGGCAGCACCCCAGTTGGTCAATTTGACTGAGAAGTTCCCTTTCTTCAGCTCTAGAATTTCAGTATTTGGTGTTTGATGATGACTCTCACTCTGTGCAGAGATGATGGTAGCTGCATATATCAAACCCAAGCTGATGACCCAGAGGAATAGGTGCAGCTTACGCTTCCTCTCTATCTGTCTGTGGCTCCTTTATGGTCTTGAAAGAATATGGTGCCAGTGGAAGAACCCTGGACAGTCTGGCTGGGGTTGCGTGAAGGTATCTGTCATGTATGTTACAAGCAGTTTTTGGTTTTTAGCGAGGCTTGGAGTGTGCTTGATGTTTCATGGGTGTTGTTATAGCAAAAATTGGGACAGCCGGTTGCAGGTTTTGGTGCAAGATGGTTGACTTTGGGATGACTTGGTCACTCATGTGCTGGTGATTAGAATCTACAGAAGAGAGCCCGAGTTAACCAAAAGTAAATACAGATAGAGCCTTATCGGATAGGTGACTAGCCCAAATGATATTTGGCAGAACAGAAAGGCACGCCCACACTGTCCATAAGTACCTTAACAGACCACTGCCGGAACCAAATATCCTGTGATCACCACTATACAAACACAAGGCTGTAGGAACCAAATATCACGAGAAAGTATCTAAAAGGTCCGACTAGATCATGCAATTGTTACTGGCCACTTCTCACTGTCACAATTGGCAATATTTAGTCACTTCTCATGGACTGATTCGCTCACCTTCTCCACTCTGCCGCCCTCTCTGCAATTTAATGACAGAAAGTTACTATGGAACATGGGAATGCAGCCAGTAAGAGTACATAGAAGAATTTATTATTATGCATTACTTCATATAAGAACGTACCGTTGTTGTTATAGTCTTTGGAGGCTGAAAGCGACTTGTCACTTTTGATCCCTCCTTTACCGCTCCCTTGAACGAGCTTTTGAATTCTTGGTGATGGAGAGTTCAGCTTACCACCGGTGGAGGATGGCAGAGAGTGCCTTCTGAGAACACCGTTTTCACTAGTATCTTGACTCAGCCTTGGGGACCCTTGCGCCCTAAGCTTTGCCTTGGCAGATTCTGTAGCCTGCATATAGCTTGGTAAGGTTGGCGTGTTTTGGGAACCATTTTCAGGACATTCATGCTTAGTAGAAAGTGATTTCCTCCTGGATTTTTGATTCTCCTTGTCGTATTCTTCCTTGGAGTGTAATTCATCAACAACTGGTGGATTCTCATCCTTTTGGATCCACTGATCCGTTGCTTCAGCACAAGGCTCATCAAGCGCTGCAAGAACTTTTGGTTCCACCACATGTTGTGGAGAAATTACTGTCTCGGGCTCTTTAATAACTGCATCAAATGCGTCACTGTCCGTTTCTGCCATAATTGTGTCATTTGGCTCTTTGTGTTTTTCATTGGCAAGTGAATCAGTCAGGTCACTGTGCTTTTCAACTGAGTTATTGTAGCCTTGCTGCGGAACAATGGAACTAACAGCCTCACGCATCTTCGAGACTTTGCTCTTTGGTTTTTCAATCACAGCTTCTGCCTTACCATTAGTCTCGCTCTTTGTTAGAGAAACTTTCCTAAGACTGCGTTTCACTTTCTCAAGCTCGCTCTGACCATTTTCTTTTGGGGGTTCACCTTGATGGCTAATAGACTTCTTCATGGTGCCTTTAGCCTTTCCATATTCCGGGGAGTTATCATGATGTGTAGAGGAATTTCTGCGATTGCCGCGCTTTGGTCTTCCATTCTCCAATTCTACTCCTTTGTTGCCACTAGACTTCCTTGAAGATTTTGAAATATTATCTTTTTTAGGTTCCACAACCAATTCCCAGAAGCGGGAGGATGACCACCGCTCTAACCATTTCCACACTGAATTTGCATCACCGGAATCATAATGGAGACCAAGGGGCGTGACATTGGGTGACGATGCAAGTAGCTAGTGGCAACAACAATGAGATAGTTAATAATGGAGTATTGCAAAGACATTGAATCAAAATGGACAAATGACCTCCCTCAGCGCGACTCATGTGTAAAGAATTATATGCAGTGCAGCCTGCTTTATACATGTCGAATTAATTCATTGCAATCGCCAAACATGCATTCAGATCAAACTCAGGAAAGCCACAAAACAACAAGCTCCAGTTATCAGTTCATGTATTTACATGGTCATTGTTTGAAGAGCATCAGTAAATATCAATATAGATCCATTCATTAAATCTTTCTATATGGCATATGTTAGTAATTTAGTACACAAAAAGCCAGACAGCAGACAAACACTTCTCACATATTTTATATTGAAAATATGATCCGTTCGCAGATTTTTTAGATCTGAGGAGATAAGTATACAAAATAAAACATCCATATAGCTCTAATAATATTTAACTACCTTTTGGGAAAAAGCATTTCTTGATAGCTTCGGTGGACGGTTTGATTGTAGGATTCCAATGGTATACAGCTGGAAAAAAAATCAAGCATATAATACATACGGAAACAAAGAAGAATCAAAGACATCCCAACTTAATCGAAGATCATGTATTGTGTATCCAAAAGGGTTTCTAAACCTGCTAACAAAATATTTCCATATGTATAATAGCAATGGTACCAAATAGAGCATCTATGCACCACGGAACCAACACTAAGGCACTTTGGATAATAGCAAACATGCATAATCAAGCAACGGCAAGTTATACATAAGTGAAGAAACCCCCTTCAACCAAGACAATGGATAACTAACAATCCCGGGAATACAGCAAGAATCTTATGCATTGTGCCGCAACTGAAAGATAAGGGCAAAATAACAAACTACTGCCAATAGCAGCAATGTTGGCAAGGTTCAAATGAGAATTCCACTTACCTTGAGTTTTTCAAGGTTGCATTTTTCTTTCATTTCTATCCCAGCTTCTGAAAGTCTAACTTTCTGACCACGAATAAGTGCCTGAAACCTAATAATCCCTTTCATACATTGCAGAGTAGCAACAGCCTGTCGTCTAACCAAGTGCCCTCTGATAAGTGCCTGAAGTCGTATAATGCCCTTGAGAGCCCAAAAAGCACGACGAGCCTGGAAATATTGTCAAGCTCGTTGTTATTTGATAAAACATCTAGAACGCTAGAACACATTAAGATGAAAAGGAGATAACAACAAGCTACCACAATTTTTTGATGCTCTTTCGAAGTTAAACTTATGGAGGAATAACAATCATTAAGCATGAAAGATGTAGTGTATATCATTGAAACTTAGTCAAAGAAGAGGAAAAACAGAGAGACAAAGCAATCATAATAAGTACCCCATGTTGTGTATCGGGCAATGAAAGATGGATGAAAAAACAACAAAATTTGCTGGGGTAATAACATAAAATTGCACAACTTAAATATGTAATAAAAATAAATTGTAATGCATGATGTTTGTCTACAACTTATGGAATGTTTATGCAATATTGAGAAAAGTTTCAACTCACTCATCACGTAAAGGGGACTATGTTCAAATGTAAAGGGGACTTCAGACTATAAATTCACATTCACGTAATGTTAAGGGCAAGTAAAAGTGTCAAACATAAAAAATATGCAATTAGTTCTTACCAAAAATCCCCTCAAAGCTGCCTGCACCTTTGCAGCAGCTTGCTCTTGTTTCAAGACATCAGAGTTGTTCACAGAGGTCAGCCCAGTGGATTTTATGCCACCATCTTGAGATTCAGATAATAAGGTGCTACTCTCCTCCAGAGGTTTGCCAGCTGTTTGATTTCCAGACGCCAAAGTGTGCCCATTTCTGTATATAACGACAGGTTGTGGGTCTGAAATTACTGGATCATTTGTAGCCAGGACACCAGATGAGGCCTTCGAAACAATGAAGGCCTCTTTGCCAGCTTCTCCTCTCTACATGTAGAGTAAAGCATGCATATCAGCACACGAAATCAAAGACTTCAGAGATGTCCTCTCAGTATCAAATATCAACTTCTAAAGTTTAACAATATGAATAGCCGTTAACCTGCCACGAGATCAGATATGAAAGTGATCCAGTTGGCTGTAACTTACTTTTGAAACTGTTGGTTTAGGTGCCTTCTTCCCGAATAGTTTTGCTTTGATCCATTTTCCAGGAGACTTTCCCATCCCCAATTACGCAATAAAAAGGACTGAACTTTATCAACAAGACCTGAAAGGAACCACAAATGCAGCTATGAAACCGCAAGCAATCAGTAACAAAACCATTCATGAGAACCCAAAACCATCCTTATATATAATATAGCTCAAAGACAACAGCTTTCTAATCAGATTTAACTAGTAAACAAAAGACAAAGAAATCCCCCAAATCAAACATATCAACACAAATTACTCCACGCATAGAGATCCACTCCATTCTGCATATACCTTCACCATGCATAAAATCAAATATCCACACACACAAAAAGAAACTCAATAAAATCATACACAAAGGTTCACTTCAGAATCCAAAATTCACACTTCCCAACACACTCTCACAACTCAACACAAACCACATCAATGTCAAATATGAAAAATGCCAGATCCTCCCTATTCACACAACAACAAACCTCTCCCAGATCTGCGCTGCAACCATCACAAGCACTACAAATATATACATATATAAAAAAGCTTAAAAAAACGCTCCAGATCTGAACCACACCTCAGTAAATCCGCTTCACAGCTCCACCATCTCCAACCAAAACCACTTCAAATCTACAAACACCACAACACCGCAAACGAATCCATCAGCTGTGACAGTGATCAGCATCAACACCAAACAACACGAACAAAAAACAGCAAACCAAAATCGAAAATGAGAACGATTCGTGCTTGAGGTTTTGATTGCAATTGAAGCAACGCACAGTAAAGTAACCGTTTCCGAGATAAATGCGCTCCGGCTTACTGCTCCGATGGACCCCCTCACCTCCCTGCTTCTCTCTCTATCTTCTCTCTCCTCCTCGTCGTCGTCGTCTAGGAAGAACCAAAGCGTTAATTAAAGCTTTCCTTTAATCATTAGTTACTTTTCTTGCTAATTACCAACCTAAATATCATTAAATAAAACACGTGTTGGGTAGTTTTACTGGACTGGGCCCGGTAAGGCTGAAATGGGCCCGTTATTGGGCCTGGGGCTAAGACACATTTGTGAACTGAAAACGGCGACGGCGTCGTTTCCTTATTAGAGCAATGAGCGTTTACTTCCTCGTAGACCTCACTTCATCTTGTCAGTCCTCCATTCTGCAATTATTCCAAAAACCCTAGAAGATGATGACGTCCGCGATCGCGGCGTTGGTTGTCGTCGTGTGCTTCTCGATCACCGCCGCATCCGCGGCCCCCATCCTCGGCCTGGACGCCTTCCTCACGGAGCAATCCCGTATCGATCCGCTCGCCACGAACGACACTTTCCTCTCTCTCCCCGCCCCCATCAAATCCTCCCTCTCGCACCATGTCCTCCCAGTCTCATCCACCATTAGCTCATTGCTCTCCCTCACTGTGCCGATCTCAGTTCACATCAAGCTCATCGGCTCCTCCTTTTCATCCCTCTCCCCGTCGCAGCTCGCATCGTTCTTAACCTCCACTCACCTCTCTGATCACTTCCATGTCATCTCCCCACTCCGCCATGGCCACCATCGCCTGGCTTTAAAGCACGCTCCTCAATTCGACGTCTCCGTCTCCGTCTCGGCTCTCTCGTTGGCGAAGACGGTGTCGGAGAAGATCCGGTCGGAGATCGCGAAAACGCCTTCCAACCTCCGATCGACGATGGTGACGATTGATTACGACGCCGTTGATCAGATCGTGCGGGGGGAGTTTGAAAAGGAGAAGCCGGTTGATGGGGTGTTCTTGTATTTGATTAACCTTGGGCACCAATCGAAGAGCTACGCGTACAGTTCCGGGATTGGGGATCCGTCTGCAGTGCATGCCAAGTGTTCTGGAACGATTTGGTCTGGGAAGGAGAGGTATATATGGATCGATTTAGGGGCGGGGCCGGTAGACTACGGTCCAGGGTTGTCTGGTGAAGGAGTGCTGCCGAGGGGGGAGTTTCATCCACTGACGGCGGCGCATGGGCGGCCTAAATCAGAGAAGGCGATGCTAGCTGATGTTGCCTCGCTGGTGGCAAGTGCTTATCAGGTTTTGTTGACTCCATCTTTGAGGATTCCTGTTCCGTTTGAGAATTCCTTGGTTGTGCAGTTTGTGTATATTTATGGCTCTGGTGGGAAAGATTTTAAGGGTTTGGATTGGAAGGAGATTGAGAGAAGTTTTGTGGAGGAAGCTGGAAATGGTGGGCTGTTGTTAGGAGATCAGAAGTTGACCTTTAAGAGTTATAATGTTGACTATACTGAGTGTGCAGTTTGTGCATTTGCAATCTCGAGGTCTACCAATTCTTATACTTCAAGGTTCTTGTTTGATAATTTCACTTTGATAGTGAGTGAGTATTTGGATTCTAAGAGGTTGCATCAGGTTCTGTCGGATTCAGCTGAGCAGATTAGAGGGGCTGCAGGGATTCCTGAAGAGGAATATGGGAGGGTGCTTCCGGTTTATGTGTTTGATTTGGATTATAGTTCACTGTTGATGCTTGATAGGTATCACCCATCGGTTTCTTTTAAAGACATGGTTATTGCGGTCAGGAATAAGAATAGTCAAACAGTGAGTGATTATAGTTGCAATGGACGGCATGTGTTTGCACACACGCGAGAGCTGGAGCGGCCGTTGATAGGCTCAATACTACAGAGTATGTGGGGGGTGGCACCTACACATTTATCATGGAGTCCGAGACATAATAGTACGCTGGTGGATTATACTTGGAGTGTTGGTCAGACCCCGTTTGGGCCATTTTCAGAGGTCTCATCACTGTCGTTTGTACAGAAGGACGCAGCTAGGAGAAATTTACTCCTGACATTCTTCAACTTCAGCATTACTAGTGCAGTTGATGTTTTAGACTCGGTTGTTGTTCATGGTGGGGACAGGAATCTTCTTAAACAAAGTGGTCATGCTGAGTTCATTCAGAGGTTAAATTTGTTCAAGCACAAGCTTGAAAGAGCAGTTACTGCATTGTCACACTTTGATTTCGGATTGGCTTTGTATTTTCTGCGGTCATCAGACCATGATCTCTATGCCCTTCACTCCATTGTTTACCATGCAACCGAACAGTTGGAGGCTACTCTGACTTGTTTCAAGGATCCACCTTTCCCTTGGGGTTCAGTTGGGATGTCCGTTGGAGTTTTTGTTTCCTTATCTTATGCTTATCTGAAAAGGGACAAACTATTCAGAAATAAAAGAAAACAGTTCTAAGGGTTGACCGGAGGTGGAAAGCCAAAGGCTTTCATGGTTGATTTCCATAGAAAACAATTGTTTTATCAGGGAGAGAAACCCAAAGAGGAGATGTCAAACATGTAGCTTGGCTGTAAGTTTCCTTGAAACTTCAGCTAGCTACAGAACACTTTTCTCTAGCTTCATCTACTTGTGTGGGACTTAACATTTATCATGCCAGGAAGATGGTATATTGGAGGAAATCACTTCGAGCCTTATGTATTTGAGATCATAGAGACTTCAATTTTTTTTCACAGATCTTGTTTTGTAAATTACTTTACCAAAAAATGATACTTTTTTTGATTTAACAGTGGCCTGCTTATAATAGATTTCTGACTTGTCTCATGCTAGAAATGCGTCATTGGTGCAATTACTTGAATTTGGAAATTGGTCCTAACACAAAAGTTGTTTAATTGGAAGATTTCCTCTTGTCAGAATAGATATAACTGTTCATAATTTAAACCTGTGTTCTTATTTTAATATGGTGCCCGTTTCCTTATCCACATCATGCGCAGCTCCTCTGATGCATCCACACCCTGGTCAGTCTGATATTTAATTTATTGGAGTCTGCCATTTTTGGCTACCTGGGGCAATGAAATATAGCCTATTCTGCACCTTTCTGTATGGATCAGCTGGTATTGTATGAGGTTATATATGAAGGGATTTTTACATTTGCTTTCAGGTTCAGAATGCCCTATCAACATGGGCGGTGTCCAGAATGAGTGCAAATATAAAGCTCAAAGCACTTCAGGTGCGTGCTGGATATAATTGCCATATTGCCAGCTTCATTTGAAGTGCCTTGAACATTAGCTCGTTCAGGGTTATTATTATCTGAGATTTGAACGTAACAAGATTGCAGGTCGATCTATTTCATGCTTAAGTTATCGATTTGTGTGAAGCCTTTTTGTTAGAATTATAAGCTGTCTTCATGGGTAGCCTCCTGTTGATTCTGTTGCCGTGTGTTTCTGTTTCAAAATTTCCCCCTGAGTAAGTTCCTGATGTTTCCATGGAAAATCTTTTTGAATCTGTTCATTTCATGAGTATTGTTATTGTAACTTGTCTGTTTTATACTTGTATAACAGTCACAGAATTTGAAGTTCATGATTATTTTTTAGTGTCAAGTGTCTTTTACTTAAGAAAACACATGTCTATGCTTATGTATGAATATCTCGTTTTCATTCTGAAATAGTGCAGTGGAAATTGCAACATATGTATCAAAAATTGAAACTATGGTTGAAATCCGAGGTAAATGTGTAAAATGTTATATCTACATTATCCTGGTTCCAGGCTTGGGAACCCAGGTTGCCTTTTTGGCGTAAAAACATAAATTATGTTCTAATCCATTGATCCTCTTTTCCTATCTTTACATGGAACAGATAACAGATCAACACCTTGTGGTCCCGATTTGAAGTGTCCTGGTTTAGCATGGCTTTCGTGGTCTGCAGTTAAGGGCGCCAGCAAAGCCGGTGAGCCTGTTGGCGTAGGTTCCTGGCTTGGCCTTGATCATGTCGTGCCTTCCATACTTTTTCTGCAAAGGTGACCCAGACTGAATAAAGAAAGCTCCGTTCATCATCAGATCTCCCTCTGATCTCCATGTCCAGTGCTTCCATGTATCCTTTGTGGTGTAATCCCTCTTGGTCACCTGCAAAGGTAAATTGTTAAATGGTTGTTCCTCTGAGGCTTTTTTTTTATTCCATGAGCAGCTAAAGAAGTGTCTGATATGATTTTCAGGTGGGTGAAAATTGCACCTCTTTGGCAGCCCCCTTATTTGGGGCAATGAAGCGATTTCCGTGGCTGACGATGGTGGGGTGCTGGCTGCCACCAATGGCGTACATGAGCCAATGAGTGTAGTCGTTGTTAACGACATGGATGAATCCCCATCTGCACCTTGGCAACCTCTGCACAAGTCCTTGTCCGAAGTGGTTGCGCAGTAACTTGCATGATCTGGTCTTGGGAGTAGCCATCACTGGCTCCAAACAACATAACCTGTTTTGTCAGACTGGTCAGAATTTTCCAATCCCAGAGCTTCTGATGAATGGATTTGAAGATTACAAGTTTACCTCATTGTGTTGGGTGAAGTGACTGTTGGAGATGGTGACAGCAGTGGAACCCTGGATCACATCTATGAGACCATCCCTGCAGTTCCTCATGGATAAATGATCCAGCCAGACATCAGAAGCTCCAAAGACAGAAATCCCATCTCCATCACTCTCCGTCCTCAGAGCAAAGAGGTCAACGGAGTCCCTGATCAGTCCTCCTTGCCCAGATACAATATCATGAATCTTTAGCCCATGGATGAGCTCTTGACACATTGGGGTCCTCAGAGCAAAGAGGTCAACGTAGTCCCTGATCAGTCCTCCTTGCCCAGATACAATATCATGAATCTTTAGCCCATGGATGAGCTCTTGACACATTGTGCTAGCCTCTTACGCTCCTTCTGCCAGTCGGGGCTGCACCTCCAGCACCTGTCGATTGGGTTTGTTGCCAGGCATGGTCCTGTGTATTTTCCCAGCTGCCTCCTCATGCTATTGAATCCCTCAACAGCTCTGCACCCCAAAAATTCAGGTATGAATTTATTATTCTTTTGTCATATTCATTACCAAAAAATTGCACAATTTACTTGCTGACATGCTCGTTGATTTCATCTGTGACTTCCTCCGAGTTCTGATGATAGGCCTCCTCAGCCAGCTTCCTGGCTCTGGCTTTCATCTCCCTCCAATACTCATCATATTCGGCAATGTGGGCGTTAGCTAACAACGGCCATTGCGGCCAAAAGTGACAGATTGAGACTGAGCTTGTTGTTTGCCATTTTTTCAGGTTATGGTTCTGAGGTCGGTCAAGAGGTTCAGGTAGCACTAGAGCCCTTAAGGTTGCATTTGTCTGTGTCAAGACCCATTGGCCAGCCGGGTGCACCAAGATTGTGCTTAAGCTACCGACATCCCGGCTTGGATGGATGTTGATGGAATGAAAAGGCTTGCCAATGGTTAACAATTGGTAAGAATTTCAGTTTGGTATTTTACAGGTTTCAACATGTTTAAATTTAGAGACTGATGAATGCGAGTCACAAGGATTGCCATTGCCTGCCTCATTTTACACATTTGTCAAATTACTAAAACACTCTGCGGCTGCCATTTCTAATGTCAGCCACAAAGCTCGTATTGAATTTTAGTATCAAAACTTATAAACTCTTTCTCTATGCTGCTAAGTACATTTCATGTGTTCCAGGCGGAGTAATATGGTAAGACAACCAAAGAACTGCCGGGGGCGTATGTTAAGGTCAAAATGCTCGAGGACTGTCCCATGATGCAATCTCCTTGGCAACTGAAAATACATGGACAGAATGAATCAATAAGATTGTTGGAGACATGTTGGGAACAGAAACTGAGTACCTTCTGAAGACAAAGGAACAACAAACAAGTTCATGGTAGCATGGTTTGGAGGAAGATCCAGCTTCAATGGATAAAGTCTCCCGTTGAATGGATTGCGAGAGCATATGATGAATCCCTCATCGTCAAGCCCCGTCTCTTCTGCAAGCTTCAGCTTCAGTTCCTCAACTTCTGTTCCCTTGAAATGGAAAGATCTCCCCCCTTCAGGTAAAGTCTCATCCATTTCAGCAAAATTCTCTCCAGCTACTTTGAACCAAATTAACCGCCCTTCTGATTTTACAGGCACTGGACTCCCCATCCAACCCTCCTTTACCTTCCTCCGAGAAATCAAATCAAGCTCAAAAATGCGAGGGACAAATCAGAAGAAACAGTGTCTTGCAATCCAAGCAATTCTTGTGCTGAATGATACCCAAAAGCTATAAAAAAATACCTGGTGGCGTTGGAACATTCTTGAAGACATTTTGGTAGAGAACATTCTGGACGACAAGTTGGGTGAGAGTTGTTGGGGGGACATTCTGGGAGACATGTTGGGTGAGAGTTGTTGGGGGGATATTCTTGGAGATCTGTTGGGCCAGAGTTCTAGGGGTATTCTGGGAGACATGTTGGGCGAGAGTTCCGGGGATATTCTTGGAGATATGTTGGGCGAGAGTTCCTGGGATATTCTTGGAGTTATAATGGGGGAAGGATGTGCAGACACGTAGAGTTCTGAAGCAGACGAGGTGGATCTTGAAATGGGATTCGACCAAGGCTGTAGGACAATGGACTCAGGTTTCACGTGCACTTCCCTACGTTCAAGCACATCAACTTCCCACAAAATCCAATCCTTCGTGGCCGACCTTCGAGGTATATTGTGCGATATCAAGGTCCTCCACGGCCTTAATCCGCCATTTGCCCTCAGAAAATACCCATATCTCGACCTCAGCTTCACCTACACGTTTCAGAAATTGGATGAAATTTGATGAAACCAAGATTGAAGCTTTGGATTGGGTTTGAGGTTACCTGGACCCCTTCTCTAATGGGCTCCCACTCGGTAGACGAATCGGGTTTTCTGGGTAAGGTTTGGAAGACCTTTTTACCAGCCACTCGTAGACACTGTGGCTCGTCGGAGGCTGTCAGGTACTTGCTGAAGCAGCTCTTGAGGCGGATCACGTTTGATCCTGCAACAAACTCGACGCGCCACTTGGCACGCGGACCATCGCCGTCTCGCTTCTGGCTGACCGATTCCTCGTCCACGTCAGCCAGGAGATACTTGTCGTGATGGCTCCGAAGGCGTACCAAACTGGCCTGTCGGAACATCTCCATCGCGTCCGAGTCTGAAACTCTCTGGTCAGTGTCAAATTCTTCGATCGGGCTTCTTTGGTTTCTGGGAATTTGAGCTTTTGGGATGGTGATGGAGAGAAACGACAAGTCATATGACAGTTTTGGGGATTACGATGCTTGCACGTGCGGTGCACGTGTTGTCTTTTCATGGTTGCATGCTTTGGAAGAACTCCAAAGAACCACTAGGCGAGTTTTGTGAGAATATCACAGCTTTGGAAGTCAAGTTTCTGTCGCTTCCTCGAGGCTGTAGCTCGACTTTCCGGTCACTAATGGGCAGGGAGCTGTACTAAAGATTTAAGCCAGGCTAGCTTCATTGGCTTTCAGGTCGACTTGGGACCAAAATGAGATGTACCTGAAATTTGGGACGAGTACAACTCTATGTATTGAATTCAGGTTCATGTAACTTCTTCATTCAATGTAGATAAAATGCACGTTTAAATACAGGACTTATAGGGAGGTCGATTTTTAAAACTTTGCAGGACTTATATGTATCAAAAGGGTCCTAATCAAGGGCAGGATTAAAATTGTTCTTGCCATTCTTCGCTTCAAATAGAGAGGAATAAAGAAATCGCTAGGCCCCTTGCATAAAAGTTTCAGTTACGATAATTAAGTATTACTAAAAGTGAATATAATTATGTTATATTAACAATGAAGTTAAGTATGTAAATTCAGATCAAAAGATCATCCAAGGTACAAGATCCAAATAAGCATAAGGAAGTGATTCTTTTACTTGCATTTTCTGCACCTCTAATACAGTGGTTTTTCCTGGCCGATTCAAATATTCAATAATAATAATTCATCAGTGTGCTCTGAACATTCCACTCTTGTGTAATCAATCAGTAAACATTTAAGTAGACGAACCTCAAGCAGTACAGTTTTTTGGCCCAGTGATTTGCTAGCACCCAAAATTGTAGTTGTGATTTGAATGAGCACACTTTAAGGATTTCCCTGCAAGTAGAAACCTTAACAGTAAGGTTTATAGCCAAATGATTCGCCAGTGCTGAAATCACATTAAGGCGAGAATCAGCAATGCAACAACTCATCTGTCCTTGAATTTAATGGCTACCCTTTTGTCCCTGCACTGTAAAATTACTTCAAACCTTGTTGCTACAGAACTTATCACACTTCCAAATTATTTAACTTGTCAGCTCCCCAAACATCAACTTTCCTGATACTTTCAATAGAAGACTCTGAAGCAATAAGCAGAAACATTATAAGAATTGGGGCTCAGAAAACATGACTATCCTTCTCATAGATTTTGTCAAAAAATCTCTGAAGTCTGACATGTGAATTTTATCATAATTCATCACAGCACTCAAATCCCAGAAAAAAAATAAGGCATGTAATCACAGAGCAACTTAATTCAATAAATTGATAAATAAATTAAAATCGAAGACAACAGCTGAAGGGATCAGAGGTTGGTTAGGGTTTATCTGTCAGGGCAACTTCAGAAACACGGACCAAAATCGCACTCATCACATCCAAAATTCACTCGAATCCTCAGAGAGATTGAAAGTTTAAAACCAAGCGAAGACCGGGAACACTCGGAAGAATCATCAGAGACTTAAATACTAGCAATCATAGATGGAACCGGATCCGTTCATATTGTTGCAGTTTTGCTTCTCATCACCTGATCAGTACCATTAACTATAAGAATATAACATAGCATGAAAACTCAGGAAACTGCAGAAATCGCCACCGCAGTCGACAACGCCGCAATCTTGAGAGATGATTTACAGCATTAGCTGTGGAAATTCAAAACCCTAGTTCATTCGGCAGGGTTGAACAACTGAGCGAAGGCGTATTCTGGGCTGGGCCTTTGTTGGGCTGATTTGTTTCGACAAAGCAGAAGTTGTTTACTGGGCCGGGCCTCGAATTATTTGGGCTTAAATGCTTCTACGGAGCAGTTGGCGTATTCTGGGCTGGGCCTGGATTTAGGAAGCTTGTTTTTATTATTATTTTAATAAATAACAAAACACATAGGTAGTTAAGTTGGTTACAACATGACGTGGCAGCAAGCAGCGGTTGATGAAACATAAGGAGAAGTTGAGAAAGGAACAAACTTTGGAACAGCGGCATCAACAAGGATCAAATGGGTATGGATCTTGAGACAGTAGGATACACAACCATGGCTGGATGCGCCATGATCTTCCTCCCCTTCATATGTTTAAACAAGTAAACCACCGCCCCGACCGGCCACTCGATCACTGCCGCCGCCGCGAAGGCTAGAAACCCTAGTGTCGGACCCAACACCTTGCATCTGCACGGGTTGCTCCTCGTCCCGCACTGCACGCAGATCGGAACTCCAACCGCCATTATTGACTTGAAACAGAGCTTGCTGAAAACTGATTTTTGTTACAGAGAAGATGCTGCGAAGATGAGGAATTGGATGAATCGAATCCAGCGGGAAAGTATGGAGAGGAAGGAAATGGATTTAGGAGTTTTATAGAGATTTTTTAATTAGGGTTTTGATTTTAGTTGCAGGTTTTGGGACGGTTTTTGGATGGAGATGGGGGTCGCAATGACAGGTGGACACGTGTTGGATTATGGAATCGACACGTGTGTACAAATAGGAGACGTGTAATGATTCGATTGTTTTACGAGCGAGCTGTTCATTATCAAAAAATTATTATTATTTAATTATTTATTTACCTTATCTTAAAATGACGTAGCAATACGATGGGCCAGGTTGATGGCCCAATGCATCCGTACAGGCCCATTAAGACCGGTGCGATCTATTCGAGATCCGAACCAGAGTAATTCGGGTCATGGATGTAGTCGGGTCTTTTTGTCTCAGCGTTTTTATCAGAAAGTCAAGAACTCAATTCAGAAAATCTTCAGAGGCTCGCGCGGTCGGTTCGCTGCGAAGTTGACGCACGCCGCTATGGATTCAAGAGGGATTGCTTTACTCTTCATCCTCCTCGTAGCACTCCATGGAGTCAAGCAGTCGTATGGATCTGCACTCAATTTTTCAAAGTTTAAATTTTGTAGAAAAAATTGTGCATTTTGATGAATTGGTTATATGATTGTTGATTGGGGATTTGTTGAGATATTGGATTTTATTTCAGGAAGGGATCGGTGATTAGGTTGAATAAAGGCACTGTTGATCCCTCTAAAGTCACCCAGCTCTCCTGGCATCCTAGGTTTTGATTTATTTTTGTATGCATATATTTTTCTTAATTGTTTTTGTGCATGCGTTGGTTATGTGAAGTTTGTTGACAAATTGGAAATTTGCAGGGCGTTCGTTTATAGGGGATTTTTGTTAGATGAGGAGTGTGATCATTTAATTGAACTGGTTAGAGCTTTGATGATTTCAGTACATGTTAAAGCTTTGGAATTGTATGTTTTGCGAGTCTGATGAGTGATGATGGTATATGATTGTGTCAATGGGTATTAGGCTAGGGATAAGTTGGAGAAGTCCATGGTTGCAGATAACGAATCAGGAAAGAGTGTGGAGAGCGAGGTGAGGACGAGTTCTGGCATGTTCCTGGACAAGGCTCAGGTGAGTTACTTTTGTAAACTCATGTTATTTGATTTTATTTTCCTGTCATTACTTCAATGGGATAGTATTTAGTGGTATATCTATGGCTTCTTTTTAATGTCAGTAACTTGAAAATGTGACATTCTTTTGTCAGTTGTCATAGATTTGGTCAATCGTTATTGCATAAACATTTATATGCCTTTGTAAACTTCAGATATGGTTCATTAGAACTATTAGTGCGCTTTCACTCCAATCATGCCCTCAAAAAATAAAGTCCGTTATTATTTGCTGGCTCCGTTGCTGTAATGTACCTTTTAGTACTAAATCAGCAATGGAATGTCTGCTTCATTTTGAAATGCATCACTCTGGTGCTCACTTCTCACGTCATATTGGTATTTCCACTAAAGTGTATAGATGTTTTTTCCACTAAAGTTATAGACATATGTTCCTCTTTGAATCTAGCAGTGCCTTCTGAAACCAAGCACAAGAAGTTGTGTAAACCCTTTTGGGTGTTGATTTGATTGCTAATGTGTTAGATGGTCCTGTTTGATCCTAAAAACGGAATTTTGTTAACATTTTTGGCTAAATGATGGTGGCGTCTCATCTGATCATTCAATATTCTTTAGTCCAGATAACTTAAATAGTTGATTAATTTCCCACTTCATACTAACAGGATGAAGTAATTGCTGCGATCGAGAAAAGAATTGCTGCATGGACCTTCCTTCCTGAAGGTAAACATTTTTCTGAGTTTGTTACTGTGTGAGCATTTTTAAAGGAAGAACTGTTGTTTATTCCTCAATAAATGTATTCCATGATCAGAAAATGGGGAGAATATGCAAGTTCTGCATTATGAGAATGGTCAAAAGTATGAACCCCATTATGACTATTTCCATGACAATATTAATCAACAACTTGGTGGCCACAGAATTGCTACTGTCTTGATGTACTTATCGAATGTTGAGAAGGGTGGGGAGACAGTCTTTCCTAATGCGCAGGTACTTGCACAACAGAATTTTTACTGAAATTTGATATATGAGTATTAATAGTACTCCTTTATTATAGTAACCGTTTTTCTCGTAGGAGAAATTATCTCAACCAAAAGATGAAAACTGGTCTGATTGTGCCAAGACTGGCAATGCATGTAAGCTACAATGATTCTCAAGTCCTATCATCATTGTTTTATTTTATGTAATCGTATGATTGCTTGTTCTTAATACTAGTGAAGTCATTCTGACATGCACCATCTCTCTCAAAATCTATAGAGGGGTTAGTAGATTCTGCACTGACAAAAATAAAGCTAGTACACATTACTTCTCAAATTAATTTTTTTCCTCCTTCAACCTTCACTATGAAGCTTTGGTAACATGGTTCCGCCTAACATATGCTGATAAAAGCCTTACTACATGACTTGATACTTGCAGTGAAGCCCTTAAAAGGAGACGCCTTGCTGTTCTTCAGCCTCCACCTCAATGCTACGATTGATCCAAACAGCTTGCACGGTAGCTGTCCAGTAATCGAGGGTGAAAAATGGTCCGCAACAAAGTGGATTCATGTAAGATCGTTTGACCGACCAGATATTAATTCCTTAGGAGAGTGTAGGGATGAAAATGAGAATTGTGAACGATGGGCTGCACTTGGCGAATGCACAAAGAACCCTCTCTACATGGTGGGTTCAGGCAATGCCGTAGGTTATTGCAGGAAGAGTTGCAGAGTGTGTTCATCCTAGTAAACGGTACAACCAGGAGATCAAATGGAATTCTAATTTGCAAGAGAGTACTGTACATAGCGAGACTCTTTCATACATCAAGTCATCACTTCATGTGTAAACATTTTTCAAACATGTCTGGTATGTTCAGACAACTCTTTCCTGCTTGATTTTCTCTTCCGAGTTTTCTTGAACCAAAAAAGCTTCGACTTTGGGAAGTTCATTTATGACCAACTTAGAGATAAACAACACCGTTTTGGATGCAGCAACTTCATTTCCTAAAGTTCCATACTGGAGAAATACTCACACGACCAACTTGGGCATGGATTCCCACCTTGTCATTCTATCTGAGAGAACACAACATCTTCTATTGATGATTATGTCAATGAGAATCCAATTTGCTTTCAGGAATTGATCAGCATATAAGCTTGAGCCATTGCTAATCCCACCAGAGAGTGTCCCTGCCCTCTGCTTGGTTGGTAACTCTTTTCATAACCTTGTTTCTAACATCAACAGAAGAATTTTTGTCTGCTTCCCGGCCAGTGTCATGTATTTGTTTCATGTCCTCTATACTAACACTGCCATTGGCATCTTGATCACCGATTTTCGATGCTTTTCAAAAACCACATCAAATGGGTCACCCAATCTGTGCTGAATCTCAATGCTCTTGGAGCCAACAATCAAAATGAATGAATGAATGAGAGAGAGAGAGATGACAGAAATTCATGCAAAATGAGATCAAGTTAAAAGCCAACACTGCATGCATTCCTTGCTTCCTCCTCATTTTTATTATATAGTGTACTGACCTTGTGATGTAGTTCCTGAGTATCTCTACTTGCAGACAGTCTTCAGCATTGCATCACCTCCATCCTTGGCTATCTCTGACAAGGGCTAGATGGGCAGGCCTCCATGTTGCGACAAGTCTAATGTCAAGAGAGGCCTCTGGACAGCCGAGGAAGATGCAAAAATCTTAGCATATGTTGCTAACCATGGAGTTGGGAACTGGACTCTGGTACCCCAAAAAGCAGGTATTTCTTTTTCTCCTTCTTCATACAACTCTCTACTGTGATCGCACTTTGAGTATACTGTGCTTCTCAGCAATGTGCCATACTGCTTTGTGTTTGAATTCCGCCGCAGGGTTAAACAGATGCGGAAAAAGCTGTAGACTCAGGTGGACTAATTATCTGCGTCCTGATCTGAAACATGAGGGCTTCACAGCTGAAGAGGAAGACTATATTATTAAGCTACACAAAGCTGTAGGTAGCAGGTTGGTGGTGTGCTCAGCTCAGCCTTTTCTGTCATCACTCAGCACCTTTGAAAATTTCAAAAAATGGTCTGTTTTTATGGGGCTTGGATGTTGTGTAGGTGGTCTCTGATAGCAAAGCAACTTCCAGGAAGAACAGATAATGATGTCAAGAACTACTGGAACACAAAGCTGAAGAAGAAGCTTGTCAGCCTGGGAATCGACCCTATAACTCACAAGCCCATCTCTCGAGTTGTCACCGACTGCCACAACATTATCAATCTCACCACTCAGACAGCTTCTCACAACAGGCTTAGAGACCAAGTTTCCTTAACTATTCCAAATTCTTGTTTGCTCCCCCTGGCTGTACCATACCATGCAGACTTCGACTACCAGGCCCCAATGCAGACATATGTTCCACAATCGCCTACTGCATCTTCGTCTTCCTCCTGCACTGTCAACCAGCCTGCTGAGTCCTTTCCTGCCAGTGCAGCCCAACCATCTTCCTTCAGCTGGATTGACAATGTCCTACAAGACACTTTGTGCATCAATGATGATTCAGATCAAAGCAAAGTTCAGGGATGCAGCTCAAATATGCCAGTTTCTGCAGGTCTGAAGTTTCAAGAATCTGATGCTGAGAGGAGCAGCGCCATTGGCACCACCTCTCGTCTCTTTGAGGCTTCTTCATCATCATCTTCCTCGGTGAAAACATTTGTTGACATCATTTTGGACAGGGACTTCGAGATCATGTCTGATTGTCCTCGCCTTCTTGATGATTCATTTGATTACTAGTACACTAGCTATGCTGAAGCTGGGTTGCAGATGAGCATTCCACCATACATGTCTACTGCTCAAATTAACAAAAATTAACTTGAGAAATTACAGCAAATTTCAGATCTTACTTCATATGAAATCATACAGCAATAGGACCTATGTTCAGTTGATTTTTTAAGCAAGAAAAAACTGTGCCCTAGAATTTCTCCAACACAATTAGGCCTAAAGAAGCTTCCCAACCCTTCACATTTGTCATTGTTGGTAGGACTTCCAAGGTCCATATAATATAGCCATTTTCACATGCTTAAGATGGGCATGTTGGATATGTTGTTGTTTAAAGATTCATATGACATTTAACTTTGTCGCTACTTACAGTAATTGATTTTCGATATGATGATTCAAAAAATAAGTGAAAGGATGAGGCAATGAGAGTACCCCATTGGGTGCTTGTGATGATAAAAAGCATGTTTGAAAACATGGGTGTGCCATTTCTTCATTTGCAAGAAGATAGGACAGGATTCCAAAGTTGAAGAATTCTAGGGGATTGTAAAGTTGAGGGACAAGAGGGACAAAGTCATGTTGTAGTAGTTAATCACTGTTGAGAACATGACACTGATAGAAAATCTACCACTTGACATAAAGCTTGTATGCATTGACACTTGTGCAGGGTATCCTTTTGGCTGATTTGGTTTAATGATGAATCATTGATGAACTCTACTACCATGGACCTTTATATTTGAGGCTCCATGTCCTACCCAAGGTCCTAGGAGCTTTGTTTTTTACAGTTGACTTGTTCAAAATCACATGCAACTTGACCCATATTCACATTTCCATCCAAATGTATGTCAAATATCATCAAGTGCTCTTTTCCACCTCTGAAATTCCTGGATCTATGTAGAAGAGTTTCTTGGCAACACACCCATCAAAAGAAGAAATTTATGAGTGTGTCAAGTGATCCTTAAATAACCTATAGAGCATCTGCATCAGACGTTCAACAAGGAGCTGGTGAATGATTTATAAGGTCACAGCTTTATAAATTATCCGGCAGCTATTGAAGATCCGGTGCAAATACTCTTAGAGACATTACACAGACAAGGCCGGAAAACCTCAACTTCAAATAGTGGAACTATCAGAAGAGGGTTGAAATGAGTAGCACACTTGGAAATTTAGAAAGTCCTTGGGTAGGGTAGTAAGGTAACATGTGTAGAGAGCTACATGAAAATTAACAACCAAAACCAATTGAAAAACAAAGCTAATCTAATTGCTTTTTCTAATGGGACCCCAACAATCAACAAAAAGTAAAATATCACAAGAAATGGTCTCTTATTTTCTTGCTTCTTTCCCTCTAAAATGCTACAAAATCTCTTCAAAATCTCTCCCACCTCAGCTAAGCCACCTCAAATAAAGGTTTGGAACCATACCCTCATTGTGTTGTCCTTTGCTTCTTCTGTTTTGGTTGCATTACTACTCACTTGAACTTTATTGAGCTCCTTTTGGGTCATTTTGCTGATCAACCAGAAACAACATCTTAACAAACAATGCCTTGTTTGACTACTACCTGTGTGTCCTGGAGCTGAGCTTGTCCTCTTGTTGTTGGGGTTGCCTAGCTTCTTACAGTTGTTGTCCGGTTCTTGCTGTTGGGTGTTTGGAATGTGAGGAAACCGGAGGTGGTGGAAATGGGGTCCAGGATCAGTGTCTTGCCGCGACTAGTGACTGTTCTTCTGTTACTGGGCATATCTGTTTTGGCGTGCTCTATGCTTGCTGGGACTTTTACCGAGAAAGAAGTGACCCAAGTTGATTCTCCAGCTAGGAGGTTGATAGCTGAAAGAGTAAAGCATCTGGAGTTGACGGCGAAAGAGAGGAGCAGCAGTTTTTCCGAAGAACTTGATCTGAATTATGTGAGCAGAAGGAGGATACCTACTGGCCCTGATCCAATTCACAACAGGTACTTCAAACTCTCTTTTTTACTTTGTCCTGGTCTACCTGTCAAAACATTTCGGCAAAACAAATTGTCAGGCAACCCTCGAGCCACATAATTTATTTCAGTCCCCTAGAACAGATTAATGTCCCTCTTATTGCCGGTAAAAAATTGCAAAAACGCAACTATTTCATTCTCATAGACATGGCACAGACATGCCTTGAGAAAAAAACTTTATGTAAAAACGTATATAAATATTTCTAAGGAAAAGCGTCTTTGGTAGATAGTGCTTCTCTTCCTTTTATGAGGAGAAAAGGGAAAGGGACATGGAAGGAGCAAAAGAGAAATCTTTCTTTAGTTGTAATCATATTTGTTTAATTGAAAAATGAAGAGCTTTTACCTCTGTCGGCCTACCTAGCACTTCCCTGAAATGGTGGCTTTTAGCACCAATCTGTGTAGGACAATTGGAATTCAGATCAGGGTCTGTAAGCCTAAGCACGAAAACTGATGAAAAAAATAAAATCATCGACCAAAATAAGTAACTGACCTTTGGCGATATGTTTCTTCAGGAGAGTAGTCAGGCTGAGAGTCCCGCCAGCAAGGCATTGATCGACCTAAATGCTTCAGCTGGGAGAAGAAGCCTAGCTCTTCACCTTCATACATCCGTAGCATAGTCAGAGTGCCATCTTCACTGCCAGGAAAAAAAGAAGTCTCGATCAGTGAATTATAAAAAAAAAAACAGACATGATCGCTAATGTCAAGTTTTGGGTCTCCGTTTAGGTTGTGCTTCCCGCAGCTTCAATTGCTTCCGATTTATCAATGAAATTTTATATACAGCTACATACCTGTGTTGAAGTCTTTCTTCTACTTCCATAACTTGCCTGCTCGGAAAAATATTCAGCAAGCATTTACCATGCTTAAAGTAAAAAAACTGAACTAAGAATCGAACACTGATCAGTCCTGGTACGACACATCTCCAGAGTTCAATTACAATTACACGACTGAGCACAAAATGATATTTCATATTCCAAAAAACTCGATGGGGACCAAATGAAGTTCACTGATTTGCATTTAGAATAGAATCACGCTCTCGACAAAGATCCAAGAGGATGAAATAATTTACAACAAGAGCTTGAAGGAGGGTTCCAAACCAGAAAAAACCGAATAGAAATAAATTCTAGAAAACATAGTAACACAACATAATCATAATTATTATACATGCGAGCTACAGGATGGAAGGGGAAGAGATAATCGGCCAAATATTTAGATAGGTAAACCTTCAACTTCAAGAACAACATACCACGATGATGCAGAGATGGCACAGGCTACACACCTTTTTTATCTGATGTGATTTGCTTACGCATTAGTTTGGATTCCAGTCTATATCTGGTCGCTTTCTTGCACACCAAAAGTAAGAGGGAATTCATCATATTGCTCCGAGTAGCCCTGACTTGTTCCCATGCCTTTTAAGGACTCATAAACCTTGTGCATAGAGCTCCTGTCCTTCGGCCTGGGAACCACGCAATTACAAGCTATTCGGAGAAACTGCAAAATTTCTTCATGGTACCTTGAACCAGCAAGATTCTTGTCGACAGCATCCTTGAGCTGACCAGAGCTAGAAAGTTGGGTGACCCAATCGACCAAATTTCCCTTGAAACCTTCCTCGCCGGTATTGACCTGAAGAGGTTTCTGTCCCGTAGCAAGTTCAAGCAGCACAACACCAAATCCATATACGTCTCCTTTAAGCGAAGCGAGCATAGTGCTCGAGTACTCTGGAGCCACATATCCAAACTCCCCTAAATCTCCGTTGACATAACTACTGCTGTTGGACTCCGAGGTAGTCATCAGCTTGGCTAAACCAAAATCCATAAGCCTGGCATCGTAATCTTCATCAACTAGAATCACATTAGAGCAGATATTTTGATGCATAATTGGGGGCTGACACCCATGGTGAAGCCAAGCAAGACCTCTCGCTGCACCCAATCCGATCCTGAATCTAGTCGGCCAATCTAATGCAGTACCATTCCCATGTAAAAGTGAATACAAAGTCCCGTTTGACATGTACTTGTAAACTAAAAGCTTCTCCTCTTCTGCAATGCAAAATCCTAAAAGGGGCGTCAAATTTGGGTGCCTAAGTTGACCCAGTCTGTTCATCTCCATGCGAAACTGCTTCTCACCAAGCTTGCAAGTGTTAAGCCTCTTGATTGCAAGCGCTGAGCCGTCCGGAAGCATAGCCTTATACGTAGTTCCTGTTCTCGTGGCAATAATAATATTCTCCGAACTGAAATTATTAGTTGCAGCCATCAAATCAGCTAATCTAACTTTCACAATCGGCTTCTGAAATAACGAAACTTGCACAAGCTTGTAAGCTCTCAGCCTAAAAGCCCAACTACTATCATCATCTCTCCCAACTCCATACCCCTTTCTCCTCCCCCGACCAGACTTCGTAAAGCACCACCACCACAGCCCCAACCCCAACAACAGCGACAGAGCAGCACCAAACACACCAGCAGCAATAATAATCGCAAAACTCTTCTTACTTAATCCACCACATTTCCCCAATGGCCCTCCGCAAAGTCCACTGTTCCCCTGAAACGCCTCCTTCCCGTACTCATTTAGCGCGGCAGGGATCGTTCCCTTCAAGTCATTATTCGCCACCGAAAACTCCTTGAGCCTAATCAAACTCGAAAACTGATAAGGTATGGTACCAGACAACCGATTATTAGCGAGGCTGAGCTTATTCATATAGCTACAATTTGCAAGATCAGGCGGGATTGAACCCGAAAACACATTCTCAGACAAATCAATTTGCGCCAAGTAAGGGAGCCAAGAGCAAATATCAGGAATGGAACCAGACAACTGATTATCCGATAAATCCAGATTCTGCAAACTACCACAATACTTCAAAGACTCCGGAACAGTTCCAGAGAGCCCAAAACCCCTAAGCTGGAGTCCAAGCAAGCGACTTTCGCGGTCGTTCCAGCAAGCGACACCCACAAACTTGCACACATAATTAGCGTTAGAATTCGGGAAACTCCAGGTGCTAAGCTTACCCTGTGGATCCTGCAACGAGTCCTTAATCCCTCGCAAGCATCTCACGTCATCTTCAGCCACAGTCTCCGCAAGTACACAACACGGATACGAGACCAGGAGGAAGATGAGTAACGGTAAAACCCCGAATCCGGAGTACCCATTCGGATCTGATGAACCCTTCATCGAGTAGATCCAGAAAATCACAGAAAGGCGTAAGCTTTTGGTCTCCAATCCCTCCCTCTTTCCTCTCTAATCTGCTAGCGTTTGGATGGGTCTGGCTGGATGCGCGTTTCAGATCGGAAGAAAGCTCATTGACTTTGAATTTTGTGGGGATGTGGAATTACAGGGACATTTTACTAACATGGTGAAGCTTGACTAGAAAATCAGAGGTGGTGGGGATGGTGAGATTGAGCTTTGCTTGTCTTTATTAACTGTTTAGTGTTTAGGGTTTGTAGGTTGGAAGCTAATTAAGGGATTAGTTGAATGCCACTCTTCACTTGTTCTCTTTTTTGTATTCGTTATTTTTGACCAGTCAAACTGAGTTATTAAATTCTTGAACTACGATCGATAGAGTACAAGTCCGACCATCTCGGCCCAATTAACGGTCCAACTGAACGTTTTTCGGCCCAATTAGCGGCCCAATTAGCGGCCCAACAAGAGGACTGAGGCAACATGTCGTTGCATTTGATTTTGCCAGAGACGTTAATACGAAGAAAAAAAATTCTTAAGAGAAAAAACTTTGGCCGTCGCCCGAGCGGCGATCAGAGTCGTCGTCGTCGTCGTCGTCGTCTTCACTAAAAAGTTCTTCAGTCGAAATTGTGCCGACGTTAGATCCACACTCGTCTTAATCAGAAAATCTGAAGAATTCCGAGCAGGTTTTTTCTCTCTCTCGTTTTTATAATCCATGTGATTCGCGGCATCGCTGTGCATCGTCGGTAGGCGTAACATTTTTTTCTCGATTCTGATTTGATGATCGTTTATCGGGAGGTGAGGTTTTTTTCGATTCTCGTCTCTGCGATTCGCGATGTTGAATGGAGTTGTAATTGTTTTTGAACTTTTATTCGTTTATTTGGTTTCAGTGATGAAGAGGTTCGGCGAAGATGAGACCCGTGGGACGCAATTCAAACGTACGAGTAGCTCGTGTTTTCCGGAAGCGTAGGTTTTTTTTCACTCTGACTGGTTGGTTTTGGGATCGCGGGGGTCGGTTGGTGTGTGATTATTAATGCGTGCGGGTTGGGTTAGGGGATGGGGAGTGGTTTGATCTGTGAAGTGGTGAAATTTTTGAGCGGACGGTGCCGTGAGAGTCCTCTTTTTTATATCCGATTTTAGTCTGGGGTGGATGATTGTAGATTGGATGTGGATGAGATTTGTGCATGTGCAGCTTTTGTTATGTTATGGTGGATTATTTTTTGACTTAAGATTATGTTTTGAAGCAATCTTGAAAAGACTTTGGTTGATTTATTTATTTTTTTTTTTTTGAAAGGGAGATACTTTGGGTCAAGTTCTTTGTGTGCTTTGGCACTTTGCTTCCTTAATTGGTATTCAGTCCAGAAATGAACTTGCATATGGAAATGATTGCAGTCCATCTTCTGATCATTATGTCTTCAATGAGAGTGATTGAGTTATTTCTATATAGAAATCTGAGAATTAGTGCTGAACTGCAAAAAATTAACTTTCCTTGCGCATGTATGCCATAAAAGAAAGCCAAGAGGTTGACCTTCATTCTCTATTTTGTTACATATTTTCTGATTCGTTATCTTGTTGAACCATGTAGCTACCCACAAATCCAGCAAGGTAGAGGGGAGGACGGAAGAGTTAGTCACCATGAACTGACAACAAATGATGCATTGACATACTTGCAAAATGTGAAGGAAATGTTTCAAGATCAAAAGAAAAAGTATGACCAATTTCTAGAAGTCATGAAAGACTTCAAGGCCCAAAGGTACATTGTACGCCATACTGGACTTCATCGCTTACAGGGAAAATCACCTAATTGTTGACCATCTTTACTCGCAGAACGGACACTGCTGGGGTTATAGAAAGGGTGAAGGAGTTATTCAAGGGGCATAACAGTTTGATTATTGGATTTAATACATTTCTGCCAAAGGGATATGAAATCACTCTCAAGGAGAAGGATGGAATCACAATCAAGGAGGATGAAATTCAAACAAAAAAGACATTAGAATTTCAGGAAGCTATCAGTTTTGTGAACAAGATTAAGGTTGCAAACTACTTTCTGGACTTCTGGCACTATATGTTTCCTGCTATTGTTATTTTGCAACTATTTATTGGGTTTTGTTTTCCAGAAAAGATTCGTACATGATGATACTGTTTATAAATCGTTCTTGGACATTTTGAATCTGTATAAAAAGGAGAAAAAAGGGATCACAGAAGTTTATCAAGAGGTAAACTTAGCAACTTTTTGTTTCGGCTGAATATAGAAGACTTATTTTCTAACCAAACCTCCTCTCATCCTCCTACTTTTGAAGTCCTTCCATGTGTTTTCAGGTTTCAGATCTTCTTGATGACCATCATGATCTGCTTGAAGAGTTCATTAGATTCTTACCACCCACACTATCAACACCGTCAACACAGAATGGGCTTCACAAGGGGAACCCCATTCAACGTAATTATGAAAGGGACTCTTATGTGTCCAGTTTGAGGGATGTCCCAGTTCAAAGGGTAGTCCATAACTGTTTTCTTTTATCTAATATCTGTTCATTCAGATTTTGGGCTCCCTAGTTTTCTCATGACTTTGCCAAATCTCCTAATGTTTTTATCTCCTGGAACAGCAGCATGATAAAAATATAGCTTATCATCGTGAACGGGTATACTATAACGACGCGAATGATGATGTTAGCCTGCTGAAAAACTACAAGGATCAAAAGAACCTTGTTGAAAGTACAGAGAGGGGAAATCGAGATGATGACAATAGAAAAGCTGAGCATGATGGTACTGCCTACATCAAACCTCAGCATCTACACGATAAAAGGAATTCTGCTTTTCAAGTTGAAGGATCTGAATTGAGTTCAGATTATGGGAAGGCGTCCTTAAAGAGTGAGTATACCATCTAAAACAAATAATCATCATCTACCATTGTTAGCCGTTCTCTCTCACTGTTGTTAGTATTTTAATCTGAAAAGCTGCATTTCTTAGGATTCTGACTTTTCATTTTTTTGCAGGTGGATTCCTTTCCGGTTTGATGAACAATGGTACATAGACCTTAACTGATTGGAGAGCTGCACTGTGTAGTTAATCTTGTTTATCCTGTATTTTCTTTTACAAACCATAATAACTATAAATATGTTGGTCAAGTTACTCTATTCTGTTCCAGATTCAGTTGGTGTTGACCAGGATGTACCTAGGTTATCAAAAGCAGAGAACAGACGTAAAGATAAGATGCAGGAGATGCCCATACCAAGAGTGAAAGATACGTATAGGGAGGATTATCTGGCAAAATCTATTCACGAACTTGACCTCTCAAACTGTCAAAGGTGCACACCCAGCTATCGGCATCTACCGGATGATGTACGTGCCTTATTATGTGATTTATATAATGTGGTGTTTGATTCGTCATTTGGTGTAATGATCTCCTTGGACTATTTATTCTTGCAGTATCCCATACCCATAGCTAGCCAGAGATCTAAGCTTGGCACTGAAGTATTAAATGATCACTGGGTATCAGTAACTTCAGGAAGTGAGGACTACTCTTTCAAATTTATGCGAAGAAATCAATATGAAGAAGCCCTGTTCAAATGTGAAGATGACAGGTAGCAATCTGAATATTTAGTTCCTCTCGTCATTTTTATCACAATTTGTGTTCACGGCTGATGCCCTTTCCAAATCTTTTATAAAAAAAACATATAATGATGGTTTACTGTAAAGCTGTTTGCCTCCGTCTTGGGCGTAAACTGATAGATATAGCTACTAAATGAATTAGTATTTTACGTTACACAATTGTTTATCTTTTATTGAACTTGGTATCGGAACCCAACTGACTAGCTTCTGGAACTGTTGCGGGTGACTCTAGATTTGAACTCGATGTATTGATAGAGACTGCAAACTCAACCATTTTGCGAATAGAAGAACTGCTGCATAAGATCAGTGAAAAGTCAATAGTAGTAGATGTCCCCGTGCGTATTGAGGACCACTTCACTGGTTTGTAATATATCCTTTTAACTGATTTACTGAGAGCTTAGTAATTAAGATGATGCCTGATACCTTTATTATATTATTTTACTCTTACAGCTATACATTTAAGGTGCATCGAGCGCTTATATGGAGACCATTGTTTAGATGTCGTGGACTTCTTACGAAAAAGGTTTACCCAATCATTGCCTGTTATAGTGATTCGATTGAAGCAAAGAAAGGAGGAATGGAGTAAGACTCGTTCAGGTTTTAACAACGTTTGGGCTGAAGTTTATGGAAAGAACCATTACAACTCACTTGATCACCGCAGCTTCTACTTCAAACAGCAGGACTCAAAGAACTTGAGCTCCAAATGTAAGTAATCTGACGATTGTTCATACCCCCATTTGAAATAAATATAATATAAGCATATCTTACAATAAGACAGGATGCTAGACTTGGTTTGATCTTGTACCATATTGTGAATCCACTTCAGGAGTACTGCTGGAATATGTCAATAAATACTACACATTCCGAAGGACATTTGGAGTGTTCTTGCAAATTCTAAAAGCAGCATAACTGTGGGTTAATTGACAAACTCAAACATCAACAAGCACACTCCAAAAATAATCATGGATGAGTTTGGCATGTGTATCCACGGATCGTAAACAGTCCCCCCAACCAATTTCTTATTCAGAATGGTCCTTCTCCAATGCATTTCTGATTATTTGATTATCAATGAACCACACAATGAGGGTATGGAAGAATTTGTAGTTTAGCCTCGTAACTAAAATTTTCTCATTAAGGGTTGGGTGTAGTATATCTGTGCTGGTTTTGCCTGGGTAGTGGAATGGTTCCTGACCAAGGTGTTTTATTTTATTTATGAAAGGCACTGTAGGATCTGAAAGACTATGTAGTATGTAGTTTACACGGCCATTATAGTTAAAATCTTGCATTGACCAAGGTGATTCTTGACCATCAGATTTGTAGTTTATTTTGGGCCTTCTGACTTCAATATTTGGCATGTTCTTTTGGGAATAAATTGGTAATAACTAAAAGTTTGTGATAGAAACTTAAATCGATAGAAACATGAAATGAGCTTTTGTAAGGAGGCTATTCAAGCCTGAGGATACAAGGATATTTTTTCACATGAGGGGATATGTTCTTGTTCAAATTGTTTCTTTTAATCACATTTATCTGTATGCAGCATTGTTGTCCGAGATAAAGGGAATCAGAGAGGCAAAAAGAAAAGAGGGTGTTTTGCATATGGATACAATTGCTGGGAAAATATCAAAAGCTCCAACTATGGAATTTGAGTACTCCGATTTGGACTTGCATGGGGATCTGCACAGGCTACTACAATTTTCATGTGAGGAGGTATGCTCAACCAAAGAGCAGTCTGATAAAGTGGTGCACTTTTGGAGTTCCTTTTTGGCGCCAATCATTGGAGTGGCGCCTGAACTTCTAAATGTAAATGGAACCGAAAGCATCATGAAGTATAGAAAGCAAGATGCTAAAGAATATTTTACTGTTGCTGATAGAAACAATGTAGGCAACTCACTGGATCGCGGTACGCCATGCATAAAAGGTTCATCAAAAGGGGATAGTCCAGTTGACAAGTACAATTCTAGTGGTTTGGTAAGTGGAGGTGGAAATGGTACTTGCTCTGGCTTTGTTCAATCTGGAAAGGAGCAGCATGCTTTTATGGTCACATGTAAAGCACCGGAGTTCAAAGGCAGAGATGCTTCAGAAATCAAACCCGTCATTTCAGACGTGCCAGGTTTCATTGAAGAAGAAAGCAGAATAGACGTGGAAGTGATATCAGGTTCGTATGTAACTCAATTACATGCATAGATGGTGACATTTTTCTTCTTCTACCATTTCTACATTTGACATCTTCCATATGTTCTGAATATGAAGTCCATCTCACAGCTCCTTCTAGGCTTAAACATGAGAGTAATCTGGAAGGGCTTACTCAGACACCTGTCAGTGATTGTACACCAGCAAAGGTATATAGCCTTCTGCTGTGCTTCTAGAAAATCAATTGCATAAATCTACGGTTGTCGGTTTGAATAAATAATTCATACTGCAGTCAACTCATTTTGTATGGCATTTCAATGTGAAGGCTGCATCTCATGCTGTTTGTGAACCCTTATTTTCTGTTCGAGTATAAAGCAAGACATTACTTGAAATGTTATTCTGATGCAGGGTGCTAATTTTTCGCTATTGGGAAAGTTGAGAAGTGGTACAAGTACAGTTGGAGATAACATCAAGGCAAATGATTATCATCTGATATCTGATGAGGCCTATCAGCTCGAAAAAGAAGAGGGCGAGCTGTCTCCTACTAGCAACTCTGAAAATGAGCTTGAACCGTGGAGAAAACCTAGTCGTGATAATAAGAGTTCACAGTACCATGAAATTGAGAAAGAGTGTTGTTCTCAAGAAGCTGTTGGAGAAAATGATGCATATGCTTATGATGTGGACAGCGGAAACGCTTGTAACGATGATAAGGGGTCAGGGAGTGATTCTGGTGATGATGTGTGCTCTCGCAAAGAGCACAATGAAGAAGAGATAGAACTCAATGATTGTGATAGTAGGGTTGAGGATAAAGCTGAGGCTGCAAGGTTGGGCGGCTTGAAGTTATATAAAAGATATGGGGTACCGTCAACTGTGTTGGAGAGGTTTTTGGTGACTGCTAAGCCCCTTGCTAAGCATGTTCAATCATGCTCATGTGGCAATGAAGGGAAATCTGCCCGAGTTTTCTTTGGAAATGACAGTTACTATGTATTATTTAGGCTTCATCAAGTAAGCATTTATGAAACACCTCTCTGAAGCATGATAAGCTGGTTTTGCTTTCCTTAGCTTCTCCTGCTTGTCACTTTGGTTTACCTGAGGCACTTTTTTTCATTGGTTTGTCAAACTTCTGCAGATTCTATATGATAGACTGTTGTCTGCGAAAAATAATTCAACAGATTCTGGTACTACAAAATCAAGAAGCGCTCCTGACTGCTATAGCAGGTGGCTATCAACATTTTATTATCTTTTCTTCATTTTAGATAGTGTAGTAATTGTGGGACTCATTATATATTGATTGTGCAGATTTATGGAGGCATTATACAACTTGCTCGATGGAACATATGATAATGAAGAATTTGAAGATGATTGCCGTGCTCTGTTAGGAAATGAGTCATACATGTTATTCACTTTAGACAAGCTCATTTATAAGCTTATAAAACAGGTATTCACTTTTCTGGTGTTTATTCCCCTGGTTTACTTCGACTCTAACTTTAAGATGTGTTTTTCAGCTTCAAGCTATTGTAACCGATGAGATGGACATCAAGCTCCTCCAGTTATATGGGTATGAAACATCTTGGAAAAATGAGAACTATGCTGATTCAGTGTATCATGAGAACGCACGTGGCCTACTTCAGGATGAAGAGATATTCAGATTTGAATTTGTGAGTCGTTTGCCGCTATATTTTAGTTTTTGATTCTGTTAGCACATGCTTATTATATGACACTTGACAGTAATGCATGGTTATATAGCTGTAGTAAATTTTTCGCAGTCGTCTTGCCTATCTCGTCTGTCCATTCAGCTGCTAGATGGAAGAGGAGAGAAACCTGAGGCTGTTGCAGTTGCATTGGACGCTAACTTTGCAGGATACTTGTTTAACGATTTTCTTTCAGCTTCTCTTGGCCGAAAAGAGCCAACAAGTGTTTTGTTAAAGAGGTAGGGCATTACACCCTTCCTGGGTGGTGTGGTCACTTAAATTGACGCTTTACCTCATATTGCATGCACAGTGATATTCCTTTGAAAGGTTCTTAGAGCAGCCCCTTGTAAAAACATTGAAATTTTCCAATATACTTGCTTTAAGTATATTTTCCAAGCTGACAAAATTCCAGACACTGATCTCTGACAAACCCTTGCTCTGAATTTGCAGAAATAAGCGTACCTCAATGGAAGATGTCAAAATCTCAAATAGATTGGATTGCAAAATAAACTGCAACTCATTCAAGGTAACATCAAATAAACTTGTCATATTCTGCATTCAGTCTCATCATGATCGTTTGGCCATCTGCATTCATCCTTTTACTTTTACTGGGTCGCAGCTATAGTGTAACAAGATCAAAAAACTTTTATCGCTCTATTTACTGGAGGATGCAATTTCTATATGTATTAGGTTTCGTATGTGTTGGGCACAGAAGATCTTTCATTCCGTAGAAGGAGAAAAAGAAGAGATTTGTCTGCAGTTAGATCCTTGAACCAATCTAGAGCAGAACGGTTTCATAGGCTCTTCCCGCCTTCCAAGCATCCATAAGTTTTGCTCATTTACCATCAGTGTAAGTTAATCTCATCCTCCAGCGGACCGCTCTGTGCCTCATCCTTAATGTGTTGAATAGCCTTGCTGTTAAGGTGCAAGTTCTTATCAGTATTATTACATACATTACATGCCCCTGTAAATAGCTCTTTCAGATATAGGAAACTGCATATACTGACAGGTTTCTTTTTGAAACATTAAATATTGTTTAGGGTGTCTCTTGGAACAAGGGTAACCGAATCTTGTGTAGTAGGTTTTGAGGTTGTGCAGGTTGGTGATGTTCTTTTCTCCTTTGTGGCATCCTTTCAAGCCTTTGATATAATCAAATGCTGCCGGATGACGGCCATCAGAGGTTGCTTGAGTCGCAAGGAAGCATAAGAGCTGCAGAAGAGGATGAAGGGCTCTAAATGCCATGGGGACATGATTTGAAATGTTGTGTTTTGATCATAGAGATTTGCAGGTCTATTTATACTCTCAAATTAGTAGAAACTAACCCTAGTTGCAACTGGAGTGCCTCCATTAGCAAAGAAATTGTAAAGCTACCTTCCAGCATCAACTATGTCATCTCTCTGGTAGAGCCATGGAGGGAGGCCCTTCAACTAAGGGTCACTACCCTCCGGACCAGTTCTCAAGCCCATGATGGTGAGAAAGATAATTATTGCTCAAAAGACTTGAACAGATTCATGGTCAAGCAAATCAGCTCATCATATATCAATTTACAAAGGAATTGTGACATAATAGTGTGCCTTGAACAACAAGACTGAATCTGAAGATTGAAACTGTCCAGCTCAACAAGACTGAAGGTTGCTTGAGTTACAAGGAAAGAAAAGAGGATCATATGTTGTCCACATACAACTGATTCTCACATTCCTCATGAAGAAGCTTCCAACTGGGGCACTATACAGTACTGGCATGTTATAGACAGGACTCGGGTGACAGAACTGTTGTAAAATTGGAATGATTTCACTTTTTAAAAAACTTACAACCTTTCTTGCCCATCACAGTGGTGAAATTTGAGGAGAGGAGAGATTTGGCATCAGGCATCCATTTCAGCTCCTGAAGAATGGTGAACAGAATCGAGAGGGCTGGAGATACTTCACTGTTCTTCACATTTTTGCATGAAACAACTTTCAGTCTTTCTAGCACCCCCAGGGAAAGCACAACAGATTCAAGACCTGTCGTTGTTATCAACGAGCATCCTTCCAGTGATAAAAAACTCACCCTCCTGCCAAACAAATCATTATACAAACTCAGCATCACAACACAGGACACTACTAACAGCTTCAATAATATATTGTCATATGTATGCTGTCATAGTTATATGTGCTACAGAAGCAAAACAAGGTACCTGCAAGTTCGAATCAAGACGAAATTGTTGTCGGTGAATCCCCAACAGTCCTCTATAACAATCTCCCTCGCAGCGTCGCAAACCATGAACAACGCTTTCAGACTTTCACTCCTCCTCAACTGGCATTTCTGCAAGTATAAGCGCTCCAGAGATGGACAACAACTCAAATACTCCTCCGGACCTGGACTATCATCAATTCTTTTACAAGATCGAAAACTCAGTCTCTTCAAATTCTGACAGTATGACACCCCAGCCAACCATCCCTCATCTAACCTATGATCACTTATAGTGAGTTCTTCAAGCATCTGACAGCACTCTCCAATAGCTTTGATCCCATCATAGCTCCCTTCGCATCCGCTCAACTCCAACTCCACCAACTGCTTACACCCTTGAGCTAAAATAGTCAAACCGATATCAGTAACAGACATGCCCACATCTCCATTTAATCTCAGCACTCGTAGGTTATCAAAAGCCGCAATGGCACGCAGCGTATTATCACAGCATCTATGCAGCTCGAGCTCCTGCAAAGTAGGACAGCCCTCAGCCACACTCAACAGCCCCATCTCAGTCCCAGCCACAGTTACCAGCTTCCTCAATCTCTGAAACCCACAACCTAAAACCCTTAACCCCTCATCCACATCCTCTTTCGACAAGAAGCAATCCTCATTCACCAAATCCAACCCTAAACCTCCATCATCCCCAATCCATCCATCGCTCATATCAATCGAAACCAATCTCTGGCTCAAAACCACCTTCCACCACCTCCCACCCTTCACACACGCATCCACCAACTCAACAACTCTCAAATCCCCAAACCTCTCCGCCAACCTCCCCGACTTCAAAAATCCCCAATCCAAAACCCTAATCGCCTCAACAAGCCGGCCCTGCAGACCCAACCACCGCTTGCACACTAGAGCCGTCGACTTGCGCTGCGATTCGGGAATTTTATTGAAAATTTGAATAACTACCTGGTCGGGAACGGAATCAAACGGAGAAGAAACCTGAAAATGCTTCCCGAAACATCGATTCCGACTTTGTCGACGTACGGATTTGCAGAACTTGAGCCCTGGCAGCGTCCTCCTCGGCGACGATGGTATGACATTTGGGCATAGATTTTCAGACATGGCGACAGATTCTTGAGAGCAAAAGAAGCTTACTTTCGAATTGATGGCGATTTTGGGTTCGCCATTTCCGCGATTGGCGACTAAATCGAACTGCTACCAACCATCTTTCATTTGGGGACAATTTTTCGGGAAGGTTGAAAGCTTAAGGAACACTGGACTAGCCGTTGAAGGAAGTGTGCCCTAAATCAACGGATCTAATTTTTGATTTACTCGACCCCTTCTTGTCTGTACATTTTGTATAAAAACAATTTTCAATTTAGTCCCTCAGAATTGAAATACTCTTAGTTTTGCGTTTCAGCTTTTGATTTTGAATACCAATTTGTCTGTCCATTTCAGCAAAATAATTTCCAATTTAGTCCCTGAGAAATGAAATATTCGTGATCGAGCACATATTATATTTGAATCATTAGATAAGCCCCTGAATTTACAGGCCCATATTCGCATCGGGCAGCCCAAATCAGAAGGGCATTTTCGTAAATTTCTTCATCGCTCGCATCAATCTTAAAACCCTAATAAAACGAACTCGCTCGCACATCTCAGCTTTCTCCAAGCCGCAGCAACTCGACCTAGCCGGCGGCGAAAATGGGTACGCGTGCTGCTCCAATTTCTTAGATTGAGTTCTGGTGATGTTTTGTGTTGATATTTTTGTGTAAATGTTTTGATTTTTCAGGAGCGTACAAGTACGTGTCGGAGTTATGGAGGAAGAAGCAGTCGGATGTGATGAGGTTTCTGCAGCGTGTTAGATGCTGGGAGTACCGTCAGCATCCTTCAATTGTGCGCGTTACTCGTCCCACTCGACCTGACAAAGCTCGCCGTTTGGGATACAAGGCCAAGCAGGTGACTTGCTGCATTTTGAATTAGCCTTTTTGTTTTTGGTTGCTGGTTTGGTATGGCCTGTACTTGTTTTAGTTGGATTTGTGAGAGTTTGAGTTCAAGTTTAGTTTTACAATGATGCAGCTGAAGCTGTGTTAAGTTTATATTAAGGTTGCTGATACACTGCTGAAATGTTTTTGAAATTCGTTGATTTGTAACATATGGAGTTGATGACAATGTGATGTGTAGTGCTCTGATGTTGATTGTTTGATAGGTTATAGTCTCTTAGGTTGGTAAGTGCTCATTGCCTTTTTTTTTTCATTTATTTGAATTGTGAGAAGCGTAATGTGCGTTCTGTATATGCTAATCGTCTATAAAGTTTTGCGAGGCATATGCTGTCTTGATGTGGAGTTTGATGGATTAGTGAAGTCTAATTTGGCATTTAATGGTTTTTTATAGGGTTATGTCATTTATCGAGTGCGTGTGAGGCGTGGTGGACGGAAGAGGCCAGTGCCAAAGGGTATTGTTTATGGAAAGCCAACAAACCAGGGAGTAACTCAACTGAAATTCCAGCGCAGCAAGCGGTCTGTTGCTGAGGAACGTGCTGGAAGGAAGTTGGGTGGCCTGAAGGTTCTCAACTCTTACTGGATTAATGAGGTTGGTGTATAATCAGTAATATTTATTTTATGCCAGGCATTTGAGATTCTCAACGAATTTTTACTATGATTACCTCTTAAATTTTTTTTATTTTGAAAGTATATTATTTGGCAATTTCAACTACATATTGAAACTGATATTAGTTGTCTGTGGACTCTGAACTGATAGTAATACACACCACAGTAGGTTCTTCAAACATTTTATCTGAAGTTGACAACTAGGAGTTTTGTGATCAAATGACTTCTTTAAATTGAAGTATTGTTAGTGCATATTCTAAACTCTGATATTTTTCAGGATTCAACCTACAAATACTTTGAGGTCATTTTGGTTGATGCGGCACACAATGCCATCCGCAATGACCCAAGGATAAACTGGATCTGCAACCCTGTCCACAAGCATAGGGAGCTCCGTGGACTTACATCTGCTGGAAAGAAAAACCGAGGTCTCCGAGGAAAGGGACACCGCAACCACAAGCAACGCCCATCAAGAAGGGCTACATGGAAGAGGAACAACACACTTTCTCTTCGTCGTTACCGTTAATTCCATCCCCATCGGACAGTATCTTTGTCCTTTGGTTGTTTTTGCCATTGCATCTTTTCAAGATCTCTAAATTGTTACTGGCACAATATCTAAACTCCCATTGTTTAAGCTGTTTTAAGACTCGTGTGCTTTTATGCACTAAAAGGTAATTTTGAACTTTTGTCAGCAAGTTGGAGAGGTGCCTTGAACTTTATTCCCAATATATATCTCATAATTGTGTATTGGGGAGTCCTCGGGAAGTATTTTCATTTTCATGTCTTTTTTCGTTTTTTGTAAATTAAACATTATCAACGTACGCATCTTCTCTTCCGCAAGATTCCAGGTCAACGAAAGTCAACTCGAGCAACTCCGGCGACGATGAGAAGATCCTTCAGCTGCGGCAACCACGTAATGGGCGGTGCCAACCGAGGCAGCACCGAATTTATCAAAACAGTTTCCAGAGCAACCGCCACCAGCAGCAGCGTCCACGAACCTTTCTCCATCAACTCCGGTAAGGCGCTTAAGTCTGGAAGTTCGTCATCGGCAAGTGCGCAATCTGTATCGTCATCTTCGGGCTCGACAACGCCTCGGAATCTGCCGATCTCGGCTGTGAGCAATCCGATTATGAACTACTACCGGCCGTCGTTTCCGTCGCCGCCTTCGTCGGTCGGAGATGAGTTTGAGTGGCTGGCGGAGGACGCTGGCGCGATAGGAACCGTTGACGAGTTCCTCTTCGGCCCGGCGCCGTCTGTGGATGAGGTTCAAGCTGCCGTGTCCTCCCTTCAGCAGTAATTTTTTATTATTATTTTATTTATTTTTGAATAAAAGTGAATGTTTGTGTGAAACTAATGGGTGGTAGATTGTGTATTGTTTGATCTGTGTAGAGTCATTGATCCAGCGTCCTTTTCGCGGCTTGTTCAGTTTGGATATGGCTCTAACGGGGACAGTGGTGCTTCAGATCATTCCAGCAGTGGGTCGGAAGTGGATTGGATTGAGCCTTCTGCGCAGATGTACACCTCCAGAATGCTGAATTCTCCAGGGTACAGCAGGGTTTTCGATGCTTTTCGTTTGTTGCAAACTGATGCTGCCATTCAGGTTGGTTTCAAATGAGTCGAGTTTGTGTTTGTTGATGAGTATGAATTATATAGCTGTTTTCTTTTTTTGGTAGAGACTGGTCGTATCATTATCTTCCGACAGGGCAGTTTGGAAGGCTGTTTTGGATAATGAGGGAGTGAGGGAGTTTAGGGGATCCCTCAATCCAGGTTGGTATGACAATTGGCAAGTTAACTTTTTGATGGTTTATGATATGAGTTGGAAATACTTTCTTTGTCATAAGAAGGTGTCGATATTTCCTAGTAAATATGTTTACTTATAAAACTACATGTGATCGAACTTTTAGGAGTTGGAGACAACAGCGTCGCAAGCTCTGTTGAGCAAGACTCCGATGGCTCCAGCGGAGCATCAAATTTACTGTCACGGATCTTTGCAAATGCCAAGGTGAAAGCCATGGAATTATTGGATGTGATCAACAAGATCGTGAATAATTTATTGAAGTCTCTTGAATGTGATGAGGAGCTACCTGTGTGCTTACCCAACCCCTTGGAGAAAAAGCTGAGGCAATCTGTTATGCTGACGGTTATGGTCCTGTTGATTGTTGTTGTGACCAGAGGCAACACGGCAGGGCCACGACTCTGACTAGTGTTCATTCGACAACTTGGCTGTAGGTTTTTGTAGAGCATTGGTTTACCTGTAGCTGGTAAACAGTGTTTTTTTACAACATCATTGTACCATGACACGAGTTTAGCAGGGCATTATATGCATTGAATTGAGAAGCTATTACACCAGTTTTGGAACTCAAGGAACATTTAGAATCACTTGTGATGGTACTAGCCGCTAACGAGACATATACTCGAGCCTATTCCATTTCTCACATATCAGTCGAGTTGAGAAGCTATTTCAAATCATTATCGGAATCCAAGAGAAAATCCACATCCGGGGTGACAATCATCTTCTTTCCAAGTTTTCCAATTTTGCAGCTTGTCTTCTCCTTTGTGTTTATAGCAACAAGATCTCGAGAGTCATTTTCGAAATGAATCCCAGGGGCTACCTGCAAATGTATCTCCTAATTAAAACTCATAGGAACAACACAATCGAATTATGGATAAGTTACGGCTAAACAAGGCTTGCCAAAATAAAATATTTTATGGCACATAAATAGCAAGGAACAAAAGTAGAAAACTCACATCAGACAGGGTTTCTCCAATCTTCAATTTTACTTTTCCACTCTTATAAACTAGCATTTTTCCAATATGACCTCCAGAAGACCCTTCAGAGCGATTGCTCTCAGTAGAAGTGCTTACTGGCGTCGATGCACTTCCTGCATTCACGGGAGCAGATAAGCTACCTCGGTGTGATGTCGGTGGGCTTATAACTATTTCTTTTCCTCTAGCAGATGGGTCAGCTTCTTCCATAGGTACCGAACTCCCACCAGTATCGGGTTGTTTTGTACCATGAAGTTGTTTAGGTACTAGTAGTTTTTCAGGAAGCTGAACGAAAAACAACTTGGGGTTCTCAGATTCTTCCTGCAACAATTAAAGATATCATCAACCATTTATGCGATTTTTTTATAAAAGAACATATCATGTAAATTAATAACTGAGTAGAAACAAGCTGACGAGTATACTTACATGTAATCCGAGTTCAGTAGCATGAGTTTTACTGCTTTCATCCACCTCCGAGATTTGGTTCTCTCCAAATTCAAGGTCGTTTAGAATTTCTATGGATAAGAGGAAAAAAACGAATATTTTCATCTTAGTGAATAGAAATAGTTAGCGATCTGCATCACAATAGTCTGAAAAAGAGAGACATTTGTAACTATTTAGCTCAGCCTTCAGTAACATTCTATACACTTGTATGTGAATAATTTATTCCATTTAGCAGGCATTTTCGCTGCTACGAGATTTGCTAAAAAAACCATATCGTCAAGATTGAATCTTAGACCTTTTCCAACAAACACGCAAGTATAACGCCAGCAGGCACATGACATGACTAGAGCAACTACATGAACATGGATTGGGTCATTTGTTAGCCATCATTAGTACAAATCTTCTTTATTGCTGAATAAACACACTTGCAAGAACAGGATGACCACTAAGATATTCTTGGGGTCCTAAAAACACATACTAGGCATTCCTGAAAAAGGCCGTCTCAAAGGCAGAGTAGTCGGATAGTAACTGTTATAATCCTGTAATACACCAGATATATTAATATGTAAAAATGAAAAAGTGAGGCTGAGAGAGACGTCGCGGGGTGTGCACCAAAATTAAAAGAGAACTTTGGTATAACAAGTGTTACCCAGGGTTCAACATAATCTTTCTTGATTTTTTTCGCTACAGCCACATCAGTGTATGAGGCAACAATGACATCAGTTGAGATAGCAGTTGATGGTAAGCAAATAGCTTTTTGTTTGCCACCTCTTGATTTTAAAGCATAAGTAATGCTGTTGCCAGGATAATCAGCTGCACTGGTGTCATGAGAGTTTGCTGAAGACGTCGTTTGACAAGAATTAACTGCGAACGAAGCAGGCAGAAACGCATAACAGTCCTTCGACAATGTAACATTTGAGAAACTACATTATCATTAAAACAAGAAAATCTACTTGCTTGACAAGATACACTTACGGTCCTTTGCGCCTTCAGGCTTTCCATTCTTGCCGATCTCCATGCCGGCGCGTCCATCATCACCATCCGGCTCCCTGAAAACCCCACCCACGGATTCGAATCAATTTCAACGAGCAAAGCCCTAAAACAAAATCAGGGTACCTGTTTGTGGTCTTGAGTCTGTGAGGTTGTTGCTTGGGTTTGAACTTTCTCTGCAAAATTGATGGCGATTACAAAATTGAGAGTAAAAAAAAGAATGCAGAGAATCGGGATTGATAGAACCTTCCGAGGCGGGAGATCATCAAAATTCATGGCGAATTAGGGCTTGCTTCTATAAAGAAAAAGAAATCTTCGCTAGGACTCGAACTCTGGAACTGCAGTGAAACGAAATTATGTCAAGACCATCTAAGCCAGGACTTTTAACTGTGTCAGGGTTGATGTTTTAAAGATATATTCCATAAAAGTTAAATTTATTTGTAATCATTAATATTATTATTTTACAAATTTGAAATTGTCCATCATTATTGGTTGGAAAAAGTCTACACCATAATCCATTGAGCCACTAAATTGGACCATTTGATCAGCACATGCACTGCCCGATTGGACCAATGTGATTGAAAAAAAAATTGGGGCTGAAAGAAACCAGGTCTCTTGTGAATGGACGGAGATGAGCTAAAATTTACAGGTGAGAAAGAAATCTCAGTATAAAATTGCACGTGTGCTTTGTGACATGTTAAAAGTACCATTTGGGTCTTGCTTCCTGTTCTTTTTCGGTTAAGTCTCGGTACTCGTAAAGCTCTGATCCGGCCTTGCCCACTGGCATTGCTGGCCGAGTGAAGATCTCAACTGGCTTTGGAACTGAAACCGCTAAATGTAGTTCTTTCATGGCATCCTCCGGAACAGGTGCCAGTCCTTTTCTTGCTGGTTCGACGCTTATCCATCCTAGACCTGATATATGTATGTCACAAGCTGGCCTGAGCAGGAAAAAAAAAATTCAGTGAATGTGAATTTTAGTGTAACAAAAAGGAGGGGAAAGGTTGAAGTTGGGTGTTACTTTTCCCAGTCTTCGAATTCTATCTTTAATTGACGCCGAGTTTGGAGACCCATCCAGTCATTTGCTCTTTGTATTCCAGTTGGAGGAGTCAATAGGACACCAACTTGCTTCTGCAAAATAAATTTAAATGAAGAGCATTTTCGGGAATCGTAGTCAAACACATAAAAATCTGAGATGGGCAAAGGAATGTTAACTTGAAAAAATTCTACGCTGAGTGAGGCACATGATAGCACAGGTATCAACTCAGTGAGACTGAGATTTTAAACTACCCTAATGTGCATGTTTTGGTGGTTTGAGGTGAATTTCATGGTGCGAGAAAAATGAGGTCTCTTTGAAGCTCAGGTTCAGTCAAGTACCTGATAAAAATCCTCAGCTTCGTCCGAGGGCACAAGATGAACCTGCAACGCCTTGGGTCCATAGAACGTTAAACATGTCTGAGGTTGTACCTGACAACACAGGGAGTTTCAGTGGACCTGGAAACAAGAAATGGACTTACATATGGCTAAATGCTGATGGAAAATAAAAGAATAGAAATGATAAGAACCTTCAGAACATCTACTCTCGCAAGACCTCCCCAAAAGATGGAAAATCCATTCAATCCGTTATGCGCGACAGTCCCGAATGTCTTTGTGTCGGAGGAAATCTGCAGATGATTTTTGCAGTGCAACTAAAGTATCAGTAACCAGATTACAATGCAGCAGTATTAGCAGATGAAATTATACATACAGGAAGAGATATTCCCCTGAGGCGACTTTGAGGAGCAAGAGCAGGTAGATCTTCAGAATGAACAACTGCTGCTTGTCTATGGTGAAGATGAACTCCAGGCGTATCATATATTTTCTGTATGAGAGCGAATGCAAAGGATATGAAAAAAAAGTTGAGAGAATGAACTATCATAGAGTTTGAACAACAAATGAATAAAAGAAAAGTACAAGGGAAATCGAGAGGCTATAAAATTGTTGACGTCGAACTTTCATACCCCTCCTCCAAAAAAAGCTTCAATTTGAATAGGTCCTAATGTGGTTCCTGGAACAGCTGACTGTATTGGCTTGTACTTCTGAGCTGCTGCAGCAACTGGATCATTCTCCCCCATCATCTCTGGTTACCAATGTATTTATTAAATAAAACACGGAATTAGTATCTCTACAGTAACTTATCTCATTCTACTATGTGCATGCTGCATAGTGAGTGAACTACTTACTCAGCATAGCATTGATAAAGGCTGATTTACCAACATTAGCAGCCCCCTGATACGTAAAGATGAAGTTAATTCAAACGGACAGAGTTTAATATACAACCCCAAAAAGTGGCTTTTTCATTTTAGAAAACATTATACTAACCAGAATGTACACATCACGTCCCTGCAATACAGCGGAGCCTGAGATCAGAAACTCCAATGTATAAAATAGTTGGATGTAGAGAAATCAGACGACAGAAGAAATAATGATTGATATTAATGTCTGCACAATCTTATATCTTGTGGATTCATGAATACAAAAGAAACCTTTTTCTCCCGTTGTATTTCAGATGAAACTCCTGATATCCCAATCATTGATTTTGAACTTGTCAGGTGAACACTCAAAACACTGTAAATAAAATGAGTAAACTGTGACAAACTTCAAGGATGAATGCTAAAAAAAAAAAATCATTTTAGAGAAATCATGCTTCTGTTATTGAACTAGCCATTATATTGCTTCCCTGAATAATCAGCTTCCATATGCCTTCTACTTCCGTTCTTAGAACTCTTAATATATTGCCTATTGCCTAAATCATAGTATAACATAAGTCTTTCTACAAACTAAATGTATTTAACCCATGTGCACATATGATTTTCACTGAAATGTCTCAGCTGCTGTGAGTGAATTCGAAGAAAAACTCATAAACACTGATCCCATGTACTTGCATCCTACCAACCTCGTCAATTTTCTACCATTTACAGCCCTTTTCCCACATATTCTGTTTTCTGTCCCCTTCGTTGTGTGGTATAGGAGGAATAATAATTTCAAACTCTGCATGTTCTATTTCTCTTTGAAACCTATTGAAGATCAACTTCAATTTCTAAATAGAATTATTTAAGCCACGTGAGAAATTGTTTTTGACTTACTTAAGTTTCTTCTTCATAGTAGCCTCCACAACCCAGTCTCCAATGCAATTTAGATCTGTTCCCTTGGGAAGAAGATCAACCTATTATAAGATATGAATATCAGTGAAGAGATCATAAATGAACCAATGAAGTTTTAAGCATTCGCTTCATCTATATTTAGATTCAAGCACTTGATAGTCTCAATATCACATATTAGCAGACCACCATCAAAAGCACCTTAGTCAGAACCAGAATGATAGGATTCGCACCAGCAAGATCGCGGATACGAGCCAAAAAGCTACCATTGAAGTCTACAATGTCAACCTGCAACATAGTCATTTGAAATTTAATATATGGAGTTGTGTACTGACAATAATTGAAAATTGTAGCCAAGTACTAAGTATTTGGTCTCATATTTCAGTTAAATCGGTGGCTTGAAGATATTTATAAAATCTTGTTCAGCATCAGGGTGAGTCATCTATATGGTCAGTGATGTATATAACTTTCAAAGGTCACCAGCGAAATGACTATCGGGAGCAATTGAAAACATGTCAAATGGCTAATGAAGCTAATTTATACATAGAGTAATGATTGAAAATGCAACTTTTAGAAAACAGTTCACGAGCAATCGAATAACTAAATAACTGAAGTGTCAGACTTGCCAGTTTCACTATTAAAGCCTTTTCATGCCGCACATGAGAAAGCTTTTCTCGTAGCTCCTCAGCTGTAACAAATTGCTTCCCACCAGGATACCCTCCATTACCACCAACAGCAGTAATCATATGCCCATGAGACAAAAGGCGACATCTACCGCAGAGAATGGTATTGAGCTGACGGTGTTTCTTTTTCTGCAATTAAAAATCCAGCACATCGGTGACTTACTGTTTACCCTGAATATCAAATGCACTTGGCACATCATATTCAAACACACACATACTTAGTCATGTTCAGTTCCAACTTCGGCTCGCAATGGTGTTCATTTGGTGCTTTTCTATCTTCCAATGAGATTCTCAATTCTTCTTAACATTACATTTTGAGGTCATATTTCAAGTCAAATTGTAACTGAGCAAACAGCAATAGCACCAGAGCAAGAGAGTTTTGATTTTCATACCAAGTCGTATACATCCTGCTCCACATAACCAGGCGCATCCTTCTCCAAAATCTGCAACGGAGCACCGCATCCATAACAACACGCCACACCACGAACACTCCCTTTCACACCACCACTTTTCTTCTCTCCCATCACCACCTTCTTCTTCCTCCTCTCGTTCTTGCTCACCTCCAGGACCAGCTTCGACGCCTCCACCGACTGGTAGTGCTGGAGGAATATCTCCCCCCGGGTCGGGGCCGCAGAGCCGAGTCCATCCGGTTCGGAGGTGGCCGCGGCTGCTGGTTCGCCAGCGGTTTCGGATTTGCAGAGGATGTGAGCGCGTCGAGGGCCGGAGCGGAGGCTTGGGAAGGTGTGGAGGTTGGGGAGAGAGAAAGAGGATAGGAAGAACGAGAGAGATTTGGGCGCCATGGTTGAGCTGAAGAGCCGAAATGCTTTGCTCTGGGTTTTGCTGGGTTGATTTGTCACGTGCCGCGCACGTGGATGGATTGATAGGAAAATATATGGTAAATTTAAATTCAGTGTAGTGACAAGTTTACCAAAGAATGATAAATTAGGCTCTGAGAAACCACAACTACTTACAATTTGCTCCTCTTGAATTCATTCTAAAAATAAGTCCCTTAATAGAGAGGGTTTCTGTAGCTGTTGTGCCTCTGTTCTCCGGCTCTTCCATTGACCCGATAACCTCCTCCGCCGGAGCTTGAATCTCTTCCTCTTCCCCGGATCTCACATTCCTTCCAAGTCTTCCCTCATTTTCTTTGCTTCCTTCCTCCTTAGACTTTTCCCTTGCAGCCTACAATTAGGATTGCATCAAAAAACGTTAGTCATGTTCTTTAAACGCAAGTAATTGTTCAGTTAGGGGTGACTGTCGAGGCTAACCTTGAATTCTGAAATAAAATCTCGGACCATACCATAGGCAATATGCTGCTTCCCTGTAATATGTGCCCGACTCCTATCTATAGCATCCTTTGCAACCAAAAAGGAACTGCAAATATCACACAATCCCATCTTTTTGTCTTGGGCAAGCATGGCTATTTTTTCATTTTGTGGCGGTTGTGTCAAGACCGCCTTCTAAACATTAAGCATCTCAACCTGCAAAAAACCATAATAGAGTACCAGTATGATTTGTCTCTGAGTTTGAATTCAGGGAAAATGGTAACTACATGGATACATTTGCAATTGTTCTGGGAGAAGCAAAATGAGTAGTCGATTATGTTTTCACAGTCAAGAATCAAATATCCTTATATGACAGTATGTATTCAATTTTCACAAAATCGTGAAAAAGAATAATAGACAAACAGAAAGCATTGTAAACCATGGCAGTTATGCAAACCAAGAAAGGAAAAGAGCAGCAACATGAGGAGTCACTTGCAAAGTTATTAATTCTCTGCTATATATATATATCAAATTTGTGAATTTGATCCTACTACGGGAACCACTGGTGTCTTATAAGCACCAGTGTGCATTCACTTATCATAAGTGCATGCCATCTGATTAAATTACTGTGATATAGTAGTTCGAATATGATGCCATTCAAATTAAAGAAGTTCCTTTTTTTAGTAATTCAATAAGTTCTACTAGAAACAGTTCAAAAGTTTATTTCAAACTAAAAACCTGCGGTCGCCAAAACATCAAATCCCATATATAGCATACCGGTTTGATAAACACAATAAAAGTTCACCCTATATCAGATATAAACATTAAAGGTTCAAAAAGAAAAGGAAAATAAGTCTAACAAACACAGGTGCATCATTTAATACAGGTCGCAACGCAACTTAGAAAGTCAGCTACTAATGCACAGTGTAACAAAGCAAATTGTGAAATATCACAAGATTGTGATTACTGTAACACTGCATGCTTCAATATACTTATAAGAGACCATGCAAGAGACAATCCATGCAAGTCCGGCACATACTTAGAAAAAGAAGCAATGCCTCCTCCAATAACCAAACTTATGAAACTAAAAATCCATGCATAAGCTTAAAAAGGTTACCTTTCTTTTAATTTGGGGTCATGAATCTTATGGATCTGAAATTCCCACAGCAAGGCAGCAAATAAGTAACTGCCTAAAAGGCTAAACCATTCCAACATTAAGATTCCAACATTGTACTCAAAACATCAAAAAGCAACTTGTGAGGCTTATCATAAGGGAGTTGTTTGGGAGTTTAACTTCTCCGAGTTACTTGGGACTCAAGGCATCGACTTTCAGCAGTACAAGATGCTTGAACCAGTCCGTAGCTATAGAAAGTGACTCATCAAAAGAGCAAATGTTGTAGGAGGAGATCCATAAAGAGTGGAGAAGGAGAAGGGTCAAGGCGGGGACATCTGCGATCAGAACCTGGAACAAATTGAACACCAATTAGAGTACTTTGTTAACAGAATTTGAGCACAGAAAAAAAAAAACAGTACTTAATAAGCACATGAGTGTAATTCAGTCCACTGTAACTATTCATACCTGTAACAAGATTTTTTGCAAATTTGATCTCACTGTAGAATCAGTTTTTAAGCAACAATGGAATCCTCAATTTCACTTGACCCTGCCAATGCTCTCAGTGAGCCCCTACTGACACTCTGATGGTGGAGATTTAATGAAGCAGCCACCACCAAGCCTGATATGGTCTTAAGAGAAGGGACGATCAGCGCTGAATTTATACTCGCACCTTTAGCTTATTCAGCTGGTTTCATATCGCTCTCAGCCAAAATCGAATTCAACTTTTCGTTCAACAATCAATCAAACCCAAGTGACCTGAAACCAAGAGCGCAGAATCAGCAGTACACAAAACCGCCACTTTTACACTATTGTATATTGCTAATGGGGAAAAAAAAAAAAAAACACATTCAAACAACATTCAAGTAGGTTAAAAATGACTGCTAGTGCAGCCAAATCCTCACACCCAAAACATTATCTCATCCACTTGACACAAAAGCATTACCCAACACCCGTGCTAAAAACCAAAACCTTCAATTACTGGTTCCAATTCCAAACAGCATAACAAGATTCAGCCACAAACACGCTCCAACATGTTATCCATACGACTAACCCCAGAACACTATTTTAAATGGTTCATCATCATCATCCCATTTGAGGAACTCCATAGCCACAGCTCCATTTTTCAAACTGTAAACAACAATCCACAAAAAGCAAACACGAGGCAAACGACAGGCGTTTACCATCAAAACGACATGAATGATACAGTGGACAAGCTCGTCATCTTCCTCGCCAAGCGCGACGGCATCGACAAGCTCGTCAAAACCTTCCAGTACGTTTCCAAGCTCCTCCACTATCGCCTCGAGTCCTCAAACCCCGACGCGGCGACTCGAGCCAAAAACTGCGAAATCGCATCCGGACTCAGCCGCAAAGCCTTCCGCACCGGCAGGTTCCTCACCGGATTTAATTCCCTGAGGAGAAACCCCGGCGAGAATCCGACTTTCCGGCTACTGTCTCTTTTGGCCAACTCCGGCGAAATGGTTTACTGGTTCTTCGACCACTTTTTATGGCTGGCGAGAATCGGAGTGATCGATCCCAACCTAGCGCGGCGGATGAGCTTCGTGTCGGCATTCGGGGAGTCGTTCGGGTACGTTTTCTTCATCATCGCCGATGCGATTCTCATCCGGCGAGGGTTGCAGAGGGAGAGGGAGATCCATAGGTTGAAAAATGACGAAACGACGACGTTGAAAGCGAAGGGTGAAGCGGACAGGATTCGGGCTGATCGGGTTATGAGGATGATGGCAGTGGCGGCCAACGTGGCGGATCTGATAATCGGGTTGGCGGATATCGAACCGAACCCGTTTTGTAACCATACGGTTACGCTTGGGATTAGTGGGCTGGTCTCGGCTTGGGCCGGGTGGTACAGAAATTGGCCCACTTAAAATAATTAATAATAATAATTTCTTTTTTTAAAATTGTATATTTATGTTATAAAAATGAATCAAAAATTTGAGATCATATAATTACTGTGATGACGTGTCAGATTCTGATTAGTGTGTGTAGCAGTAGTCCGTAATCGTTCCCGCAATCGATTCCTCCTCTACAGTAAGCTCGCAGGATTCAATGAAGGTGAACTCACCTGATCTTCAAATTCGTTGACACCGATTTGCGTCAACTCGTTATCGACGTCGACAAATATCATCGTCATCTGCGGCGCTTGGCGCATAACGGAAGGTGTGATTCGATTCTCTTTTTCCGCTTCGATTGATGTAATCGGCGTGTTTACTGTGGACGAAATGTTGTGTTTGGGGGATGAGGTTGTTGTGAATGTAGTTTGGGCCTGATGATTGCGTTTTGGTGTCAGATGATGGCGGAGGGGAATGCGCAGTCCAGGTATGTGAAGCTGACTAAGGAGCAGACTGGTCCTGTTGAGGATATTCAGCCTGGAGAGCTTAATCAGCCTATGCAGGTTTTATTTATTGTTTGATTTTCTTTTGTGTTTGTTCATTGAGTAAAATTGTAATTCAGGAGGAATGAGGTTGTGATTTTGAGTTATATAGCAGTGATCGTGTTAAGGTGGTTTCGCAGCATAAATGTACAACAACTCCATATACAGCTCTCTTTATGCAGTTGCCTGGACGCAAATGTCATGAATGTGGACAGACGCTGCCTGAAAGCTACCAGCCTCCGGGGGATGAACCATGGAAAACTGGGATATTTGGTTGCCTTGAAGATTCTGAGAGTTGTAAGGCCTTGATTCATGATAAAGAACTCTTTCTTCAATTTTTTTTATGTTTAAATCTGTTAAATTTCAGCAGCTTATGAGTCATGGTTTTATAATCCTATATAAGCCGGTGATTGTTTCTTCTCTAGGCGATGTGAGACATTTCACTTATTGTCTCATACTCAACAATATCTTTGTTTCTTGTTAATCTTCCTCCCTGCACTTCAAGTTTGGTCCCTTTTTCGTTGCTCATTATTGTCTCATTGAAAAGCCATCTTTTGCATGTATAGTGCGAGCTTAGTGGGCAATTATAAATTTATAACTACCCATGCTAACTGGCATAATCAACTTAAAAGGCAAGCCTTTCTTTGTTCTTTATATTACAACTTAGACACGGCATAAAGTTTGTTTCAGTGTGCATTGTTCAATCATATACCTGATAAATTAATGGTCTATAAAAATAAAAGCAGACTATATTGTAAAATGCCGTTTTGTTTTGTTTTGTTTTGTTTTGTTTTGTTTTTTTGCCCCTGTTATCTCCGTCTCAGTTGCTTTTTAATTTAACTATAACTTTGTCTTTTTGAATGAACATTCGATGTTAATGCATGTGTGAATGCTGAATCTTATGTTTTCATATAACACAGGTTGGGCAGGGCTGTTTTGTCCATGTGTTTTATTTGGTCATAATGTAGAAAGCTCAAGTGAAGATCGGGCCTTGCATCTGTCATGCTATTTTCGTCGAAGGAGGATTAGCACTTGCAGTAGCTACAGCACTTTTGGCTGGTGTCATCGACCCTGGTACAACGTTTCTCATTACTGAGGGGCTGCTATTTAGCTGGTGGATGTGTGGTGTATATACCGGCATTGTCCGGACAAACTTGCAGAAGAAATACCATCTCAAGGTGATATCCATTCTCCTGTCCTAAATTTTTACAAGATAATATCCTCTCTTTCTGCCGGCTGCTTTTGATGTTATACATTGTTAATTTAGCACTTCGATACTGTCGTTCTCTAGGTGGATATATGCCCTTTACTGTTTTTGTTTGAGTGCCATTCAAACGTTTTTCTGTTTATTTTGTTTGGCACACTATACATGAAGGGTAAAATCGGAATTGTATGTAAATTCATTATAATTCAAGCCCAAACTTGAACATTTTTCTACTGTCAAACCCACATATATTTTCTTAGATACCCACTTTGTATCATCCTATTAAAACATGATGCAATGATCAAATGACCCTGAAGAATTTGAGTTCAAATCCAGGTCGGAACGCATATTAAGTGCATCTGCACTGGACCTTCAGCGACGGTCCAAATCTCGTTCGGAATGCATATAATCGAGCCACATTGAAGTCGGTAATGGATCAATCAATCATGAAAAACAAGATGTACGTATTTAGAACCATGACTAAATGTCTGTATAAGCAATGGAACACATAAGATGGACACTCTGCAGAAACATAATGCAATGGAACAATGTATGAATTTGGTTGTATACAGAGAGAGCTGAATGACAAAGGATGTCAATGAACAAAACTTGTCATCGTATAGAGAGATTTGATCTCCTTTGTATGTTTATGGTATGATGTTTTCAATCTCTCTCTAGAATTCTAATTTTCTTAGTGTCCTTTTCCCATCTTAGACCACACGTACCCACACTTCAATTATTACCAAACCCCATTTCAAAATCGATTTTGAATGAGTACATTTCCATTTCAATGTATGTTGTCCATGTGTGATGGGTCTGAGATATGCCCATAACTTAGGATGATCATGTGATGGATCATTGTGATCATATTTGGAGAGGAAGCTTCCTACTAGAGACAAACTCGCTACAAGATTTCAAATGGGATGATGACACGTGGACGGATGAATTCCACAAGACTATGTGTACTTGTTCAAAACATGTCACCAATGATCGATACAAGTAAAATGATGATAGTCACACAAAATTTTATCATCACCAGTTTCAAATATGATTTTTAGCGTAATGAAACCCTAAAAATCATTAAGGCATAAGGAAAGGGCAAGATGGACAATGTACATAACTTTATAGTTTACATGTTTGGTTATAAAAAACCATGAAGAACACATTGAATCATAAAATGCATGCATACTTGCGCGCCATGATTTAGTAAGACACCAGCTAGATTGCTGACCAGTTCCAAGAAACACGTTCAGGGGAACGGATCCAGGCGAAAAGAGCAGGAACCCACTTATGGAAATCATCTGGTTAGAGCTAAAGTTCCGATCTTGGCATTCACTCTTCGCTTCAGTTTCGTGCTTTTGAATCTTTTGTCAGTTTTCCGTTTGGTTCCAAATCTTGCTCTGATTTGGTTTTCTGGGTGAGTTGGCATTTTGGGGCATGGAGGTGGGAGGAGGTTAAATCAGTGAGGGATTCAGTGCTTGTAAATTGAGTCCATAAATGTCTTGTTTTGGCTGTTTAGGGAGTGTTTTGAGATAGGTGTTTTCAGGTATTCAGGTTGTTACTCATCTCATTAATTTGTTTGCAGAAAATCCGATTGTCAGCTGAAGTTAGACAGTTCTTAGCTCTTGTCTGTTTTTTAGACCTGGTTGGGCATATGGGGTCGGTTTTGGAGGCAGGACAGGAGCCCTCTGCCACTGAAATCGACAAGCCCAAGGGAATACAATTCATGGAGTATCTAACAGGAAGGAGTTTCTCCATCAAGACCCATCAAGCCATCGTCCTGATCATAACATTCTTAGCATACGCAAGCTACCACGCAGCTCGGAAAACAATGAGCGTCGTCAAAAGCACCCTTCTCCCTGAATCCACCGACTTTGGACTCACATTTGACCAAACCGGCGAATTGCCAGCAAGCGGTTGGGCACCGTTCAACGGACCGGATGGCTCATCCTTGCTCGGCGAGCTAGACGTGGCTTTCCTCGCGGTCTACGCCCTGGGAATGTTCTTTGCAGGACATATTGCCGACAGGGTCAATTTAAGGATATTTCTAACCGTTGGCATGGTCGGGACTGGGATCTTCACTTCATTTTTTGGGGTGGGATATTGGGCAAACATCCACAGCTTTTACTACTTCCTCGTACTCCAAATGTCCGCCGGCCTGTTCCAATCCACCGGCTGGCCTTCGGTGGTGGCAGTGGTCGGAAACTGGTTCGGGAAAAGGAAGAGAGGGTTGATTATGGGGATTTGGAACGCGCATACTTCAGTTGGGAACATTACAGGATCTTTAATGGCTTCAGCTATGTTAGAGCATGGATGGGGCTGGTCGTTTGTTGTTCCTGGGATTATTATTTCTGTCATGGGTCTTGCCGTGTTCCTCGTTTTACCAGTCACTCCAGGCTCCGTCAATGCAGGGCTAGATTCCGGTACAAAATTTAGAGATGGGGTGGGAGAGGCTTTGTTGATCCCTGCACATAGACCTGTGGGATTCATGGAAGCATGGAGAATCCCTGGAGTAGCTCCCTATGCACTCTGCCTGTTTTTTTCGAAACTTGTTGCATATACATTTCTCTACTGGCTCCCATTCTACATCAGCAACACAGGTGAGGTTGCCCTTCTGTCAAGTTTTCGTCAAAATGGTTCTTTTCTGAGTAAGCTATTAGTATATTTTGGATTATAAGCATTTTTAAATTATATAAGGGTGTAAATCGGAATATCTAGTTAATTTTAATATGATATCAGAGCTACGGTATGCGGTCCAGATCAGCATGTGATTGTGGGATGTGCTTCTGAATGCCAAATGCATGACGCGATGTCTATTTAATGACAACGTGAGTTTATCCATAGGCGGGAGTCGCGCGTTGTGCATTTATGCTGACCGATTCTGTAGATAAAGATCGGTGAAGAGGACAGTCGGTTAAGCGCATTTATTAATTGTCGATATGATGAATTAGCGAGTTTTGTGAAAATATGTCCAACTTCCAAAATGAGGGGATATTGAGTATAAACATTTGAAAATTTGTCCCATTCGCTGATAAATAGAAAAAACTTTTGAAACATATATGAATGTAAATCGGAATATATAATCTATTTAATGGTCTATCATTAAAGATGTTGATTTGTGCAGAAATTGATGGCGAGTACTTGTCAAGTGAAGCTGCTGGAAATCTATCGACATTGTTTGACGTTGGAGGAGTGGTGGGAGGAGTTCTAGCCGGCCACATTTCTGATCGGTTGAACGCAAGAGCCATCACAGCGGCGACATTCATGTACTCAGCCATACCAGCCCTCTTCCTCTACCGGAGCTACGGACACTTATCCATGGTTACAAACAGTGTCCTCATGTTCATCACCGGCGTGTTCGTCAACGGCCCTTATGCCCTGATAACAACGGCTGTGTCGGCCGACTTGGGGACTCATGTTTCGCTGAAGGGTAACTCGAGAGCTTTAGCAACTGTGACGGCGATCATTGATGGAACAGGTTCGGTTGGGTCAGCCGTTGGTCCTCTGGTGACTGGCTTCATTTCGGATACAAGTTGGAATGGTGTGTTCACAATGCTGATGGGCTCGGCTCTGGTGGCTGGGCTGCTTCTGACGAAGTTGGTCGCGGCTGAAGTGATGGCTAAGATGTAGTTGTATGCCGAAAATGTGAGAATAATTTTCAATATTATGACATGAATGTAATACAAGTTTCCCACTATTTCATGAGTACAATTCTATCACTAGTCACAAATCTGTAAGAAATTTTCTAGACAATTTCACAACAGCAAACAAATGCAGAGTTCATGAACCAGGGAAAGTTGTGAGACTTAACCATGAACTGAAGCATAGGTATTGATCAAAGCCAGGGCATTACTGGTAAGATGAACAGTCTTCAATATATTTTGTCGGATTGCTGTCTTCAGATTGCCATTCATAACTTTACCCGAAAACCCATCAGTACAAGTATCTTCATAAGTAAGAGCTGCACTCACCCAGGTTTGTACATCACTTATCATCATCCTAAATTCAGCTTCCTTGAATGAATCCATCTCACTGAGGGATTTCTGAATTTGTTCAACAGACTCAGCCATCTCTTCTATGCAATCCTTAACCGCTCCGATTTCCCTTGGTTTTAGTCCTGAAGTACTCGATAGCCTGAGAATAGATGATGAGGTTGTCTTTGCTGTAGAGAGTGTTACTGAAAGAGCAGTGTGGGCTAGAAGCTTGGGGTTTTTCTGAATGGCATTGGCATGGATGGACAAGGAAGTGTAACATAGCGTCGGGTAGCTCGTCGCGGCACATGAAATCCTGATGAACTCTGTGCTTGTGCCACTGCTTACTGCTGCAAAGCCATGTATGCTAATGATTAGAAGAAGCAGGAATTGAAACAAATGTGTAACAGAATTTCTAAAACAAAAATCCATTTTGCTTGAGATGTTCTTTAACTCAATTTTTTTCTCTGAAATATAAAATAAAATACTATCTCTATTTATAGGGAGGAAAAGTACCAATTCATGTAGATAGTGATGCACAACCTCTTGAGCTCAAGTTGAGGATGCGCAAGTTGCGCGCAGCCCGAGTTCTTCACTAAATTTTAGATAAGAATAGCTTGATGTTCTTTGTCTATATTACAAGTGACGACAGTTGGAATGAAAGGACTTATCAATAATTATAAGGTCTACCCTGGCTGGCTGATTTTGAGATATTTCAGGTGGTACCTGCCGAGGATATTATGAGCTACCCTGATGTCACATTTTTGGCCTCTATGCAGGTTAAATGATATGTTTTTTTTCTGTACCCTGATGCTTATGGATATTACCAGGTAGTTAATAACTAAATTTGCATGTTCCAATATGAATAAAGAATAAAATTTTGTTGTATGGGACTAATCAGGAGGAAGAAAAATAAATTTAAATGGTGCAGGAGATCCAACAGACACTCAGGCTTGCTAAATATCTAAGATAAGATTGCTGAAGGCCAATTAAGAGTCCCTTTTGATAAAACAAGTGGAGATCAAGTTGTGCACGGATATGCATCCTTCATAGGGTCAATAACTTAAATGTTCTCATTTCATGTTCTTCTCCCCTGGATTTATATGATCCAAATTCATTATGTCGGCCAAGATAGATATTTTTTATGCTCAGGTAAAGAAAATAATTGTGATAATTTTGTTTAGTAAAACATGCAGCAACTGGAGAAAATATCTGGTTTTGAAGTTCAATTTGGTAGATGAGGGTGATGCACGGAGATGCTAGGCAAATATGAAGATATCGAACAAGGCATTCGCATCACATCCAAGGGCACAGTTGAATATTAGGTTCAGGAATGTTTAGCCGTTTAGGTGCTTACTATTTCCAGTTGGGCTGAAGCTTCTTAGTTTTCTTGTAATACCGAGCCAGCCTGTGATTCCTGCTCTCAACACGAATAAGTCTGATTTTTGAATCCTTGTCCTTCCTGTTCCTCTCCAAATGCTTCCTGATAGCAAGAGCCTTCTTGATGAGATGGTAAAGATCCTCTGGGATCTCAGGAGCAAAGCCTATCACAATCACAGACGCATCAATGCTCGCTTCTCTAGAAAATCAGGTAAATCTAATTCCATGAGATGCAAAATGCAGCTGATATCAATCCAATCTGAAAACATTACAATCTAAAATCCATTTAACCAATCCTCTTCACTTAAAAGTACATAAAGCCCACTCGCTAAACCTTAGATCTTGCCGAAAAATATACATTGAAACTTGAGATACTTTCTAAGGAAGTTAGAATTTACAAACATGACAGACAACAGAGCCAAATCATTCTGACCATCAGTAAGCTCAACAAAATGTAACCAATTCATAGATACAATCAACCAAAGTCATCAGCATTCTTAAAAATGCACAACCTAAGACAATATTAAACATGACGGAAGATTTTGCATTCTATCATATAACAACATTATCCGCAGAAAGCAAACTCACCATGAGCTTTCAGAATCCGCTGTATTTTACTTCCGGTCACACTCTTCACCTGAGGAACTGCCATCTCAATAGTCAATACGATGCGTCACACCATTCTGCAACGGAGATTTACCTTTCTTAGCATGCATGCAGATCATCTTCTCAACCTGGAAACCGAAAAAAAAAAAATTAAAAATCACACATCATCCAAAAACAACCACAAGGACATAATGTAGGACCGTACTCACATCCTGCGAGGTTTTCTTCGACCAAATCGGTGGAATCTCTTGTACGGCAGAGCAGAGGCCGAAATACCTTTCCAGTAAATAAATGAAAAGAATGCAAAATTCAGAACTCAAAATCAAAACGAAAAACTTAAATGTGAAATCTCAAGATCAGACTAATCAGAAATGGCCGGAAAATAGGGCAGAGCTTTGAACAGAAAGAAGTTCTGATCTTTTGTTATTCCAACAGAAAAAGGATGGAATCTGTTCTTATCTCAGATTCAGTTACATTCAGTTACCACTTACAGGATTTTACTCATTTGCACTTTGGTACATGACTATAAACTATTTTCATTACAGTCCTTCAAGTATTTGAAGTTTGCATGTCATGGGCCCGAGTTCCAAATCGCTTTGCTAGGTCTTTCAAATGTTTTTATTTTCCGCAGCCGTCGTCCGTAAGCTGGTCTTCCGTCCTCGGCTGTCCAACACCCTCAATACCCCCCCTCAAGCTCAGCATGTGGAGAAGGTTCGATACGTTGAGCTTGGATAAAAGGTACTTAAGGGATGCAGCTGACAGTCCCTTTGTGAAGAGGTCCGCGGCTTGCTCGTTGGTGGAGACAAAATTAAGTTGGACAAGCCCGGAGTTTGTGTACTGGCGAACAAGATGACAGTCTAGTTCTATATGCTTGGTTCGTTCGTGGAAGACAGGGTTGCGGGCTAAGTGGATTGTAGCTTTGTTATCACAGAAAAGCTGGATTGGAGAGTTTGTCTGCACTTTCATATCCTGGAGAAGTCTAGTGAGCCAAACCAGTTCGCAACAGGTATGAGCCATCGACCTGTACTCTGCTTCAGCTGAGGAGCGTGATATAATTGTTTGTTTATTTGTTTTCCAGGAGATGAGGGAGGAGCCAAGCATTATAGCATAGCCAGTAACACTTCTTCGAGTGACTGGACAAGACCCCCAATCAGCGTCGCAGAAAGCTGTTATCTTCAAAGATTGTGTGGCTGAGTAAAAAAGACCTTGGGCTGGCGCATTCTTCAGGTACTTTAATACCCTGTGTGCTGCCTTTAAGTGATCTTCAGTAGGAGTAGTCATGAATTGACTTAGTATATGAACGGAATACGCAATGTCAGGCCTTGTGACGGTCAGATATATGAGTTGACCAACAAGTCGTCTATAGGGTGTAGGATCAGGTAGTGTAGGAGCCTTAGATAGTGCCAGCTTGTGCTTTGGATCAATGGGTATAGGTGATGGCTTGCAACCGGTCAAGCCAGCCTCAGATATGAGGTCAAGAGCATATTTTCTCTGATTGAGGAATAAACCAGATTTTGATCTTGCTACTTCAAGCCCCAAGAAATAGTTAAGAAATCCCAAGTCTTTTATCTGAAACTTCGAATGAAGAAATTGTTTCACTTGGTCAATAAAACTTGGAGATGTTCCTGTGAGAACTACATCGTCAACATATACCAGTAGTATCAAAAACTGTCCATCTTTAGAATATGTGAACATAGAATAGTCATTAAGGCTTGCGACAAAACCAAAATCTAGTAGAGCTTCACTGAATTTACTAAACCATTGTCGAGAGGCCTGTTTTAATCCATATAGACTTTTAACAAGCTTGCATACCATTCCCTGGGATCTAGCCTTTCTGTAGAAACCTGTAGGGATTTTCATATAGACTTCTTCTTCAAGATTACCATGTAAGAACGCATTGTTGACGTCTAATTGGTATAATGGCCAACCCTTAGATACTGCCACAGCTAAAAGAGTCCGTACAGTATTCATTTTTACTACAGGGGCAAAGGTCTCGTGATAGTCCAGTCCTTCAAGTTGTGTGAAGCCTTTTGCTACGAGCCTGGCTTTAAAACGTTCAATTGAGCCATCTGAGTGACGCTTGATCTTATAAACCCATTTACAACCAATGGCTTTCTTTCCAGGTGGTAGAGTAGTAATCTGCCATGTTTTGTTTTCTTCAAGAGCTTTAAGTTCTGACTCCATTGCCTGTACCCATTTGGGATTCTTGCTGGCCTGTGCATAAGAATTAGGTTCCTCATCGGATATAATGTTCATGGCAGTATTTTGGAACTCTCTTGAACAACCTGAATAATTGACATAGGATAGTAGAGGATATGGGACATTTTCTGTAGAAGCCAGATTTATAGTGGGACATATGTAATCTTTAAGTTTTGCAGGTTCTCTGCGAGACCTAGTAGATTTTCTTGTGGGAGCTGTGGTATTTAATTCTGCTTCATTATCTTGAATATCAGAGTTTACTGTTCCATTTGCAGGCTCATCAGGAACTTGTGGGACAGATCTGATAACCTGAGAATATTCTGCATCTTCATCAAAGAAGTATGGAGGAGGAGCATGTTTTGGTACTGGTATACTATTTTCTCTGACTTCTGAATTTCTCTTAAATGGAAATATGTCTTCTTTGAAATGAACATCTCTGCTGACTTGTATTGCATGACTATGCAGGTTGTAGATTTTATATCCTTTTTGACCAAAAGGATATCCAAGAAATACGCAGGGATGTGCTCTAGGATCAAATTTACCCTTGTGAGGTAAATTATTTGTTGAGTAGCATAGACAGCCAAAAACTTTCAGATTTGATAAATCTGGTTTCTGAGATGAAAATACCTCATATGGAGACTTTCCTTTTAAAATGACTGATGGCACTCTATTGATGATGTATGTTGCAGTTAATACACAGTCTCCCCAAAAATGATCCGGAACTGAAGACTGAAATTTTAAGGCTCTAGCAACCTCAAGTAAGTGACGGTGTTTTCTCTCAACTTTACCGTTTTGTTGAGGAGTATAGACACAGCTTTTCTGATGGATGGTTCCTTCGTTTAGTAAAAAACTTGCCAGTTTAGTGCTTAAGAATTCCATGCCATTATCACTGCGTAGTGTTTTTATCTTCATTCCAAACTGTGTGTGAATCAGTTTGAAGAACTGAATAATTATGTCAGAAGTATCACCTTTGTTGGTCATGAGGAAAGTCCATGTGCATCTTGAAAAATCCTCCACAATAGTTAGGAAATACCGAGCTCCTGTTGATGTAGGAACTTTATATGGTCCCCAAACATCTGCATGAATTATTTCGAACATAGAAGTGCTATGAGTAACACTGTTAGGAAATGGTAATCTGCATTGTCTAGCTTGAGGACATATATCACAGTGAATATTCTGATTATTACAAACTGTGACAGGCAGATAGTCTTTCATGCTATTTATCATCTTAGAAAAAGGTAGATGACCCAATCTCATGTGCCATAGTAAAGCTGAGTCTTTATCTTTCTGAACAGATGCACAATGCTTTATATTCTTGTCTCTGAATTGATATAATCCATCAATATGCTCACCAATCTGTAGGGAATTCTGATGTACTCGGTCCTGAATATAACAGCCTTCATTAGTGAAATTAACTGTTATACCTGAATCAGATAATAACTTTGAGACGCTAATCAGATTGTATTTGATCTCAGGTACTAGAAGAACATCAAATAAAGTGAGCTGAGGATTCAATTGGCAGTCTCCAATTTGGCTGACCAGAATAGAATTCCCATCAGGCATGAGAACTCTATAAGGTATGGGCAATTTCCGTATATCTTTCAGTAAGTGCAAGTGTGGTGTAATGTGATCAGTTGCGCCACTATCAATTATCCAACTATTTTTGCACAAAGAAATAGAAGCAAGGCATGTTATACCTGCCATGTGATTCATATCAGAGTTGCATGTATTCAGAAAATCCATGAGTTTGTTAAGTTGCTCTTGATTCACTTTGACAGCGCTCAAATGTATTTGTTGAGTATCATTTTTGTCACCTGAACCTGCATCAACTTTGTCAGTAATGACATTATTGACATTTGTATTGTATCTGTTACCAGGATTTCTTCGTGGCTTGTGATTTGGCGGGTAACCATGGAGTTTAAAGCAAACTTCTCTGGTATGTCCCTTCATTTTACAGTGCGTACAATACAAGTCCTTTTTGTCTTGATTGTTTTCTCTTGCATTTGAGCTGGCTGGTGTAAATTGTTTTGGGCCTTGTTTATAGTTTCTGGTGGATTGAGTGGAATTGTTGTTGCTTTGGTTAGCATACAGTGCTGATGTCTCAATGGCAGATGCTCTATTCAGTCCTTGTTGCTTTTCATCCTGTCTTATCATGTTGTAAATCTTGCCAATGCTTGGTAGAGGATCGAGAGCTAGGATTTGAGACCTTAGTTGAAAGTGTGTCTCATTTAATCCCATGAGAAACTTCATGGTTCTATCCATTTCCCTCTTTTCCATGATGCATTTGGTTGACTTACACCTTGCACCTAATTCACATAAGTCTTGAACATTTAAAGCATCTTCTTCTGCCCAAAACTGTATGAGTTTGTTGTAGTAACTAGCAACATTTAACTCTCCTTGTTTCAAACTGTTTATTTCTTCTTGCAAAGCAAAGATCATTGGTCCATTGGAGCCTCCATATCTGAGTTCTATGTCAGCCCAGGCTTGCGTTGCATCCTCCATATGGACTAATGATCCTGTAATTTCTTTGCATACAGAATTTGTGATCCAGGATAGTACAGCATTATTGCACTTTTCCCATTTCGCTAATTCGAATGGATCATTAGGTCTTGCAAATCTGCCGTAGATAAATCCAAGCTTCATCTTGAATCCGAGGGGTCTCACCATGGATTTCTTCCATGTGATGAAGTTCTCCGGGCCTTCAAGAACTTGAGAAACGAGTGAAACTCCTATATTCTCATTAGAACTGATGTGCATTGGGTCATTTGCAGGGTCAAAGTGGCTTCCGGATCCGGAACTGGCTGTGGTCTGGTCTGCCGGAACGCTTGTTATAGCCATTATCAAGATAGTAGGATTTGATAAAGAAAATGATAGCTGATCGTGAAATTGTTTGCGGAATGTGGACTAGGAGTGAACGAGGAAACTGATACCATGTGAATTTGCTAGATATACCGGACCACATCCCCATGTGACTCAAAAGCTTAAGCTCAAGAGTCACGGTTTTGTAATCCAATATATACTAGCAATTCTTTCATTTCTCAGCCGATGTGGGACAAATTCCCAAGTGCATATTTCTCAACACTCCCCCTCACTTGGGAAGTTGGACGTGTCCCCGAAAGCTCGCTAACTCATCGTAGCGGCAATTAGTAGGTGCGCTAAACGCGACTGCCCTTTACACGGGTCTTTACCTACACAACAGGTCAGCGTAGGTGCGCAACATGCGACTCCCACCTCGCTGCCGTCAAATGGGCGTCTCGTCATGCACTTGGCGCGCTCAGAGGCGCATCCCACAATCGCGTACTCGGCCCAGGTCGTGTGCCTGCGGCTCTGATACCATGTGAAATCTCAAGATCAGACTAATCAGAAATGGCCGGAAAATAGGGCAGAGCTTTGAACAGAAAGAAGTTCTGATCTTTTGTTATTCCAACAGAAAAAGGATGGAATCTGTTCTTATCTCAGATTCAGTTACATTCAGTTACCACTTACAGGATTTTACTCATTTGCACTTTGGTACATGACTATAAACTATTTTCATTACAGTCCTTCAAGTATTTAAAGTTTGCATGTCATGGGCCCGAGTTCCAAATCGCTTTGCTAGGTCTTTCAAATGTTTTTGCTTTCCGCAGCCGTCGTCCGTAAGCTGGTCTTCCGTCCTCGGCTGTCCAACACCCTCAATATTAAAGATGACAAAATGGCTCAGAGACGAATCCTAAACTGTGCGCATGCGACCCATGGCTACTGAAGACGAGCTCCGATCAACTCACGTTGTCTTCTCCGGTGATGGTCGCGATTCACAAGCCCTAGTTTTTGTTGCAGAGCAAATCGAAGTTGACTGACGTATATAGATATTGTGAATAGCCCAGGTTGGGCCCCGCGTGATGGGCCAATCTATATTGGGCCTAGTTTTACAGTTGCTCGACGGCGTCGTTTCAAAACCAGATTGGAACAGACCCATAATTTTTTGGGCCCAACGGGCTGTTGGGGTTGGGTCGGGTACGATCCGTGCGAAAAAGTCTTAACAAAGGATCCGGCCACACGACCCGGATCCGGTTATTGAGGTCGCTTGTTCAGTTCAATTAATTCCGGAGCTCCAGGATCGAGTTATTTTTTAGCTTCATGTATAGTAAGGTTCATTTTAATTCAATCGGATTGTCGTGAGGGGTGCAATCTAATCGACAAACGAATAATAAACATAAGAGCAATAGTCCGACACAGAAATTGAACGGTTCACCAACAGTCCGTTGGTACCTCGGACAGAAAAAGACAGGTTTATTCAGTAAGGAGAGCCTCTTAGTTAAAAGAGTATATATAATGTTCAACTATTTTTTTTAAAAATAAAAATAAAAATCTCACCCCGTTAGAGCCCTAACACCCACCAGGAATCGAACCTGTGACATGGAATTTATAATACACCACCACGACCACTAGGCTAACCCTTGGTGGGCTATAATGTTCAACTAAAACCATAGAGAATGGACCAATAAAACATACCCAAGATATATAACCATAATTCAAGTCATCATGTATGTTTGATACCTTGATGCACTCTTAAATGATGAGCTTTTGAGCTAATTTATAGCTGGTGGAATTAAGGTAAATGTTTAGGGTTTTGAGCTCAGCTCTCCAAAAGGGCTGTTGCGCGCATCATTTTAGGGTTGTTGCTTATCTGATGTCAAGCTGATAAGCAAGACGACTTGTTCAAAGTTACAATATTCATACATAAGCAGGCCAGGCTCATCTTCTACCAAGGATGACCTATTCATAATGTGTTAGGGTTTCTTTATTCAAAACATACATATGCTGGTTAGGTATTGAGATCGATGCGAAGTATAAAACAAACACAAGAATTTACGTGGTTCACTTGATAAGTGTGATCAAACTACGTCCGCGGCCGAATTAGAAAAGTATATTATATCTGTTTTCCGAGATCCAGAGTAAGACTGAATTTACATCACATATAATGCTAAACCCTAATCTACGGTTTTTGGGTCAAGCCCAAAAACTTCGGCTCAAACTACATGCCGATTTGAGCGGAACCTCATTGCAGCTCTGTCTAATGCCAGGATGAAAGGAGACAACATCATACTCCACTATTCAACAATTAGAAAGCCATGGACAAAGACAGTACACGCTAGTGAGAGAATATAGACTACATCGATGAGATAGATCATTTATATATGTGTCTTCTCCAACAATATACAAATAGAAGACAATGAGGCTGGAAAACGACTTTAAAAAAATGCAGGCTCTTTAGGGCTAAAAAGAAAGCAAGCATATAAATGTGTAGGACTCCTTTCACTTTATACGATCTCCACTACCTGCAATATGCTTCCCTTTTCAGAGTTTCAAACCTTTAATCTTCTACTTTGCAGGATTCACCAAGTCTTGCTTCCATCATTATCACAACCATCAATAAACAAAACCCTACTTGGGCACCAAACATATTCATGTTATTTGCGACTATGAACTCATGCCCAACCTGAACTGTCCATGAGCTAAGAGTATCTGCACCGGACCTTCAGCAGCTGTTGAAAAAGCTGCTTGATGATTTATAAGGTTTCAGCCTTAATCATCTAGCAACTGCTGAAGGCCCGATGCAGATGCTTTAAGAAGTAAGATCTACATCCTTCTATATTGCTTTATATTCTCCAACGTTGCTCAATAATCATTTGAATATGATTGTGTTGTGTCAATATGTTCAGATGTTGTGTGAAACCCTCGACCCTAAATAGCCACTTAGGGTTCAAATTGAAACCCTAAATACTTATTCAGGGTTCAGGCCCCGAAACCACAAAACCCTAAAACGATCTACCCATAGGTGCTAGCTACTCCATCTCTTGGTTTTCACATGTTGAAACTCCCTTGAATATCCTACATTTAGGGTATGTGTCTTCATCTTCTTTGTCACATGATTGTACTAGTTAGGAACATAATTGATTTGTATGATTATTTCGGGAGAAGTTGGTTTTATTGGGACATGGCTACACACTATGCATGCCTAAAAAGCACCATTGTCTTATGATAAAAAAAGCTACCATATGCTCCCCATATGATCAATTTCATATCGTGACGAATTCTTATTAAATAATTATTACATTTAACTTCTACAGTAGAGTTACATTATATCAGTTATTTGGTGACATCTGTAATATAAATTTGACCGAATAGTTAAGTAATTAATGTGGTACACACTAAATTTAACTTACATAGTGTCACTTTCTTTATGATATTTCAAGCAATTCTAAATGTTATGGAATAGTGTGCTTTTTAGCTATGCTTACTAATTTAGTATAGATGGATCAAATAAGAGTAAACTATGATTTTGTCACAATGTGCCAATTGAGATCTCGGTCTAATCATCTAATTTTGATGAGTTTAATTAGATCTATACGATAGTCTACTCTGACACGGGCTCGATTAATTAACATATAATGATGCCCACTGAGATATATTTAATTATGGGACCGTAAATTATTGTTTTTTACATTTATCATGTTTTCTGTTAACATTCTGATTAAATCGTTACTGTAAATGACGATTTAGTTCAATTTTTTATCGAATGAAGTAGTCACACACCATCGATGATGGTGACAATTTATTGAAATGGAACACATGTTTGATAAAGATGACAAGCATGGATATTTTTAGCATAGTTGCTAGAAGACAAGACTCTTATCCTACTTAAAAAATGTCGTTCTTCGTACCCTCTTATACATAAATGTCACATTTTAGTCACATGTCGATGGTTCAATTTCATAAAGCTTCCAAGTTCTCATAAATTATTTGAATTCAAAACACAATGTAACAAGATCAATAAATACATTATTTAATTTCACTTCACTTCATATAACTCCAAGAAAATACAATATGAAAAGTAGTTACTGAAATCGGGTCCACGGGAGCCGTATTGTGCACCCGCATCAAATCACAATATGATCCAACGGTCCAAACTCATCCATCACGAAATTTATTATTATTAATTTTTAAATAAATATTAAAATTTGGCTCTGTGTTGAAACGCTTCTCTTTGTCCCCTGTTTCTCTCTCTCTCTTTCTCAGACTCAGATCAGACTTCAGAGCGGTCCATCTTCTCTCTCCTCCGCACGCGACGCCTCACTCCCCGAGATTCGATTTCTGAGTCTGCTTTTTCCAACCCCCGATAACGCAAGCTTCCATTTAACAACACGACGAATTGAGGGGGTTGGGAGAGGAAGCCATTGATTTGAAAATTCGAACCAGACAACAACACAATGCGGACAACACACAGCAGCAAACCCACACCACACACTTCTTCCTTGGTTTTTGTCTCACTGCGCTCGCTCGCTCTCTCCTGGCTCTGTTTCTCGCTTCTTCTCTGAGAAGATACAATGAGAACTGAGCTTGAACTTTGAAGCTCGCCTGGTCTGATTTCCGAATTGAGTGTTCTGGTTCTGGACTCTGTTTTTTTATCTGGAAAACGTGTTTGGGTCTGCGTGGCTGAATCGGACATGCGGTGAGAAGTTGAAAGGTTGGAGCTTGACATTTCCTGCAATGGCGTTTTTCCGGTCAGTTTTGACTCTGCTTGTAGCTTCGACGTTGTTGCGTTTTTCTGCATACGCTGCGGAGTCGAGGTCAGGTGAGGAGCTTCAAGCTTTGTTGGTTTTGAAATCCGCGCTGGACCCACTAAATCTCTACCTTTCATCATGGACCGCCGGCGGCGGCGTTGAACGGCTCTGCGACGGGTCGTTTGAAGGCGTGGCGTGCCATGAGAATGGCCACGTGGCGAACATCACGCTTCAGGGTAAGGGTTTGACCGGGAAGCTCTCGCCGGCGATTGGTGGACTGAAGCACCTCACTGGTCTGTACTTGCATTACAACTCGTTGACCGGAGAGGTTCCGAAGGAGATTGCTGAGCTGGGTCTGCTGTCCGATTTGTATCTGAATGTTAACAATTTCTCCGGCGAGATTCCGGCAGAGATCGGGAACATGGCTGGTTTACAAGGTCAGAGTTCATTCCTCAGTCAATAAATCTGTTGACTTTTTCAGCTTAAGTCTCTCAGGTTGATGTTTTGACCAAATCCTGTTTTGTGTTTTTTTCCGGTTTGTCGGATTTTGCTGTGTTGCAGTTTTGCAGCTGTGTTACAATGAATTTTCCGGCAGCATTCCGACACAGTTCGGAGCATTGCCGAAGCTCAATGTGCTTGCTTTGCAGTCCAATAAATTGACCGGCGCGATCCCCGCCAGCTTAGGGAACTTGGGCTCGCTAACAAGGCTAGATTTGAGCTTCAACAGGCTCTTCGGTTCGCTTCCATCCAAGCTCGCTGATGCGCCGTTGCTCCGGATTCTTGATGTCCGCAACAATACCCTCTCCGGCAATGTGCCCTACGGTAAGAATTCAATCCTGTTTATCAATGGCTCATACACATTGTTGAATATATATTTGTTTCACATCGACTGATTAATGGAAGAAATGTCGGTATATATTGAATTATACAACTATGATTCATGAACTAAGGCTTTTGAATCATATAGGAGTTTATGTTGGACTTAATGTTGTCTTGTCTCTTGTCGGTGTTCGAAGGTTTGAAGAAGCTGAAGGAAGGTTTCCAGTACGATAACAACATGGGTCTATGCGGCATTGGCTACGCAATGCTGGAAGCTTGTAGAACAGCGGGCGTAACTGATCCTGAGCCATATGGCACGAATGGGCTGCAGCCGAGAGAGATTCCACAGTCGGCGAACTTGCACTTGCCCTGCAACCAGACGCAGTGCGCCAGCCCTTCGCGAGCCTCCAACGCTTCTGTTGTCATCGGGGTTATCGTGTTCACTCTCGCGTCGTCAGCCATTGGAGTTTTCACTCTAGTTTTCTACCGAAGAAGAAGAAAGTCGAAGCTTAGTGATTCAAAGGCTGTCACAGGCAGTCGTGCCATTTCAGCTGATTCACCGAAAGAGGTTTACAGGAGGAACGGATCGCCGTTGATCAGTCTCGAGTATTCACAGGGCTGGGATCCATTGGCTGATTATCGAACCTTGGGGAAGTTTCCCCAAAAGGTGATGCAGAATTTCAGATTCAACCTGGAGGAGGTCGAGTCAGCAACTCAGTATTTCTCCGAGGCGAATTTGTTGAGCAAGAACAGCTTTTCAGCGATTTACAAGGGATTCTTAAGAGATGGGTCCATTGTGGCTGTAAAGAAGATCAACAAGTCTAGTTGCAAATCTGACGATAGCGAGTTCTTGAAGGGCTTGAATGTGCTGACATTGTTGAGGCACGACACGGTGGTTAAGCTGAGAGGGTTTTGCTGCTCGAGGGGCCGCGGCGAGTGCTTTCTGATTTATGATTACATCCCGAATGGAAGCTTGTCGAAGTTTCTTGACCTGAATGATGGAGATGATCGGATCCTTGAATGGTCCATCAGAGTTTCGATCATCCAAGGCATTGCTAAAGGTTAGGCCACTCCCATCGATCATTTTCTCATCTGCTCAGATTCATGAATTCCTTAACTGACATGTTCTTCGTTTACGTTCAGGTATCGAGTATCTGCACACCCAAGAAGCGAACAAACCTGCGCTTGTCCACCAGAACATATCAGCAGAGAAGGTTCTGATAAACAACCAGTTCAACCCTCTGCTCTCAAGCTGCGGCCTGCACAAGATTCTAACAAATGACGTCGTTTTCTCAACGCTAAAAGCCAGTGCAGCCATGGGATACTTAGCTCCAGAATACGCCGCCACCGGGAAGTTCACTGAAAAAAGTGACATCTACGCCTTAGGAGTTCTGATTCTCCAAATCATATCCGGCAAACTTGTCGTCAGCAACTTGTTCCAGAACCCTGCTCAGCTGGCTCACGTTGAGGACTTCATTGATCCGAACCTGCACGGGAGATTCTTTGAACACCAAGCCATGAAGCTCGCTAATATGGCAGTGCTCTGCAGCCATGAGTCTCCCTCCCAACGACCTTCCCTGAATACCATCGTCGAGGAATTGGGTCAGTTCAGTTTCTGATGCTTCCTGTTTTGCATTGGTTAAAGCTCGCCTCCTTAACAACGTCGCCGGTCATCGTCGTCGTCCGTCCAAATTCAGGCAACTCTGAGGTGTAGGAAGCTCCATGGACTGAAGTCTGACCTCAGGATGCAACATTGTTGTGAATGCTGTTGTACCAAATGTTTCATGAGGTCTCTGATCATTGTTTTTCTTCTTATCAATTTGAAGTGTAGCTTTTGTTTGACCATTTCAAACCCTGGAGTGCTATTTGCGATGTTCTGAAAATGCCACGTGTAATGAATTTCTGTACTAAACTGAGGTTTGATTTTCTCCAATCTTTGTCAACTTCCCTGGTCAGAAAGCTTCCCCTGCACTCTTTTAACCTACTTGAAACTCCCTATAAATGAGGCTTCTTAACCTGTGTATCTGAGAAGCTAAGATTATCGAAATGGTGCAGACTGCAGTGGACTTGATCGCCTATGTTGCTCCGGATTCTCTCCAGGTGTTCTGCATCTGCAACTTGATCATTCTTGCAGTCCTGATCAGTAGCCTGAAAAAAGGTCCAAATGATCTGAATCAACCTCTCAATGTTTGTGAATTACCTGGGAGAGAAGTTTCAATCATTGTCAGAGAAGTGCCACTGTTGGAAATTAGCCAGACTGATGATGATGATGATGATGATGATGATGATGATGAGAAGCTCAGAATGGAGAGCCATGACAATGTTGAAGAAGAAGAAGGAGAAGAGCAGTTCAGGAAACGAGTGGAGGATTTCATTAGCAAAGTTAACGATGGATTGAGAGCTGAAATGATGCAGACAACTATGCGAGCACCATCAAATCTGCAGAAACAGGCTCAAATCTCTGCAACCCACCTCCAACCCAGATGAACCCATCCTGCAAACACGATAAAGATCGAACCTTTTCCATGAGATACAAACACCCAGATGGCTCAAAGCTCCATTTTCGACCACATCTAGCTTTGGAATGTATGTGTAGCTGTTGGATTCCTGTAGAAATGTGAGCCCACCTTATATCTGATGTTAAGGTTGTTTTTTGAATGACAGAGGAAGAAAGGTTTCAGTAAGTTTCTTGAACACGGTAAAACTTGCAGATAGTTAATTTACTTGCAAGTCAAGCTATCCTTTAAAATCAAGGAATCCTATAAGAACAAGGAGTATAACCTTAATGCAGGTTCTGGGGGAAACCAATAACACCTGAATCGGCCCAGCCCAGATATTTAAGTCGTCAAACGACGCCGTTCTTATCATCAACACGTCAGCGAATTGACAGCTTCCACGTGTCCATCTTCCACACCACTTACCTGCTCAAACTCGCCTCCTCATATTCTTTCTTAGCCTATCGCAAGCCACACGCCTCTGAAAATCAGCATCACCTTCGCAAGCCTCATCCTCTCCGAAATGGCACTCTGCATCTCCGGCACCCACTTCTTCGGCGTCCAATCACCACGCCGCCGCGTTGGCGTGGCAATCAGGGCCGAGGCCATCAATCCAGCGATCAGGAAAACGGAAGAGAAAGTTGTAGACTCTGTTGCCGTCTCCGGGCTTGCCAAGCCCGTCACTGCTTACTGCAGGTCAGTGGATCAAACCTAATCCAACTACGTCGAAGTTCTCTCAAAAAGCTGTGATTTTTATTCTTGACATTTGTGTTGGGAATTCAGGTGTTGGAGATCGGGGACGTTCCCGCTGTGCGACGGGAGTCATGTGAAGCACAACAAGGCAACCGGCGACAACGTCGGACCTTTGCTCTTGAAAAAGTAGTTATGTTCCTTAGTTTTTACAACTCTAAAAAGAAGAAAACTATGCTCTGTTTTTCTGAGATTTTTCAGTTGTGAATTTGTATGTTGGTCCCATCAATTGGGTTGATTGATTTCTGCGCTCTGCTTGAAATGAGAGTAATAAGTGTCCATCAATTTGTTAGATATATCGGATTAAAACAGTTTAAATTCAAAAATTACGATTTCATAATCCAATAGATCATAACAAACTATTCTTCAATTTAGCGATGTAGGACAATTTTTCAAATATATATATCTCTAACACTCTCCTCTCTTAAGGAATTGGACAGCTCTCTTTAAACTCGCTAATAGATAGCGGTAAACTAGACGCGCTCACTGCGTCTTCTCATCCACTCATGTTGGCGCACTCCACACGTTTTCCCTTCACGGATCCAACCCATACCATCAAACGGATGCCTCTTCATGCACTTAGCGCTCAAGTGCGTTTCCTCCGCATCACATAATCGTCGTGGGTCGTGTGCCTACGACTCTAATACCATGTGAATTTACTAGATATATCGGATCACATCTCCATGTGATTCAAATGCTTAAGTTCAAGAGTCACGATTCGATAATCTGATATATCATAACAAATTATTCTTCAATTTAACTCGATAAAACAATTCTTCAAATGCATATCTCTAACAAGAATCCTCCGATAATTCTTCTCGCAATCGGACACTATCAGGGATGTAAAAGTCAGTTAAAAGTCAAGCTTCTCGAGCTCTTCTTCAAATGGATTTAGTCTCTTCTTCAGATTCAAAAAAGGATCATTCACGATTTGATTCGAAAACCTAATCAGAATCCTTAAAAGCAGCTTCGTGCAGCTTCCGGTTGGAAGCAGGGCATATCAGCTTGTATCAAAGACCAAACCCGACCCGTAACCGTACCCGTAACAAAGCTTCATCATGGGTCGGGTCTCAACAGGTGCCTGTCGCGCTCGGACCAGTACCAGCTCCAGAGGACCGGAAGGCTCTGGAAAAACTTGGAAGCATTTACTTCTTCATCCGTCAACGAATCTCTCCATCCTTCATCTTCATCGTCTTCACGCATTGATGCGACACACACAACCCAGTTCCCAACTCACCGCATTCGATCGCGCTCAAGGAGCCATCTATTCCACCCATTTCATCGTAAATTTCCCAGGGTTTTTGAACAACCATGTTAGGTTACAAAAGATTCAAGCTTGGATTGGACTCATTCCGCAATCTCACTGCGAAGGTCAAGCCCAAAACCCTAGCGGAGCCCTACGTTCCGCAGAAGCAATTGAATCGTGTTTCTGGGCTACCGCAGTACGCCCCAGTGTCGCAAAAGTTAGGGTTTTGTAATTTCATCCCGAAAGTTGGTAAATTTGGAAATGGGAATATCTTGTTGGGTGATCAGAGGAGGTTTTACTATGTAGATCGTTTTGGTGTGGAGCATTTCAGGCCGAGAGGGTATCGGAGGTGGTTTCAAAACCCTAGGAATGTTTTGATTGTTGTGTTAGTAAGTTCCGGTGTTCTTGTTTCTGTGTATTTTGGGAATTTGGAGACTATACCTTACACAAAAAGGAAGCATTTTGTGCTGTTGTCGCGGCCATTGGAAAGGCGGTTAGGCGAGCATAGTTTTGAGCAGATGAAGGCTGAGTTTAAGGGGAAGATACTGCCGGCAATACATCCGGCGAGTATCAGGGTAAGGTTGATAGCCAAGGATATCATTGAGGCTTTGCAGAGAGGTTTGAAGCAGGAGAATGTGTGGAGAGATGTGAGGTATGCGCCGGAGGAGTTTGATGGCGTTGAGATGAGAAAAGGGCAAGGAGTGATTTTGGGATTGGCTCGGGTTAAGGAAGGGAATTTGGAGGTGGCTTGGGGTAAGGAAGATGAAGTTCTTGACGATACGTGGGTTCAGCAGAGTAGGAAGAAGTGTAAGGAGAAAGGATCGAAGTCCGCTTCGCAACATCTTGATGGATTGAAGTGGGAAGTGCTCGTTGTGAATGATCCGATTGTCAATGCTTTCTGTTTACCAGGAGGGAAAATTGTTGTCTTCACCGGATTGCTTGAGCATTTCAGAACTGATGCGGAGATAGCAACAGTTATCGGGCATGAGGTATATGTTTCACATGTTTCGCTACTTTCATATCTACATATTGCCATATTGGTGATGTGGTGATGTGGTGTCTTATGCTATGTAATCGAGATATAACTCGTCTATTGAAGAGTTTCGTTAATGTACAGGTTGCTCATGCTGTGGCACGGCATTCAGCTGAAGGAATTACAAAGAACTTGTGGTTTGCGATCTTGCAGTTGATCCTTTATCAGTTCGTTATGCCAGATCTTGTGAATACAATGTCAACTCTTTTCCTACGGCTTCCATTTTCAAGAAGGTACATTTATCCAGCTGTACAGTTTTCTCAGATACTGGTTTCGCTAGAGGTCAATGCATATAAAAATGTTGGCTGTTAAATGTTCATCAAATCTACACTTTCTGAACTGTGCTGAATCAGGATGGAAATGGAGGCAGATTACATCGGACTGTTATTGATTGCTTCAGCGGGATATGACCCTCGTGTAGCGCCTAAAGTTTATGAGAAACTTGGCCAGGTTACTGGTGAATCTGCACTAAGAGATTATCTGTCAACCCATCCATCTGGAAAAAAGAGAGCTCAGTTGCTAGCTCAAGCCAAAGTCATGGAAGAAGCTCTCACCATTTACCGTGAAGTTGCAGCAGGACGTGGAGTCCAAGGCTTCCTTTAGGCATACATAACGGCCATAAAGAATTACATCTCGTCGCTTTCATTTTTGAGTAACCTAGCGCTGTATGTACCGAAACTCAAATCCCTGAAAGAGCTTTTCTGCTCAAAGAACTCATTAGTTTCTGTTTTCCCAAGGTATGTGTCTATTACATTATGTTCAACTGGGATGCCCTTATTTGATTTTGTATTGTCTTTGTTCACTATTTTTCATTGCTGTGAATCGAGAAATCCTTAATGCACTAACAGTTTAACATAAAATTTATTTTGTCCATCGTCAGTGATTCCCAGGTTCATCTTTCTGACTCGCAACTGTTATTTTCCATCTATGAAAAACTTGAGACTTTGTTCATTCACCTGATATAAATTTTACTATGCATTTATGCAGAGGCATCCTGCTGGACTGATTCTGCTCCGTATTTTGGGATCATCCTCCTCCTTCCCTGAATAAGTTTATCCGAAGGTATAGTAAATTAGAGTACCAGAGAGCTTAAAACTCGCCTGTCAAATTTTTTTACTAGTGAATTGCTGACATTGGAAGTTAGGACTATTGCAGGCCTGCTAAATTAATCGTCGTAATAGAAAACATATGCTATGAGACAGAAAGGTATATATTTATGAATGAGTGAAAAAAAAAAAACTCACTCCACAGCCATCCTCGCCTGGTAATTCTTTGAATCTTCAACTGTTCTAAATAACGCTGAATATTTCATTGGCCTGGTTGTAGGGATGGTTGACTGTTATAATATATTTTACATGCGTCTGAAGATGGTTTCAAGTTTTTTCTTCAGGATTCTAACCAGTGATTGATCTTGTTGACTAATAATTTCTGTCTGAAAAATCCAAATTCTCCAAAAATTCTGATCATGGCTGCCTTGTTTACTCTTCTGCAGTGTTTTCCTTCTCCTAGGATTGTATGTTTTGCCCGGTTTTTCTTTAGCGCTTGTGGGTATACTGATAGCTTTTCTGCTTGGTGTTCTAGGTCTCTTATTATTCACATACGTCAAAGAATCCGTTTCCAAGAATCGCAGGCCTCCAGTGGTTGGATCTGTCCTCAGTCTCCTCATTCATTTTAATTTGGGGACAGGGTGCTGAGGAATTTCGGCCGGAGAGTTGGACAGAGAATGGCATATTCTCAACTTTCAGGCCGGTGAATGCTCATTATGGTGCTTGAAACTTTACAGTATTCTGTAAATTGAAACTCAGAGATTCATATCACTTAATTTTATAGCACCGTGTACACAATTACTGTCTAGGACACTGACACCCTTAAAATTAAGGGTCACTTCCCAAGCTCTGCATTCCAGTAAGGGTCATAATGCAACCCTATAGACGAGATTAAGGGCAGCCCTTTTGACTCTAAGATCTTAATCTTCACACTTGAAGCCTTTACCACGCCCATTTCAAGCCTGTGAAGCCTCTTGTACCCCACAGTGGTTCCTCCCAAAACCCTCTTCCCATCTACAAAAATTTCATGCCTTACAACCCTCTGGCCTAGCCCTATTGCCTCCTGGATCCTGATGACATTGAACCTCAACCCTCCTCCATTTTTGTCATGCATTTCAATCCAGTGATGTTTCTTCTCAAGTTTGTCAACCTGGGAGTCCTCTTCTGGTGCCCAATATGTCCATAAATGGTCATCATCCACCACATTTTCCTGCCCAAACCCACCTCCCTTTCCCCCTCTCTGGCTGCTCACTTTGATGCTACACTTTGTTGCTAGGTTGGTTGAGAAGATGACGTCAATGGCCGCTCTGAACTCGGCCAGCCTTCCAAGGTCTGTTTCGGACACAAGCCCGGTCGTGTTGGGCGGGACATTGAGCAGCATCACGCAGTTCCGACCAACTGAGTTGTAGTATATCTCAAGTAGTTTACTTAGGCTCTTGGGCGACTCTGATTTGTGCCAAAACCATCCTCTCCGGATCGATACGTCGCATTCTGCTGGCACCCAGTCGGTCCCCTTCGGATCCCCGCTCTGCAAATATCTGCACAAAAAAATGCATTACAGAGCGGTATCAGCGATGACAAGATAGTTAGTACACTTACTTAACGATGCTGTCGTTGCCGATCGAGAGGGAAGACCGGTTAATGCTAGACCAGCAAGTAGTACCGGAGAAGCCCTGCTCGTCTCCGACCCACCGGATGCCCGGTCCGGCGTCGGAAAATATGTTGATCGAGCCTTGCAACTCCTTCACCATCCCAAACCAATCCTCAAAATAGTATGTCATGTTCTTTCCATTAGCCCCTTTTGCCCCATCAAACCATATCTCCTTCACACTTCCATACCTACCAAAATCACATCCAAAAGGGGACGTCAAATATTATTTCGATTTCTGATACGACCAGAACAAGAACTCTGGTGGGGATTTGGGTAGAAAAAAAATCACATCTAAAAAGTTATGGAAGGATGAAAAACAGAGCACTCTGTTTTGGCTCTGTTTTTACCTTGAGAGAAGTTCTTGCAGCTGGGCCAAGTAGTATTCATTGTACTCCAAGTCCCGGCCATATCTTGAATCGTGCCGATCCCAAGGAGACAAGTACAAGCCAATATCCACGCCCTCAGCTCCGGCCGCCGTCGCAAATTCCTCAAGAACATCGCCATGTCCGTTCCTCCAACAACTCGACTTAACCGAATGATCCGTGTACCGGGACGGCCACAAGCAAAACCCATCATGGTGTTTCGCGGTGAGGATCATCAAAGATGCCCCGGCCGTCAACCCGGCCTCAACCCACTGAGTGGCATTGAGTCCGGTCGGGTTGAAAATGGTCGGGTCTTCAAGACCCGTCCCCCATTCGGAGTCGGAGAAAGTGTTGACTCCGAAATGGAGGAACATTATGAGCTCCCTTTGTTGCCATTTGAGTTGGGATGAGGTTGGGAGTGGGAGGATCGGCAATGGAGGTGGTGTTGCTAGCTTTGACAGGGTGAGGTTTGATGATAAGAAAGTTGCTAAAGCTAAGGATAAGAAAACATGTTCATGAGCCATGTAAGATGTTTTTTTCCTATGTGGTTGGTTTCTTGTCATGCCCACTTCATTTAAGTTTCCAAACATCATACCAAACAAAAAATGGTGGCACTCACGAGACTCACTAGTTGCTTGCATGAGAGGAGAATAGAATACTCACTTTTTTCTTTTCGGCATTTTTTTTACTTATATTTTATACTGATATTTCTTACTTTACTTATATTTACTTATATGTATTTTATAAGTACAAAAGAACATAGTCTTAGTTTAATGAACGGTCAACATGTCACTTTTTTTTACAAAAATAAAAAAGTATTCACGGATGAAATCGAGGATTTCATCTTTTATCAATATTTGTAAACAAGTCACGGATGCACCACTCTTTAAAACACTTCCATATATATATCATAATAAAAAGCATATTCAAGTTGATCGTGGTAATAAAGGACGTCAAATATCTTATCGACTATGATTCGATTCGTGATGGATCATGAAGGGTATGTCAAAAGTGCCATAAACAACTTGAAGTTCCAAAATATGAAAACCCTAATCGGACATCCTTGCCACAAACAGCTTGAAGTTCCAAAATCTGAAAACCCTAATCAGACATGGCTACTGGATACCTATGAACGCAGTCAGCCCAAGGTCCATTTTGGGCCGCATGAGTGATGGGTCCAACACACTCCCAAACAGCACTACAACACTTCATCCCACTCCCGACAATCAACTGCAAAACCTTATCACCTTCTTTAACCCTCTCCTTAGCTTCAATGTAAGCTAGCTGATACCACATTGAAGATGATGACTGGTTTCCAAACCTATGCAACGTCATCAAAGATGGCTCAACGTCCCACTCATCCAGCCCTAAACCCTTCCCCATTTCCTTCACCCACCGCCGGCCGGAAGCCGGCAATATGAAGTGATCGATCACCGTCTTGAAATTCGGAACATAGAGCTGCTCTGGTTCCCCATTGGGACTTCTCTGCCTGCTGATGAACTTGGCTCTCAGAAATGATAAGATGTACACTAGAGACTCCCGGATTGGGAGGACGCGAGGTCCTAGGGCGGTGAGGTGGTTGCGGAGGGTTTGGGACACTATTTTCATCAGGCCACGTCGGACTCTGAAACCGGTTATGCCATTTGAATCCTCGTCTCTTTGCGAGCAGTTGTAAGCTTCATCTACATACGCAATCTGTGTCCTCAGGCTGAGGACAAGTTTGTATTTGGACACGTGTCTCATCTGGGGTTTGTTGGTTAGTAAAACGGCGGCGCCACCCATTCGAAAGAAGCAGTTGAGTGTCAGCATAGATGGGTCGTTTCCCGCATACCATCCAGTTGTCAGAATCTCAGTGCTGAGGATGACAACGTTGTTGTCTTCGTGCACTGTCAAGAGGGTCTTCGCCAAGTCAACGGCTGCAATGCCAGCGCTGCATCCCATGCCGGAGAGGCTGTAGCTTATGACGTCATCTCTGAGCTTGAACTTGTTGATGATGATGGATGACAGAGATGGCGAGGGACAGAACCCGCTGCAGTTGACGATCAGTATATCGATTTGGGGTGGAGAAAGATTTGTGCCGGACATGAGATCCTGCATGGCGGCGAAGAGGACCATGTGGACTTCGTCAACGGACTCTTTGTGCCCTGATTTAGGTGGCATGAAAAACAGAGCAGGAGGGAGACAGGTTTCTTGGCTGACGCCAGACATGTGGAACATGTTGGACATGGTGGACAATGTTTCTTTGCTGTAGCAGCCCAGAGCTGCTGTGTTTTCGATAAAGCCGGCAAAAGGGACTCGACAGTAGCTGGGCGGCTTGAAGCATGCGAAGTCCACCAGGTAGATTTGGGTTGTGGAGAAGTAGGGTTTGAGGATGAAAATGAGGAGGAAGATAACCAGAGGAGCGAGTGATATAAGGATGGGGGAGAAGGTCAGTATGGATCCTGATTTGTGGTTGGTGAGAAGTTTTAGAAGGGTGAGAAGTGATACGATGAAGAGTGTCATCAATTTTACTACTTGTTTGATTGTTCTGATCACCTGATTTTCTGCAGCCATGGCCGGAGAAAGGTGGAGATCGGAGATACTGAGAGATGGCTGTGAGATGGAGATGGAGAGAGAGAGACAGAAACATTATATAGCTAACAACTCGTGTTATTAATACGCTAGTTTAAGCATCTGCACCCGGCACAACTTTCATCAATTGCTACTGATGTGGCGCAGGTACTAGGTCTCAATCTTGTGAAACTGAATGTACTTTTTCAGCAGCTGCTGAAGGATTTATAAAGCTAAAAACTCATATTTTAAGTAAAGAACTGTTGAAATTGACAGAAGATGTTGACTGAATAATCTGTCCTCTCAAAAGTGTTAGGATGGAGATGGTGTAGTATAGTTGACAATGGCCTAGCATTCATTTCATGCCAGTTTTGTCTCTCTATCTTCTCCATCATCTTCTTCAATAAGTTTCCACATGTGAATATAATGCATGTTGTTATTGCTGGTGGAGACCAACCATCTTCAGCACATTTTAAATACCCTTAAATACCCTTCCCTTATTCATGCCTGCAAATCTTATTGAAAGATAATCATCGGAGGGTTTTTAAAAATATGTGAAATCAGCTAGACAGACTGCTAGGGCTGACGGCTGACCACCAAACCATATTTATGATTGAGGGTCAGCTATTAGTTAGGACAAAGTCCTATGACCTAATTATGGTGCAAGTTGATGATAATTTGAAAACTTTAATGCTCTTAAATGCGTTTTTATAATTAATAAAATTACAAACGAAAGATTATTCTGACGTCAGAAGTCAAATTAATGACTTCACATTTAATGGATATTGACTATTGATGACTCCGACCGAACAGGTGGCTGGGCCAGCTTGACGTTTTTGGCGATGAGCAGAAGATTTTCTGACAGGTCCAGGTGTAAGAGTTAAATGTCCGGTCCATTTATTTTCCAAAATTGCTAACTAGTCCCTCCTTGTCATATTTGGATTTTGATCATTTTGAGATTTTTGGACACACCCATTTCACTGGTAATTCATTTAAACCAAGTCCTTACATTGCAATAAAACCCTAACCAGAAACTAGAAAAGGAATCTCATATGAATCTAACCTAGTAATATCAGTTAGACCATATGCACTATGGATCCTTGTACTTCACACATCAAATGAATCTCTTTATGTGGATACCAAATAACTAAAGATTGCGAAATGTAAAGTTTTATTCTCCGTACATTTCTTGACTTTTGCTTTGCTTGAACTCATTTTTGGCTACACAACATTCAATTTTTTTCAAACTCTCATCCGTCTATGCTTGGAAAAATAAGAGCTTTATTGCAAGTTGTCTCTAATGTCTCTCTCTTTTGTCTCTAATGTCTCTCTCTTTGCCTGTCAATGAATTGGCAATATTTTATGCATTCCATCGATTCATCCCAAATCAATTTCACACCTTTCTTGACTCTTTTGCAAGAAAAAAGAGCTAATTTGTTAATAAATCTTTCCTCGAGGACTAAAATGAAAATACATGAATCTCAACAATGACGGTCTCTCTCGGTCATTGCTTTTCCCTTCACCGTATTCAGCACTCAAGTGCAGAATAGCAGAGAACCAGAGGGCTGCATCTCCTCCAATTTCCATCAAATCATCAAATTCAGATCACCCCATCTCCTATTTCCACCTCCAGATCATGAAAGTCGACAGCTTTTGATCCCTCGATCCGACCACAATCTCAGCATGCCGTCTCGCCAGCCGTCCGCGTCGATCAATCCGTCAGCGTCGCCGCAGCCGACACGGACCCACTTCCCCCTCGCGCCTCCCATCGCCGCCGGAGCTGGAATCTGCTCAGCTTTCCTTCTGTTCCTCCTCTTATGCAAAAAAATCCGGTGGAAACGCGCCTCCGCACCCGATTCCAAGTCGCCGCGTCGATACTCGTATGCTGCTTTAAAGAAGGCGGCTTCGAATTTTTCGGAGGGGAAGCGGGTGGGTCAAGGCGGGTTTGGATCGGTTTACGCGGGGATGCTTCCGGGGAAGCTGCAGGTGGCGGTGAAGTTGATGGATTCTGGGTCGTTGCAGGGGGAGAGGGAGTTTCAGAACGAGCTTCTGGTGGCGGAGAAGATTGACTGCGAGTATGTTTTGAAGCTCCTAGGGTTTGCTTCGAGTAGGAAACATATGGTGCTTGTGTATGAATATATGTGTAATGGTAGTTTGCAGGATGCTTTGTTTTTGAAGAAGGATGTTAGGCTTAGGGTTTGGGAGTGTAGATTTTTGATTGCTTTGGATGTTGCTAGAGGGATAGAGTATTTGCATAGCTCTGATCCTCCCATTGTGCATTGTGACGTGAAGCCGAGTAATGTGTTGTTGGATGGCGATATGAGGGCGAAGATTGGGGATTTTGGTTTGGCTAGGTTTAAGGAGGTGGCGGTTGGCGGTGGGATGGAGGATGGGGCCTCGGTGGTGGAGGAGACTGAGAGTGTTACGACGATGACTACTGTTGGATTGGATGATTTTAGTGTTTGTATGGATCAGTCGCCCGAGAGTGTTTTTAAGGTTTTGAGTGACGAGCAGTCACCGATCAGGAGTGAGTCGCAGGTTGTGATTTTTCCTAAGATTAGTGAAGGAAGGGAGAGTGTGGAGTGCTCGAGTGGAGGGCATAATGAGGGTGATAAGGAGGTTGGTGTCCAGATTGATGATACGAATAAGGGCATTTTGAAGGGAGACGATGTTGGACAGGACCATAACAGCGGAGCTGTGAAAGAATATGTGATGGAGTGGATTGGAGCTGAGATTAAGAAAGAAAGGCCTGGAAGTGGTTGGATTGGAGATTCATCGAGAAATGAGGTGAAAACTAAAGCCGAAAGAAAGAAGAAAAAGAAGCATTTAGACTGGTGGGCATCCTTAGATGAAGAGAAGAAATCTAAGAAGACCAAGCGAAGGCCTGCTAGAGAGTGGTGGAAGGAGGAATATTCCCGGGATCTCATGAAGAAGCAGAAGAAAAAAAAGAGGCGTCAACCAGAGAATATTAATGATGAGTATGTTAATAGTTGGTGGCCGAGGAATGAAGGATCAAACAAAGGTAGCAAGTATAGCAGGAGCGGGAGCAAGAGAAGTCGTGGTAGTTTAGATTGGTGGTTAGATGGCCTGAGTGGAGAATCATGGAGAGGTCTGCATAACAGCCACGATTCAGGCAGTGGGGAATTTCCAAGAAGCGGTGCCATGAGTAGTACTCCTAGTATGCGAGGAACCGTTTGTTATGTTGCGCCAGAGTATGGTGGTGTGGCTGATAACGTAAATTTCTCTGATAAGTGTGACGTTTATAGTTATGGGGTTCTTCTTTTGGTTATTATTGCTGGAAGGCGGCCACTTCAAGTGACAGGCTCACCCATATCTGAATTCAAACGGGCAAATCTTGTATCATGGGCGCGCCATCTTGCTCGCGCTGGAAAGCTCATTGAGCTTGTGGACAAGTCTGTTGAATCCGTAAACCAAGATCAAGCTTTGTGTTGCATCAAGATAGCATTACTATGTCTTCAGAAGTCACCTGCTCGCAGACCTTCGATGAAAGAAGTCATTTTAATGCTCTCTGGTGGCTTATCTTTACCTGAGCTCCCATCTGAGCTTTCGCCTTCGCCTCCCTCCCGCTTCCCTCATTCAGCTCATAAGAAGGTGCGATAATTTTCTTAAGTTAATTCTACTGCAGACTTCATATTGCCTCTTTGTTTTACATATTTAAGTGTGATTTAGGCCCGTAAAATCAGTGCTATATATACAATACATGACTTGATTCGACTATTTTTTACTTTCTACATTTCTTGGTACTTTTTACTTACTAGATGTCTGCTGTAAACACAATGACACTACAAATTTTTTGGTTGCACCAAATTGCCATTACTCGTTAAAATCGCTACTTTTGAAAATCTTTCCCATGCTTGTGAAATCCAGCTATATTTCTTAGTACAAGTTGCTGAGCTTAATTACAATAATGTTCCCCTCGAGACTCGCCTGTTCCTGTTCGTATCCTTTTTTTTACAGTGACATTGAAATTTCCTGTTATCTTTTTACCAACAGCTATGAGTTTTGTAATTTACTAACAGCTATCATCTCCCGGTTTTGATATAGAAATATTTGATCATTTTTTGTAGGTATTGAAGTCACCGGAAACAGACTAAACCAAAGATGATCGGGCCATTAGCTGAAAGTGCAGTGACTCAAAGTATTCGCTCGGAAATTTGTGCTTGAGGTATGCAAGGAACCTACCTGCAATAGTAACTTTCTTCTTGGTATTTTGTTGGTGAAATGTGATACAAAGCGTAAATAATTGAGTGAAATAGGTGAATTTCTAGGTCTATGTTCGAGCGAAACGGAGGCATTCTGCATTCTATGATTAACTTTAAAACTCTATTTGTTGTCATGAAGGTGAGGAACTGTGATGAAAATGATTGGTCTCAACTTGGGGGAGGAAGAACTGGTAATAGCTCTCTACTCAAAGAGCTGTTGGAAAGCCGATTTATGGACTGACTTTCTGAGGTTTATAATCCGGCCACCGGAAACCCCAATCAACTCCTACATCTAATAATCTAGATCTGCACAGAAGCAGTCGAGTAGCGACCCACCACTTCAGGCACACCACCACTTCAGGCACACGGAGCTTCTTCCTTTTCGTACCGAATATTTCAGCTTCCCGGTGATAAGAGATATTCACTTAGATTATTTCGTCGTAAATGGATTTGTACATGCAGGTAGATAGCTGTGAAGAGTCTGAAACCGATGAGTGCTAATCAATTTATACGTCCACCGTAATCAAAGTAGTAACAACATTTTATTGATGTCAAGAAATCGGCCGCTTAACCCGTTCAAGCTTCATATCTAGACGGTTTAATTTTAGAATTCGATTCGATTTTGTCCATTAAACACTAGGCCTTGAGTTTTGGGTTTGATTCAAAACTGTACATTAGGGTTTCGTATTACTATATATTTAATATTTAGTGTCAAATTTTATAGTGTACTTGTGAATGATGCATGATCCATATTTTGCGGGTCAACTTCTCTAAATTTGAGGCGGGTCGATCTCCGTGCCAAAATGCACATGTTGCACGATGAGGTGGGAAGCTCTCATTTCTAATTGTCTCTTTTTGAGTTATAAGAATGAATATATATTTACATAAACAAAAAAACGTACAACATCATCAATTTCTCTACCTAACAAATACAGACCAAAACAGCATCGCTGTGCGAATTCCATCCCTTTCATTTAACAACTCCTCACCTACGCATCCAACTAGGGTTTTAAAAACCCTAACAACCAAAGCATATCAGTCCTTGTATCATAATTGCAGTAACCAAAACTTGTGCAACAAACCCTCCATTTGTGCTCCATTGCAGACCCTTTGAAGCGATGAGCAGTGTTGATCCATATGACTCATTGAAGCTCAGCCGGAACCCTAATGGCTCCATCACCAGAACAAGCTTGACCGGGGCTCCTCCGATCACGACCGACGACCACTTCATATCACCGATCATCGTCAAAGATGTAGCGTTAGACCTCGCCAAGAAAACCTGGTTCAGGATCTACGTGCCGCGTTTTGCACCGGCCGGTAACAAGCTGCCGCTGGTGGTCTACTTCCACGGCGGTGGGTTCATACTGTTCAGTGCCACGTCGGATATGACGCACCAGTTCTGCAGCAAGCTCGCTGGGGTTCTCCCAGCTGTCGTGGTGTCTCTGGACTACCGTCTTGCACCGGAGCATAAGCTCCCAGCTGCGTACGAGGATGCCGTTGACTTGGTCTTCAAACTCAAGAGCTGCGAGGATGAGTTGCTGGCGAGTCATGCAGATTTTTCCAACTGTTTTTTAACGGGGTCAAGCTCAGGCGGCAACATCGCATACCACGCAGGTCTCCAACTCGCCGGAGCTTCATTTAACGGCGATTTAGAGCCGTTGAAAATCAGAGGGCTGGTGTTACTCCATGCTTTTTTTGGAGGGGTGGAAAGGAGCGCATCGGAGCTGCGGCTCATCAATGGCTCTGTTCTTCCTCTACCGGTCACCGACTTGATGTGGGAGCTAGCTTTACCGGCTGGCGCAGACCGTGATCATGAGTACAGCAATCCGCGCAATGGGGACAAGTACGAGGATGAGTTTGAGAAGATGAAGAAAATGGGGTGGAGGGTTTTGTTGGTGGGAGGTACAGAGGATCCTCTGGTGGACGGCCAGGTCGAGGCGGCGAGGATTTTGGAGAGGAGAGGTGTGGAGGTGGAGAGTGAGTTTGGTGAAGGAGATGTTCATGTGGCGGAATGGTACGATGAAACCAAAGCTAAGAAGTTGTTTGAAAAGTTGAGAAGGTTCATAGCCGATTCCAAGAGTGAAGAGATGGTGTAGTTTGCCACCCTGTTGGCAAATGGGACAAGTTTTTTTTTTTGGTTTCGAACTTAAAATTTGAATAGTTCAGTCGATCTGTTTTGTTCACCGACATCATTCAAGCTTTTCTTATTAAAGTCTCAAACACTTATGTATGAATCTTTTAGCCTATCCACTTTGCTGGCCTTATATGCTCTCGTGTTTGGTGCAATTGAATTCTAGTTCGATTCTGATTCAAAAGAACGGACTTATAAGTACACGCATCAGGACTGTTAGCAGGTGAGGATACGACATTTACTCTAACATCGGTCCGCATCATTCTTATACGGAGGTGGACCTATGGAATCTTTTTGGAAGAAAGCAACATATTCACGGATGCATCCATTATCACACGACCCAACAAGTCTTGGACTCTGATATTAGTTGTTAGAATTTGATCTAATTAAATTCTAGTCTGGTCCTACTCAAAAGCTCTAAGATTTATTATTAGAATTCAATATAAATTTTCATTATTTTTTATTATTCACAATGTAAAACAATCCAAATGAATATTTCTTAACAAACTCCAATAATTATATTGATCTCTAGTTATATCTTTCCGATGATAAATTAATTTGTGAGTTGATAATCTGATGACGTCAGATTTTGTCCGAAACAGAATCCTCAGGATATTTGTTATCATCCGTGTCACAGTAGGATATTTTGTCCCTTCACTATAAAGCTTGATCAAACACTATTTTCTGCAAATCATCTGAATCGAAAGATGGGGAAAGGAGGGATGTCTCAAGGAGGTAGCAGCGATCAAGGTGAAGAAGAAAACATGGCCGCTTGGCTAATGGGTATCAACGTTTTAAAGATTCAGCCTTTCAAGCTTCCTCCTCTTGGTATGATCTCTTGCTCAATCTGGGTTCTGTTATTATGGTCTCCTGACTGATTTAGAAATACCCTTTTGTTGATTTTGAGTTTGAGTTGTTAAAGATTGAATCTTTCAGGTCCTTATGATGTTAGGGTTAGGATGAAAGCTGTGGGGATCTGCGGCAGTGATGTCCATTACCTTAAGGTAAAGCCTTTCCCTCAGTGCTTGATTGTCAGATTAGGGTTTATGGAGTTTTGCTTCAGCTGATTACTCAACAAACAGCTGGTTGATGTATTGCTGTAATTCAGTGTGTGCTCCATGAAATTGATAGTTGAGCTTTTGTTAGATTAGGGTTTATGGAGTTTTTGTGGTTTTACAGTGAATTGGGTCATTGGGAGTTTCTTTTCGAATAGTTGAGTTAAGCTATGGTTGATGGTGTGTATGAATTGGTTGTTTACAGACCATGAAATGTGCCGATTTCATAGTGAAGGAGCCGATGGTGATTGGGCATGAGTGTGCCGGGATCATCGAGGAAATTGGGAGTGAGGTGAAAAGCTTAGTGTCCGGTGACCGTGTCGCTTTGGAGCCAGGAATCAGTTGCTGGAGGTGTGGCCCTTGCAAGGATGGTAGATACAATCTATGCCCGGAAATGAAGTTTTTCGCCACACCACCTGTCCACGGTTCTCTAGCCAATCAGGTCAGCAGCACGACCGCTAGTCTAATGAGGTCGATAAAACTTTTTTTCCAAACTAGCGTGTTCAATGATTATTGACGTATGCGTGAAACCTGTTCAGAGATGATTTGCGTAAGGCTAAATGATTATTGACGTATGCGAGCTCATACGCATACTCGCATTCGCTGTCTTTATAGGTGGTGCATCCTGCAGACCTGTGTTTTAAGCTGCCAGACAATGTGAGTTTGGAAGAAGGGGCTATGTGCGAGCCCTTAAGCGTTGGCGTTCACGCCTGTCGTCGTGCTAATATTGGTCCAGAGACAAATGTTCTAATTATGGGAGCTGGACCTATTGGCTTAGTGACAATGCTAGCTGCTCGTGCATTTGGTGCTCCGAGGATTGTTCTTGCAGATGTAGACGCTCACCGCCTATCCGTTGCAAAGGAGCTCGGCGCAGATGTGACTGTGCAAGTTTCCCCGGACAGCAAGGTTTGTCTTCCCTAAACTCCACTTGCAATTATCCACGCATTCAAGATTTTTAAAAATCGGGGCTTTTGCAGGACATACCGCAAGAAGTGGAACAAATATACAAAGCTATGGTTGCTGGAGTAGACGTGACCTTCGACTGTGCTGGCTTTAACAAAACCATGACGACAGCTTTAACCGCCACCAAGCCAGGAGGCAAAGTCTGCCTCGTCGGCATGGGGCATAGTGAGATGACCGTGCCCCTCACTCCAGCGGCCGCAAGGTAAAAATAAAAATTACTTGGTCCGTTACTCCTCACCATTATAGCTTGATCATCTGCTGGTACTAATTTTAGGGAAGTGGATGTTATTGGGATCTTCCGGTACAAGAATACATGGCCGTTGTGCCTCGAGTTTCTGAGAAGTGGGAAGATTGATGTGAAGCCCCTTATCACCCACAGGTTTGGATTCTCTCAACAGGAAGTTGAAGCCGCTTTTGAAACCAGCGCTCGCGGCGGCAGTGCCATTAAAGTCATGTTTAATCTGTAATGCTCTACAGGACAGTGTTGAAAGCTGTCTGTCTGAATAAGTCGCCATGTCCAGTTTTTTGACCTCTGAGTAGTTGTCTCATGTTGAATTGTTCATCGGTGACAGGTCCATGTTATGTCAGTTTTTGCTAGAAAACCGATGTTGATAAGTTGGGTCTTTTAATATTCCGAATGTTTTTTTGTTTTCTGACAGATGCAAGTAAAAACAAAATATAGTTGTGTATGAGCACCAGTACAGAAGGTTTTTACGTCCTAAACTTGGACGGCTATGTGGAAAATCATAACCTGTTACATCTCGGACAACTGCCTGTATATAACTTCAACTCTCGCCACGGGAAAGAAAGAAGAAGAAGATAAAACTCAGTTGCTGCGGAACTTGTAAGTGATTTGGCATCGAAGAAAAATGGTCCATAGGATACAAGTGCAGTGCACAACGATTAAAATATATTGTGCAATCAAGCTGCCGGAACTGGTTTATCTAACCACTTCCAGATCTTCAGTTGGCCTGCTCCGTCGCCAGTGAAAAACAAGCCAGCTGGTCCTAATTGGATAGTTCGAATTTCCTCTTTTGAGAATATTTTCCCTCTCTCTGTAAACCTGAGACCAAGTGAGGAGTTAGGAAACGAAACAAGACTAAATAGCCTAAACTTGTATGTTAGAAGAGCAGATCGTACGATGGCAGGTCATAAAACCGGACTGTGTTGTCATTGCATGAGCAAAGCAATACGGGCTTCGCCTCTGCATCGGTCATCCCGCAAAGAGTGAGGACACCCTGTGACATAGAATCGAATTGCTATGAGATCAACATGCAAGGTGTAGAAGAATGAAAATCAGATCAGAACATTTCAGTACAATAAATTAAGCAGTAAACCTAAGTACTCATGGCAATAGATTAACATCTAGCTCTGAGATCATCCACAGTCATTCTGTCATTCCAGGCATCAATTGTAAATGAGGCACATCAACTTATACATCATTGAAAATGGCAAACCGTAACAATTTTTAAGCGAAAATCTAACATTTGAAAACACATAAAACAAAATTGTCCACAGATTGGAAAAAGTTGAAAGGAAAATTTAGTACAACAAACAAACAGAGTACCAAGGTGCGAGTTTGGTGCTTTGACTAGAATGAGCAGGGTTAAAAAAAATTTGTCAATTTAAGATGGAAATGAATGTCAAATGAAGAATTTATAATCGATTAACTTGGCATTTTAGCGAGACATTTTAGAAAAATTTAATAAAAAGGTGAGTCTTTTTGTCCCATTACAAGAACACGAGCTCATCGAATTCATTTTTTGTCATGCATTTAACAAACTACAAAAAGATTCACGGACACTGAAGATAAAAATGAATAAAGTTATTAAAACTAAACTTACATGTTCCTCGGTATGGGTATAAGTTACTTCCAAGTTACCACTCTCTGTAGCAACCCAGATCTGTACAAGTGACAACAAAAATGTTTACCAAGGGAGACATCAGCTACGCAGTAAAAGAAGATGGATCAGCACCTTCACGGTTTTGTCCAATGAACATGATATGAGAAACTGCTCCCAGCACAGTACTGACATCACCACTGAAGTATGCTCAGTCAGAGTTTGTAAACACTGCAGCGAATCTAGGTTCCAGACCTGATTAATACAAAAAAGGGAACAATACAAAAATAATGGCGTTATAGAAATGTTCTCAAGCAAAGCAAATATGCTCACACTGAAAACTATTAGTCTACAGTTTTCAATACATGTAATATGTTAAACCTTGAAGTTAGATTGCATTGAACCAAATTGCATAATAGCAATAACTCATTACATCGAAGGGACTTACTCGTATTGTTTTGTCCATCGAACCAGAGTACAGACGGTTTGCTGCAACCACTAGTGTCACAACAGCAAGGCTGTGACCCTTAAGTGATGCAGCTGGTTCAAAGCAATTGGTAACTGTATTAAATCTCCATGCCAATATAGTACCATCCTGCATCAAATGAAACTTCAGTTTAACTGCTTAACCAGACTGTTTTACAGAACACTGAGCAAAATCAAAATAGCTACAAGGATGATGCAATCATTTAAGGTCTGGTTCGTCGTAAGAACTGATGGTGTCGCAATGTTAACAATGCATAACTCATCCCACATATCCTCATCGAATGGAAACATATCAATTTGTCGAGATAAGGATCACAAACAAATCGCGATAATATTGAATGTCTGATAGCACACATGACACTGAAAGTATGACATAGAGCAGTCGAATAAAACAAGTCGTGGTCGGAAAATTACTTGAGTGCCAGCGATGAGCATATCATACCCCACTACAAGAGCATAAACTTGTCCAACAGGTCCAGGGAGAGTCTGGTCGGCAGAAGTAACTGTGTTCAGTGCCTAGAACATCAGAATGCACAGCAGTTAGTAAATGGATTTTTATTTCAGAATGATAAAACATGCAAATCCAAAGAAACATAACGAGATTCAACTTTACCTCACCTTAACAAAATTTGGTAGTCCAACAAAAATCCAAGGTCCTTCACTGATCATACAACCAATTTCGCCACCAAGATTCGCCACATTTTCACACTGTTAAAAAGAAATTATTTATGTTATGGTTAATGGTAGTTGTGCACCGATTAATGTAAGAAAGTCAACTAAAAGCAATAAGAAGACGAGCATGAAATTTCTCAAACAATTTTTTAACTAATATGAACGGGTATCTTCATGCTTATAACATAGATGAACCAATTACAGGAAACTGCAACCATCTTGCCTTTAAAGTTGCTTCATGGAAATCTACCCAACAACAAATAGATCAACAAGGGCGCAAGAAATTATGATCTACGTATAAGTGTTGGAAAAATGGTGAAAATGTGTGAAGAAAATGGCGGTGCTACCCCAACTTGTGAGCCAAAATGAGTGCTTATGATTTGACAAATCTTATAACCACTTATTCAAATCCCATCCTAACCCAAACCACAGTTTTTCATCATTCAAGTGAAGCCCAAGCGCAATCTAAATTCTAAACAACAACAAGCAGCAGCTTAGTCAACCATAACAAGATTAAAAAAGAGGTTGACCAAATACCTTTCCAGATTGACAGTCCCATATCCTCACAGTCTCGTCCTTACTTCCTGTAAACAATTTATCCGAACCAGCCGGCCAAGCAATCGCAGTGACAACCTAAAACAATAGAGTCATTAACCAATACACATTCCACAACAACCTCAACACACTACCAAAACCACTAACAATCAAAACAAAAATTCAATTAACCACCTTTTGGTGCCCATCAAGCTGTGTCAAAAAAGTGAAAGACTCCCCTAAACTCCACGAGTGCAAATACCTACACTTCTCCCCGTAAGTGCAATTCCCTTGCGACCAAAAATTGCAAAGCTTGTCCTTCCTCAACGGCACTGCCCTGTTGTTATTCCTCCCCCAACTCGACGAACTGTTGAAATTATGCGTCTTTTGCCTCGGACCAGAGAATCCCCCACCCGAATCATCCGAAAAGCTATGCGGCCGCCTCGACGCTAACCCGCCATTACTATGCCCCGTCGGCTCTGGCAACTCCCTGTGCAGAAACGGACAAGGATACCTGCTACACCTCCCCGCTCGCCAATGAAAACAAACCTTCTGCTGCTTGTCGCTACTCTCCGTACCTCCGCCCCCGCCGCCCCCGAGTCTGTGAAATACTCTCTTACCCCCATCCATATCCATAATTACAACTCAAATCGCCAACAAAACCAAATCCCTCAATAATCAGACGCTCAAAACCAAAAAGCCCTAATTCGATCAAAGACTGTACATCGGTCACACAAGCCCTAGTTTCGTATATCGACGAGTACGCGATACGACAAGAATCAAAGTGCGATAGATAGATAAAAGTGTGTCGGATATTTTATCCGATATCGGAAACGTGAAACCCTAATCGTCCGAGAGCTTCGCCGAGCGTTGGTGTCGGCAGAGGTGTGAATCTGGAAGAAGGTTAGGAACTTCTTGCAAGAAGACTAGTTTATCTGGTTATGATGCACTGATCAAATAACTACTTTACCCCTACCCTCGCGTTATTATTACGCAATTTTCCCTCGTAGTTTTGCTCACATGCTTTTATTTAGTGGGGGTAATATCGTAATTTCTTACGCAATAATATTCTTTTATTTTATTTTTTCTAAATATGCGAAAAACAAATTTAGTGATTTCCAATAGAATGTCGAAGGGTTGAGCATCATTTTGACCTCTCATTTGTAATTGTCTCTTTTTGAGTTATAAAAATAAATACATTTTATGTAAATCTAAATCATAAGTTGGAAGTTCCGATCCCCATCCGATCACATCAAAATAACCCTATTTTTGACACCCGAAAGAAATTTTTCGCCTATTCACACTTTGCATTACAAAGTTTGATATATTATTTGAGTATACACGATCCCATAGCTCTGATACCAAATTTTAGAATTCACTAAAGAATGTGATGATCAGAAGTATGAGGTACAAGAATGTTTAGCAGAAATGACTGCAACTGCATCCACCCCCAAATGCTCCTCTCCATCAACTCTGCTGCCAGAGACGGCAAAAGAGCTTGTCCGCGGCCTCCGCCTCTACTTGAACCTGCAGCGGAAATTTCAGTATCTGGTTTCGGCCACTGATGCGTCAGATTACACGCTCCGGCGTCATTAACGATCTCAACATCAAATGGCTGAGAGGTCAGTCGACCCATAACTTGGACATGGGAGACACTGTACATAGGAACATGTTATAAAATGGATTTGGAAGTGATCATAGGGAAAAAGTTCCGGAAATGGTACCAAATGTAGAAGAGATTATCCATCTCTTGCCGCTGCACCCTGCCCTGGAGCTCTACCTGAAGCACTCCTCCCACGCATAAAACCGGTTCGGGCAGTTTGAAAATTTGCAGAGAGCTTTCCTGACATTCAGGCCTTCAAATATTTAGACCAAAAATTTCAGCATATTTCCTGACCTGACCAGAATCATTAGACTGACCTGAATCATTGGGAATTCCGGGGAAATGTAAGTCCAGGTGAACTTGTCCGGCATGGACTTATGCGCCGCCACAAGGTCATCGGACAGTTCTTGATCATTCTGATCCGTTGAGTACTTGGGGTGACCAAACCTGAACCTGACAGTATTGGCAGAATATATAGGAGCTCCAAGCTGAAAAAATGCTGAAATAGACGCCAGTAAAATGATTCAGTGACAAAAACATTTCACAAAAACATCATGGGATGATCATCAGAGTCTAACCTTGCAGCGGCTGCACGTGGATTTCAGTGACTACACAAAGCTTCGATTTGAGTTCATAAATCAATGTTTCTGGAATGGTTGGATCAGCCTCGCCTTTGCTCGACCAGTAGGAAGCTTTTTGTTCATTTTTATCGATAGGGTCAAGAGTGTTCTTAACACTTTCTTCAGGGAAGTTGTCGGTGCTCGATGCGGATATGGCCTTGGCTATGCAATCCGGTCTCAGGTCCGGAGCCAGTCCCTGAGCTAGAAATGAGTAAATTCTATGGTTCCTCTCGAGTCTTTTCCACTCGCTTGAGCTGAGGAATTTCCCCTCCAAGGGTTCGATCAGGTTTCGTTCCTCGATGAGCCGAGCCAGGCCGGATATCTCAGGGAACATTTTGAGGCAGAGGTGCTTGCAGAGTCCATGGGCAATAACTGCAAAGTTAGCACCAGTGTCGAGAGATATTCACTTGGATTGATCTTTTTAAAAACTCAAATTAAGAGCTCGGCTGAGGGTTACCAAATTGATGGCAGCGGCGGGACACGGAACCAAACCGGACCAGATCATAGGGGCTGGCTAGATGCATAAGGACCTTGATAGACATGTCAAGTCCAAGCCTTTGTATGAGGTCATCAAAAGCATCCATTTTTGGAGATGTTTATAAGAACCCTGCAGAAAAACATAGAAACCTGAAATCTCAACTAGAATTGACACAACACTAAAACCCTACAAGATCTACAAACCCCAATCTAACATGGATGATTGAGAGTGACCCATTTCATCAAAAGACACATTTTTTCAGCCAGCAAGAGTTTGAACATCAAAAGTATGTAAAGGTGCGAACTTTAAGCAATTTGCAGAAACCCCAACTCAAGAATGAGCTGGGTTTGCAGTCTGGAGACTTGGAGATTCAAAGAAGACATACCCAAATCCAGAAAATGGAAGTAGAAGAGGCTGCCTGATTCTGGGAAGCGATGAGGGAGGAGAAGCAGAAGTTGGTTATAGAGGAGTTGGTTGGAGTTGGGAGGCAATTATGGATGGATATTGCCTCTGGGTAGTTGGTTTGAATTAAGATTTGGATGTTTCACCAAACTCAAATTGATTGGTTAGCTGCCAGAAACCAGAATGCCACCGACACAGACATGTCTCTGCCCAGTTGCAGTTCAGATATTGTTCAGGTTCTTGTTCATTAGAGTTTGTGCACATCCACTAAGGTTTTGTCCCACGACGTGTTAAATGAAATTTTTCTTTTTTCCTATTATACTTCAAACTCTATTAAAACATATCTGTTCATCAGGAATCGAATCCTAGTTAGTTGAATGTCTAAATGTTCAAAAATCCATACACATACGCTCCACAAATAATCCGTAATTTATTTCCAAATCTTTTTTTATCTTCTACCAAAAAATTTGAAATGAAACCATTTATTGAAAATGCATTTCATCATTATGTTCATGAACTCAACATTCAATCTCAACCGCACATCTCAACTCAAACAATACTTGACCATATTCATACAAATCAATTCAATGAGAGATATAGAGAGAGAGTATATAAATGCCAAGGGTCGTTTCCCAAATTCCCATTGAGATCCGCTTGCCACATTTTCCATAGCAAAACCTAATCCTATGCAAACCCTCTCCAACCCTTAAAACCCCATTGCAGAGATTTGCAGTTCATGTCCAGACAGAAGCTCTGAAAAGCTCCTTCTGAAACCCTCCGGCCGCCGCCATGCGGCCTTACCACCACCCCCTTGCTAAACCCAACTCAACTCGCCGCACTCTCCTAACCCTAATCCTCATCTTCACCCTCTGCATCATCTCCTACACCCTCGGCTCCTTCAACTCTCGCATCCTCAACTCCTCCTCCCCGACCACCTTAAAAATCCAACCATCTCCTCCATGCAGTACGACCCCAACCACGAAAACCGCCATAGCCGCCACCACCATTGCAGAAAACCTCGACTTCTCCGCCCACCACGGTGGCCAAGACTCCGACTCCGATCCGAATCCGACAGCCGGAAAACAGAATCCCCACCCACCATGCAACGCGTCTCTCTCAGAACACACCCCGTGCGAGGACGCATCTCGCTCCCTCCCCTTCCCCCGCGACAAGCTAATCTACCGCGAGCGACACTGCCCGCCTCAAAACCAGCGCCTCCAGTGCCGCATCCCCGCTCCGGAGGGCTACAAAACTCCATTTCCATGGCCCCGGAGCCGCGACCTGGTCTGGTTCGCCAACGTCCCTCACAAGGAGCTCACAGTGGAGAAAGCCGTGCAGAACTGGATCCGTTTCGAAGGCGACAAGTTTCGCTTTCCCGGCGGCGGGACCATGTTCCCTAATGGCGCTGACTCGTACATCGATGACATCGGAAAGCTGATCGATCTCCGCGATGGGTCCATTCGAACCGCCGTCGATACCGGCTGTGGGGTAATCAAGCGTTTCTTTTACTGGTTTTTTCTTTGGAAATAAATATTATTTACGTCACTAAATGCATATCACATTTTTCAATATCCAACCTTAATTGTCCTTTCCATAAATGGCCTGTTGATTTGTTTCTATTCCTGACTAGAACCAATACACACCTGTCTAAATTCATGATTGAGCGCAATAGTCTGTCTCCAAAACTTAATCGGTAAGTTTTTGGGGTGTCGCAGGTTGCAAGCTTTGGGGCATACTTGATGTCGAGGGACATACTGACAGTGTCATTTGCGCCGAGGGACACACACGAAGCTCAAGTACAGTTTGCGCTGGAGCGCGGCGTGCCGGCCCTGATCGGGGTTTTGGCCTCGATCAGGCTGCCATACCCTTCCAGAGCCTTCGACATGGCGCATTGTTCGCGCTGTCTCATCCCCTGGGGACAATACAGTATGTCACATTTGAGCCTTAATATAATCCCCTTGATCTAACCTCTCGCGAATTTGATATGGTTTTAAGTTCTTGATGAGGTTTTGAATGTGTTTTTCTGTCTCTGTCCGGCAAGATGGATTGTACTTGATGGAGGTTGATCGGATTCTGCGGCCGGGCGGGTACTGGATCTTGTCCGGCCCGCCGATTAACTGGAGGAAGCATCACAGGGGGTGGCAGAGGAGCGAGCGAGACTTGAGCTCTGAACAAAACCTAATTGAGGATTTAGCTAGGAGTCTCTGCTGGAAGAAGTTTGTAGAGAAAGATGATCTTGCAATTTGGCAAAAGCCGGTTAATCACTTGACTTGCAAGCCAAGCAAGCCGGCGTTTTGCTCCGACAAGGAGCCGGACAGAGCCTGGTACACGAAGCTCGAGACGTGCGTCACGCCATTGCCGACTGTGTCGAATGAGAACGAGGTTGCTGGTGGGTCACTCGAGAAGTGGCCAAAGAGACTCGCCGCGGTCCCTCCGAGGATCAAAAATGGGTTGGTGGAAGGAGTGACTGAGGAGATGTTTAAGGAAGATTCCGAGCTGTGGAGGAAGAGAGTTGAGCATTACAAGAACGTGAATAACCAAATTGGGCATGGAAGGTATAGGAACATTCTGGATATGAATGCCCACTTGGGAGGGTTTGCGGCCGCCCTCATCAAGGACCGATCTTGGGTCATGAACATTGCTCCGGTGAACGGCACGACGGACACTCTGGGAGCAATTTATGAACGTGGCCTGATCGGAACATATCAAGACTGGTAAGTTTTTTAGTGATACTTGTTGCTAGATACATTTCATTATTCATAATACCACAATTTGTTCTATATCGATTGTGAGAGTTGTTTGTGATTATTTAATAAGTAAGCATACCAACTATCTTGTCACCAACATATCATGAGTTTTTGACCTAGGAATGGTGATGACAAGAGACAGTTGGGATAGTCTATATATATAATTGATTCTTGAGTTTGAAATTTGAAATTTGATGAATTTACGTAGGTGTGAGGCAATGTCTACATATCCAAGAACGTATGATCTAATTCATGCTGATGGTATTTTCAGCCTCTACAATGGAAGGTGACATTTCTCTCTCTAGAATGACACTTTGACGGGAGCTTGAGATTCTGATAATGAAATACTGATAGAATGTTTTGAATGATCAGATGTGAGATGGATGATATCTTGCTGGAGATGGACAGAATTCTACGGCCGGAAGGCGGCGTGATATTCCGAGATGACGTGGATGTCATAATGAACATCAGGAAATCGCTTGAGGGGCTGGAATGGGAGAGTCGGATTGTGGACCATGAAGATGGACCTCTGGTGAGGGAGAAGCTGCTGTTTGCGGTGAAGAAATACTGGACCGTTCCGGGTCCTGATGGGGAGTTTGGGAAGAAGAAAAAGAGGTCTAGAAGACACTAGAGGACTTTGGCCCTAAGATCTCTTCTGTTGTTTTTGTCAGAGTATTTATGCGTGCTTTGATGCATTGTAACGCGCACCATTACTTAGAGATATAGTCAAGTGAGTCCTTTGGAACACCATTGATCTACGCAACATTTTGAACCCTTTCATTTAAATCTGAAATGAGCTCAGATACAGGTCCGGCCCTCAAGAATGGCAGATAGGGACGGCGGTCCGAGATCCACTCGTCTCACGGGTCCATTTTGGTCGCAAAGTTCACTTTTTAAGGCATAGTTCAAGATAGCCCATGGCCTGGCGCACTAGCAACAAGTTACATGATCATCCATGATTGGAGCATTGGTAAAGTTTGGGTGCACAGAGTTTATTTGCTCATCATTACTTCATACTTGTCTCATCATTAGGATAGAGTTACTACAACACATTTTTACAAGAGATGCATGGGACCCAAATCTTGAAAAACATGTTTGATTAGGTAGACATGCATGGGGACATCACATCCCAAGAAACCTGTGGAAATCAATTCAAAAAGTAGGGCAAGTAGTCCTTCAATCTTCATCATCCTTGTCACAAAGGTGAACAACCCACTTGATGACAAAACCCTAGACACTTTTCTTAAGCTCTTCTTCTTCAAAAAGTGTTTCATTTTATGTGATTAGGGGCTCATTTAGGACTTTGGGTCTCATGGTAAAGCTACTAAAAGTAGTCAACTTATGGTAGACTAGAGGAAGATCACTAAGACATAGTCAATCTCTATAATAATAATGTGGGAGTAGGAACAAAGTCTATCTAACTAATCTTATCATGCAACTTCATGAATCAAGACATGCCTATGTAGGTGTGCAATTGTGCAAATGTTACATTTGACCAGAGTTGACTTCTTTGTTCATTTTGGTCAAAATGATTTGTTAAGTAGTAGCTCTCTCTAATTAAGTAATCTTGATATACATCAAAACTAGGAATTGATATGTCACTTTGCTTTCTTTTCAGTTAAACTGAACTGAACCGTACTGAACTCGATACTTTTTATATGAAATAATGAACTAAACCTCGCCTAACTATAATCGGTCCGAATCAATTTCAAATTCGATGACATCTATGAGTGCATCAAATGCATCCCATTGCATCAATCACTACCATAATTACAATATATATATACAAATTCCATGCCCAATTCAGCCTGAAAACACCATTGATTCCAGCCACCTCTTTTAACACCTCTCCATCTTCTTTAAGAAAAACCCAGTTCAAAGGTCAACCCCTTTTCCTCTTTTTTCTTGTTCAGATTCATAAACCCCATAAAGCCTGGGGTTTTAGCTTTTGGGGTTTGTTAATATTTTACTAGCAAAAGCGCCATCAGAGAGATGGATAGATAGATAAAGGGTTTTTGTCAATGTTGGGTGATTTATGTTGTCTTGTTGCCAATCTTCTTTTGTCTTGTGTGTTGCTTGCTTTTGACTTGGTTTGAATTGTCTTGCTTTTCCACTAGCAAGAAGAAAACAAGGTATGAACTTTTCTGGTCCCTCGATCATCAATCATCAAGACAAGAAGCTTCTTACTGATCTTCTCCACCATCTACTGCGTGTTCAAATTGTGTGTGTTTTTGTTTGAATAAACTATTTAAAAGTGCCAATAATCTTGCAATCCATGTGAACACCCCCTTGATAAAACTTCAGCCATCCTTGTCTTCATTCCATTTTAGGTCAGGTTGTTGAGTGCTTAAAGCTCTGAAAAATTGGGGCTTTTGCTTCCTGTGGTGGATTTGGTCTTTTGGGTGTTTGAAAGTTGTCACCTTTTTGTGTTTGGTAACTTTGTTGCAGTTGATGAGGATGGAGGGTAGAGGAGGAGATGGAGGGTTGGATCAGCATGTGTTTTCAGGCATGCTTGAAGGGTATGAAAGCAGGTCTGGTAGTGAGAATCTGGACCCTGTGTCTGGTGAGGACACCAGCATTACCCCTAATGAAGGCCGTAGAGCCCCAAAGAGGAAGAAGTATCATAGACACACTCCTCAGCAGATTCAAGAGCTTGAAGGGTATGTTGTTTCATTTTTTTTGAGATTGTTCCATGATGTTTTGTTGATATGTTTTTTGTCATAGTTTCTACAAGGAGTGTCCTCATCCGGATGAGAAGCAAAGATTGGAGCTCAGTAAAAGACTTAATTTGGAGACAAGGCAGGTCAAGTTTTGGTTTCAAAATCGTCGAACCCAAATGAAGGTGACAATCTTTTACTCCAATATCTTTTACTCCAATATCTTTTACAGTCTCTGTATTGCATTTGTTCATCCATTAGATGTTTTGGAACAGACGCAGATTGAACGGCACGAGAACATGTTACTGAGGAAAGAGAATGATAAGCTCAGGTTCGAGCAAGTGACTATGAAAAATGCACTGAGGAATCCGATGTGTGTAAATTGTGGCGGTCCTGTGGTTGTTCCTGAAATACATTACGAGGAGGAACAAAGCCTGAAAATCCAAAATGAGCGCTTGAAAGAGGAGTTAACTCGAATTTGTGTTCTGACAGAGAAGTTCCTTGGCCGGCCTATTTCATCTATTGCAAGCTCAATTGCTCAAAGATGCACATCAAGCTTAGATTTTCCATTGGGAAATATATTGAGCTACGACATGTCCTTAACCGGACCTGCAACAAGTTTACCCGAGACACAGCCTCTGGGAAGGTCTTTGATACTTCAACTTGCGGCCTCAGCCATGGATGAGTTTATAAAGATGGCTACTGCCAATGATTCTCTCTGGAGCAGAAGCCCCGATGGAGCGAAGGAAGTACTTAACTTGGACGAATATGTTGCAGCATTTCCTCCCACCATCGGTCCCAAGCCTGACAACTTCGTGTTCGAGGCTTCCAGAGAGACTGGAGTGGCTCGTATCAACAGCCTAGCTCTTGTCGAGACATTCATGGATGTGGTAAATCTCTCATTCATCACTTTTCAGTCACCTTGTAAACAGCTGAGCATTTTTTTCCTCTGTGGACAGAATCAATGGGTCCGTATGTTTCCGAGCTTGGTGGCCAGCGCTGCGGGGACTAATGTGATTGAAGGAGCCAGGAATGGCAGTCTTCAACTGGTACGTAAACTTCAATCTTTCATTGTGTAAAAAACCATCAACCATTGCTGAGCTCATGGTAGCTTTTTTGAGCAGATAGAAGCTGAGCTGCAAGTTCTTTCGCCGCTGGTTCCCCTGCGTCGAGTGAAGTTCCTCCGATTCTGCAAGAAGCTTGAAGATGGCAAGTGGGGTGTGGTTGATCTTTCTGTCGACGGAATCCATGGAGGCTCCGGTGCTTTCTCCCCGTTTTCGCTCTGCAGACGTCTCCCCTCCGGATGCTTGATTCAAGAATTGCCCGATGGGTGCTCCAAGGTGAGATTTTTTTCTTACTCTTTTCCTCGGACTGGTTGCTCTTTTGATGCATAAAAATCAGTTAGTAGAAGTTTCTGCTGTTCTTGTCTTAAGTATTTGCACTTACAAATTTGTCCGCATCGACCGGTTAATAAAAATATGTTAGTATATATTGAGTTATACAACCATGATTCACCAATACAGGTAACATGGATGGAGCACACGCAGTATGATGAGAATGTTGTGCATCCTCTGTATCGTCCGCTGATAAGCTCCGGCGAGGGGTATGGCGCGCGGAGGTGGCTAGCTTCGTTACAAAGACAATGCGATAGCTTATCAGCCATGATGGGCTCCACAATGGAGGGAGAAAATCCTTCTGGTATGACTTGATTTCCTTGAGCTGGATCTTTTGTTGGGAATGTTGAAGTTTGAAGGGTTTTTGTTGACAGGGATGAGTCCCGGCGGCCGGAAAAGCATGCTGAAACTGGCGCAGCGGATGACGGATAACTTCTGTTCTGGGGTGTGCGCGTCTTTGATCAGCAAGTGGGAGAGGGTTTATGTGAATGGTGGGGAGGAGAGTGTTCAGCTGATGAGCCGTAAGACGATGGCGAGCCCTGGAGAGCCGTCGGGGATCGTGCTGAGCGCGACAGCCTCGGTGTGGATGCCGGTAGGAAGACAGAGGTTGTTTGACTTGTTGAGAGACAAGCGGTTCAGAAGTGACTGGGACATATTGTCGAACGGAGGATGTATTCAGGAGGTAGCCCTGATCTCCAAGGGACATGATGAATTCTGCAATTGCGTCACCCTCCTCCGCTGCGACGTGAGTTATCTGATTTCTTGAGGCGCAAGTCTTCTCCTTTTTAAGGTTATTGAGTTGTGTTGTGTTCTGCAGACACCCAGCCCCAACCAGGAAATGCTGATACTACAAGAGACCTGGACGGACCAGACATCATCACTGATAGTCTACGCGCCGGTAGACACTCCGGCCATAGAGTCGGTCTTGAGCGGCGGAGACTCTACCTACGTCGCGCTCCTCCCGTCCGGGTTCGCCATCTACCCGGACCCCGACTCCAGAGCCTCCAACACGTCCCAAGAGAGTCAGGGCTGTCTCCTCACTGCCGGGTTCCAGATTTTAGTGAATGAGCTGCCTACGGCCAAGCTGACGGCCGAGTCTGTGACGACCGTGGAGCATCTTATACATTGCACCATTGAAAAGATCCACCAGGCGCTCAACTGCTCAGCTGCAATCAGCAAGAGGTAGAAGTTAGAACCAGCACATACATATGTTAGAACATCTGTAGGCTCAGTTTCAGATCTGCAGCTTACCGGACTTTCTTTGATTTTTAGTGGAGTAGCACGCATTTGTAGTGTTTTGAGTTTAATATTGAAAACTATCCAAACTGATTCCGAATTGTTTGAAACTTGGTCGGATGTTAGAATTGTCATATCAGATCATGTGTATGAAACTCAGTTTTTGATTGATAGAGCAATTGGTGATAAACTTAATTTAGCTGAAGAACTTACTGAGTTGATTAAACACAAAGTCACTGCGAGAATTATCTTTACAGCCACTCAGGAACCACTTACTCTGCCGACAAGAGTCATGTTTAATGTTCCGATAAGGGAGATGTCATGAACTTAATATAATCTGCATGTCTAGAGATTACCATAACCCAAATTGAATGCCAGAAAAAACTAAGCAAGTTGCAACCTGCGAGTAGCAGAAACATCTGGAAAACACAGAGGACTGAGGAAAAGTTGAATCTATCAAGCCCAACATCACACTTCGAGACACGTGTGGCTATTGAGGAAATAAATACCTACACAACACCGTTACATTTATGCTACACGAAGCAAACACAAGGAAATTATACATCGATGGATCGATCAGGCTTCACTTTCATCGGTTATTAGTGTGCTTCCTAGTTTCATCTCAGCCGTCGATCAACCGCTGAGGCTCGAGCCGGGCTGCTGGAGCCGGAGCAAGTCATCCTGCTCTACTGGCTCCTCGACACAATCCTTGCCCCTAGCCCGCTTGGAGCCCAGTTGGAACCTGAACAGGCTTGGTTTCAAACTCAGTTGCTCAGAAACCATGGCGGCTTTTTCAGCACGGGTCTCAACCACAGCTGCCAGGAGCCTGGGTAAAGCCATCAGATGCAAAGGAATCACCATGCTCTCAGCCTGGCTGCTGTTATTAGACCCACATCCGGCAGCACCGAGCATGGGCGGCCCAGGTCCGTCCCCCAGGCCAGGAACCAGACCCGAACCGGGATTATAGCTGGACATCATAGAGTAAATATTAGTGCACATGCTCTTCATCTGGCTGAGCTCCTTGCACAGCTGAGTATTCTTCCTCTTCAATCTGTCATTCTCATCGATCAAATGAGCTCTGCTACTGCTACTGCTGTGGTTATTTCTATGGCAGTTGCTCTGGTCTAGAAACAGTAAGGTGGTTGGAGCAGCCGAGGATGGCGTTGAATTCCATGAAAGCACTTGCCCCTGGTCAGAATTCGACGTGGACGGTTCCAATGGCGCCGGAAGAAGAGACGCAACACTAAGCGCAGAGGCTCCAGAAACAACAGCCGCAGCCAGTTTACGCCTCACAATATCACGTAGCAGACGCTTATCGCCTCTACGAAAACAATCATGCGAGAACTCCCACCTATCGGGCATGATCTTCCTGAACCCCTAACACATCAAAAAACACCAAATATCAACACAACAACAACAACAACAACCATATAACAAAATTGAACTGAAACCAGACATGTCACCATACATAGGTGTTGAGCTGGCGGACGAAGCTGGAGAAATTGTTGTGCTTGAAGTGCTTGGGGAGGACATCCCGAGCGAACTCGGCCGGGTTCCAGACCACAAAAGCCGAGCCGTCTTCGTTCCATGAAACGATGCTGTCGATGGATATATCGTCGACCAGCTGGTAGGTTTTGACCAGGAAAGGAGTCGGAATGAACCGCTGCGAATCAGAAGACGACGACGGCGGCGGAGGTGGAGGCGGCAAGTCAATCTGCTCTACCGACGACCGCGGCGGTTGTAGAGCCATGTGTATGTGATGGATCAACACACAAAAACAGCAACAGATTTTACAACAAGCCAGAAAAATCTACAAACACAAAACACGAAGATCTACCAAAAATCTACAAACACAAGCATAAAAATTTCCGCGGAAGCGAAGCGGTAGGGATCTGGTGGATCTGAATCGAAGATGTTCCTAAGTTGCTACAAAGATCAACAGCAGCAGCAGAAGAAGCAGCCGGTTTATTGGATTGATTTGAATCTAGTTTTCAATTTTACTCGACCACACCGCAATTAGGGATTGAGAATTGAGGAGCAGAGAGAGGAGCGTACCTGAGGAAGGAGCCGGAGAGTGAGCAGCTGCCGGAGATGAGATTGAGGTTGGGAAAGTCTAGAAGAGGAAAAGTGAGGAAGAGAAGAGACTAGAAGAGAAGAGAAGAGAAGAGAAGATTGAGATGGATGGTGGGGCAAGTTCTTATTTACTATTTACTATTTTAATTAATAATTTATTCGTTAATATACGTGAATACACATGCCAACAAATATCTAATTATCTTAATATTATTAACATAAACTATAAATATAAACTACTAGAAGCTTCCTCAAGCATTTTAATAAATCATTTATCTTTGAAAATTTATGTGGCATTGAAAAGATATTTGCTGAAGATGGACCGGACCTATTTTTACATTATCTTCTCTAATTTTTCTTATATTATTTAAATAGAATCTAATCTATTTTAAGAGCCACTTGCGCAGGTCACGCTCGCATCTGACAACTGGGTCTTGATTTGGCACGCGACATTTGTTTCAAACATATATCTATTACTGGACAATATCGGAAACAATTCCCAATTTCAATTTTGGTCCCCGGGGTTTAATCAAATTGTAACTTTGGTCCTTAATTTATAAGGGCAGGTCCACGTATCGGGAAGTGCTGGCTGCACAAATTACAGTAATCAATATTTTTTAAAAAATACGGATCGTACAAATTGCAATAATCAGTACGGTGCAGATGCTCTGAGCGAGGACTTGTGGATTAAAAGTCGGGCATGCCGGTAGATCTAGTTGAATACTCAGTTACCAACTTTAGAAACATGGATGATTTGTCCTCCAAGAGCCGCGCTGGCGTATCAAACTCTGCTACACAGCCTGCACAGGTTTACAGCAACAGTTTCAGTGCATGCTCAGCAAGTTATCATATAAGAATTCAGTTTCAGGTTTCTGGAAAGATGCATGAGTGTTCTGACCATCACTGAGGACCAAAACAAGATCGCTGTCAATGACGGTTGGGATTCGATGAGCAATGGTGCAAACTGTGCAATCCTTAAACTCCGTTCTTATGATTTTCTGGATCAGATTATCTGTTGCTGTATCCACAGATGCTGTCGCTTCATCAAGAACTAATATTTTGGATTGTTTTAGTAAAGCTCTGCCGAGAGATACAAGCTGGCGCTGACCCACGCTCCAGTTGTCTCCATTCTCCGACACTGCAGGGAAAAAAGTATAAGAAGCTGCCAGTTTGATGAACATGCTTTGAAACCATGCCACGTAAGGCAGCAGCACGTACCTGGAGCATCAAGCTTCTGGTCCTTTTGCCGTATCACGTCACCTAACTGAGACTTGTCAAGAGCCTGTAATAAAGCATTACAGATACTGTAAATCAACTTCTGTTCCTACCAGGCCCGACCCTGAGTGGTGGCAGATAAGGGCGGCGATCCGGAATCCACTCATCTCAGGAGTCTACTTTTGTGAAAAAAAGTAATATTATGTTATAATGGATCCTACATGTATATTTTGTCCAGGATAATTTTCACGATCGAAAGGGTGAATCAATGAACCATGCAAGTAAAAAATTTACCTTCCAAAGTTGGTAGTCAGAGTGCTGATCAAGAGGGTCAAGGTTGTTCCTGATTGTGCCTTCAAATAAAGTAGGATCTTGAGGTATAATGCTCAGACGACTGCGCAGATCGTGCAGGCCGATTGTGGAAATGTCAATGTTGTCCAAAATGATATTTCCACCTGCTGGCTCGATCAATCTGAAGAGTGCTTGAATTAAAGTTGATTTACCGCTTCCTGTGCGGCCAACTATTCCGATTTTTTTACCACCGGGAAAGACACAATTAACACCATGAAGCACCATCGGAAGATTATCCTTGTAACGAACCTGACAATTAAGATTATCCATTGTCTATTGAGAGAGTATAAAAACGCAAACATTTCTGTTTAGAAAATAAAATATATCTCTAGTTTGGTCGTGGTTAATCACACTCATCAAAGAACCACGTAAATGAATAAATGGGTGCACCTTGAGATCAAGCAATTCAACTGTTCCACTATCCGGCCAAGAATCAGGTGGGCGGGAATCTTCAATGATAGCCGGAGCTTCACTTGGTATCCGACAGTACTGATGTATCCTCTCAATAGATATAATTTTATTCTCCAGTTTACAAAAACTAAGAATCCACCTCGACAAACGCGCATTTAAATTGAGACCATAAGTCACAGCAAGTCCAGCCATGCCTGTAAAACCACAACAGAAGCATGTCACGGTCAACGAGTCCATCAGGGCGTGGTCGAATGATAAAAAGAATTACATACTTGGATCAATAGTTTTGCGCGGGAGGCTCACAAGGAGCAACATGCAGAAAGCAAAGACAAAAGTCGAGAGTAGCTCCATCCTCAGGCAGAGCCATTCAATAGCTGCTACACTGCAGAAAAACGGGCGACCAAAACAATCCAGAAGAAAAAGATTCCTCTTCACAAACCTCTTTTCTTGGCCAAATCCTCTGATCGTAGCCGCGCCCGCCATTGATTCGCCAAACAGATGAATAACTGGAGATTTCTGGATGCTCACTATGCGAACCAATTCTCTCGATGAAGCCATGTAGTATTTCTGCATCCATAAGCAAGCCACTGCCACTGGAAGGAGCAGAAGTAAAATCTGCCACGTCACCTTGGTCATCACACAGACTATGCCGAGAAGCTGAATGGTGGTGGCAGCAAAGCCACCGAGCCTGAAAGGAATGTCAAGATCCACAGCACTTTGGTCCACAGAGACCTGTGTGAAATCAGCAGCGATTCAGAGAGCTTGTAAAAGCAAAGACATACGGATGATTTGGTTGACGAATGAACTTACACGATTCAGAATCCGTCCGGCTGGGGTGCAGTCAAAGAAGGACATGGGTGCCCGGAAGACGCATCTGAGCATTTTTATGAACAGTTTTTGTGCCGCTGCTAGACCGAATGTGGCCACAAGAATAGCCCTGAGAAATATGAAACAGGAACTGGCAAAGGCGAGAGCCATATAAACGCCTAAAAGAGTGAGAGGGCTTGTTTTGGGTTGATCCGCCGGAGTTTGGGGATTCGCCCATGCCATCCACCAATTACTGGCAATTTGAAGCACTTGAAATAAGGTCTGGGAAATCAGAATCGGCGGAACCAACCAGCCTTTATATGCTGCAGCCATGTAAGACAAGTAAATCTTCATGCTCACTTTTCCTCTTTCCCTTTCTTCTTCTTCTTCCTGGACTAGCTGCTTTTTCTCAGATTCGACTTCTTGCACTTCTTTGGGAAATTTTTCAATATCATTGCTGTTAACGTCAGACTTTGAAGCTCCATCAGAATGTTCTGATGAATGATTGGGTATATCCATGGCCTCAACAGCTTCATGGTGGGCTGATACCAGAGCATCAAAGTCAGTTCCAGCTTGCAGGAGTTCATCATATTTACCGCATTGTATGATGCGGCCTTCCTTTAGAACCTGACGTTTCATGAGAATAACATGCAAAAGTGATTATGTGTATGTGTTGGATGGAAATCAAGTTCTCAATGTCATACCAGAATCATGTCGGAAGCCGGAAGAAATTCAACTTGGTGGGTGACAAAAACGACAGTTTTTGTTGCCAGTGCAGTCAGAATGTATTCCTGAAATGGTAAGAAAGATGAATCAGATCAAACTAAAATCAGACTGAGAAAGTTAAAACACATAACCCAGACGACCTTAAATAAATCTGACCCAGTGTGTGCATCAACAGCGCTAAAAGGATCATCAAGCAAATAGATATCAGCGTCCTGGTATAAAGCCCTGGCAAGTTGTACTCTCTGCTTTTGCCCTCCGCTCAAATTTATGCCCCTATCCCCGATGATGGTTTGATCCCCATGAGAGAGTAGCTCCAAGTCTCTTTTCAAAGAGCATGCGTGAATTACATCCTTATACTTTCTCTCATCCATGGGGCTTCCGAAGAGGATGTTATCTTCAATTTTACCAGATTGTATCCAAGCACACTGAGAAACATAAGCTGCTGACCCACAAACTCTGACCTGCCATGTGGAGACTGTTATCAAATGAATCACGTAAATTTTTGTATTCGTTTTTATTTTCGCATCGATCTCAATTCCTAACACGCTCTTATAAAAACATGTTTGTTGGGTTAATGGTACTTACTTCCCCATGGATTTTTGGGATTTCTCCAAGAATGCAGGACAAAAAGCTGGACTTCCCAGAACCAACCACGCCACAAACAGCCACACGCATCCCCTTCTGAACTTTAATATGAACTCCCGACAAGGTTCTGGTCGATGAAGTAACATCCCAGCAGAAGTCGGCATCCTTAATTTCTATGGCAGTTTCTGAAACACCCCGTGGAATAACAATAATTGCATCTGCTTGCAGCTCTTCTTCTCCCAGGAAACCTGAGATTCTATCCAGAGAAACTCTTGTTTGCGCCATCATCGATACCAAATCCGGAAAACTCCTCAGTGGCTCCTGTAGAATTCTGAAAGTGGCCAGTGCTGAAAGAACACGACCAGCTGTCAGCTGACGGCCCAACAAGATTGATGTCCCAAAAGTGACAACAGAAACAAAGATCGGAGAGCTCCAGAAGATGAATGTAATGAAGGCTTGAGAGTAGAGGGCTCTCCGGAGCCATTTGAACTCCACTCCCCTCAAATCCTCCAACATCCGACAGTACCTACCCTCCCAACCTTGAAGCTTCAGAATCCTCATGTTCCTCAGACATTCAGAAGTCTTCCTCATCCTGTAATCCTTTGCAGACATTAAACTGTCCTGATATGTTTCTTGCATCCTGGCCAGAGGAACAGTAGCAACGATCGAAACGGCGGTTGCAAAAAATGTAGCAACGGCAGCAATCCCCACATTCTTGTACAAAATTGCTAGGGCTAGGACAATCTGCGTAGGTAGCATCCATATGTCGTGGAGATACCAAGTGTAATCCCCTATTCTCTGGACATCCACGGCCATGTAGTTGACAATCTCTCCACTGGTATGGCTCTGCTTGGCAGAGCTTGAGAGCCTTAAACCTTTTCGGAACACCATTGCTGTAAGGGCTGACCTCACATGCATGCCCAGAATGTCGACTCCAAGGTACCATTGCCTGGTTGTCAAGGTTTCCACAAGTTTTGCTGCGAAGAAGGAACCAGCAAGAACATAACCCTCATGAGGGATGGTCTCAATTCCACCTAAATAGTCCACAAAGTAGCTGATCATGTAAGGACCCACGTAGGAAACCAGAGTATTCAAGCCTGCAAAAACTGCACTGCAAGCTGCCTCCCTCCAGAATGACTTTAAGATCGCCCATGCTAGAGAAGGTTGGTTTGAGGGGTTTTGAGCCTTGAGTTTTTCCCAATTTGAGTTCAAAATCTTGTAATTTGGTTTTGACCGATCTTGTGGCGCAAGGAGAGGTATGTCCCATAGTTCTAGTGGCCGTTTTGCTCCGGTTGAGAGGAGCGGATTGAGCCAGGAAAGGGTAATGGTACTAAAAAGACCTGCGGCGGCGTACGGAGTGACTCTAAGGCACCCTGCATCCTCTTCAGGAAGCAATGGTGAGCCATTCTGATCTGAATGTACCAGGCCAACCGAGGCTTTCAGAGGTCCCTGTCCCTCAAAAATTTCACTTCTATCACGGCCTACCATCTCAATCTCATCTGGGTGTATAGGGTCAGTAGGGGCATCTAGAAGCACAGGATCCCTAAAAACTTGGGGTGCAACAACCTCCTTATTGGTAACAGTTTCTTCAATGACATTTTCAGTGAAGGGTTCTTCTTGTTCATCTGTGAGGTCTGTCGGTGAGTTTTGTTGTTGAGGTACAGCTGCAGATTCAGATCCTAATTCCAGACAAGAACTGGAAACAGTCCTCATCAGCTTGGCCAACGAGAAGCTTCTGTCAAAATTGTAAGCACTGCGACATTCTCAAGAACACTATCGAAACTGGGTGCGTTAAATCCAGGTCTGCCAGCATAGTTGTAAGCACTGCGACATTCTCAGCATGCCATCTCCTCTACTCCAATCCTCTTCTCTGCTGACACATTCAGAATGAAAGAGTCTCCTGAGCATGGCAACTTCAGTCAACTCTTGTCAAGATAAGTCAGAAATAGGCTACTCCGTATTGTCGATAAATAGTATGCTAGATGACAGAGACGTGTATCAACCAGACAGACCAACGAAATTATCAAAGGTCAAAATGGTTCATCCTTTTGGCTTGATCAGCGTGCCCCTACTAGAAACCTCCTTTTGGGGACATACGTGTAGCCCTGGTTCAGGTTTCGGCTCCTTAAGGTGACAACTTTCTTGTACCACTAAAGACCGATGTTGTCCCTTATATCATATCTGATTAAGCATTAGGACGTCAGAATGGGCATGGTAGAAAAGTATATTTAGCACCTTCTGTATCGGTGGTCATCCATGAAGTCGCATGGAACTATCTGGACATGGTCCCTTCATTTTCTCAATTCTAATCATCCGTGAAAATTGTGAAACTGGGTTTCTAGATACTCTAACAGCTTCAGTCCCATGCAAACGCTGCATGCATGTAGTGATGACATCACCCTTATGATCATCATACGATGCCATGAGCGTATAGCGTCCTGACCTACAATAATTTGAAGGAAAAATGAGTTTACGAGTTTCTGATGCTTAAAGGGGAGCTGAGAATAAAAGAACCTTGAATGAACCTATCCCTCACACCTAAGACCACATGAGCAAGTCCTCTGCAGTTACTACACCTGTCCCACTTGACCCACCTGTGAAATCAATATCAGTTTACTAGCAAGCCCCAAATTTTACAAGATTATCAGATAGGAATGCAGTTAGGTATGTGTTACTATCCTACATCGACTATATGAGAAAATATCTAGTGAGATATAATATTAAGGGGTTCTCTCACACATCAGACTAGTCTTTTATGGTGAGCTCTTCCCTTAACTTATAACAGTATGAAGTTATATGACTTAATGACTAGGATGATCCAAATAAATTACTCCGACTTTGGCTGCTGGGTTCTGCATGTTATTGTTTCTTTAGTTTCTTGCCCTGCAGCCACATTTTTATCACCAAAGATAATCCATCCCCTGAAAATACTCTGATTAACACATCTTAAAGCAGCACACCTCTTTACATTTTTCTAACTCGAGCCTAGATAATCCCCGATAACACCAGGGTTCCAACATTATTACCAGTTAAATGACTAGAAATTTACAGATTACATTTCTTTGCTTTGTTTTCTTTGGCAATTGCCTCCAGCAACAAGACTAACATGAGGAAAATTAATTATTCTTTTCACATCCTCCTACCTCAGTCAAGTATGCAATAATCATTCCCTACCCATAAAAACCGTGACACCAAGTGTCAGGCAAGTATCAGACATAACATTTCCTAGTTTAAGCACAGCCTTAGCTATAACTCATCCAGACATCTTAACAAGACGGTAACTAGACAGATCCAGCTACCGCTATTGCCACCGGAACACAAACTCACATAGTAAAACAGCGTCTACAACAGTGAGTAATCCATCAACCACAGTGTAAGAAAACCGAAATCAGTTGATAATCTCAATCTTACACAAAGACATGTTCAGAAATTCATCATGATACTACAATAAATATCACATTAGCGCTTAGATCACCATAACACACATAATCAAACAATAAATAAACCATAATCCAAGAAACTACATCCAAATAACATGTATCATGGGAAAATCTTACTGCTCCATATGTCGCTAAGAGCCATTTGCGTAGGTCATGCTCCCAACTGACAACTGGGTCTTAATTTGGCACGCGACATTTGTTTGAAACATGTATCTATTACTGGACAATAGGCTTATAGGGGGAACAATGTGAAATTTCAATTTAGGCCCCTGGGGTTTAATCAAATTGTACTTTTGGTCCTTAGTTAATAAGTGTATTGGTGGGCTTGTCACCTGACAATGAAACTAAGACTTCAAATAGCTTAAAACTGACTCCCGGCCCAGCCCAAATAATATGGGTCGGGCAGAACCATCCTATCTTACATTAAATATTAATTATATTTATAGAAAAAAACGATGAAAAATAATTCAAATATTTATTAAATTAAATTCAGTACTTCGCTATAAGTTTAGTAAAAAAAAAAAACCTTAATTCATCCTTCATTATCAAGCCTGAGACATAACTAATTCAAAAATATGATTACTATTAATGCAATTTTGAATATTTATAATCTATAAAACCAAATGGATTTTGTGCAGGTTGTATAATATTTTAGTAAAGCTCTGATTCTATCAGGAACCGAACTCCAATCGTTAAAATGTTGGACAACCAGATAATTTGTACACACTACGCATAAGAAAAAAGTATGCATCCATGGTCCACCGTGCATAATATTTGTGGGCATGTATAAGAAAGAAAAACGTCACTTTACAAATGATTTGTGTAGATTCAGACCCGATTTTCTTTCGTATCCATGAAAATGAATGTAAACTTAATAGCATGACATTTAAAAATTTAGCTCAGATCTAAAAGCAAAATATTCAAAACCGTATAATCATTGACATAATATGGTATACGATTTCCTGTTTTATTATTGTCTGGGAAAGGGAATAAGAAACATGTCATGCAATAAACATTCTGTCACTTGTACTACTCATTAATGATTTGCTATTGTTTCTAGGTGAAGTTCATAATTTAGTAAAGCACGTTTCAAATAGTATAACCTGTAATGCTACAAATCTGAAAGGATATGACATCATGCCGATTTTCCTATGACAAGGAAATATACAGCATTTTGGCATTTAGCTGAGATCGACCAGAATTGTCAATGCTGATAAGTTTTAGAAGCTTTGATGCAACTTGATTGATTATAACATATTAGTTACTCTCAGCTAACTGAGATTTGTCTCTTCTTTTAATCAGCCGACTTAAAATACATAACAGTACATGTACGAGAAAGGCATAAACTGACCTGAAGTTAGTAAGGTTCTACAATTGCAATAGGGGAATTCCTCCTGTATTGCTTCTGGTATTATCAATTTAATAATAAGATTCTTGAAATCCTGCGTCCCACAAGAAGATAAATGTGTAAGCCAAGTTGGAGGTCAATACCTAATGTTCTCTAGGTCCTATACAAGCACTAAAACAATTTACAATAATTATCCAGCAATCAGTCTCTAGTACGCCGTTGATGACTAATTAAATTTATGATGTTTGTTAAGAAATAAAAAAGAAGCACGAACGAATTTCAATAGTTGCAAGCAAACAAATCATCAAAACTCTTATTTATATTTTTATGTCAGGAATTTCTTTTATTTAGGTCTAAGTCATTAGTACGCACGCCATCATACAAATATTTGCAATGAGGGTGGCCATGGCAGCAAAGCATAGCCCTTAAGTATAAATACCAGATCCCTGTTTGCCTCTCTTGCATCTCACATTTCCTTGGCCACCACATACATTCATTCTCTTGTATTAATTTGTATTTTTTTTTTGTTTCTCCGAAACTTTATCTTTAATGGGGCATAAACCTAATAGCCAAAAGCTAAAGCACAGAAGAGGGTTGTGGTCACCTGATGAAGACCGAAAACTGAGAGAATATATCCTCAGTAATGGCCATGCGTACTGGAGTTCCATTCCTGCCAAAGCCGGTATGTCAACAATACAGCTGTCAGTTATTGCCTCCTTGATCATCCCCCTGGTTAATGTAGATGGCTATAAACCTGCAGGAAAAAAAAGTTTATTAGCTGATGATAACAATAACAAGGTCATCTTGCTATTTATACAGGTTTGCAGAGAAATGGGAAGAGCTGCAGGCTGAGATGGATCAATTATCTCAGGCCTGGATTAAAACGAGGAACATTTACATTAGAAGAAAAGAAGATAGTGTTGACCCTCCATCGCATGTTAGGCAATAAGTAAGCATATTTCTAAGAATCAAGCTCCTTAATCATATGATTGCGACAAAAAAAAAAAATTAGAATAGCTTCTGGCAAGGAAGCCGGAAAGTGAAATGTACCTGCCATAAATAACTGAAATATTTTATACAGTTATGTGTCGGCCTCTGATTTTTACTTGTCACTGATCAGGTGGGCTGAAATATCTAAACACTTGCCAGGAAGAACCGATAATGAGATAAAAAACTACTGGCATTCAAATCTGAAGAACAAAAAAAATATCAAAGTTGAAATCTCCCAGTCATGCAGTGCAGCACAACAAATCAACTCAAGTATGTCTTCCATGAGTTTGCAGTCACTCCACACCATCAACTGTGGCAGTTCATTAATGGGTAGTTCGTCATCGAGTAACATAGTCTGTCAGTCAGACACACCTGCAACTAACTATGCAAGCAGAAGTTTAATGCCAAAACTGTTGTTTGCCGAATGGTTTTCACCAGACCAAGAGCAGCAAGAAATCCCAATACATTTGGGCGGTGACGGTGATATTGTTGTTCCTAGAGACAGTGACAGCCTCAACCACACAACAAGCTTTCAAGATAGCTTTTTGCAAGAGATATCATTCGGGGATGGCTCATTTTGCAGCTACTATGATTCACCTAATGACACAGAATTTCTACCACCATACGATCTTAAGGGACTCATTACAGTACAAGATTTTGGCTTAGGGAATGAGATATACAATCTGGAGGGTGGTTTCTTCTCAGAAATTGGACAATATTAAACTTTGCGACATGGATGGTGCACATCCTGTTTGTAAATGTGTGATTAATTAATAAAATTTACGAAAAAGATACAACTTTTCCATTAATACATTTATACCCCAGTCGGTTGTTTGGTTTCTATGTGGCACGCCCTTGATAAGTCACAAAGCTCGTTAGCATGTAAATCATTTGCAAGCTTTGATACACGGTTTGCTAAAAATCGCTCATCGCTTACGTGGCAGATTCCAGACAGAAGATTACATAAGCTCAAAGCTCTATCATTGAAAAAAAAAAAAAACTAGTACTACAGATATAATACCATGCATGATATGATCGAGTACCTTGGGTTTTCATTGATTTTCTCAAAACAAATTCCTTCCGGGTATAGTGTATAGCGTCCTGATCTGCAATAATTTGAACAAAAAATGAGAGTTTCTGATGCTTAAAGTGGGGCTGAGAATAAAAAAAACCATGAATGAACCTATCTCTCACACCTAGGACCACATGAGCACCACATAGAGCAAGTACTGTGCAGTCACTACACCTGTCCCACTTGACCCACCTGTGAAAGCAATATCAGTTTACTAGCAAGCCCCAAATTTTTACAAGATTATCAGATAGGAATGCAGTTAGGTATGAAGTTATATGACTAGGATGATCACTGCTAACGATTGCAGTGAAGCCAGTCGCATCGATTTCTTGTGTAACTTCCTCACTGTGGCCACTGAACTCAGATCCAAATAAATTACTTCGACTTTGGCTGCTGGGTTCTGCATGTTATTTTTTCTTTAGTTTCATGCCCTGCAGCCATATTTATCACCAAAGATAATCCATCCCGTAAAATATTCTGATTAACACATCTTAAAGCAGCACACCTCTTTACGTTTTTGTAACTCGAGCCTCGGTAATCCCCGATAACGCCAGTGTTCCAACATTATTACCAGTTAAATGACTAGAAAAAAATTTTACAGATTACATTTCTCTGCTTTGTTTTCTTTGGCAATTGCCTCCAGCAACAAGACTAACATGAGGAAAATTAATTATTCTTTTCACATCCTCCTACCTCAGTCAAGTATGCAATAATCATTCCCTACCCATAAAAACCGTGACACCAAGTGTCAGGCAAGTATCAGACATAACATTTCCTAGTTTAAGCACAGCCTTAGCTATAACTCATCCAGACATCTTAACAAGACGGTAACTAGACAGATCCAGCTACCGCTATTGCCACCGGAACACAAACTCACATAGTAAAACAGCGCCTACAACAGTGAGTAATCCATCAACCACAGTGTAAGAAAACCGAAATCAGTTGATCATCTCAATCTTACACAAAGACATGTTCAGAAATTCATCATGATACTACAATAAATATCACATTAGTGCTTAGATCACCATAACACACATAATCAAACAATAAATAAACCATAATCCAAGAAACTACATCCAGGGAGGAGCCATACAGTCATCTTAACTTAAGAACACTTCCCTCAACACCAGCCATCATCATGTTCATCAATTGACCACACAAACCACTAATTTTTAACCACCAGAAACTCCTCATCCTTTTCCAGCTCCGCCATTGCCGAATCCTCCAAGCTTATCTCCACATCAATGCTCCTCCCTCCTTCCTTCCCCGGATACAAATACACCATCCCGTCAAACCGGTTGTTCCCGCCGCTCCTCACCAACACCGGTGTTCCAAAACCGAAATCGATGTCGTACACCTTGAACCTCGGGGAGCTCCCGACAGCGATGCAGTTCGCTCCAGCGTCCTTGTACTGAAAAATAATAGGCGATTTCTCCCACGCGTCGTTCCTGGCATCGATCATCTTCGCGTCGTGCGCGTCGATCGCCGATTTGATCACTCCAGCGCCGAAATCGAGCGGGTGCGCTAGTAGGAGTCCAGCAGCTGTCCCGGTGAAGATCGCTTGGATCATGTTTCCGAAGTAGGTTTCCGGAACTGGCGGATCGATTCGCTTCCTGCAGTCGGCGAAGATGGCGAAGGCAGTGACGTCCTCTGGCTTGAGACGTCGCGCGCGAGTGACATGGACCCAAATATGCGCGGTGATCGACTGGAAAGTAGTGAATCCTCCTCCACACCCGCCGCTGCTCGAGTCAACGTCATCCGACGATGCTGCGTTGACCTTGGACTTAATAGTATCAACCGCAGACTCTGAGAATCTGAAAAGCTTCTCGCGGAGCTTCGGCCCAGATTGGGCCTCGGTTTGGGCCGCTGGCAGAGCCAGGTCGAGTTTGACACGTGTATTACGTGCCTTAAGTCTATCGTGGAAAGGCTGTGCCGATATTTCTTGGGCCCCACGGCAGATCTCGGCCCAAGAGCTCATGAAGTGCCACGTGGAGGTCCCATCGAGGATGGCGTGGTTGAATGCGCACCCGAGGGCAATTCCGTCTTTTAGCTTCGTGAACTGCGCACGTGGACTCGGGTCAACAAAAAAAAACATAATTACATTAACAATAAATGACCCCAAAATTATTATTTAGTTTTAAATATTAGATTTATAAAATTATTTAAATTAATATTTAAAAATGTATTTTTTTAGCTTAACGTTACATGGTACGGAAAATTTAAGAATCAGAAGACCTCTCGTCAATATTCATGCCCCTCCGAAATAGAAAATTGTACGCTAATTTATAATTAAATTGAATTGAACATGACACTCAAGAATTCAACTCACGTGAACATAAATTTTATTGTTGAGAGTTGTGGCCCGTATTTAATTTCGGGTCATCCTTGCGACCCGTAATTAAATTCGGGTCATGCTTGGATTTGTGTTCCGGGACATGTTGGGGGAAATTAAGGTAAGGGTTGGTAGAGGTTACCTTAATAGCGAGCAAAGGCTGGTGCAGCCCCTGTAAGTTAAGCAGTCCATTGTAAGGCAGCAAGTCCTTCATGATCCCACCAGTGCCTTCCAGTACTAACACGTCATCGACTCCTATGTCGGCGGCGGCGGCTTCGAAGACTTCCACGCCGCGGCTGGCGTCCTTATCATCCTCATCGTACTCGACTTGAAATATTCCATCCTCATCCTTCCCTATCTTCCCGGCTAAGAGATAAAAATCTTCCAAAACCCTACTCAGCCCGTCCTTCATCCGCCCCGCGGCGGCGCTAAAGTCCTCCGCGCCGCGGTACAGCATCAGTTTCTGATTGTAGAAGAACGCCAAGTACGGCAGATCAAATGTGATCAGCTGGGACACCCTCCGACCAATCAGCCTCGTACCCGGCTTGACAAATGTCGTGTTGAGGGTCATGACCTTAGAATTGAATACCTCTGTGTCCTGATCCTGGACTTTATCCTCACCCTTCTTCTTCATGGCCTCAGTGATCGTTTGAGCTGCGGCAGACATGCTGAAAACAAGATGTGGAGGAATGAGTCTCTGGGCCTGGAGGACTGCGAAATGCGGGATGATAAAGGGAGGGGTGGAGCCCTACAATTAATGGTATCTGACTGGGTTGGTTGGGTGGGTGGGCTCAAGGCATTGATGGGATTCATGAGAGTGCAGTTGAAGGTCTCACGGTTAAAATTTGAATTATATTTGGTCTAATTTCAAAGCATTAGATTACCTTGGCAGGGGTGGGTTGCGTAGGTTGTCTTGACCTACAAAAAGTGAGATAACATAAAGATGCTTCATGGATGGTGAGAGAGTCACACAGTGGCTTATTTATGAGGCTGTAAGATAGGTTGGTAGAAGTTAAATGCCTTAACAAAATATGACATTTGTCAGAAGTGGGATTTGAACCCACGCTCTCTCACGAGAACCAGAACTTGAGTCTGGCGCCTTAGACCACTCGGCCATCCTGACTTGTTGATATCAGGTTTTGTAATTATCAATTAATTCTTTATTATAGATTAATTATCATCGATTATTAGGCTTTAGCATTTACAAAGTAGCGCGTAGTGGGCCACGCTGGGCTTTGACATTTGGGCCTGAAATTCAAAGATAGTTTTAAGTCGACAAAAAAGTCAACATTCCTAATCTTTTCAATTCATCAGTCATCCAAAGTTGTTTTATTTTCTAATGTAACACAAATTTAATTTCAAATCGTGCACTATTTATTTACGTGGGCGATAACAATACATTCACCAAAGGGACGAAGAATATTTCTACATCGATGGTGGGATGTAGAAATATCTGTCTTCACAAGAATTGAACTGTTTCCCTTTTGGACGTAAGCCGAGATCTGAGTCGACTGATCAAATATTTTTTTAACCTTTATTAATTTAGTTGAAATTTAACCATTTTTATAAAATTTGGATTATCTGATTATTTTTTATAATTTAATATGAAGCAATTACAAACGATAGATCGCTACAAAATTGATACATATCTATTTTCTCGTATAAATTAAATATAATTAATTTTTAATAAGAATCCATCCGCAACGTTCCCCGAGACAAATGATATTAATCTTTACTAATCTTTATAATCATTTGAAAGGTAAAAAAATATAAACTATCACAAAAAAAAATTATACCATCAAAAAATTATTTTACACAGATGGAAACTTAATATTTGGTGGCGAAAATTACCCTTTTAAATATATTTGGCTGTGAATGGTAAGGTAAGCCCTGGGAAGTGGTATTATCGTAAATAAGAGAAAGGTATAAGGGTTTTTTGGTATGGTCGAGTCATTAATTATGGTCAAGAGAGAGACTTCCCAGCCACTATTTTCTGTGTATCATTTTCAGCTGTGAATTCTGAGAAGAGGAAAGAAGCGAGCTAGCGGGAGCGTCGTCAAGTGGAAAATCCGGGACACGAACGGACGGACGGATTTCGTCAAAGCTCGATGCGTTCGGGGCTCGGAAAGTCGGTAGGCGTGTGTGGTTTTGAAGATTTGGTTGGTGGATTTGATCGAGCAGGAAATCGACGCACTGTGCGGAGTAGTGAAGGAAATCGGCGCTGAGGATTTACAGGTATATAGAAATCTGTTTGTGTTTTGTTGTTTTTACGGTGGAGGATGGAATGAGGATTGTGCGACTTGCGTGTCGCGGATTGATGAGGTTTTGATTTGGATCGGCGGAAGAGGAGTTTGAGGGACTTAGGGTTTTTAGGGTATTGAGGCTGATCGAGATTGAGGTTCGTGGTTAGAGTAGAGTTGCGTTGCGTTTACTTTGGACGTTGACTCGGATGGTTGACGATTTGGGAGGTTTGGTTTGCGTGAGGGTTTTGCTTTTTTAAATGTGTAGCTGGAGTAGTGCAGTCTGTGCTGTGATATTTATTTTCGTTCGAAATGGATTGGCAGCAGCGGTGGCTTGGCAAATTTTGGACTAATAAGACATGGATTGCTTAAATAATATGGTTTGGATGCTTGGATGACCATGCAACAGGCTGGGAATAATTGCGTCCGACTCTTTATACTTTTTAGTCCATGGTTCATAAGTGAGAAGTTAGCCAAAGTATCATTCTGCGTGCTATCACTGGGGAATGACTGAGAAGAGTTTTTGTGTGCCAAATAAAGCAGAATGGCTATAATTACCTTGCAAATTTAGATCAAAAGATTGGGAATGACTTATACACATTGATATTTACCACTAGGGTTTTAAATGGTTTTTCCTTATTTCTTTTAGGGATTAGTTGTCCCTGAAGAACAATAAGTTTTCAAATGACAATATTCATTGTATATGAATGATGGACCCTGTGAAGACCTCATGATGGTTTTACGTTAACTATAAAAGAAATACTTTATATATTGATTGTACTTTTTTATTATGTTTCCAATTTGATATTATTTCTAATTGATATATATCTTTTGTAGACAAGGAATCACATCTAGCTTGATGTTGGTGGCTAGCCAGCGATATCAGTGATCCACGTAACTTGAAAGCAAATTCATTACAATGAGCATATAAGAACTGTGAGTAGGCGGTTCATCATGGTTTTCACCATGTCATATTTTTTCGTCAGAGTATTTGCTTCCATATAAATATTATATTTGAAAAACTTTTACAATTCTGAGAATTTTTTTCCCAATTTGCTGAGGCCGTTGAATTTTAGGTCCAGTTTACAGATATGCTGTTTGAGCTGTTGGCAGAATATTAATACCGACATCTGGGCATCCTTGGTCACACCCTTCTTCTGTTACATGATTTTTAAAACATAGATGAATGTTGTTTCTGGCGCTTCTGCCGTTGCATCTTGCAAATAAAATTCACGGTTGGCATGATCTTAAGATGTAATATATATATGCATTTTTCTATGACTGTGATAATGTTAGATCACTTCAGATGCACAAGAGGTTGTGTCAGTGAATCAAAGTAATTGAAGAATAGGTGATGAGGGAAGTTCTTTTAGTTAAATGTCAACTTGGAGATCACTAGATTGGAATCTGAACTTTCAAACTATCTGAATGGTGTTATGCTGGATGGTGTACTTATGAATGCGTGAGTATTTTCTGTCTTACTTGAACTATTCGTGTGTAAATATCTTTGTAGATCTGCATTCGGAAGCCACCATAAGCCTGCAACATGTGTGAGGATTGTTTGACGAAGTAGATTCTTGACTGTTGAGTGTCTATCTTATGGGCTTTAGAGCTAAAGATATACGAAACACTGTGAAAAGGGGGAAAAACATACATACCTGATAAGAAGACCAACTGATATTACCTGCAGAGGAGGTGCAGTTTCCAGGAGTAGTTTGTGAAGATGGATAATGTTTCAGAGTCAAAGAAGGTTATTTCCATTTTACATAGCAATTTTAACCAGACTGTATATGGTATTGTGAGCTGTCAGTGTGTTTTATTATGCTTTACCCTTTCTTTTGCATCAGGGTGTTGTCATTTTCGGTCAGCAATTCTGCGACAAATTAGAGCACATTCCAATTAAGAAAAGGATATCACTCCGGGATTCGGCATTATATCATCAAAACCCTTCATCAGCTGAAGTGACAGACCAAAAAGTTAGCTCTCATTCTTTACGGCAACACTCTGATCCAAGCTTTTTCCCGAAGAAACAACCCGATAACTTGAAGCCTGGTCAATTGGATGATTATAGAAGCGAGATAGTAGTGCTGAATAGTGTGAAAGCTGATTATCCTCCTGTGTTTTCATGCATCGAGACGCATATAGATTCCACCCTCCGCGATAGGATTACCACCGTTGACAACGCAAATAAAGTTCCAAGCATTGAAGCCTTATCGCCTTGCACTGAAAGCAAGTTGCCGTCGATGTCTTCTTTTGTGAAAGATGATGGTTTGGGAACCAAAAGTGCCAAGCATGTAAAGGGTTTGAGAAGTGATATGACAGGGGATTCTTATTTTGAATACAAATCAACCATTCAGCTTGAGCCTCCTATCAAGGATCATATAGCAGTGCAGTCAGTAACTCAAAACGTTAGGATACTGTGGGACTTGAATGTTGAAATGGATGCGTGGGAGAAACCTAATGATCATCAAAATGTTGAATCCCTATCCGATATCACCACTTCTGATTGCATGCCCAATACAAAGCTAGATATATCTGAAGATTTCAGGTTGAAGGAGGAGGCTATGATGTCTGAAGATAATACTAAAAGTGACACACAATCAACTTACATAAGTGCGAGTACAGGTGGCATATGCAAGTGTAAGAACGTAATTCCAGATTCTACTGATTTTTTTGTTTGCGAATATGTTAAAGAGGATCAACAGGTTGCTGTTGGCACTTGCCCTCATAGAACATTCTCTGGCAAAGAGCCGTCTCTGGATATAGTGAGCAAAACAGATGAGCATTTGAGTTCAATACTTGGTGAAAGTGTGAGTAAGTTGTCTGCCGATGCACCCAAAAAAGAACTAGGAATTTCCTTTGAAGCTACTAATTATTTCGCAGAATCCACCGAGGAGCAGAACTTTGAGAATAAAAACATTGTTATCGAAGGTGAGAGCTCTTATAACATCCTCCAGTTTTGTGATGGGGGTAATGGTTCAGCAAAGAAGAGGTCAAACACCAAAGCTGGCCAGCTTGAAGTTATAGTAATGAATTCTTCAAATCAATGTGTGGATTTACTCGCTCAGGCTGAGGAAGTAGATCACTCGGTAACTCTTAGCGAGAAAATCATTGGCGAGACTGCTAAAGCTGCTCCTTCGACGCATCATCCAACAGAGGAACTGACTAAAAACTCACCTGAGCATGCTGATGTCTCTATGGAAAATCAGAAACTGGGTAGTTTTCTGGAGGGGTGTGACACTTCTATTGTGGAACCTCTATGTGTACCTGGTAAGTGCAACCAAGATGCTACTGTATTCGAGCAAGTGCCCAACATTGATACAGATCCTGGAGCCCAAACCGAGCAGGACTACGAAGATGGTGAATTGAGAGATCTGGACACGCATTGCTGGAATGGATTCGAAACTGAGATGGGGGAAACTGAATGTCTGGACTATGAGCCTGTTGCTGAAAATTTAGATAACTTAGATGAGTCATCAACTTCCGTGTCTGTGGTTGGGAAAGGTGAAGATGAGCTAAAGAAAGAGAAATGTAGGTCGTTTGAAAGTCTAATGAAGGATCAGTTGGTGAGAAAGGATGATGCGAATTCAGATGAGAAAGTGATCAGGGGATTGTGTAGCAAAAGATATTTTGGAACCCATATTTCAAACAAACAACTGGAGAGAAAACTTTCTGGATGGGATCAGCTGCCGAAAGATGATCATACATCATTAGACAAAATGCAGGAAACACATAGAATCTCAACAAGAACATCGAGGAGCGAGCTTCAGAGTTTCATTGACATATCAACACTATCTGAGGATGCAGAGGAGAAGGAAACAGTTCTTGAACGACGGATTAGGTGAATTAAACTTTTTCATCACTTAATTGCTACCATTATTTGAATTATTTCCCACTCCTGACTATGTGCTGATTTTTACTTTTATTTTTGCTGAAAGAAATGTATATATATATATGTATTTGCTCCAGGCCAAAAGACATGGACGGCGATTCATACCCTGCAGAGAGTGGCTCTGGCTTTGATAAATTCAGTGGAAAGAGACGATCCGCACCTCACATGCGTGGGAGGAATCGAGTTGAAGATTGGGACTCTGAACGTCGTAGTTCAGTCAACTACCATGACCTTTATGACAATCATTCTGGATCGAGACGCATATTTATGAACTCTAAAGGTCGTGAACATCTTAGGAGCAGGTCACCACCGCCTGGTAGAAGTGAAGCTTATGATGCTCATATCAATTACTCTAGGTATTCTGGGGGGAGATATGCAAGGCATGCTAAGGGATCTGGCAGAAGTTTAAGAGGAGCTAGGAATGGATATAGGGAATCTCTGACTGATGACCGTGGTGAGTCTGAGTTCTGTGTGCGACAACAATTTATAAGCAGAGATAGAAGCTTTTCTCCTAGAGCAATTCCACATTTCTCTGGAACTTTCAACAGATCTCGATCCAGATCAAGAACTCGTTCTCCTCCAGTGTGGTTACCACCATATGAGCGAATGGGCTCAAGAGGTCAACGGAGATCACTCGAATTCAGAGAAGAAGATAGAGTGAAGAGGACAAGGTTGCCATTTTGGAAATCCAATTTCACATCAGATAATGAAATGCGATGCACTTCCCCTTCAAGAGGTGGATTTATAGCACATAATAAGCCTAGGTGGAATGATAATGATGAATTTGATATTGGGGGTCCCAGGGACAGATCACCAGTGAGATCATTCCATCATAAAGAAAAGTTCAATGCCACTTGTTCTCGCGGAAGATTCAAACCCAGTGAAGATTTCAGACCCACGGGGTATCGTGGAAGAATTCGTGAAATTGAATCTCCCAATGGGGTTAGGGGATACATTGGTGGGAATGATAGAAGGAAACATGATGATAGCTTTGAGATTGACCATCGAAAGCGTTTTTACAAGGATGGCTTCTCACGGCAGTATCGACATGATGCAGAAGATGATAATGCATCACAAAATTTCCCTCTTAAGGAGAACTTCTTGGAGGATGGTGAAACTAGAGTTGGCAACATACACAAAAATGAAAGTAGTAGTCATGAGAGATACGAGTATGACCAACTGAGTTATCTAGGCTCTACCCCAAATGCAAAGAGATGACTAGTTAATAGTTATCATTTACTGGGGCTTCAGATCTCTAAGGAGGCTGGTTTTACTTATTTCTCCTTTACCTTCCTTTCTGTTTGTTAGGATAGTTCCATTGGTCACTTTTTCCTGGCCATGAAGCATGCTAGTTCTACTTCTTTATTTTGGCTTTTAGTGAAAATTTGACAAAGGCTATCAGAATTTTAGTTTTCAAGGGCAAGAGATTTATCAGTCTTTGGTTTTGTCATCTATAAAAAAGGAATTCTGAAATCATTTAACTTCTTTAACCTTTACAAATAATGACTATACAATGTTTCTCCTTTCAATATATTTTATAGTGCTCCTCAATTTTCATCCGTCTGCAATGACCTTCAGCATTGTGATCTGCAATCACTACCGCAGTGCTGTACAGGTAATTTTGGTTTCATTATTCTTCAATATTGCTACTGCGTTCTTTGCTTTTCTGTAAAAAGATTATGGTTATCACGTATTTTAGCGTTATGAATTTAATTGTTTTGCAACCAGGTGTATGTAGTGGCTTCTTTTTTCATCAAATAGACGTGGGGAATGCTCGTCATGCATATTTCAAAAAATGAAGGTAAAGCAAGCTGTTTTATCCGGCTGCAAGAACTCCAGTTAATCACATAGTTTAGGTTCTTTGAGTGATACTCACAGGTTTTTTACTCTCTTAATCTCATTTTGTTAGTTTGGTACTGTGAGATGCATCTTGTTCATATTGTAATCTGTTTTTGGTCACTATATCTATGATTATAATAGGGTGTAATGAGAAACTCTCTGTCACACACTCACAAATACGAAGGTATCCACTCCTTTCACTCACGCATTCACTATTTCAGTTTCCAAGCATATCATGTTTGTTTTCCTCGAATGATTTTCGTATTCATTGTGATATATAACTTGCTAGCTGATTGTTGTGCCTTGATTTGCCATTTTGGCTCCAAATCTTACTGCAACCAGAGCAATTCACTATACTATGGACATAATTGATAGGCCGCAAGAGAAATAGATATATGTGATTTTACATTTTGATTGAGTAGCTTTTTTTTCTTTTTCTGCAGGATTATTTCTGAGGTAAATATGTTCGTTTGAAGAATATTATTTCAGGAGAGTGCATCATTTGCTGTGGAAGAATTTTAATCACTTTCGTGGTGGATGTTTTTTTGAAATTGGGATCCCAGAACTCCCAGGTAATGTTAGACTATTTGTTCTCTCCTTTACAAGATTACAATAAACTGTATAATTCAATAAGCTCAAATGCAGAGAATGTAGATACAGAACCGCCACAAAGATAAAACATGCTTACAGATTTAGAAAGGACTTGACGGATGAATGATGTAACGGGGTGTAAATGTCCCCGTATATTTAATACAAAACATTATCTCTGTGATATTTCTTCGTGAATTCATATTTAATGTTTTTAAGTTGTGTTTCGACTGTTGGGGCAATGCGGGTATCCTGTTTTAACGGGGTGGAAATTTCTCCCATATTTTCAGTAAAAGAAATAACCTGTGACATTTCTTCCCGACTTACACAGCATGTTACTTGTCCTTCAGTATCCTGCTTGATAACACATGATATTCCACCTGCACAAGGTCAATTTGTTTAAGGATAACTTGGGCTATCTCTGTGGCCTGATCTTTGTGTAGCGCACAAGCGGCAGGTGAGTATCTTCCCTTGTCGGGTAGAATTTGTTTTTGCAGACAGCCATCCCTTATCTAATTCTTTGAGTATAATGTGAATTAGTTTGCTCCGGTTTGTTCCAGTGGGCATGTATATTTTCTGTTTGCTTCATTCTGGAGATGTATGCTGTTTGTTTATAATGTCTGTATTGCTTCTTATTTGTTTGTAGAGTCATTTGTAGTTTATCCTACATAATGTAGTCTCATTGTTTGTGTAACAGTGGACGTGCCAACTTATTTGCTGATGCTGGTGCAGCCGCAAGGAAGTAGGTTGCAGTAGCAACTACTGAATTTAGTTATAGAGTCGTCGAAGTGCTCAGCCGAGACTGCAGGCTCCACCAAGCCCTAGTTCGGGACAAGAGGTGGTCCAATTTGTCGCTGCTGTGTATATCCGAACCAAGGTCGAAGCTCCCGATGGGGTTTGGTGGGATGCATTGAGAGAAGAAGGATGTCCTGATTTCATCCTTATTGATTGTCCGGCAGGGATTGATGCTGGTTTTTTCATCACGCCTGCAAATGAGTCTGTGTTGGATTTTCATATGCTTGTGATCAGTCACTGTTTGAGGCAGGTTTTACGGATTGTGGTCATAGCCTTGTGCAGCATGGGCAGAAGGACGCCACACTGTTACTCGAAACAGCTTGGACTGGGATCGAGGCGTTTGCGAAGTGACTGGGGCCAAGGGAGACGCTGAACACCCGCGCATTCCAAGCTGCCATTGCGAAGTGACTGGGATCGAGGATCATGCCTTTACAGACATTTTCATCTCGAATGTGCAGCCAAGGCTAAGAAAGTGCAGTGTAATTGTACGAGTGAGTCCTCGGGCGTGTGGTCTTTTGCCTGGGTCCTTCAGGATAGTTTGCCCATCGAGAATGTTAAGCTGAAGACGTTCCTCCCGATTCAAATAAGTGACATATGATACTTATATTTTGATACCAAGAAAGAAAATCATGTTATCATAGGATTTATTTTGGAAATTGCAATTGAATAATGTTCTAGCTTAAAAAGTGACAAATATATCAAACAAGGCAAAAGTTTCAAAATTTGATCAACAATAAGTTTCAAAATTTGATCAACAATGAAACAAACGTATACACCACTGGCTAATAATACAGGCTCTTCAGCTTACATAATCTTTTTTTTTTTTTAATAAACACAACTTATAGCAATGTTCTGTGTCTAGCTTGGGGGAGGTGCACCGAAACCACCACCGCCGCGACCAAAACCTGGTCTTCCACCAGATCCCTATCATAATAAGGATAAAATTTTGATTAGTAAGAATCATATGAATTAGATATATACACCACTTTGACTAAGATGGCAGTCCTCCAAATGATCACATAACAGGAAAATAAAGATACCAATTAAACCAGAAACAGAACTGCATGAACAACATGGCATATAACTTGTGAACATAAATGTTTCAAATAAACTATAGATGAGATAAGAAAGCTTCCATTAAATTGCCCACTCATTTTATTCTGAGCAAGAAAGTTGCTTACCAAGAAAATTCAGAATCAAATAAGTATGCATGATTATATGAAATCAAACTCACCCTAAAACCAGGTTGGTAATCAGCTGGGGCTCCCTCTTTCTCTCCACCAGGAGGACCAGATCTGTATCCATCACGATCACCAAACCTTGGCCTCTCACCCTCAAATCGTGTCGGGCCGCTAATACATCATCAGCAAAACAAACATTATATGCACGAACAAAAAAAAAAAAAATCAAAAGTCACTTATCAGTTTCACATACCGTGGACGGTCACCGCCAGGGCCTCCCATGGGCCGGCCAGGAGGCCTAGTAGACTTCTTCAGTGTTGCAGGTACAATCTCAGACGGGAGATTGAGATATGTCCTAAGGAACTCAATCCCATCATTGGTAAGGTACCAGTAGTAGTGCATCCATGCAAAGGTCTCACGGACATACTCCTTGGACTTAAAGCTCTGCATAAGCTTGATCACCTGGAGATTCGGTACATCTATATCAGGATGCTTGGCAAGGTTGTAGTCTTTCTTGGCATAACATACTCCCTCTGTCATTTACAAACACTAAAATGAGAACTTTTCATATATTCCATTAAACGCGCCAAATCTAATACGCGGCTTACTACTTTCTGCTTCCACCATATTCCATTAAGCAAAACATTAGTGCTAGTCGGAAGGATCAAGAACATTCATCATATATTGCTGTACAACAGGCTACTGCTTCTTTGGTTTAACATCTAACACTAAACCGTAGCGCCAAGTTTCCAACTACAAACTCATTTCAATATATCAGACCTCATTCCTCTCTAATTCATTCAACACAACTTCCAAATCCAAAACATGGAAAATTCGAAAATGCACCGCATTGCACCTAATGAACCCTAAAACATCGACTGTCAAGATCACCATGAAGAAAACGCCGTAACCCTAGCCTAATCGAGATTATATGCATAATTGTACCTTGGAAGAGGTACTTGGATATCTCTCTGCGGTTCTTCTCCGATATAATCTGCCGAAGACAAAACAACATCCACAACTTCAGATTCCGATAATAAAACTAAATCCATGACCAATACAGACGATAACCCTAAAACCTACCATGGTTGCAGCGAGATGGAGATTGACGCACGCAGCTGCAAATTCTGATCTCAAACCCTCGAATCCAGCTCGGTATTTATACTGAATGGTTTTTGGGCCGATCGTTAGAAGGCCCATTGGGCTTATTTCAGCCTGCCCAGAATTGAAGTTCCTAAACGACGCCGTTTTAGCAATTTGGCTAGCAGTAGGATACCTTGCTACCCAAGTTTCCTACACTGTGAGATTCCTTAGGAACCCTGTCCTACATTCCAATCCTGCTATATGCTGGTTTTTTAGAGACACCCTTTGTTGCCATTTCATCTTTCACCTCTGCAGCATTGTCCCAATGGCTCCCTTCCGAATAAATTTCCGACAGCAACACGTACGCTGCGTCGTCATTGGGATTCATCTGCCTTAACTTCGCGGCAGCCCATTTCCCAAGATGGATGTTGCAATGTATCCTGCAACCACTGAGCAATGATCTCCAAATTGCTGGCCATGGAGGAAATGGCATAGTTTCAATCATGCTTTTAGCATCCTCAAGGTACCCATATCGCGCCAGCATGTCCACAACGCAGCCGAATAAATCCTGAGAAGGTTGTAAACACTTGTACTCACTACTGATTGATCTGAACACTGCGAGGCCTCCGTTTACGTGCCCCAGATGACTGCAGGCCGAGATGAGTGACACAAATGTTGGCAAACTAGGCTGGAGATTCACCTGCTTCATCAGTTGACAAATTTCTAAAGCTTTGTCTACCAGGCCATGATGAGCATATCCCATTATCATAGTATTGAACAGAACATTGTCCCCGTAGAAAAATGACTTGGTGAAAATCGATTCTGCATTCTTGATTTCCCCGCATTTTGCGTAGGCATCCACCAGAGCGCTGGCAATAACGGGGTGGAGCTGAAATCCTGATTTCAAGACCAGTGAATGAACACAGCCTGTATGATGGCTGGCTGCCGTATCAGCGCAAGAATTCAGTATGCTGCCTAAAATAAATTCATCAGGCCTTTTACCGCCTTCCAGTAAGCATTTGAGCACTTGGATAACCTCAGGATAGCAGCCGTGGTGGACCAAAACCGACATCATTGTTCTCCAAGATGGCAAATCTAATGCGTTTAGATCGTTGAGAAACTCCTTAAAGCTACCAAGCAGTTCAGCTCTAGCGTAAGCTTTTAGTAGAGAACTGTATACCAGCCCATGGGACACGAAACCCGATTTAATCAAGCTACCATGAATTTGTTTACTCATTTGGGAATTTTCCAATCCACAGGAGGCTTCCAAAATGCAGGAGAATGTACATTCATCTGGCACTATTTGCAACAGCCTCGCTTTCCTGAAAATTTCCAAGGCTTGAGGATTACAACCATTTGAACTATATCCGCGGATCAGGGCGTTCCAAATGAGTATATGGCTTGATGCCACACTGTCGAAAACAGCCTGGGCCATCTCTGTGGCATCACATCTAGAAAACATGTCAATGAGAGTACTTACGACAGAATCTTCATTAGAATATCCCAACTGAATGGACAAGCCATAAAACTGAAGTCCTAGGTTGAGATTGCATAGCCTAGCACATTGCTTCAACAAGACGGTGAAACTGATGCGGCTTGGTCTCAGTCCTGACAGCATAAATGCAATGAAGAAATTCCTTAAATCACAAGCATCATTTTCATCTTGACAAATACTGGAAAACACTGAGTTCCAAGATATGACATCTTTGTTGGGTATTTTGTCGAAGACCTTTAGAGCAGAAGAATTTTTACCCAATTTGAAGTACATATCTACTAATGCATTCATGGAATCAGTACTGTGTAAAAACTCACCCTGAATGATCATCAATCCATGTATGACTTTACCAGCTCGAAGATCACCGGTTACCGCACAGCCCTTGAGACCACTGACATAAGTGTAGTTATCGGCGCTTAATCCATATCGCCTCATCAGAGATAAAACTCGCACAGCCTCCACACCATAACCACAGTGCGCATATGCACCAATCATAGTGTTCCAACACCCGGCAACGAGACAGTCCATGCTGGGGAAAAATAATTGTTCTGCTGATCCAATGTCCCCGATCATGGCATAAAAGTTAAGAATAGAACTGGAGACAAATGGATTCTCTTCAATTCCGATTTTAACAGCAAAACAATGAATACCCAAAGCAGCATTACTCGCAAGTGTACTGCACAGCTTCATAACACTGCCGAAACTGAACTCATTAGGCCTCACCCCACCTCTGATCATGCCGGAAAATGCCTTCATGCCTAGTTCAAAGTCACCATTCTGAGCAGCACCTGAGATTATCAGAGTCCAAGAGACAACATTTCTGTCAGGCATTTCATCAAACAGGTTCAGTCCCCAGTCCAAATAGCCCAACTTTGAGTACATTCTGATGACATTATTGCAAGAGAATACATCACTGGAGAACCCCAATTTGACATGGTGCCCATGAACCTGCGATCCTAAACAAAGGGAGTTTGAATTCACGGCCGAATCTAGGGCGGCGGCAAGGAGTGTATTGTCAGTGTATCTCCCCAATGTGATGTGAGTTCGGGCATCAGGAGAGAGCAGAAAACATTGGGGAATCTGGCTTTTGATTGCCTGGGAGTTTCTTGCTGGTAAAGTTACAAACTTTCTCATGTCTAGAGCCCAAGAAAGCTTATCAACCTGGCATTAACACAACCTTCAACAACCTCATTCAAAAAAAACATGCCAAAATGCTGCGTGTTTCTCGCTAGTGGTTTCCGTAAGCTCAAGTTTTGGGAAAAACTGTTTTCATGCTGATACAATACAGTGTGGAAGTACAAGGAATTCTATAATATTCACTTAACTTATTGAACAAGAAAATAGGCAAGCTAGAGACAGCTGAGTAGCTCAGAAGTCAAAATTTCCATATGCAAAAAGGGCTCTATTCTTATGTACATGATCTTATTACTACACTTATACACACTCTTTTTTTTTTTTGGGTGTTGGATAACACACTCTGAAACCCTGAACACTAATTTACACATCTCGAACCATTAGACAAGTTCCAGATGAGTTGATGGCTCTGGTGCCATATTGGAAGGCTTATGTGATAACAACATCATAAGTCGGTTCTTTCGGATCTAATTCATAAGTCGACAGTAGCTTTCTCTGCCAATAAAAAGAAAAAAAATCATCAGATTTTGAAGGCAGTGCAACAATGTTAAGATATGCAGCATGATGGGAAGTTGAGAGCAATGCTTACATGATCCTCGAAGTCAGGACTCGTAAGGTTGATAGAGAGGTTTTTCATCAGCAGCAGAACCTGAAACACCACCCCAAAAGTTATATACTACCTATCTGAAGGAATAACTCAATGGAAGTTCATTGTATTGCCCATATGCCATGCTGCCACAATTATAAAAGTTGCAACTAATCTTAGGTGAAGATGCATATGGCAAGCATTCCAAAGTGCACATACCGTTTCCACATCTATTGGATCCATTTGTTTAAGATTCTGTAAATGGCCAGTCACATTTGGATCAAAGACACTGCCGATGAAACCATATACTTGCGCAAAGTCGGGAAGGACTGCATAAAGGACATACAATGAATCAGCTTACATCGAGTATGAACAATTACATAATTAGTAAAAAATGTGCCCCTAAGAAGAATGAACCAAAAGAATCAATGCCAGCTACTATTGCAATGATGTAAAATAAAGCATAACATGTTTAACAAAGTGCATCATATATTTGTGGTTTAAAACCCTGACCTCTGATTGTCTGAGATTTATCAGCTTGGAGAGGCATTCGACATAATGATTTCATCCTGGGAGTGCTCTCTGCACTACTGCATGAGTTTATTGCAACCGCTTCAGCTGTAGACTTCACATCACCTAAATATAAAGACAACATAACGTGTAAGTTCCACACTATGTTAATAACCCAAAAACGAAATACAATTTATTCTTGTATACAATGAATATCAATTTTATAAACCTCGAGAAGCATTTGGTATTTGAGCAGAGTTATCGGTCCAAGAAGTTGCCACAGCTGCATTACTACTAGGATCACCTGGAATAGATGGTACATCATGTTTGAGCACATACCCAGGCTTGGGCAATGAAACAGAAACAGAAGATAGAAGAGGCTCCGTTTGTGGCAGCGATGGAACTGTGGAGAATAAAACTTGCTCAATCAGTAGATGCACTTTTAATTGTGATGCTAAAGTGAGTAACCCTCAGGAAACAATTATACCGCTCTTTGACGCCTTATGCGGGTATGGGTGAGCAGCTTTCCTCTTTGGCCTAGGCGGGGGCAGATGTTCATTTCCTCCACTCTTCTGAACTTTCAGAAAGTATTTCTGAGCATGGCTCCGTATCTGTATAGAGTACAGTATAAACAGATCATAAGCACAAGCGGATTATTTAAAAAAAAATATTTCCAATTAGCAATGAATATGTTCAGAAAGTATAAAACAATTTTGGTGGTGACTGGTGACACTGATTAGATTTACAATCTCTCATGCCACACTAAAACTTTTGATAGGAGAAAATTCAATCTAAAAGGAAGAAGATACTAATGTTTTTTCCAAGAATTCATTTAAGACTGCAATATCATGGAATGAAGTACTTATTCGACCAACCCAAACTACAAGTTCTTACCTGAATAACTGTCTTAGATCCAATAAATGCTTCTATTTTTTTCCAATCACGATCAAACCTGCCAAAAGCCAGTAAAGGTAAATGTCAGCCCACAAATAGCACATATTGACCAAAATTGCAATTAGATGCAAAACTAAATATTTCATGATTTAACTGTCACAGGAAAGAGCAGAAAAATTATAAACAAAGTCATTCTTTTCCTAAAACCACATGCACTGCCCAAATATTCATAAACTGAATAAAGCCAAACAAGCGAATACTCAAGTTGTGCAACTATGACACAATGAATTTAACAACTACGAGGGTGAGCAATTTTTTTTTTCTTAACTTCATTCAAACACAAAAACTATCAACAAAAAATCCTTGATTTTTACAAAATGTTCTGGCAAAAATCTCACTCGAGGACATAAATGACAGTCCACGAACCCAGTCCAACATAGTCACCATCAAAAGCCCTACTTCAGAACACGCAAGACAGCCGTTAACACAAAATCAACCAGCTAAATACAACAAAACCAAAATGAAGACACCGCTCACAATTGCAGCGCTTCGAGAAACTTATCATGCTCCGGATCAGTCCAGCTCTGCCGCAATTTAGTACTCGTATACGGCTTCCTGATCTTCTTATCCATATCCTCCGACGCCGACATAGCAGTCGATGCTGCTACTCCACCTGCGTCTCCAGCCAAAAATGGACTAAGACCGGGCAGCGACATTCCGGTCGGATCCAAGTAAAACACGCCAGGCGGATTGGAGCTGTTTGAAACCATCAATCGAATCGGAAATCTCGCTTATCGGAATCGAAGAGGCTTTGGGGACGTGTGTGTGAGGAGAATTCTAGGGCTTGAATCGCGAAATCGATTGTGAAAAGTTCCAACTACAGTAATATATGAGTGACGATTGAAAATTTATATGGACGAGATTACACGTTGGAATTGAATGTGCCCAATGAGAAAATGACACGTCGTCCGGCGCTGAACGCACATTTTGTCGATTTTGTATCTAAACGCTGCGTTTAACTTTCGTGTCAGCTGTTGAGAACTTGGGCCTTGTGGAGACCTTGGGCCATAACCATGTGTAGTTAATCAAAATTTTATATTTTATTATTTTGGTAAAATTGAAAATGATATTATGAAATATATATCCATTTTTATAGCTTAATATGTGACGATTACAAATGAGGATTCCAAATAAAAAAGTAAATAATCGATATGCCGGATCATCTCAATTCACGGCAGGAACTCATTGTAGTCATTACTTAATAAAAATCCATCCGTCAAACCCTTTTTCGAAACAAAACTCAATTTCTACCTAAAAATAAAAAGTGCTGTCGGTGACTCCATATCTTTAGCTTCAGCCCACCTCACCGTCGCTGTCATGATCAGCTGATCCGCTCTCACTCTGAAACCTCCTGAAAATTTCATTATGGAATGCACGAACATAAACTTATTAACTGAACGATCAGTCTCATATTTAAAAAAATTTATCTCATCTGCTCTCCTATGAGCTTCCTCTTCTCAAAACCATGTCCCCTCCCGTGAAATTGAATAAATTATTCAAAATATGATTTAATTAATTAATATATTTCATAATCATAGAAAGCTCGTCCCATAATGCGCTAAGGAGCAACCCTTTAGCCCCACTTCTTCAAACTTAGCCGCCTATTTTGAATCTCATGCCTATCCCCACATTAAATTTAGTACGAGAAAGACACAATCGTCGATTGAAAATCATATATTAAATCAGACAAACTATATATATACGCCTAAGGTTGAAACATGACCTGATTGTTTTCCCAAAATCAATAACACTATCAATCTAGTTGAACCCCTTGTCCAACTGTAACACTGATCGAACTGTGGATCAACAGAATAAATTTTTAATTAACATCAAAACGAAAGCGATTTGATAATAAAATTTATGGTACATAATTTTATAGTTATGTAAATCGGTAGTTTAAGAAAGTGACCATCGAATGTATGGTGACGTTGCAACAAATAGAAAAAATTTACAAAAAAGTCACAGTTGTACGAATATATCAATTACGTGTTGAAAAGTTTCAATTTTACATTTGCCTGAGTGACGCGCACGGCTGCTGCCTGCTTGACCAGATGACTTCCTTCATCGTTGACTTCGTCAAATGCGCTGATATTAATATAAATTATCAATTTCATCGTTGGAGACTAATTTAATATAAATGCACTGAACTTCGCTTCGTCTTCTCCACCGAACGCATCTGCACGGCTCATCTTCATCCTCGTCAACACAACAGCAGTTGAAATTGTCGGGTGATTCAAGCTCGGAATCATGGCGGAGGCAAAGGTGAGAGCTTTTTGACGCGTGATTGATTATGTTGATGTTGGAAGTTGAATGTTTGGGATGTGGAGTTTGACTGGTTTTTGGGCTCTGTTTTCTGTGCAGAAAATCGTGCTGAAGCTCGATTTGCACGATGATAAAGTGAAGCAGAGGGCGATGAAGGCCGTCTCCGGTCTCGCAGGTGAGATTGGTTATAGAATTTTAAGCCCTTATTCTCAGCCTTGTAAACTCGATCCTGAGCTTCGTAACTGATGCTTTTCGAATGCTCTGTTTTCCAGGGCTGGACAAGATCGACGTGGATATGAAATCGGAGAAGATGACGCTTGTTGGGTTCCTGGACCCGGTTGTGGTGGTGGGCAAGCTGAAGAAAGTAGGGCAAGCACCGAAGATTGAAACAGTGGGGCCGGCGAAGGAGCCGGAGAAGAAGAAGGAGCCGGAGAAAGTTGACCCGGTCGCGGAATATGTGAAGGCGTATGCTTCTCGGTATCCGTATTATACTCAGCATTACCATGTCAGGAGCGTAGATGAAGACCCTAATGCTTGCGTCATCTGTTGAACGCCCAATCTTGAAATGAAATTCAAATTCATTTGTCTCAAATTTGGGCTTTGATGGAAATGGACCGAAAATCGAATTTAAGTGAACCGGTCTATTTAACTAACTCAATATTTGATTTGTAAACTTAATTTTACTTACTTAAGGTATAATACTTAACTTTTTTGTTAAGAAGTTAACTATGTAAATGATCGAAGTGAACTGTTGAAATTTACATTTACCGAATACATGTAACAAAAAGTAAAAAGTTAAAAAAAAATTGCAACATATCGCTCGGAAGAACCTCGGCCGTCATCCATGGCTTCGCAGACTGAGCCGCACCGAAACCAACCGTTTCAGCGCTTCATCCACTCAGGAGCGACGGCGCTCTTGTCCATGCTTCCTCCAGCCAAGCCAAACCGCGGCAAGTCCTCTCTCGCATCACCTCCAACGGCTGCGAGAATCTGCCTCCCAATCGCGAGATCGCAATTCGACTCGATCGACTCGTCGTCCAGCTCGGTGACCTCGAGTCTGCAAGGCGTTTCGTCCCGTTCCGGAACTGGATTCCCGTCGGCGGTGAGGATTTCGTCGCTGAATTCGAATGGGAACGGAGGAGGGCCGGCGTTTGTGGGACAGGTTTTTAGTATGTGCGATCTTTCTGGGACTGGACTCATGGCTGTTTCCACGCATTTTGATATTCCTTTTCTTTCGAAAAGGTGTGTGAACTTTCAACGATTTCAGATTTTTTATGTCTTTTGAATGTTTGTTCTTCAAAATGATTTGTGAAAAGTAGAATTAGGGCAATGAATCAGAAGACGCAATATAGTGGCCCATTTTAGAGACTGGCGTAACCAATTGAATATCAGTATATTGAGGTTTTTAGGTTTCTCGTTTCCAGTTGCTTGGATGTGCAGTTGATGTTTTATGCATGCCTGCTGTTGTGGTTATGTAAGCTATGTCCTTTTACAGATGCAAGATGTTCAGTTTGTATGTTAGATGAATTGATGCCAGACTGGCACGGTAGAAGATGAGACAGATGTGGTTCAATTTTTTAGAGCAACAAAATATGCGTTGTAGTCCATGCTATTTACATGTCTGTTTATACTTTTTTCATTAATTGATTTGTTAGGGTGATATATGCTCTCTGATCAATACAAATAGACTGGCATTAGAAGGCACTGTGGTGTTGTGTTATTCTCCGTTTACTGTGTTTTCAAATTCTAGCCTGTATTCAAGAGAATAAAGAGTTTTTTAGTATTTTTTGTTTGTACTTGAGGTGAACACCAAGGCCTTTTTCTTTGTTATCAGAACTCCTGAGTGGCTCAAGAAGATGTTTTCAATCATCACCAAGAGCGAAAGGAGTGGTCCTGTGTTCCGTTTCTTTATGGACTTAGGAGATGCAGGTAGTCGGTGTGTCTTCTGGGATTGTTTTTTTTTTTTTTTTGTTGACTCAAGCATATGACAAAAGTTTCTAATGTCCTTCACTACTGCACATTTTATTGTTTTTATATGGATAAATGATTTATATCTGACTGACATATTGCAGTGACCTATGTAAAAAAGCTGAATATCCGAAGTGGTGTAGTTGGTGCTTGCCGTCTTGATATTGCATGTGAGCATTTTAAGGTCGGTCTTTTCTTGACAGAATCTGTAGCTATTTGTTGCTGACAATTTTTATTTGTGTTTTAGTAGCTCCTGTTTTCTGTTCAACATAATAGACAATCGATTTAATAACAGAATATCCTGCTTAAGAAGGCTATTTTAAATTTTAAATCTTATAAGACGAAAACTCTCATTTAAATCAGTTACGTAATTCTTTTTGGGATCTGTTTCTATAAGGTCATATCTCATGATATTGTCTCAGTCTCGTATTACCAGTTTATTCATCTATGATTTTCATACTTTGTTGCAGGAAAAACCTCACTTGTTTCAATTTGTTCCTAGCGAGAAGCAGGTAATATAACAATCACTCTGGTCTCGCTGTGGTGTTCCTTGTTATTATTTGATAGCTTACTCCTCGTGCAGGTCAAAGCAGCCAACAAACTTCTGAAGACACTTCCAAAGGACGGACGGCCTACAAAAGTTGAAGGTGTTCCGGTTTTCTCGGCTCAAAACTTAGACATTGCGATAGCAACAAGTGACGGAATTAAGTGGTTGGTTCTATTGCCCTTTTATATCCATTATGTTTGGAGTTCCGGGCTTTCTTTTTCTTGAAGAACTTTTGTATGATCTTCTAGAATGATTCAGTTTTGCATCGTATAATGTATACGTCTTTGGATGGAAACTTTCATTAGGTACACTCCTTACTTCTTTGACAAAAACATGCTGGACAACATTCTTGAAGGATCTGTTGATCAACATTTTCAAGGAATGATCCAAAGCCGTCACATGCAACGCCGAGGGGATGTGATTGATGATAGCTTGGCAGGCGGTATGACTGAAGACAATGCAGAAAATATCTGGGAACCTCCTGAGGTAATAAAAGCATATTCACAAAGTCTATTCTTGCACATTGTTCCTTCAAAATGTTTTTTATTTATTTGCATTTTGCCCTGGCAGGTTCAGGAAGTGTTAGAAGAGATAGGGCAGCCAAGCATACCCTTAAGTATCATCACAAAGGCTGCTGAGATTGAACTCCTTTATGCCGTTGATAGAGTCTTACTAGGGAATAGATGGTTGAGGAAGGCTACTGGCATTCAGCCGAAATTCCCATACATGATTGATTCTTTTGAAAGAAGGTAAGATTGCAGTTGCAACCACTGCAGCATCTAAACATTCACAAAGTGAAATATTGATCTAAAAAAAGTTTATTCATTAACAACAACTTCTTGAATCGGTTTCAGGAGTGCAGCTTCTCTACTGAGAGCATCATCTGCATCTACCAGCTCTTCCACCAATTGTCAAATCGAGGCTGGCATTAGCGACTCCCAGTTGGTCCGCACTTCGAAACCTGACTTAATTTCCGAGGGAGAACCTGTTGATAAAGCTCAGCAAAGAGACATACGACTTCCATTTTCGGATTGGTTTAGTCACGCATGGTCTAAGCATCAGCAAAAACCACAAACAAGGTTCCCACTCGTTCATTTCTTCTTTACATTAATTCCCAATTCGCTCAATCAGCCATTATTTGTGAATATGCTAATAACTAAAATGCTGTCTCCAGGGAATTAGCGGAACAAGATTTAAACCAAAGCCCTTTTCTCCCGAAGATTACAATGGTCGGTATCTCAACAGGTGAGGCTGGGCAAATGAGCAAATCCACATTAAAAAAGACAATGGACGATCTAACTAAAGAGCTAGAGACTGACCAGTCAAATTCAAGCGGACACAACAACGACAGTAAGTCTGAATACCGAGACCCTTTGTTCGTGGCAAATGTCGGTGATTATTACTCAGGTGCCTCCAAAACTGGTTCTCCTAGATGGGTTCGCGGCGGAAATAACTGAACAACGCCCATGAAATAATAAGCTAGTTTTACAGGAGTGATCATAAATCTTCTCACCTCGTCCAGACAAAGAAAGGCATCCATCCTGCTTAAGGTATTGTTGTATCTTAAACACCTGAATAAAATCATTCTTTGAACAATTCTCACTCTTCTGGATTTTCTTGCTATCCTCATTGTGTCACCAAGTGTAACGATTAAGATTCGATGCAGCCAAGTGATGACTTTATCGTGCAAAAAAAAGATTCATTTAAAATTTGGCGGATTAATATTTACTTGAAACATTATTTAAAAAGAAAAATTGTGGAAAAATCTACATCAATAAAATGGGGCTTCTAAACTTAATTAGCAATAATTAAACAAATATGATGTTTTATCAATTACAATTATTAGTAATTAAATATATCATTAAAATAATAACAACCGAAATTCAAAAAAAGTAGATAAGACGAGAAGCCGGCGAGATGCAAATGATCCCAAATTTGCGCGCGTCAATCGGAATTTCATCGTAGAAATTTTCAAAGCAGAAAATTCGATAAGCAGCGTTCCTCTTCTTCAATCTTGTGTTTGATTACCTTGCTTCTAGCGATCGCGGGATCGTCAATGGCGTCGTATCTGGAATCCAAGGCTAAGGATGCTTTCATAGACGAGCATTTTGACTTGGCCGTCGACCTCTACTCCCAAGCTATCGACATCTGTCCTACCAGCGCCGGTCTTTACGTCGACCGTGCTCAGGCATACATCAAGCTCAACTTATTCACAGGTTCTTCTTACTCGCTTTTTTTGTTTAATTTCTTGTTTTCTTGTAACTTAGGTTTTGTTCCGATGAGATTTTGGAGGCGGTTGGAGTGAAATCCAACCGGGATTATGGCTGTATACTTTCGAAATGTGGTTTGTGTGTTGATGACTTGGTGTTTCTTGTAGATGCTGTGGCTGATGCTAACAGAGCCATTCAACTGGACCCTAAGATGGCCAAGGCTTACTTGAGGAAAGGGTGAGTTTGGGTCTTTGGGATTGATGTTTTTGTGTATGTGTGTGTGGTGATTGATGACTGCAGTGTGTTGATATTTCCATGATAAAATTTATGAGAACTTGGGGTATGACTGTTTCTTGTTAACTTGGGATTTCTCCCCGGCGCATAGTTGTCACTTGAGAATCTAATCAAGTTGCCGTTATGTTTTTTGATTTATCTTCTTTCTCTCTTTGGTTTATAAAAATACAGCACTGCATGTTTTGAGCTCGAGGAATACTATACTGCCAGGGCGGCCCTGCGAACTGGTGCTTCTCTTGCCCTCGAGGATTCAAGATTCACTAGTCTGATAAAAAAATGCAACCTTAAAATTGCAGGTTCGTAATCACGTGTTTTGATTGTGTGGTTATTTCATAGCCTGTAGAACTGAAGGCCACATCATCAGGAAGCTTTCTTGGTTGATTTTACCTTGTTTAAACTCATAAATGATGGTTGTTGTTTCATGCACAACTACTGGTTGGTTTAAATTATTTTTATAGAAGCCTTACACTGAAAACATTGTTAAGCAGCGGGTCTTTTAGGGATGCGATTTTTATCATACTCAGTATTCATCATAATCTGTATAGTGGATATGATAATGGTCCAACATCATTAGGGATGTGATTTTTCTTATGATACTCTTGGATGCACATTTTGAATGAAAGAACAAGAATAGTGCACAATTTTGTGATAATTTGAAGCCGTTTGCTGCACTGCGACAGTTAAAATTCAAAACTAGCCCGGAAAGTTGATTGTTACAGTGTATGTATTGTGAAGTTGACTGTGAACTGAATAATGTGTTGATGTAGAATAATTTCTGAAGTAAATGTATTTAGTCACCACCTGATCGGTGTGGCACTTCCAATTTCATTTATTATTCTGCTTGAAGCAGAGGAATCAGGGGATGTGTTTGAAAAATCATCAGGAGCAGCCCATCCGTTGGAACTCGTGCCATGTAGTGAAGTTACCATGAAAGCAAATGGAATAGCAGGTCTCCAAGCTGTCACTATGAATGGAACAGAAGATCTCCAAGCTGTCACTATGAATGGAATAGCAGGTCTCCAATCTGTCACCAGAGCTGCTAAGCCTAAGTATAGGTAATTTTTCATGTTATCATTCAGTTAGTATATTATAAAGATATGTGTGTTAATTGTCTTGTTGAATTTCTTAAAAGAGGATTGTTTTTTAGACAACTATAAACGGGGTTTAGGATTAACTCCTTACAGAATTTTGACATGTTACTGATCCAGGCACGAGTACTACCAGAGACCTGAAGAAGTTGTTGTCACTATCTTTGCCAAACATCTCTCTCCTAGCAGTGTTAGGGTTTACTTAGGGGAACAGATTGTAAGTTTAACACATCATTTTGTGCGATTTTGTTATATGCTCGACTGATATTTTGATATTGACTACTGTGTACTTTAAATGAATATTTGCAGTTAAGTGTTACTATTAACATTCCTGAGGAGGAGGCTTATCTTTTTCAACCTCGATTGTTCGGAAAGGTGTGGAACATATCTTATACTTCTGAGACAGTGAATTGTTAAATTAAGAGTGATTTGATTGCATTGTGCTGGTTGTTCTCTCTTGAACTTGTTTCAGAAAGAAGCAGTGATTTATTGTCTACCTAATACCCACTTAAGCTTGCTGTGGCCTGGTAACAATTTTACTGCACAGTTTGGAGCTCATGTTGTTATTGTGTTTTTCTTCCCAATAGATTGTTCCGTCCAAGTGCAAGTATGAAGTGTTGACTACAAAAATCGAAATCCGTCTTGCCAAGGCAACAGCAATGCACTGGACATCTCTCAAATACATCAAAGACACAACTTTCTCTCAGAAGATCAATGATTCTACCGGTAAGCATGTTAGGAAAAACATTTTATATAATTTGCCCCAATCAGTGTCATTTTGTTTGCTCGGAAGTATTTCATATAAGAAGAAAGAACTCTTTTATGTTGGTGTTCTGATATGTTATTTGTATACCGTGCGCCTTGGCCTAGCTCAAGGGCCTACTTACCCATCCTCAAAACCAAAGCGTGTCGACTGGGACAAGCTAGAAGCTCAAGTGAAAAAGGAGGTTTGTTAAGCACCCTCGTATTAATTTCAGTTTCTAATAATGCCATAGACTTGAGCAAAGCTGTATAATGTCAGGACTAAAACATTTTTTCGTGGTTCGATTTCCAGGAGAAAGAGGAAATATTGGAGGGTGATGCTGGATTGAAAAAATTCTTTCATGAGGTATACCAAGGTGGTGATGAGGAAAGCAGAAGGGCCATGCAGAAATCATTTGTAAGTGTTGATTCATGCAGTTCACTTCTTTTCATATGGACAGTTTACCATGATAATTCTGCCATTGATTTCGAGGAGCTAATGAACAATGCAGGTCGAGTCGAATGGCACAGTGCTGTCTACTAACTGGGAAGACGTGGGTAGAAAGCGGGTGGATGCAAGTACTCCTGGAGGTATGGAGCTGAAGAAATGGGAGTATTAGTCATCTGAATCTCCTCTGTCACTGTTCTAGGGTTTTAGTTTTGACTCTGTCAATAAAAAAACTACAATGCTGTGGAATGTGCTGGCTTAGACTGAGTTTTTAGCTGCTGAAACTGGTAGGGAACAGATATGGCCGGCCAGGTGAACAGTAATGGAAAATGACATCAAACATAGTTGCTCATGTAATTGAAATCTTGAATAAGTTTCCACTTGCCACATTTTTGGCAGTCTGTTCTGCATCGGGTCTCACTAGCATTTCTGTGTAGATTAGACTTCATACTCAACACATCAATGGTCCAATGCAATCTTTATGATAGTAATGATTGCATGGCAACTCAATGGCCATCTCTCTCGTGTTTCAAGGATCTCACTGTGCATTGGTGTCCTAGCTCGATCCTCCTCACTTCCGCGGCCAATGACGCCCATCGCGGTGGCTCCGTGTTCCAAATGAAATCTTCCCCGATCAGCTACCCCTGTTGAGGATGAATCAAAGTCAGGAATCTGGTAAAAGTCAAAAACAGTCTTATTAAACGATAGAAATTTCGAAACCAAGAAATACTATCTTTTACGTGACGTTGTGTTCTGATAGTTGATTGACTCGACTCGCTACACCATCTTCAATGGTAATCTCTCTGTTACTGTGGACTACGCCTTTCTGCACTCGAAGAACCTCTATCTCAAAATTAGCCGCCATTGTTAGATCGGGTGTGTAGAGTTTAGGGTTTTCAGGTGAGATGAGGTGAAGAAGCTTCATTTATATAGAATGGGGGTTGGTGGGGATTGCTATATTGCCCTTGAACATTTTATTTATTTTGAAACAGTCCTTGAGCTTTTCATAGTTTTGTAACTCGCCCACTTTTTGTTGATCTATTTCATGACAGTGTAAATGTTAGAGAGATGTCCTACGTTATAAACACAAAATTGCAGGACAGGTCCGTTCCTGATCTTTTTTTTAAATTTTTGGACAAAATATACATATAAGATTCTTGTAACATAATATCAATATATAAATATAATTTTAATAGTTATGGACGTGAAGACAAAACATACGGTTTGTCTTAAAAAGTGGATCATCCGATGAAAATGGAGACACAAGGAAAGCCAAGAACGACGTCGTACTCATCTTCAAATAATAACAACCTTAACATGCGCTGAGTTGTGCATCTGGAGTCTAACATACGCTCCATTTCCTAAACTGCGCACAAATCGCCGTCGCTATCGTCATCGCCATCTTCCTCGTAACTTCTCTAATCGCAGTCGCAAAGCATCTCTCTATCTCTCTCTGTATTACCTCCAGCCACGTCTCTCCACCAAAACATCCAAACGCTACCTTCAATCCATCACCCACCGCTCTCTCTCTCTCTCTGAAGATTCTGATTCCGAGGAATCCCTCATCTGTCAGAATCTCGTGAAAGCTGTAACGAGATCATTTCGATTCCAGATTCCGTCAATCCTGATGCGAGGTTCGCAGCCCTCTTATCGAAGGCGATGTTGGATCTTGTTTCCTAGGGTTTCGGATTCGCTCTCTGACGATCAACCCTAGGTTTGATCAGACCATCTTTTCCTTTCATTATCATTTCTTCCTTGATTCCTGTCAGAATTAATTTTGACTGTTTCAATTAGGGTTTTAGATTTTCAGAGAAATTAAGCTTCACTCAATTGATGAAGTCTGACAGATGAACCTGACGTCACCACAATATAGAATTTATCTCAAAAATTATGATATGTTGGTGATAAAATAATTTGTAGACTTATTTATTAACTAATCAAAAATAACTCTCAGAATCGATGCGGGACAAATGGGGATGTTATAGAAGAATCATGGGTAATGTTGAAGCTGTGGAGGTTCCTGGAACTGAGTCGTCTCTCAAGTCCTCCCAGGCCGTGGCTGGAGGAGTGTGTGGAATGCGTGGTGTTGTGAAGGACTGTTTTTCACTTGATTTAAGGTTAAGATGTGGGTCAAGATCAAGCAAGGATGGGTCGGCATCTGCAGGTTGTGTTTTGATTCCTAATGCAACGATCGGAGCTCGTGCAGAGGAAATGCCGGAGCTTGAATTGACATTAAGCTTGTCAACTGGGCCTCCTTAATCAGTGATCACAAGCTCTGTCTCCATGTCTTCACCTGAGCTTCAAAAAACCAAGTCTAGAATCTGTCAAGTGGCCGGATGTGGAAGATGGCCCAGAGGGGCTTCAGGGCGGTGCATCTCGCACGGCGGAGGGAGAAGGTGTGAGAGCTCCGGTTGTCTAAAAGGAGCTGAAGCAAAGACAGTGTTTTGCAAGGCATATGGTGGTGGAAAAACCTGCGATTGGTTCCAAGCTTCAACTCCCTGCCGGAAACTTGCAACCGGAAAATCTCAAGACGAGCAAGTTCACGGCGGCGACTTACTTGTTCCCTTCATGCCCAACTTCGAAACTAGCCCAGCCAAGAAAAAGAGAGCAAGTGTTCCATCAGAAACCCTAAATCCTACCCGCGAAACGAAAACTGGCGATGATGTTGCAGACAAGTTACCCGACCGTGATGACTGTTCATCAGGCTTTCAAGTTGAGGAGACCGCAAGTTAATGGTGACGTAAGCCAATGCTCAGTTCCAGAAGGAAGAGTGGACGGAGGAAACATTATGAAATTGCTTGCCCTTGCCCTCCGCTGGACCGTTCTAGTTGCTTGTTCAATATTATTATTCCTATTTTCATGGCCTGTTTCATTCAAAATTTCAAGTTCTTCTCGATTATAATCATCGGTAAGGGAAAATATCAAACGTACCAACGCCGATATAACCATTCCATCAACTTCCTCATTTTCCATTCAATTTGAAGTCCCCTTCTTTAATTCTAGATAACATGTATTAAGAAACAATCAACAATTGCACTACACACAACAAAATTTCAGCGACAAATGAACATCAACTCCAAACCCGTCAGTTTTCAGATTTGGAGGATTTTGGGTTGTTCAAGAAACCCTAAATCAACAATACTCAGCAAATTAACTACACATTCATTAAACTTCGAAGATTCGTTACCTTTTGGAGCTTCATCGCCCGGAGAGCAGATCGACGGAGTTTAACAGCGCGGAGGAGAAGAGAGGATAGGAGGGGAGAAGGGCTCTGCCGCGATTTATTTCCAGAACAAGCCACTACCGACAATAACGGTTTGATATGTTTACTGACGTCAGTGGGTTCTAATGATTTACATATTACTGAGGGTAACGGTTTGAACTTGAATTTTTGATCAAACCGATTTGGCATTTTTGTTGAGTCGGATATCATGTAGTATCTGACTCGTCACTACTAATAATAGTGATTTATAGAAAAGATAGTAAATGTGAAATGTTTTTAGAAAGACCGACATAAAAGTAATTAACTTTTCAAAAAATGGCAAAAGTTAAAAATTTCCTATTATGTGTTGTTATGGTTCCTATGCTTGTGGGAAAATACATAACACTGTACATAAAACGTGCTAATAAGTGTACATGTTCCATGGACATACATTCGTGTTCATCACCTCATACATGTATTTTATTAACATGCTACGAAACTGACAGGAGTCTAACTTCATAGTACACTTGAAATAGATTATCGAACCAAAGTTGGCAACAAATCGTCGCCTGAACGTGCAGCACCAGCTTCCCTACACCTACACCTACTCGAATATAACCTACTACTTGACGTGATGCGTATTGCTTAGAGACTACACGAACATAACCATTCATTCTCCAACTTGCAGACAATTCGAGTTACTTGGGAGCAAACTCAGGCGAGGAATCCGTCCTCAGGTCTTCTTTTATCCACCAGTCCAAGGTTGTTGGTAACTGGTCTTTTACAGTTTCAATGCCGGAAATACCGACCTGGGTTGTCGGTAAGTGGATATTCTTGTCTGCTCGCCTGCTTCTGATTATTTAACTCAGCTCTCATTTTGAAAAGCAACCTTAAATCTTGCCCATGTTGTCCATATATATATATATATATTATAATAATCCGAGCTGAATAGATCGATCCGACCCGTTATAAGTAAGACTGTTCCAACTGTCAATATAATATGTTGACGACAAGATAGTCGGTATGGTTAGTTATCGCATTATATATATATATATATGAAGTGAGACATGTTAGCTGCATGAAGGAATCAAATTTAAGGTTCTCATTTTCTGTGTGATTTCCCAGGCTCCATATTCGTGGTGGAAATGGCCATGGAAAGATTGGAATCTGAATCACTTGCAATTGACAGCTTTTCGCGAAGTTGGTTGATTGATCCGCCGGGGCCATTGGAAATCACTGGTAGCTGTTCTCAGCGATCCTCCATGGATGAAGGACCGTCCTGCTTCATTGACATGGATCCTCGGCTGCCTGCTTCAAAGAGGTTTGGAAGAAACTCACAGAATTCGAACTTCCATTTCCCGGATTTCAAATCTGGTGCTCCTCTTGTCCATGCTGAGGATCTCTTCCAAAATGGCCGGATCCTGGGTAGCCCCTTGGACAGAGCAGCAGCTGGTGAAGATGGGGTTTTATCCGATCCTGCCGGTAAGTTAACTTGTGCAGCAAGGAAACACGCCGTTGCCGGCTCCGGCGGTGAGAAGAACATACTGAAAAGATGCAGAAATGTGCTCCACAAATACCTGAGCTGCCTTCAGCCATTTATACGTCAGACAGGAACAAGCTCCAAGGTGGCGGAGAACTGGATGGTTTCGCCAGAAACACTTCCTAGGATGAGCATTGCTTCTTACAGCGTTGATGATTACTGGCGTAAATCTTGTGGCTCAGAAAGCTCCATTGACGAGGCTGTCCTCCACTGCAAGAGATCCATCAGTACGTCAATTTCTCTCTCTCCACTCATCTCTAGTCTGCAATTTTCCTCGGCATAATCCAAACTGTTTCAAGTCAGACTAACTGCGCTCTACACAGGTAAGTGAGCAAACATCAGACAAGCTGGGCGACGCCTCGCACAAGAGTCACTTTCTCGTTTCGAGCCGTAATAAGTATAGATTGTCCCAATTTTTTTTTGTCATCGTCATTCCCCTAGATCACCACAACATAAATACATCACAAAACCTATATAATAGTAACAAGATAGTTGATAGACTTACTTATTAAGTAATCACAAACAGGAATTGAGTTGAAGTTGGGTGTACACAATTAATCCGCAGAGTTGGATAAGTGTGTCACATGGCCGAGGGCTAGATAGGGAGACACGGGCAAATGTGGTTGGAACCATGACAAAATTTGCGAGCCTGGTCTGTCTGCTTGGTTGATATTAACATGCTGTGTTGATAGCGATCTCCATTGAAGTAAGGAAAAGTTACCTTAAGATTCCCAAATCCAAGAACCAGTTTTAGTAGTTTTACTGAAGAGTCTGAGATTGAATAGCTGGAGCTGGGCGGCTGTGGTAGAATTTTGAATGATGTTGTGAAGGCTGATTCTGTCGCGTTGTTAGATGTTTGGAATGTCCAGAATTGATGGGCTTATCTGGGGACAGGATTCAGTGTTCCCAGTTTCTGCAGAACAGATTCCGGAGAAGGGACATGTTTATTCCAGCTGAGTTTATACGTATGATCTACGAGTACAAGGTTTCTTCTGGTCTTGGGATCCGCACCTAATTCATGTTCTCCTAAAAGGGTTGAAGAACATCAGAGAATCGTCAGGTGGGGTGAGAGAGTTTTCAAGTTTGAGTACAGTCGGAGGAGCTCTGGGGTTTCAGAGAAGCTTGGCCGTCAGATGAATCGGCAAACTTGAGGAAGTTGTCAATATCCTTAGCGTCGGAGCTCCCACTAGTCAAATGGTGGAACCACTTCTTCGCCGGAGCTTTGGGTTTCCGGTTACTGATCGCGATGGAGATGTCGTTGGGGAATAAGTCCCGGAGCACGAAGGCGTGTAGGATGGTCGTGACCAGCAAGCCCGTGACGATCAGAGTTGCAATGGTGCAGAGGATAACCGACAGTGCTTGAGTTACTACTGTCTGTACGACGTTTGTGTATCTCAGGGTGGCGATGGCCGCTCCGGTCATCGGAAATGTGTATGCCCACCACGCCAGCGAGAATTTGAACCCTCTGAAGAAGTTTACTCTGACAGCCTGCCCATAAAGAGAGTCCCGGACTTGTTAGATTCACCGTGAATTTTAAATATCTCTCGACAGATATCGGTCGGTGTTAGTAAAACCGGCGGAGGGATCGGAGAGTGGGGACTAACCAGGGAGAAATAGAGGAACATGGCGATGAAGTAAGCGATCCTGGAGCCGTGGTCGAAGGAGCCTTGAAGCTCGGCCCAGGCCATGGAGGCGACGCTGGGGGCGGCGACGAAGAGGAAGAAGACAGGATGAAGCTCTTTAGGGAGCGTCTCGTTGGTCGGAAGTCTCTGGTACAGAGTGACGAACAGAACAGTGTAATGAGCCAATCCGACAGCGAAGAAGAAAATGGGTCCCTCTCTGAGTCCCATTCTCGCACCGAGCAAAGCTCCGACGAAGTTGCCAACAACGGCGAGATGGTTAGAAGGATTAGCCACCTTGGAAAGCCGTCGCTGGCCGCCGGACATCCACTGCCCGTAAATCTTTAGCTCCAAGCAAAAAATGGGCGTCATGAGGACGTACCATAAAGAGTCATGAAGCTTGTCGGAAACAGAGGCCGGAGCTCCCAGAGCTAAGAACAGCAAAGCTATCCATGGCGCGAAGAAGAAGTTGACCCGGATCGGATGGTAATACTCCCGTCGCACCGCCTCGAAGTAGAGGATCAGTTTCAGGGCGTAGGTGGCCGAGACGACGGCCACCAGAGCTAGGGAGATGCACCAGAGGACCAAGTTGACCATCGGGCTCACGTGGAGGAATTTCATCGACGAAGAAGTGGCCAAGGTTTTCCACATGATTGCTTGGCTGCTGACCCCGAGACATATTCCGAATGAGGACACCTGGAATCGGAGAAGAAACGGCCACTGCCGGTCTTCCGGAAGTATCAGCTTCTCCGACGCCTGAGAAAGTTTAACGTCAGTCCGGTGGACAGACTACACTTATAACGACTTACAATTTAAATTTACCTTGAGGGTGTCGAGCTCAGGTCCTTCTAGCGCATCGAAGAATCGATGAACAGGCAAGTGCTGAATCTCCGACTCTGCATTACCCTCCTCCAGCTCCTCCTGAGGCTTTCCTCGTAAATTCGATATCTGCCTTTCGAGCTTTCCCGACCATGTTTTGAAGGAATCGAATCTCTTGTCCCGCAGCCTGTCCAGCGCCGGGTTCTTCAGCCGCCGGGGCAGGTGGCTCGACAGGCCGTTGATGTGGTCAGCGTACGCAGAGCCTCTGGGCATGGGCTGGGAGTGAAACTTGGCTTTCTTAGCCGCGCCGGCTTCGGATGACTTCCTTAAAATTGTGTCTGCGTGGTCGGAAAAAAGTACCGTCTTGGTGCTGGATAAGTGGCCGTCGAGAGGCGAGGCTGGCATGCTGAGAGAGATCGAATGCGTCCGGTGGTGGCCGGAAACCGGCAGCGGCAGAGCCTCCTCGATGCTGATCAGCACATCCCCCTCCGGAGACCTCTGCAATAAAAAAACCAATCAGCGTTGAGAGTCCTAAATCCTAATGGGTCGGTACAAGTTACCGGAGACTCACCGGAGAGAATGCCGGAGCGGCAGATTGAGGTTCAATGGAATCAAACCCATCAAGCTCGATGGATGAAATGTACTGAATCAGCGACGGGATTGCTTCGGGGGAGCTCGGAGCGGCCGTGATCTGTGAACTGCTTTCCATTGCGACTCAGCTCTGCAGAAAGATCGAAATCAGATGATCGAAACCCAACCCAGAAAGCAATGTAATGCAGCAAGAAAACATGGGACAAATCAAAACCTGGGAGTGTGTCTGTCAGATCTCAGATCAGCAAGCTGATGAGGAGTTTCACTGGTGCAATTCAGAGACTTGAAATGGAGGAGATGAGTTCGAGCTCTCTTCTTCTCGGCAGAGGAGAGCAGCAGAGCCACGCAACTATGAAAATGGCAGACCGCGTAGGTCCAGATAGACAGCTTGTAGAAAGAGGGCTTATTTATAGCAGAAACAGCCACTTGTTATCTGGTCATTGGTAGTCCCACATGGGCTTTCTCGACCTTAAATGCTGGTGACATTAGACAGAAATCGACAACATTTGGAGAGAAAAATAAGTGACGCTTCCAGCTGTTGATGAACCAGAAGATGCGCAGATTAGGTAAAGCAAGGCAGCCACGCAGACTTGTTGCCCATTTTCTCCTCCGCCATTTTTTTTACGGAAGTTTTAGAATCGAATATTTCCGTGCTCGAAATGGGAGATGAGCAAGATGGGAGTGAGAATGGATTAACGGGTAACTTGCGTGATGGGCAGAGGTTGTTTGGATTCGGTCAAATTGAATTTTAATTCGGTTTTGATTCGAAAGTTTTGATTTGGAAGTGCGGATACCATTGAATTCATAATTTCTTCATTCTCGATAAGGTGAGTGAATTTCTTTCAACATTCTCCTTCACTAGAGTTATGATTTGAACCAATTAAATTTTGAAATTTTTTGTGACACAAAACGAAGTTTTGTTTGATGAAATGGCACGGATCGAATTTTTTTTGCGACATGTTATCTTTTTTCAAAAATCGTTCTTAGCAAGAGTGACTTTTTGGAAAATTTGATCTCCTAACCGATCAGCACTGAACCGACTCTTATATGACATTTCAACTGAAGACCGTGCTTTTAAAAAATAATTTATAGTGAAAACCGTTTTTGAAAAAAACGACTTTCATAAAATTACAGGACAGAAAAAGATGACGTATTAAATTGCGTTCAAACAAAGCTCAAATTTTGAGTGAAGCATTTTATCAACCCAAACTTCATTTTGTGTCGCAATATAAAATTTTTCTTTTGTAAATCCTCTTCGACATAAACTTTAGGATTTAGGGACAATGTGCGCAACCTCTGGCGCAGACCGAATGACCCACTCACACGCTTATTTCATCAAGAACGCATTACTTTAATCAGGAATTGCGTCATGGTTAAGGATCTCAAAGCCAGTGATTATGTCAGCATTAGAATGCGGCCAGGAGGACTTTCTGGCAAGACTCTGCTGCGCTGGTGTCGAAGCGTGGAATTCATTCAATCAGAGAGTGAGTGAGCATCAATCAGAGTAACGAATTTGGTGTGTTGTTAATTATCTGTAACAGCTACTTGAATTGATTGCAAGAGAGAGGTGGTCAAAGGGGTCAACGTTAGGTGACCAAACAGGGAACAAGAGACCCAGAAAGAACACCAACCACTTGCTCAAACCTGCAATTAATGTAAACCCAGAAGAATACAGCTCATTCCATCCTTGTCGCGTTCTGCAGCCGGAAAGCTCGGAGATGCATCACAAGACCCAAAAAGTGAAAAGAGGAAAAAGGAAGGAGAGATTGAAAAAGATGGGAGCTTTGGGTGGGAAATCATGCATCAGAGAGCACTAGGGTTTGGAGATCCGGAACAGGAAAATGGACACGTTTGAGATGATGGGTGGTGGGATTATGAGGAGATGGAGCACTGGGGGGTTGAAAAGGGTTGAATTTAGGTCGATAGATACATGTTGATGCAACTAGGCAGTGAAGAGTGGGGATGAGGTGGGATGGGATGGGATGATGGTGGTGCACTGATGATGATGATGAAGGTACGATGATGGAGATTGGTGATGTGATCGAATTGGGTGGATCATTGTGGAGTGGAGGAAGTGGGTAAAGGGTGAAAACCTAATCTCCATTCTGGTCATGACATAATTAGGGTTTCTGGAGATTTACAGTTACACTATGGTTTTGGAAAGATGGTATGAATTTGAAGAATTATTTTACGTTATTAATTTAAATCATAATTTATTAAGATATCGTAATTTTTGAAATTAATTATTGAAATCACATGAGAATATGATTCGATATATCTAACAAATTCAGATAGATAAATACTTTTGAGTATATATTGATCACCGCATGGTGCAACAGGCCCAGTTCCGGAGCTTATTCCTCATGTAAGACATATAGTGCAATGTATGGTTTAAGGTTTCAGACACTGGGCTTGATAGCAGCACTATACCCAGAATCATAAAACCTGTTCCAGAGCATGACGCCGCCATACTTGGGTGAAGTTTTGATGGCCGGGAGAATGTCAGAGACCAGGACCTGTGGATCAACGTATCCACCGAACCCGGCGGCGGCAGGGGCCGCCGGGAGTCCAAGGAACACCTGCTCAGCTGGAATGGTCACCCACTTGTTCCAAGCGGTTAAGAGATTTGCAGCATTGTTGTCGGCATAATGGCAACCTGGATTGTTGTAAAACTGCACCCAGACATAGCTAAACAGGCCTGTGTCGAGAGCTGTGCCCAAATTTCCATCAGGGAACACGCATTGTGGAGCAGCTGAGAGATATATTTTCTTCTGCTGGCTGTAAACTGCCAGAGCCTGAGCCAGGTTGTCCCAATAGAGACCTGTTCCATGTTCAATGTCGAAATCAATGCCATCCAGAACAGCATCGCCTAGTGGCCGGTTGGGTGACTGCCCACCGAGGAAATTGTCCCATAAGTAATCTGCCAAGTCTTGGGCGTCAGAGGGCGACGAGAGGGCGTAGCCTGCAACAGCGCCACCGATAGAGAGGATGACTTTGATTCCTTGGCTCTGGCAGGCTTTGATCTGGCTGCTTAGAGCAACACAAGTGTTGGAAGCTTGGTCACAGTGCCCAGCCAGGTTCAGGACTTTAGATTGGCCACTGCCGAACTGGGATAGGAATGCGAGGTTGACAAACTGGTAATTCCCCGTGGCGCAAGTTTCTTCTAGCGTCCCTTCATAGCCATTCTGCCCCCAGTAGATGGATATTCCAGCTCCCTGAGAGGATCTGCACAGAGACAAAAGTAGCAAAGACAGTGAAACAAGAACCTTGGAATTTAAGAAACCAGCCATGTTTGCAAAAATATTTTTGCTCTAGTTGCTTGGCTAAAACATCTGATGCTTAATCTTTTATAGGTGATAAACATAAGAAATCTGACTGACCTGAAAGTTTGGCAAAGATAGTACAAATCCAACAAACGTGTTCCCAGGGCAAACTGCAAAATGAGACGACAAATTATAAGACCATTCAATCACGACTTCGATTAGTAATGAAGACATCAAAATTCTACAGGTCTCCAAAGGCAACTTCCTGGAAAATAACATTCGAAGTGAAAAGCAAAGAAAAATACAACATTTCTATGCAACCAAATCAACTAACCTGAAAGCTCAAGCATTAGCCACCTTTAAAGCTCACAACAACAGGGTTCAATATACAAGGATAGAAAATTCAACATTTGGCATGGAGCATAGCACAGAGTTCAATTTCTAATAGAACTAGTTTCTGCTAGACACCAAGGCTGCTATGAGGCTGCCTAAACCGACAGCAACACATAATCTGATCCCTATCTTGTAGCAGAATGGTGCCCCTTCCAAAATATAATGATCAGAAAGAGAAGGAAAACATAGTTTCATTGATTAAAAATTTCATCTAGGAAATTCACAGCAAAATACAGACATATATGGATGGATCATTTATCGAGTATGGTTTCACATATTGGCAAAACTAGCTGAAAAGAGGAAATGGATCTATTCGGCTCCGGTGATTTGCTTCTTCAAGGCTTCAATTTCTTCTGCAAGTTCTTTTCTGCTGGACTGTAACAAGTGAAAAATTAAGGGTATTAACACAAGGATCAACAGTTGTGTTTATAGTAAGTGATCTAAAACAAGCTACAGTTTCAGGATGCTGACACACTGTGTTCTTCTATTTGATTACGTAACTCTTTAACTTAATCGTGGAAGCAGTGGCTGGAATATATTAGTAACTAGGGAATACTAAACAATGGAAATTTGAAGTATCAGTACAAGATTAATGTCTTTATTATAACCGACTGCTCAACGACAAGAGAACAATATATGTTAATCGCAGTAGGTTTCCTTTACCAAATATTGAGTAGAATCATACTATAAACTGTGGCAATTCTGGATACAGAGTTCTACATTGACATTAGTGATTGACACAAGATGTGAAAACAATCCATCATGAGTGTGTGGTTGAGGATTTAGTAACAACAGTTTAGCCACCTAAACTATTCCACGGTAATGTTCTATTTCGAATTGGTTTACATAACCTGATCTCACCATAAGAAGCAACATACAAACTGATTCATGTAAAGTAATTTAGTTATGAGAAAATTCGCGGCATACTAAAGTCAGGTCTTGTCTAACCTTGAATAGAAGATATCGATAGACAAACCAGCTAGTATATGCAAGTCCAAACAACTCCATTATTTTAGGCAGCTGCATTAGTAGGCAAATGAACTCAGAATAATGGAATGGTAGAGAAGCAGAAGTACTACATAAGTTAAATATTCACTGATGAACTCAATTCGACAGGGATAATAAACTTATACACATACCACAGGGACAGAGTTGATGGCACCGACAACGACTGAAGATAACCAGACTGCAGCTAGTGCTCCGCCTCCATAGAGAACAACAGTGGACTTGTTCTCAATTGCATCCCACTGCATCCAATGACACAAACCAGCGAATTTTAGCATACACTTTTCCTAACACTTGCATATAAATGCATATAAAAAACTCATTTAACTTCATCAAATCATAAAACCAACAGAAATTCATGAGCTTTAATGGACTCACATTCTTAACTAAACATTCGACTTACCCTCATATAAGCTCACAACCAGTAAAACACTAAACTGTTTACCAGCAACGCACAAAAAACCCTCTAAGATGCAACGTATTGCTGTAAACTATCATCACCTTCTCTTTCAAGTCTTCGAAAAGCTCTCCCACTTCTAGCGAACCAGGCGTCTCATCAGAAGACGAAGCACAAACGCGGATAGAACAAAATCTGCTGGATTCTACAGCATAGATTAATGATCATCAGTTTGAAAAGCGTGGCAAGATCAACAGCATCACCACGCTCCACATTTCTCTATCATCCAAATTCGAAACATCAAAACTGAAAACAACTTATAGCAAGCAAATGGATCAAAAACCAGGGCGAGACGACGAAGTTTACCAAAAGCGGTACCAGCAGCGAGCTTGAGCGAAGCGGAAGGAAGAGGGCGAGGCGGAAGATGAGGTACAAAAGAAGAGGTCGAGCGGCGAGAAAATGACGAAGTCGGAGCGATACCGGCGGCTCCTCCTCCGACTACGGCGTAACTGGTCGGTGCTGCTACACAAGGTGTCGCCATTAGAGACAACTTTGCTGTTGCCTTATCTTCTCGCAGTTGAGCTCGCCGTGGTTGGTTCTGCCTTTTCCGCCTCTCCGTAATTTATTTAATTATTTTTTTCGATAAAATATAATTCCAATGGCGTTGACCAAAGACGAAACGGTCAACGCCTGTAAAACGAATTTAAAAGGAAAAAGCATTCAAATCCCTACTTTCTTCCTCGTTCAACGATTCTTGAATCCAGAGCGCAAACCCCTTCGTTCCATCTCCAGGTAATCTGAATCCCAACCAATCTGATTCCGATCTGAGGTTTTTTCACTCGATTTCATCATCTGTGATTCGGCGCACGATCGTTCAATCTGTACTGGATCTAAGTTTCTTGTACAGCAGTGTTGTTGTGAATAGCTAATCGGTGGAGCGAGAGCTCGGAGCTGGAGGATCGGTCGTGTGGAGTTTGAGGTACGGTTTGTTCGATTGGTGTGGAATTTGTGCTGGTTAGTATTTTTTTGTGTGATTTTGATGTGGATCTGATGAGGACGTGTGTGGTGGTGGTGTTAGGGGATGGCGTCGAAGAGGATTTTGAAGGAGCTCAAGGATCTGCAGAAGGATCCTCCTACGTCTTGCAGTGCCGGTATTGGATTTTTTTCATATGATGATGATGTGTTTGTTAGGGTTTGTTGACTGTTTTGTGAATTGTAACTCAATTGGATGCTTGGTTCATTATAAGATGGGTATGGATTTGTAATTGGTTTGTATAAGTCAGCCTTTATTTAGGTTTTTAAGATCTGTGTTTGTGTTTATTGCTGAGGAAATTGTTTATTCATTTTCATCTGTGATAGTTACATTGTATTGATGTAGAAATGTCTGTAATTGTAGTCTCTATCTTTTACTTTTCTAACTGTTCCTTTGGTTTTGGTGAAGTGATTTATGCTGAATTGTTGGAGCAATTATTTGTTTTATCATCATCAGAGTGAAAATATGATCAACCAATGATCCCAGATATTTGGAAAGTTGTGTATATTTACTTGTCAAACTGTTGGATGTCTGATCTGAGAAATGGTTTCATTCAACTAGTGTGAAATGACTTAGATAAAGCTTATAGTAGAATTAATCTTCCGAATTATGATATAACTTAAATCACGGGGTCCTTGAATTTTGGGCATTTTATTGTGAACATGACATTTTTTGAAATGAATTCATTGATTCATTTTCCTTGCTAACTTTATGAAATATAGTAACATATTTACATGTTCACTTCTTTTGTTCACATGAGTCACTTTTGTATCTTCAACATTTTTATTTATTTGCCTATGGCTTTGTATATAAAGGTCCAGTGGCAGAAGATATGTTTCACTGGCAGGCCACTATCATGGGTCCAGCTGACAGTCCATATTCTGGCGGCGTTTTTCTTGTCACCATACACTTCCCGTCAGATTATCCATTTAAACCACCAAAGGTAACTTTATCGTTTATTTTTTAGTGTAAAGTATTTCAGAAGGAATTTGGCGAGTTGTAGGCATTCACTCTGCTCTGCCTAGTTCTTCATTGTTGTTTCCAATTCCGTTCTTGAGATATAAATGGATAGCATTGGTAATATATGACAATGCCATTTACCTGATTATCATATCTTGATCTTGGCCTTCAAGTGTGGTGGTTGTCCTCTATGTTGACTATTTCATTAGAAGTAACTGTTTGTTATCCACGCACGATTCTGCCCCCAGTGGGATATTCAAAGTTTTCATCGCCATAATTAAAGGTTTCATTGTTACCAGTCTCTGGAATATTTGAGGATTTTTTTCATAACTTTGAGGGTCTTAATTCTTTAGCTCCGTGTTAATGTACTTCAGCAATCCCACATTTTATTTTCGCTGTTGTTATCATGTTTTATAGTGCAGGGAACCCAAGTGTGAGGTCTTATAATAGTTATGACTGTTAAGTTTAGTTAGACCAATCTTTATGACGTGTATAAATGTGAATCGGTTGACTGGATACTCTTTGCAGGTTGCTTTTAGGACCAAGGTTTTCCATCCAAACATCAACAGCAATGGAAGCATCTGCCTTGATATCTTGAAGGAGCAGTGGAGTCCTGCGCTGACAATTTCCAAGGTTTGTATATCCTCATGTGAATCAAACATGTTGCTCATCATTTGAAAATCAAACTCGAGGCAAAGACATTAATTGTAAATGGTACCTTCAAATTTGACCAGCCTGCAATGCACGCAGCTAAACATATGTTAAATATATGGTCCATAAAATTCCTCCAACATCGGCACGAAATTGACGTACACATATAATAGCATCATACATTTTTTTCAGGTGCTGCTTTCTATCTGCTCCCTACTGTGCGACCCGAACCCAGATGATCCCTTGGTGCCTGAGATTGCTCACATGTACAAGACCGACAGAAGCAAATATGAAAGTACTGCGAGGAGCTGGACCCAGAAATACGCCATGGGTTAATAAACATGGCTTCCAGTGTATGAATCCAATCTATCTGTCACTTAAATTCCAACATAAGACACATTATTTATGCCAAGAAGGAGCAGAATTTTACACGCATTGGAATGTTTAAAATATGATGATGTATAAAGTAAGATATTACCGTACGCTTCATCTATTTAAATTCGATTCAGTCAAATTAAATATATTAATATTAAAATGATATGATTTTGATGGTATTAGTTGCTTAATATATATATGTCACAATTAATACAATTTCCAATGCGAAATAAAATTGACAGAATAAATTAATTCTCTAAAATCTCGCTAAAAATATTGATTTCAATATTTACTGGGCATTCTCAAATTAATATTCTGATTATTTAAAGAGAAAGTATTTAAAGCGGTTGAAGCTTCTAGCGAGAGCTGGAGAGCGATGACGGGGACGAGAATGGCGGCGGCTGCACCAGCAGCTTTGAGCAACGTCGACGCGGATCGTTCCTGGAAAATCGAAGAGCAAGTGTCGGCTAGGGTTGGCGTTGTGGTTGATACTGCCGATACTTCTTCTTCGTCGATGGACTTGAGAGGCGGTTGCGGTGGTTCGACTTCTTCCGAGTCGCAAATCGGCGGTGCTACGTCTTCTGATGATGATCTAGGGTTCTATGAGAGGTCTTTCTCGGCGGCTGGCGCTGCGGTGCTTTCTGCCGTGTTGATGAATCCTCTGGATGTTGTTAAGGTATGGTTTTCGTTGTATCTAAGTGCGTGTTTGCGTCGTTGAGTTGATGAGCGATTGGCGGTTTTATTTTGTTGCTTTGCAGACGAGGCTGCAGGCGCAAGCTGCTGGAGTGCCTTATTCTCATCCGTTGAGTGATGTCAGGGGTCGGATGGCCGTATTTGGACCTAATATGGTATTGCAATTTGGTTCTAGGTGGAAAATGTATGTCTGTATGGGGTGGGGTGGGGTGAGGTGGGTAGGGAGGCTGTGAGGATTTAGGTGTCTGGATGATTGTTGTTGATAACTGTTTTTTCTTGTTGTTATAATTGAATTAGTTGGATGAGTAAGTGGTTAACTGTTCTACTTTTGAGCTGTTGTAACTTTAGGAGTGCCGGTGTTATTTGTCTGTCTATTTTGAAGGACACGTGTTTCTGTCCACCTGAAAAGTAATAGTGCAACCAACTTATCTGAGTGTTAGCTAGCTGTATTAAGATATCATTAGTGAAGGATGAGTACATCTTGATGTCTGTGCTCTTAACTTTAAATGTCTGTGGGTATATTTGTATAATGAGTCTGTTACATGGTCGATTTTGGTTCAGATGTTTGCGGATTTGAGGTGCTCCCCATCTTGTGCACGTGCTGGAGTTCATGGAACCGTGTCTTTATGCCCCCCTGATTGTTTTCATTACAAAGGAACCTTGGACGTGTTCTACAAGATCATTCGACAGGTTGGTGGTTTTATCACATTTGAAAAGAAATTATATTTGAGAGGCGAGCGTAATAAGTGAAATATCACTTACAATGTGCTGGACTTAAACATCAGAAACTACCGTTTACAAATTAATATGCCTGTTACTTATTATTTCTGGTATTATCGAAGATGTTAGAGACCATCAACAAGTAGTGTTAAATTCATCATAGATTATTCTGTCCAGCTTCAAGATAGGATGACCTATATTATCTTTCCCTATGTTCTTTACTGTGGGTTCGATCAGTCATTTATCTAGTTCTGGTTATTTTTACAGGAAAGTCTTTTTTTCTAGCTTCAGCATTAATAATACCTTTCATCTCCAATGTAAACATCCAGGAAGGAATCACAAGGTTATGGAGAGGCACCACTGCAGGCTTGGCGTTGGCGGTCCCAACTGTAATCTCACTAGACACTTATTTGGCAACACAGTCATTTCTTTGTGAGATGGTGTTTTTGTGTATGAGATTCATAGTGTAACCCAATCTTACTTTTCTGGACCAGGTGGGAATTTACCTCCCCTTATACGATATCTTTCGCAATAGGTTGGAAAAACTCACTGATCAGAATGCTCCTAGCTTATCTCCTTATGTCCCCTTAGTCGCTGGAGCATTGGCACGTTCATTAGCATGTACAACATGCTATCCCATCGAGCTCGCAAGAACTAGGATGCAGGTATTTTGTAACTGACAGGTTTTATTGAAGCGATTTCTGTATACAGAGTTCTAGCCTTTAATTTTACATTGATGTTGTAGTTATTTTGGACACAAATTTAGTAATGTAACGGTATATTTTTGGTATTCAGTTGTGCCCATTTGACATCATTATATATGATTCTATCAAGGCTCTGACTCTCGCTTTCTCCGCTATATAGGCTTTTAAAGTAAACAATACTGGGAGAAACCCCCCTGGAGTGATGAAGACTCTAATGGGCGTCCTGGCCAATGTCAGTAACCCTGCAAATGCAGGTATCTGTATGTATCCATCTATTAGGGATATTTTGAGTTAGGTAGCGTGCATCTAGACATTCTCTCCATTTCATTGGATTAGATCCGATGCCTTGTTGATTTAATTGTCTAATGTTCACCTCTTTTGTAACTGTCTTGAAATTAAAAACTCATTTCCTTCAAATTGATCTTTATGAGCATATCAATAAGGTGTCCGTATTTTTATCAGTTCAAAGCTACCGCATCTTATGGACAGGACTTGGAGCACAGCTTGCACGTGATGTTCCTTTCTCTGCAATATGTTGGTCAACTTTAGAGCCTGTAAGCTGTTATTTTGATTCTCTTTTTCGTGGTTACCTAATTTGTTAATGTTTTCATGATTTACTCTCTTCATCATTTTTAGATAAGAAGGCATTTACTTAGTCTTGTTGGGGAGGAAGCCAATGCAGTCACTATCTTGGGGGCAAACTTTTCTGCTGGTTTTGTAGCAGGAAGCCTCGCTGCTGCTGCCACTTGTCCACTTGATGTTGCCAAAACCCGAAGGCAAATTGAGGTTGCTTCTCGTTATGGTTGTTTATTTATTTGTATTTAATTTTTAGATTTTTCCTACATTAAGTATTCATCGGAATTCTGCAGAAGGATCATTCAAGGGCACTGCGGATGACGACGAAACAAACACTGCTGGAAATTTGGAGGTATTATTTTCCTTTTTATACTTATGGAGAGAATTCATCATAAACTTGAATTAAAGGGTGAAGCCATTGTGTTGGCTCCAATGAGTGGCACCTCCAGTTACATAACGTGGAGTGAGGTTCAGTCCCTTGTTGTCTCGTTTCATGTTGTTGATCATATGACACCACTTATGCTGATTCGTATGGTTGCAATATAAAGGCATATCCCCAGTTTCAGTACCCATACCTGACTCTAGCGGTATGTTTCTTCTTAGAATGCATGCAGTGTATGGAACTTGATATGGTCCACGCTACTCTATAGTTGCCACTGTTCTAATAGACTGAAAATGATTGGCATTCGGCAATGATCATTTCCACTTATATCAGTATTGTCATTTGAATATCAGCATATATAGGCCTGTGTTTTCTCTTGTTGATTGTAAATAATCAAAAAGTTTATCCATTTGGATTGTTGATTATTCTGATCTTTCCTTGGCCATCCAGGTCAGGAGGACTTAAGGGTCTGTTCACAGGAGTTGGTCCTCGTGTGGGCCGTGCTGGTCCTTCAGTTGGCATTGTCATATCATTTTATGAAGTCGTCAAATATGCACTTCATCGGCAACATTCATCTTCAGCGTAAGAGAAAGAGGCAAACCTCATGCGGGCCTCGTAATTTTGATCTCTCCAAAGCTCTTTTTTCACGGCAACGGACAGAGGAAAGATAACCATTCCTAAACAACATTCCTACTCATTGAGATGCCAATCTTATAGCACATTGTTCTCTTTTCCCGATTCATTACGCTAACCAGCACTGCTAGCTTGTATTCCTTGCCAGGGTGGATGTGAGCCATCTCTTGCAAATCAATTTTCGGCATTTTTATTCTATTTGTGTTGTTTTATTCTACCACATACGATGATGCCACAGAAAATTATTGAATTGAATCGAATCAGACAATGATATTCACACGACACTGACAATGCAGACAAATTTGAAACATCATAACATGTGCAATCCTATCCCGACTCCCCCACCCACCCAAAAACACTCATCTTGGCAGACAAACACAATGACTCATTTCTATCAATCTTCCCTAACAAATCCTCTGCGTGATTGTAGCCATACTCAGAAGAATCTGAAGGTGGAAGACGAGGCGTCAAGCGGATGAATGAGGTAGGTGAGGACCAACGCCACCAGCATCAGCAAATATGCTATTCCTTGGTCTATACTTGTTCCTGCACCACCATAACATCAATATACAACCTTCAATCAATACGTGCCCAGAAAATGAAGAAAATCAGTTAGATGAATGCAATCTAACTTACCATCGCTGGTTGGACCAGGAGCAGGAGATGGAGATTGCGCCTGAACGCCTCCTGCTATAAATGTGACCAATACCAGAGCAACTGCAGCCAGTCCGAAGGGGACTCTCAAGATTGCCATTCTTATGTAGATATGCCTCTCTCTATTTTCCTCTGCAAAGTCTTCTTCTAATAATCTCTTCTTCCCACTTTCTTTTCCTGCCAGAAAAGAAAGCGAAGGAAGAGAAAAAGAGAGAAAATAGAGAGAGAAGCAAAGCAAACCGCAACAATGAATCAAAAAATGGAGGATGGAGAGAAATGCAGAGGATCTGGTTATAAGTAGTTAGGACATCCTGGCCACCCTTTTTATAGCTTGCTCTAATTTCTAAAAAATTAAAGATAATGCTTTTTAGATTCTATGGGTGTAGTGAAATAATTAAAATACACGACAAGATAAAAATAATTAAGCCAGTCATGTGGCAAGCTGTATTTGTTCCGATTTCTTGAAAAAAAAAAAAATAGTTCAACAGCTTGGATTCATTCAATTTTGAGTCATCTAAATCTATTTTTAATCAACCACATAAAACTATGCTAATGCACATGTTTAATGATAGAACACTAGATCTGCCAGAGCATGTCAGGTGATCATACCTCATTTCGCCAGCCAGGATGTGATAATCAACCTACTGGAGTTGCCAAATCTAGGCCTCCATTCTGCACAAGCAAAGCCGAGGAAATAGAGTAACTTGTCAAAAAGGGAAGAGGCGGCGGTAAGGGCAGCAGTGTGGACCAAAAGTGCTGCTGTGGGAGGGCTTTTTGCCGGGAGGAATAGAGGATCCTCCTTGTTCTTATGTATGATGAAAGGTTCCGTCTCTGCACAATTCTACTCCACTGCTAAAGAATTCCTCAAACTAGTTGACACATTTCTCTGCCGCTCCGTATGGGTCAGGGTCGTCATCAGTGAGAAAATATGCTAGTTTACTGCCCCTGTAGAGCATCAATGTCATACATAATGGTCAGACATTGTCACCACAGGGAATGATCTGTAAAATAAGCTGACTGAAATTACAAGCGAGATGATGTTGGATAAACCCGATCAAAACTGTTCTTTGCCATTTGGAATATCGTCTGATTATCTGGGTGCATCAAAAAGGCTAAATCCCCGGAGTTCCTTTTTTTCATCAGAAATTTGCTGCGGTACAAAGCACATACTGCCTTCATGCAGAACTCACGGTATTTTCCAATCGTAGCAAGCATATCTCCCTCTAATTTCCACATTCTAGGCATTACGTCACCAAGCTTTCACATGGATATCTGATTGAGCTTGGTCTCGATCAAGGCATCATTCTCATCAGAAATAGAGTCATTACAACCTCATCTTCTGCTATTCTTTTCATACATCAACATCTCATTCTCAGCCATAACCTTCCAACACCCGGAACTTTTTCCACCCTATCCTTTCAAATCCACAACTCCTCCCGCCGCTCTCCTTACCACATCTCCCATGCCATTAACTAACCGCTTCAGGCTATCCTCAAGCTCTGCATTTCTCCTCCTCAACCCACACACTTCATCTCCAACTCCAACCTCTCCGCTTCAAGCTTCATACCTTCACAAGCTCCCAATTCCACCACATCCTGATCTCCACCTCAAATCTCCCAATCTCCCCTCCACACCACCGAACTAATCTTCAAATAATCAAAATCACTCCCCACCCTTACCAACTGATCATCATTACTCCTTCCATTTACACCTCCAACTCTTAAACAGCCACAAAACCATCCTCACTAACCCTAAACCAAAATCAACGCTGCACAATCCTCACCTCACTAACCCTAAACCAAAATCAACGCTAGCGGGATCACATCAACAAGATTACACCTCTACTAATTCCAAGAAGGAAACTTTACCGGCACGAAGTAAACACCGGAGTTGAAAATCAGAGAAATTGGAGCGAGAAGACTTCAAATCCGAGAAGCCGATTTAGGGCTGGCTTTTTTCTCTCGATCGTTGCGGTGAGTGCACCTTTCAGTGCTCGAAACGACGACGTTTGAAAAGAAAAGGACAATAAGCAAAGAGGCAACATCAGAGCGAGGGTTTGAAACAACCTTCTCCGGAGCCAATCGGAGAGCTGGTAGAGAACTACGCCGACAATTGGACATCGATTTGTTCAGGTAATGGTTGAGTTGGAGTGATTGATCGACCTCAGAGCTTGAAAATGTTTCATTTTTGTTTCAGTTGTGGATTTTGCAGTTATGGATTGTGGATGATGTAGCAAGTATGTGACTGCTTATGGTGATGAAAATTTGTCATTGTTCCTGGCTTGCAGGCAAGATGCTGAACTGTGTGGACTTTAATGGCTTAAGCGGAGTCTCTCTGCGAAAATGAATTGGATAAAGTGATGGTATGTAACTTCTTGGTGCTTGTTGAAGAAAGGATAAGTGGGTTGAGCTGTTAATACTGTCTGAGTTATTGTGGATGAGGGAAGATTCACGCAGCATTTTGGGTAATATGCCACATTTCAGAGGCTGATGACGTAGATATCAGTTGTATTGGTGGCGGTTAAGTAATGTTTTGCATCAGTTTGAAACATGATTGGTGTGTTCTAACTTCGGGATTACTGCAAAAGCTCCAGTCACATAGAACTTTTGTGAATGTCAGGGTTAAATGGATGCGAGACCCATGGCTAGACCATGTTGTTGAAAGGGAGAAAAACCTTCAACCAGTATTAGCAATCCAGTCCTTGCTCTTGTCGTCTCCTACTAAAGCACTGCCTGTATCCAATGTTTCGACCTACAAGCGCGACCTCCTTCGCCTCCCTGCTTCAGCAGATACCTCTTCTTTTATCCAAAAGTATCCAAGTTTTTTTCAACGATTCCGTCCGGAAAGGCTCTCCTTACCTCACATCAGACTAACTCAGGAAGCCTTGTATGTCTACAAAGAAGAGGCGGTTATTCACTCTTCGCCTGCTCATAGGCAAGCTGCTGCTGAACGCCTCACGAAGCTTCTCATGCTCACTGGAGCTGGGAAACTTCCTCTCCGCATCATCGACTTACTTAGATTTGATCTTGGACTTCCTCATAACTACATTCTTGCTCTTGTCTCATATTACCCAGATTACTTTGAGATCTGCAGAGTAAAAGATGATCCAAGGTCTGACTCTGAAGTTTGTGGCATACAACTAGTGAGGTGGAGGGAGAGTCTGGCTGTCTCGATTCTCGAAAAGAAGGCAATGGGTGAGACCTCTAGGTTTAGAAAAGGTATGAAACTGCAATTCCCTGTTCAGTATTCTAATGGGTTTGAACATGAGAAGAGGGTGAAAATTTGGATGGAGGAATGGCAGAATTTACCCTACATATCACCATATGAAGATGCATTCCATCTTAATTCGCACAGTGATCAAGCAGAGAAGTGGATAGTGGCAGTGCTCCATGAGTTGTTTAATTTACTTGTATCTAAGAAAACCGAGATAAGAAATTTGTGTTGTTTGATGGAGTATCTGGGATTTGACTGGTTAAGGTTAAAGAAGGCTTTAAAACATCACCCGGGAATATTTTACGTCTCAAATAAGATTAGAACGCAGACAGTTGTGCTCAGAGAGGCATACAGAAAGGATATTTTATTAGAGAAGCACCCATTGATGGGTATGAGACATCGGTACATTCACCTTATGAGTAAAAGAAAGAAGGGAAGAAAATCAACTAGAAAACCATCAAATCAGGGGAAATCTCGAATTCCTCTCAACTCCAAAGGTCAACAAGGAGAAGCTAATGATAGACAAGTAGAAAAAGAATATACAAAGGAGTCTTCTGAATCAGAATGTGAAACTTTTATTTGTTAAGAAGGGATGGACTGCATCATGTAAGTAGAGCTGAACAGCTCTTAATGGAATGGAGATGAAATTTGGCTTATCCATGATATTAGACATTAAAGAGCTGCGCTACAGTAGCAATCGATATAACCTACAGCTCTCCTCAATAGTAAGCTTCAAATCTGAATTTCTTTGTACCATGTCTGTAAAATCAAAGGATTGATTTACACTGAGCTGGCTTTTCCTATTGCATACTGTTTGGTTTGGAAGGGAGAAAGTCACATTGAAACGCTTGCATTAGGTTGCAGTTTGTTGAATTGAAGTGCCCAGATAATTGTGTTTGAGTTTCTATTCCCTTTATGTATTGGAAAACAAACAACGTCAAATGATGTTTATTACTGATACATGCACCCCTCCGAGATAGGCCCTGGAGCAGTTTGTTAAGACATGATCGTACGATCACTCGTATGGACAACGACTTGGTGCGGCCTTGTGACAGAATCTGAAATATGAAGTATCTACGTGTTCGGAAGTTTATGTATTCTATGCAGCCTTCGAGTCACTTTGTCATCCATTGATGAATTTTATCTCCGGCCAATTAGTAATTGTTTTAAGTTTTCATGCTTAGAAACAGACCAGCAAGGGATTCATGCATATACCGTAATACATGCATGAATGCCTTTCGTATTTGATAAGTGTTTGGTATCAGAAATGCACCGTCTGTCTCACTTCATTTGACCAGAATTTATCAAGGGTTGCTTTCATGGTTGCAATGTTGTAGTATTTTCGTGGTATCTATGCTGATTCTGTTGTAACTGTATATAACATATGTTGATATCGGTAGCTAACAGAGATTGATTTTGTACACATTTCAAATTGTAATTACAATTTGGAGGACAGCCCTAAGGCCATGGGTGATGTTGTGCCTGGAACTGCAGCTGTCAGAAACTGGTTCCCCTTGGTCAACCCCGCTGTTCTCTTTAGAGGTATGATTCTGAACTGTTTCTTGTTAGTTGTTTCTAGTTAATTAATCTTAATACTGCCTAGTTGGAAATATTGTAGTAGAACCAAGTCTCACAAAATGAACTCAACTAACTGTATGTGTAAGATAAACATGGAATTCAACTCATTGTTAAATTGCTTCTTTTTACATTCCAAGCTCAAGTATAATAATGTACTTCTGTTTAATTGTTCCTTCGAAGGGAACTTCATACTGTTGAGTAGTTATATATCATTTCTAGGTTTAGAGGAAAATTGGAGGGTTCATTAGAAACTTGGAGGCAGATACTATTGCCCTGTTTATCAGGCCAGGTCATTCCACTATAAGGGATTCACTAGTGAAAGGTCACTATTGTGGGTCTATGTTATTGTTTGTAGTGGAGGTGTCCAGTTCTGGGATCTGCTTAAGAGGCCCTCACACAACTATGCTATTTCCACATCACACTGTTGCCCCTGTCTCCCCCTAATAGATTTTGGTTTTTAAATGGCAAGAGTTCTTTACTTCTTGATACCTACCCACAGTTGCGAGTTTGCCTCCATCCTCATGTTCTAGTATACAATAAAATCAGATTTCAAAATGATAGGTGATGGTGAAAATTACATTGTTTTTCCATCATTAGTTGCCTTTGTCAAAGCATTCATTTCGGTTGAGTCATCTCATGCAAATACCTTTGGTAATACGAAAGAATGAGACACAAGTGGTGGTGGTGGATGACGATATTCATCTCAGTGTGACTTTTCTTCTTCTTCTTTTTTGGAAGAAAAAGCTCAGTATTGACCTTTGTCCACTATGAACTGTAAGGTGCTCCTTTAAGATTGCTTGTACCAAAAGTAGGACATTATTGGTGCGTGATTTTAGTACTTCTCATTGATCCTGCAATTATAATTATATTAGACGACAAGCAGAGATAAGGACCACGCATCGAAATGGATCATGGAATTCCACATGCAAAATCCAGATGTGGGACTCTCTTGGACTTGGTACACGCCAGCGGCTCACTATAGCTTAAGTTATTGAGAATCAATGGCTCTCAGAGACAAGAAAGGGAAGGGTGTGGGGATAATGATTTGAGAAGTGCAGTTATGTCAAGCTCATATAATTCATGTGTTGATATTAAATGAGTTTTGAGATGAGAAAAGGGGAATTTGATGATCTTTTCAAAAAATGTCTTCCTTTGAATTTTCATGTTTTCTTTTGCATGGTCCTATATGACAAAGTTTGAGTCTGGGTATGTACTGTGTTATGACTAAGGTTGTGGACTGTGGTGAAATGATTGACCAATTGTGTTCTGAGTGTTGGGTTTTTTTTTTTGCTTAGTCTGTTAGTGTTAAACATCTTGCATTTATCATTTAATTTTTTTGAACATAAGTTGGTGTCTGATTTCCTCAATATGGTCATCAGTCACATTTACTGAGTGAATTCGTTCTCTTTTATTTTTGATGTTTCCTATAACATGAAGATTAGCTTCTATGTACTACCCACTAGGTTCTACCGTATCCTTATATTCAATGAGATCACAAGTAAACGATTGTAGTATCTCTGTTTTTTACTAACATATGGGTCACAAAAACAAGTACATTCTGTTGTATCATTATAACTTTCTTGTACAGTTATTTGAACAGTCAATGGAAACTGGCTTTGAAATCAATATTTTTCTCTTCATATGATTTCGGACCTTATGTTTGTTGACTTGAACTGTGAATTACATCATACAGCAGATGGCAGGTTACTTAATAATGCTTTACTATGTTATGCTTTCGATATCTTAGCCTTATTAGTTTGCTTCATGCCAATGCTTATGTTAATCAATTAGTGATTATGGTTAGCAGCATAGTTCTGTTGTTTAGAGATATGGCTTTAACTGCTGCTAGTTTGCATTATGAACAGAAACTTGCCCACCAAGTTAATACATCGGACATTTAGAAGCACATGTTCTGTTGATGTTATTAAGGAACACCAATCATGTGACTTATAGTTCTGTTCAAGGAAACCAATTAGTCACGTTTTTCTTTTTAGTTTCTTGTAGTGGACATTTTTAGAGTAGATTTGTCTGTGTCTTACATGTTGCTAGTTTTACATTCATTAGGTTATAACCTGATAAATTTGTTACTAACTGTTTATATATTATTGACTGATGCAGGATACCACTATTGGTTTCCAAATGGCTAAGCTATATGGACATTCCTTATCTTGCTGCAGCACAAGTATTTATATGATATCCTCAACTTGGTGAAGAACACTAGAAGATACTCTGGTCCACAAAATGAGCTGAGAGATATATGGGAGAGAGGTAGTTGAGAAGAGGTAAATGCAGTTTTGAGAAAGTTAATGCACAATGCTACACATGCAATGCATGGATTGAGGATGATTTTGTTCTGGAGAGTGAGAATGTAATATGTATGGATGTGCAGTAAGTAGTTATTAATGTGAAAAATCCAAACATTTCATACTTAGACACAAGTGGTCAGCAGTACAGCTGTTTTATGTGAAAGCATTGAATGTCGGCAGGTAAGAAATTACTATTGCTATTAGCCTGGCGTTGTGTCTGCTTTGTACATTGAGGAATGTCTTGGTTTGTGTTTCGTTTCATAAGAGATGCAGTCTTTTGTATCTTCCATATTAAATTGAGTTGTTTTGAAAGGATGGATAAACAAGTCACTGATTTTGATGCTTATGAGTTCCATTAAAGCATGGTCATTATACATAGGTCACTGATTAGTTATGGTTGACTTTTGTGTGTATTCTATGTGCAAAATATTTCAAAATTTACTAAGCTGATGATGCTACTTACATTCGGTCACCTATTTGGAAATGTTGATTTTGCATTCGAGTATTTATCTAATCTCTGTCTTAATCCTAATGCTTGATAAACTTCTATTATTCCAGGAACAGGCTTTCTCATGCTCTGTTGTCTGCTGTAGTCAACCACATGTTTGGATCTAGGTATTTACTTTTCTTCTTCTGTTCATGGCATGTTACAAGGAAAGGTACCTCGCATCTGTACTGAGATTGTAATATGACTATGATGATCTTATATTTACCACTCTGATTCGTAACTTACCGGAAGTGAACAATTGCTATTTACAGAAGATCAGTGCCTTTAATATACAACAGTATGCATAGTTTTGTATTTTTTGTTTATGCATATTTTCATATACTCAAAGATACTGTATACACACTTTGTATGTATATGTAGACATGGTGAGAGATGGGAGGAGATGAAGTTAGGAACACACGGGTAATCCGTGCCCTAACATTAAAAGCTCATTATTTTTTTTATCTATCCCTGAGGTTGGCCACATTCAGTTTACTCATCTTTATTCTTTTTAAGAAAATATACTTATCAATAAAACCCATATTATTATTGTAAATAAATGGGTTCCTGCAGATCACTCAGGGAGTGGTAGAGGGAAAGAAAGGGACAGTGCAGAAGTGTTCGTTAAACGATTAATGCAGCATATATATCTTGTCAGACGTATGCATGACGTAGTAGTCCTTAGCCTTAATGCCTCCCTACTAACTCAGCATTTGTGTAAAACATTTATGGTAGTGTCATCCAGATTTAATCCTCTATTATTGCTAAACCTTTTGGTGACAGTGCACATGCATGCTTGAAGTCTTCGACTTCTTTTCTGCAGCTGCAGTATTTGGTCTCACGAAGTTGAACATACATTTAAGAAAGTTAAAGCTGTGCTTTTATGTGTTTGATGCTGTTAGGAAAAAACAGTGTCTTATTTTTCCTGGATTGAACACTTTGCAGAAAAGTGCTAATTTTGTCTCTAGAATGCGTGAATGATAGACTCTAAGATGGTTTTTTTAAGCTTGATATATGTGATTAATGCAGTCGGTGCCTGCGTAATGAAAATTCAATTATATTCTACATCTGTTGCAGAGACGCTGGATCCTGCATTTTGCTGCAAATAGCTTCATATTAGGAGGCCCCTTTGGTTTCATAACAATGCTTATTCTTCAGAGTGGCTAGCAGTCAGGTTTGTATGCGACTGAATACCAGAAGTATCAACATCAGAACTGGAATTCGCAGTCAGGTCAAAGATGCAGAACTGGAATTTTTTGTTCCTGTTTGTAAATTCCTGCTGGCTGCTGTATATAATACTATAAACTTTGCATCTATCTGATATTGGCAGTCAATAACTTCACTAATATGCAAAAACGTTTGGGTTTTTTTCAACAGATCGGATCAAATATTAACAACTGAAGTGGATTTTCTGACAGAAGAACATCACTGCTTATTGGCATCCAGTTGAAAGCAAGCTCAGTAAGTTTTCTATTCATTAGCTCTTTGTTCATCATCGTTATTATTTGAATTTTACTGGAAGGGCAAACCAACCAGGAATGGAGTAAAGCATAATGCACATAGTTAAGTTTACAAGTGTTCTGCTTTTATTGCTTTCCAACTCTCACTGTGTTCCCATTTATATTTATGGCATCATCAAATAACAAGCTAGTAAACCAATGTGCAATATCATATCTACAGTTTAGTCCCCTGACTTCTAATCTATGTTTCATCCTGGTCTCTAATTTCTCAACAAATGCAGAATAAGTGGTCCTCCACTTCGGCTGTAAACTGTAACAAAAAAAAAACTCCCATGTTTCTCTGAGAGCACTGAAAAACATAAAGAAAAAATGGGCCCAAAATAATATTTCTTTGAAATGTAAACCTTTACGGCATGAAACTAGTTTTGAAAACTTAATGCAATATTCATTAGTAGTAAAAGCTATGTAGTTTCAACTCAGTCTCATTACTCTTTTACATATGCTATAATTATTACCATCTTGGAGCTTTGAAGGACAATGTCTCTGTGATAACAGAAAATCTTCTCTAAAATTCAAGTTCTAGTTTTTTTCTGTTTAATGCACATCATCGACCAAACAGAGTTAATAGTTAAGATCTGCTATCTGAACATTTCATCATTAGTATTCCTCTCTCCTTGCATCTGGATCTATGTTGTGTATGCGTATTTATATTTTTTTATTATATTTTTGATGTATGGCTATGTGCATGCAGGTGCTTTAATTGTTGATGTTGACAGTGTAGTCATTATCATCTCTCACTCTAATAAATTGCCCTATTTTTTTTTTCTTCTCATCATCTCCATATCCTTATAATAGTCAAGAACCCATCCAGCCTTTACACAGCCACTTCTATATACAAAGCTTTCACAACCCTAAGGCTTAGAATCCTCCTCTAATGGCTACAACCAGCTTATGTGACCTTTTCCATGAATCCGAGCTCTGCCCAGACGAGATCCTCACCGTCCTCCAGACCCTGGATGATTATAATAATAAAAATATCTTCAATGTGGCTGCTGCTGCTCCTCCTGGTCTGCAAATGGAGGACAAGAACAAGAGGAGGAAGCCTGCAAAAAAAACTTCTTCCTCTTCTCCAGAGCTTGGCTCTGATGAGGAGTCAGAGGAGGATCATGCAGTGTTATCACAGAGAAAGAGCGTCAAGAGGCAGAAGGCGTCTCCAGCTGCGACAAGCATGGAGGACAGGAGTGGTGAGGATGGTCGAGGTGCTGGCGGGAGTAACAGAAATGGTAAGGTGGTGTCTCATTTGACTGTGGAGAGGGACAGGAGGAAGCAAATGAATGAGCATTTGGCTTTGTTGAGGCAGCTCATGCCTTGCTTCTATGTCGAAAAAGTATGTTTTCCCTGACATCTTTCCTCAATTCCATACAATCACCAATCATATGTTGTCATATTTCCTGTATTGTCTTAACATGGTATTTACTTCATTAGTCTTACCCGTAAAGTAAATCTCATCATTGTATGTTGATGGATATGTTATGTGCTATTTTGAGTTTACATGGAGTTACTAGAGCATGTATCCTCACTTCATACTTGTGATATTTTTGAATCCTCCATTTACTTGGCTTCTAAGTGGTCCATGATATATATTTTTGTAATTCAGACTTGTCCCTTTCTTAGTATCTAAGGCTGTCTATTTTATTGATCATTAAGTTTGTTCATTTAACCGCATGCTTATGATGGTTTAGAACGATTTTTTGTTAAGAGTCATACTTCCAGAACTCGAGTTTATATACTTTTAAGCTGTATACTGATCATGGTATATGCACTTGTTTTGATGTGTTTATAGGGTGACCAAGCTTCCATTATTGGAGGAGTGATTGACTACATCCATGAACTCCAACAAGTTCTTCAATCTCTAGAGGCAAAAAAGCAAAGAAGGATTTACACCAATGAAGTGGGTCAGAGTCCTAAGGTTGCTTCTAGTCCAAGATTAGTCCCTCAGCAACACTCCAATCCTTCACCTCTTAGCCCAAGAACCCCACAATCATCCAGTCCGTACAAACCCCTCAGACAGCCTTTGATTCAACCACCATTAATCACTTCACGAGCGTCCAACTCCAATTCTTCCTGCTCTTCCGTTGCTGACATGATTATGATGATGAACATTTACAACAACACCAGCAATAATTCTGTTGCTAATGAACTTGTGGGCAGCTCAAAGAGCAGCCTTGCAGATGTAGAGGTCAAATTCTGCTGCCCAAATCTTGAGCTTAAGACGCTGTCCTCAAAACTTGCTGGGCAGACTGTAAAAATAGTCTCGGCCATTGAAGACCTTGCCCTTGAAATCCTTCAAGTTAGCATCAACACTGTTGAAGAAACCATGCTTATCACCTTCACCATCAAGGTAACTTACCATCTTATCACATCTTCATTATTCAGTTTTTTTATCAAAAGTTTACAGTAAAATGGCGCTACATCCATGTTCTTATGCCACTTTGAGTATATGAATGAAAAGCTGGTATCATGGCAACAAATAGATACACCTACATTTTTACATGTTCTTTGCTTATGGCTAGCTGCTGAATAACTTAATCTTACCCTTCTGATCTCCCTTTTGCTAACTAGTTTTTACTTTTCCTTATATAACAATACAGCTTATCGATCAGTTGAGGTATAAAGTTCGCATTATGTTCAAGTCCCACAAATGTTTCGTCCTTCTTCCTTCTGACTGTAGCTTTTGTACTGATTTAAGGCCTGTTTAACTGTCCTATACCTTTCCTTATTTTTACTCGATGAGCAGCTGCGCGTTAGCGTTAATCCAGTGCTTACTATTCTGGTTTTTTTTTTCATGTGCAGATAGGGATTGAATGCCAGCTTACTGCCCAGGATCTTGCTCAGCAAATTCAGCAAACCTTTTGGTAATCCATTTGCATCCATATGAAATATTCTTCTCCTCATTCTCAGGGTCTGTAGCTATGATATAATCTACAGTTATTAATCTGTCAACATGCATAACCATGTAATTGTTCTCTGAGTTCATCTCTAATTCTATCAATATATTTTTGTAGCTTCAGTTTCTGTCAGTAGGTCATATTTTATCTAAAATAAAGAAGGATTAAAACCGGGTGCACTCGTGACCGAGTCTAAACTCGGGACGAGTCGACTCGTGGTGTTAAAGATAAGGTTTTCATGAGGTCGTCAGAAATATTTTCAGTCGATTGATCGCTGCCTCAGCTCCATCTTTTTCCTCTTCCGCCTCTCGGTGAATCTCCCGCTAGCAGCGACTGAGGGATTGGATAAACTGTAAACCCTAGTTAAAGCTGCTCCAATGACCACGCTTCAAACTTTCCTGATTGGAAAACCACCACTCCTACTCCGCATCCATCCGCGACCTTGTCGTCTCCGCCCATCGAAGTTTCTATCGCCTTTGGTCTCAATCGCAGCGTCCAAGTTGGGTAAGTCCGTTCATTGTCCGAGGAGAGTGATTTATTGCGCTTTGCATTCCGATACGGCGAGTTCTAGTTCGGAATCGGTTTTGAATGGGGCGCAGGTGCCTGGGCTGGAGGAGAGACGGGAAGCGGATGACTTGCGGAGTGAGTTTGGGGTAGGGGAGGAGGTGGAGGTGGGTGTTAGGGATGAGGAAGTGGGGAGTTCGGGTGAGAGTGAATTGAAGGTTGGGGCTGTGGCGGAGGGGAGTGGGGAGAAGAGGAGGGGAATTCCATTGCTGGTGCTTTTGATGGGAGTGTGGGCGAGGATTAGGAAAGGGATGGAAGCAATTTTGGTGTCCGAGTGGATGAGTTGGTGGCCGTTTGGGCAGCAGGAGAAGCGGCTGGAGCGGTTGATTGCTGAGGCCGAGGCGAGTCCATTGGATGCTGAAAAACAAAGTGCTTTGTTGGTGGAACTTAACAAGCACAGGTAATGTCTTTGAAGTAGCATTGCTAGTTGTCCCAGTTGATCTCATAAGTTGACGAGCATTGTGACCATTATGAAAGGCTGATGCATTTCAATGGGGTTAGAATAAAATTCTGAGTTCTTCGACGTGCGAGATGCTAGCAGTAGCCCATTTCATATTTTGAAAATGAGTATTTGGTGGTTCTATTGGGTCATTGATGTTGGAAATTAATTTTACTGGTTGAAAGTGAGTGATATTTATTAGTGGTTGCTCAGGTTATTAGAAATTTGAATTGGTTGTAATATAGTTGGGGACAATTAGGTTCACAGTGTGCCAATTACTGTATGTCTTGGAAGGTGAACAGCTTCCATGACTCCTCTGTTGATAAAACTTAACAAATTAGTGTTTATTCAGGGAACAGTGGTCATTATTTTGTATCCAAATTGTATGCATTGTTCATTTTATTTGAATGTGCATGAAAGTTCATTCATCTACTCATACTCAATTATTACCTTCTTTTGCTATATAGAATCACATATGCTAGATTAATATCGGCATTGCATGTTTTTTTTTTGTCAACCTCACATAATCGTTGCATTAACATAAGCTAGTACATGCTTTCTTCCCAGCCCCGAATCTGTCATCAAACGTTTTGAGCAAAGGGATCATGCTGTGAACAGTCAAGCGGTTGCTGAGTATCTTAAAGCTCTCGTGGTTACCAATGCTATTTCTGATTATCTACCAGATGAGCAATCAGGGAAGCCTTCTACTCTCCCTGCATTGGTACATCACTGATTTCCTGGTTTTGGTTATGGGTCAATATCACCCATTTAAAAAGAAATTAAAAAATGTAAATTGAGTAACCACAAGCCACAACCCAATATCATTTTTGTATGCTCACCTTATTTTAGGTATACATGTATTATTTTCACTAAGTTAACTCAACTTATACTTTCTTCATAGTTACAAGAATTAAAGCAGCGCATTTCAGGAACCACTGATCAACCATTTTTAAACCCGGGTATATCGGAGAAGCAGCCGTTGCACGTGGTGATGGTGAGACTTATTTGAAATTTATCTTTGATTACTTTGATCGTCCGCGAATTTGTTTGACTTTACTCCAAGAGAAATATATTGAATGCTCAAAATATGAGATCTCTCATGCATCGTCCCTTAAATAGGTTGATCCCAAGGTTTCAAATCGATCGTCACGCTTTACTCAGGAATTAATATCGACTATTGTATTTACAGTTGCTTTTGGTTTATTATGGTATGTCGTTTCTAATTCAAGTGAATCAGAGACTTCCTCTTCAATACATTTTAGCGTTGACTTGTCAGTTAACATGATTTTCCTTAAATTGTTATGTATTTCAGGGTTATGGGTGCTGTTGCACTTCAGAGGTACATAGGTAGCTTAGGTGGGATAGGAGCCTCTGGTGTTGGATCCAGTGCTTCGTATGCACCGAAAGAGTTGAACAAGGAAGTTACACCAGAGAAGGTGAGTGATCCAATGTAGTCTGCAGCATTTCCATGAAATTTTTGAATATTATTTGAGTCAAAGTTTGTACTTTACTGTTCTGCACTCTGGTTACTTTTCTTTCTCATGTCAATGTTACTGCCTCAAACAATACTCTTACACTTAATTGTGCTCTGGCAGAATGTTAAAACATTTAAGGATGTCAAGGGATGTGATGATGCCAAACAAGAACTTGAAGAAGTTGTTGAGTATCTCAAAAATCCATCTAAGTTCACTCGTCTCGGAGGAAAGCTGCCAAAGGTAGGTTGGAGCCCAGGGTGCTCATTGATTTCTGTCAACATACTAAACCGAAGATGTTTAATTAAGATAACTTGAGTTGTGTCTTCTTTTATTCTTCTGTTGGGAACTGTTTTTCTCATTGCATGAACACTGTAATTCACATGCTGGGCACATTACTCAGGGAATTCTGTTGACTGGATCGCCAGGAACTGGAAAAACACTTCTTGCTAAGGTAAAAAATGTTGAAATAAGTGCACTGTGATTTATCATTTAATCTATCCTCTTTTTTATGTCCTCAGTTAATGTGAAGTGTATTACAGGCCATAGCTGGAGAAGCCGGGGTGCCATTTTTCTACAGAGCAGGATCTGAGTTTGAAGAAATGTATGTCATAAACTAAACGTGCTTTTAGCATTATTTCAAGATAGGTTTAGGTTTTTTTTTGTGTAAGCTTTTGTTTCATTTCATTTAGTTTTACAATTAGCACATGGAATACAAATCAAGAATATAATCTATTCAGAAAGCTAAATGCAGTAGTGGGTATAGGAAAAATAGCACCTTGACTGCGTAAAAAAAGTTTATACTCATGCTGGCGAAGATAAAGTGTTAGATTTTATCAACTGAACTAACCTCAAAGGCTCACTGCAATAGACTGAAATGGTCACATTCTTAAAACTTTTAGACTCCAGCTTCCACTGTTGAGTGACTGACTGATAAGGAGCAGAGAATCAGTATCAAAGCTGGTAGATATTTAGATATTGAAGGATATTATTAGTGTTCATCATTATCGTAGCATTTATATATAGCTGCTGTTAACGACATGAACCCAATACACCACGTTCTTCAACGGAATCAGAATCTTGGGATTTCCTAATTTCGTAGTTTGGAAAGAGCTTTATTTGAATGATGGAACTAGCAGGTAAAAATAAGCTTACTGGAAGTTGCCTGTCACAGGTTTGTTGGGGTCGGTGCTAGGCGTGTGAGATCTTTATTTCAAGCTGCCAAAAAGAAGGTTTTGTTAAACTTGTAGTGCTCTTTCATTACAATGTCAGTATCACTTTCGCCATTAATGATTGCAAACTATGCTATTCAAGAAGTTGATTTTTTTTTTTTTTGTCTCACTTCATTTTCATTTCTATACACTAGTCCATTTCTAGTGGCATGAGCTTGGCTATAATCTAGAACTCTGAAGTGGCCTTTACACTATCGACTCTTGTATGGTCACAGATTCGGTACTGAATTATAACTATTTCTGTTCCATAACCAAAGCTTCTAGATTACTTCTTGTGGCATCGAAAAAATAATGTGTATTATAAGAAAAGAACTAGTATCGTGATGTTTGTAAACTTTGACCATGTAATCTCTAACAAAATTTGTTAAAACTCATTGTCTCTTGTAGGCTCCTTGCATTATTTTCATTGATGAAATAGATGCTATCGGATCAACACGCAAGCAATGGGAAGGGCATACAAAGAAAACCTTGCATCAGCTGCTTGTGGAGATGGATGGTTTTGAACAAAATGAGGCAAGTAATTCAACTTTTTTAACCAATAGTTTTCTCCCTATACGAGTGTAATGAATTTGTTTCTTTACAGGGTATTATATTGATGGCTGCTACTAACTTGCCTGATATATTAGATCCAGCTTTGACAAGGCCGGGTAGATTTGACAAGCATGTAAGTGATCTAAGTAAAATGAATTGCTAATATGTTTAGCTTACTCAGCCCACTATATAATGATCCGTGATAAAAATGTGTTGCATAAATGATAATATCCTCGTTAACCAGCTTTCTAGGCAGCATAATACTCTTTTAAACACCTATCACAGTTGATTCAGGTCTTAATAAAACCATTTGAGGTTTAGTTATTTTCTAATTTTAGATATGACATATTCAAATATTCACTCAAGCCTGTATGTTGCTCTTGAAACTGATCAATCCTCGTTTTTACACATTAAGTTGTTGCCCTGCCAAACAAAAATTATGGGTTAAGTGAGTTTCTCAGCATATCTTGGTACTATCTATCGATTTTTCCAAATCAGGAGTATTATGTAGTTCATGTTCACCTGCCTTGCTAGTTAAAAATATGGTGATGATTTTTATAAAAAATTTTGTAGATTGTCGTTACAAATCCAGATGTGCGTGGGCGTCAAGAAATACTGGAGCTTTATCTACAAGATAAACCAATTGCTGATGACATAGATGTCAAGTCCATTGCCCGTGGTACTCCAGGGTTTAATGGAGCAGGTGATATTCTCAGAAATAAAACTATCGTACCATCTTTACTTCATCGTAACACTATTTTAAACATGAATTGTCAGTAAATTAACCACTGAGCTTGGTCCTACATAGGTCACGTATGATCGCTATGCATCTTCAATTAGTTTTTTGTTGATCAGATCTGGCGAACTTAGTAAACATTGCTGCTATTAAGGCTGCTGTGGACGGTGCTGAGAAGTTGACAGCTGCACAGTTGGAATTTGCAAAAGACAGAATCATTATGGGTACAGAGCGGAAAACCATGTTTGTATCTGATGAGTCGAAAAAGGTAGTTCTACAGCTGTAATTAGTGATTGCCAAGTTAATGATATTGGTACTGTATATAGCTGTATTATTCATCCTGTTTGGATTATACCTTCATCTTGCCGAGAAATGCCATTAACTTGATTAACATATAATTTCAGCTTACCGCATATCACGAGAGTGGCCACGCTATTGTTGCCTTGAATACTGATGGTGCGCATCCAATTCATAAGGCAACCATTTTGCCACGTGGCTCTGCTTTGGGAATGGTGACACAACTTCCATCAAGTGATGAAACATCGGTAAGCAGAAAGCAGTTGTTGGCACGTCTCGATGTTTGTATGGGAGGAAGGGTTGCTGAGGAGCTTATCTTCGGTCAAGATCATGTAACTACTGGGGCAAGTAGTGATCTTAGCAGCGCTACAGAGCTTGCTAAGTACATGGTACTTTTTCCAGCCTTTGGGTCTATAATTTACTGATGAACTGAAAACCAAAATTAGTTAGATGAGAATTTCTCGGTGGTTAGCTTATGATTGCATTGTGTAGTGTGTACCTCATATCGAGAGAGTGTTCCTTTTCTAATTTTCTTAATTAACATATTCTGCGCTGGCCAATCTTTATGTAGGTTTCTAGTTGTGGGATGAGTGATGCAATTGGACCAGTGCATATCAAGGAAAGGCCAAGTTCCGAAATGCAATCTCGGATAGATGCAGAGGTATGCCTTTTATTGGGATAGATACAAGACCTTGCATGTTGCTTCATGCATCTTCTGTCATTAAACAACTTCATGAGTTCTGTCTCTTCAATTCATCTTTTACGCAGTACTCTTAGTGTGCGAAAATGATTTTAACATGTATCCTGATTCCTGTTGCTATATTGAAATTGATGGTTGTTAGGTGGAAACAATTATTGATTGGTACTCGTATTCAGGTTGTGAAACTCTTGAGGGAGGCTTACGCCCGAGTGAAGATTTTGCTTAAGAAGGTTAGTCTGTGATGCTATAATTTATTTAGAAAACATCTATCTGACGCCCCGCTGCTATAAATAATAAATAATGTGATCGCTTCTTTTAGGGCTTCCGCCTTAGGTTTAGCATGATAAATCCTTTGCTAGAGAATGTGGCCTCATTAATAATGGATTTACAAAAAGTTCCTTCATAGGAAGTTAGAGCTCCTTAATAAGTGTAATATAACATAGTAAACAGGATATTCATTTGTTGATTTATATTTTGACCTCATGTCTGAATTTGCAGCTCATTTGATTGTTTTTTTTTTTTTCTGAATTAATTTCACAGCATGAGAGGTCATTGCATTCGCTAGCCAATGCGCTTCTGGAGTATGAAACTCTTGGCGCAGAAGAAATAAAACGCATTGTACAACCATACAGTCAGCTACCTGAGCAAATTCCGCAAGGGCAACAAGACGAGAATCTTGCATTGTTATAATCCTGCTTGCCCATATTCTACAACTCTGCTGCAACCGTTGTAGCATCATCATCAATACCCCTGCAGTCCACCGGGAGAATACAGTAGTCAGCCAACTACTCAGCTCAAGTTTTATTGGGGAATATAGTCAGTTACAGATCTCTCTCTCTTATTTTTATAGGCCCAAAACAGCTCAAGTATCTGACATCTTACAGGTGACGTCTCAGATTTGAAATGTTTCTCAAAATAAAATTAATTTTTAGTAAGCCCCATGTTCAGGCCTGTCATACATTCTCTTTGATTGTTTTCAGATAGCAAAATTGAATATATCCAGCTTACTTGGGACTTCATCTATTTACCTTGGATAAGGATCACAGCTTGGTCGCATGGGACTGGTTGGAGCTGAGACACTGCTCTCTCTGATAGTTCAGTGCTGGTTATGCGGAGAGTCACAGACTGCTCAGGGTCGGCCTTTTCGTGGTGGCTGGCCGTGTAGGGACTGTTTGATTTCTCAGCACTGGTTGCATAAGAAACTGTTGGCTGTGATATTGTCACAACTTCCACTACTAAAAGTTGTTTCTGATAACTTTTTAGCTGCTGTCTCTGGCTCTCCTTCCTTCCTAGCGATTGAGATAGCATCCTTGTTATATAACCAACTTCATCAATACGTGACAATTTTCATGCGTAAAATGGAAAACATAAGCTGACAGGGGCATACCTCGTTCGAAACCACATCCCACAATTTTACTCGTATCAAGCTAGTGGTATAAAGTTGCAAAGGAGTTGCCATCAAATACTTTTAAAAGGCAAACATTTTGGCCAATAGTTAACATCATAGCAATCCTCCATGCTAACCCTTTTACCTTTGAAGCTCGCAACCCCACATTTAATCCTCCGATCATCACTATCAAAAACCGAGAAACTAAACATGTGTTTTTCTAGTACAAGAGCCTCAAAATTTGGCAGAGATCCTCGAGTGAATTTGCATAAAGGGATCTAACTATACAAACATCCACAGAATTAATGCCATAATCAACAATGTTACTTGATAATGATGTGAAAATAGAAAAATGGATCAGGCTAGCAGACTTCCGGATGACAGAGGGCGAAACGCGCACGAAAATAAAAGCATTTACATACATTCAGATGCTAAACATGTCCACTGAAAATCATACATAAGAACCAATCCATGACCACAAAAGTCATGAATGTTTGATTCTGCCCACAATACAAACTAAGTAAGGGCATGTTCTTTAGACCTTAATTTATGCTTAACTTAACTTAACTTACCTTAACTTACCTTAACTTAACTGAATTTAACTTAACTTAACTGAACTTACCTTAACTTAACTGAACTTAACTTAAGTACTTTTACAAACATATTTTTATGGTGGTGGTGGTATAGTTGGGGTTGTGGTGGTGGGGGTGTTGGTGGTGGTGGGGGTTGTGGTGGTGGGGGTGTTGGTGGTGTTGGGTTGGGGTTGTGGTAGTGGGTTGGTGGTGGTGGTAATGGGGGTGGTGGTGGTGGGTTGGGGTGGTGGTAGTGTGGTGGTGTTGTTGGGTGGTGGTGGTGGTGTGGTTGGAGTGGTGGTGTGGGGGTGGGGTGGTTGGGGTGGTGGTGGTGATGGTGTGGTGTTGTGGTTGGGGTGGTGGGTTGGGGTGTTGCTGGTGGGGGTGAGGGATGGTGTGGTTGTGATGGTGGTGGTGTGGTTGGGGTGGTGGGTTGGGGTGTTGCTGGTGGGGGTGGGGGTGGTGGTGGTGTGGTTGGGGTGGTGGGTTTGGGTGGTGGTGGTGGTGGTAGGTTGGAGTGGTGGTGGTGGGGTGTGATGGTGGGTTGGGGTGATGGGTAGTACTTAACTTAACTTAACTTAACTTAACTTAACTTAACTTAACTTACCTTAACTTAACTTAACTTAACTTACCTTAACTTAACTTAACTTACCTTAACTTAACTGAACTTAACTTAACTTAACTTAACTTACCTTAACTTAACTTAAGTGCTGAAAATTTAATGACTAAAGAACAGGCCCTAAATCCGACAATACAATCTACTCTAAAGATCACCAAAAAATTTCAAATACAATCTTGTATCTCAGCATAAAAGCACACACACTACTGCAAGTTAATCTTCCTCCAATGATCAAATCTAACTTTTAGAAATACGGTGTTTTGAGTTTGAATTTTAAAAGTAGTGTGTTTTTCAAATAACCCGTTGTCTTGCATTTTTGAAGGTTAACGGCCTGGAAAAGCCGTTAACTTTTGAAATTCAATTCGACGGTTTTGTCTAGGTCGTCGTCACGGCCAACCGGCCCATTCAACTATCGTCTTATTAAAACATCAGATGCTCGGCCGCCGCTCTCTCCCTCACTCTGCAATCGGCTGACGACCCCAGAGCACACCCGAGCGACGCAACCCGAGACCTCTCTCCCCTCGACCACGGCCTGCGGCTCCTGTGATCTCCATTTGGTGCAACGACTGCTGTTGAGGTAAGATGGTTTTTATAGCCGTGTAATGTAGGTGTTAGGTTTCGGCTTGGGCGGCTGTCATGTAACGAGGCCTCGGATTATCATATATTCAACTCCATCCATTAACAAGTTATCACCCAATACATCCAGTCTGGTGCAGAATCACATTTCAAAATGCTGATAGTTGCAATCAGAATCCAATCGAGCACTCAATTCAAGGATTGTCGATGCCATCTCCGACACTTAACCTGGTAAAAACAGAAATACAACAAAAATGGAAAAAAGTGACGCCACTGTACCTCAGAAACCAAAACGAAGCTCCTACCAAATCAGCTGCTGTTCGGATCCGGAGACGTGAAGAACCGGAAGATCGATTTTGATCCGGAGAGCAATCTGGCAAAAAGTAAATCGATTAGGGCTCCAGAAGATTTGATGATGATGATGGTGACCGTATAACTAAATCAGATTTTATTTAATTAAATATTAAAATCTGACTCATCGAAACTACGTCGTTTTTTATATACAACTCGGGAAAAGCCGAGGCAGAAAGTGCAGCAATGCGGAATCAAGAGAGGAATAATACAAAGAAAGTTCCTATTTACGTCTCCTCAGCTCAATCACAACTACGCTAATATTATCCTTGCTGCCTCGAGCAATGGCCAGCTCGGCAAGCGCTGCTGCCGCTTCTGTTGCGCGACTTACGCTCGTGTTCGCGAGCTTCTCTTCGGTGCTGGGATCCTTGTCTAGGCTTCTTCTCTTTAAACGGCCGTAGAGACATTGTCTTGTGACTTGGCACGCCAGCTCGTTGGTCATCACGTCCCATAGACCGTCGCTGGCTAGGATTAGGAACTCGTCCTTGCTCGTTCTCTCGCACACGGATACTTCTGGCTCCGAGATCACATATGGTTTCAGGTAGTAATCCCCTGCAAAGCCCACATCCACATCAATATAAAAACCAAGTCCTCAAATTTTTCAAGAACAAACTAACGTTTGTAACTGTCTCTTTTTGAGTTATAAGAATGAATATATATAATACCATTTTGCGCATCAATCTAAATTGAATATACAAATCAATGTTTTCCAGGTTAAGATGTTTTTTTTCTTTCAATAGCGTTATGTTTTGTGCTGGATGAGTTGCTTACCGATTGATCTGGAGGTAGCAAGGACTCCCAAGACGCGAAATCCATTCCAGTTAATCACTCTGCCGCCGGCAGCTTCGACTCTCTCGAGCTCATCCGGCCGGTTAGGCTGCACAAAGCAAAATGGGTCAAATTCATAATCGAAAAACGTGTGACTGGATGGTTGAAATGGTGATTAAAAAAAAAGCAACTTTGAAACGGGTCAAGGGCATTTTGGGGAACCTTATGATCACTAGACAAAGGCACAGCAACACCACTCCGGCAAATGACAGCTCTGGAATCGCCGCAATTGGCAACAACCACCACCTCATCGCCGACCACGGCGACGACGGCGGTGGAGCCAATGGTTTTCATCTTATCGGTCGCCATCTCGCCACAGTTGACCTCATCATCCACCTTCCCAAAGCTCCCAGCCATGACCTTCTCCCAGTTCACAATCGTCCCGCCCCCCGCCGCCACCTCCGCCGCCACCACCTCGTGCATCCTCTCCCTGCAAAACCTCGCCACGCTCGAACCTCCATGGCCATCAAACACTGCGAAGAAGTCATAATCACCAACCCCGACTTCCAACCCTCCTTCTTCAATTAGGGTTTTGACAAACCTCTTCTGCACCGCGACCGCGTCCTCCATCTCCCTCCTCCTCCCGATTATCGACACCACTCCGTACTTCGACCTCCTCCCTCGCTCTCCACCGCCTCTGCACGCCACTCCTCTCGGAACGCTCTCTTCACACATCTCCATGCCGACCGAGTCCGCCGCCTTCTCCTCCTCCGTTGCTGGAAACTCACACGTCACGCCCAAACAGCAACTCGTCGACCTCCTCCTCTCATCCCCGCATCTCAACGACGTCGTTTCGCGGCAGCCCGGCACCTCGTCCTCCACCATTTTCCAAAACCAGAAGACGCACAGCAGAAGCAGAAGCAGAAGCAGCATCAGCCATCGTCGTTTCGAAAACCTTAGAGGCAATAGATCGAATCCTGACCGTCCATTTTCCTACATGCAATCTCGCGAGCGACACGGAATTCATAAATAAATATTTAAATGAATGAACGTAACTAACTGCAGCGAGAGAAAGGACAGCATGGGAAAGAGCGTGGGAGGTGGACGGCCAGGATTGAATATGTTAAACAGATGGAGATCGGGCAGCTGATGAGGTGGGCGGGCAGGAGAGATGGGGCCCGCAAAAAGGTCATGGAGACGGGATTGTTGACCGCGGGCAGGTAACGTGATGCGGTGTCGTTAAATGGAGAGTGTTGGTGAGTACCGTGTACTGTTTTTGTTTAATTCTAAAACGACGTGTCGCGTTGTTGGGCCGGGCCGAGATTCGGTGTCAGTGTCAGGTGTGGTCGAATTGGATTTCCCCACCTTCGCTTGATTATTTAAATATGTCTCACTATAAAACCAATTATTTACATACCTGAGGGGTGAGATTGGACTTATGAAAACCTAGGGAAAATTCATGTATTATTACAAAACTATAAGGATTGACTTGCAATTTATTTTAAATGTTCAACGGCGTCGTGATTGGACTGTTCAGTCGAGTTCTCTGCTACAAGTTTTGATCAGCAGCGAGCCGAAGGCGATTTGGGTTAAACGCGGAAGCTCGGAATCCGGTGACCGGAGAAGATGTCGTCGAGATCGCTGGAAGTGACTCGATCCTCCCACGAGGAGGTTGAGCGGAGGGAGCGACTCATCGTGAAAGATTTGCAGAACGAGACATCGTCCAATAAGGACCGGTTGTTCCAGAGCCACCGTGTCAGGAACATGATTGAGACCATTCGAGAAACCACTGACAGGCTAGTAAGTATTTTCTTCGGTTCTGATTCTTTTTGTGTCAGGAACATGGTTGGAGGAAATCTGATGTTAGGTTTTTTTTTTTTTTTTTGTGTTGATTGGGATTTGATTTTCATGTTATAGGTTGAGATATATGACGATAAGGACAATGCGAGGAAAGATGAGATTGCGGCGTTGGGATGACAGAAGGCTACTGGGACTAATTTGTTTGGTGCATTCTATGATAGACTGAAAGAAGTGAGTTGTGGATGAGGATAGAAATGTGTTATGGTGAGTTCCTCAGCTTAAATGCTACGAGTATAGTAATTTACAGAAAAATGTCAAAAGCGATGCTAGTAGTGTTGTTTGATGGGCTGTATAGCAAAATTGATTGTCTGAGTAGAAAAACCATAGTTAGTTTCACTATGTCGTAAATACTTAGGAATCACACTAGAAATGTTATTCTTATATTATTGTCTATATGGCTCTGGAGCTGAATTTTTCTATCCTTGTAGTTGCATAGTGTTGGTATTGTTGTAGTCGTTTCTGTTGATCAAATTGGTATTGTTTTTGCGCACAAACTGTTGTTAGGACAAGAGAATGTGGAGAGGAAACAGGCTTTGAGATATGAAGAAATGGAAGCAGAAAGGGAGGAGGTACCTTCAACCTCGTTTTTCTTATTTGTAACTTTGACTGACAGAACATCTTTTGAGTTATCTGTAAATACAATTCTTCATGAATACATTTTCTCCAATTCGAAAATGTTGCTTGTTGGCTACACTGTTATCTTCACACGTTTGCTACTATTGGAATTGTAAAAACGTTAGTTTGCTACTATTGGAATTGTAAAAATGTTAGTTTGCTACTATTGGAATTGTAAAAACGTTAATCTATCGCCTCCAATTCTCATGGTAGTTTTATCCTAAACAGAAAGCATGTGAAAGTGTCAACATAGTTGTCTAGTGGAATTATTAATGTTTTTGTGACTTATATCTTATGCGTTCATGATTTCAGTTTTTCAGTATATACATGCATTTGAACTGGTTGATTCTTGTTCAGGAAGACGTGCAAGCTGAATCTGAAAGTGATGATGATGACCAGCAAATTTACAATCCCCTCAAGTTGCCAATGGCTCGGGATGGAAAGCCATACCTCATTGGTTGTATAAACTTCATGGTCTAGGACAGGAGTTCAAGTGTGAGACATGTGTAATCACACTCACTGGGGTCGCAGAGCTTTTGAGTGACATTTCAAGGAATTCCGGCATCAACAATGGGATGCGCGGCCTGGCATTCCTAACACAAGAATAATTCAATGAAATCACATCAATTAAAGTATGTGCTCGTGCTGCACCTGCCTTTAAAGTTCATCTGATATTCTGGCTCACTGCATTTTTATGCTCCCAAATCCAGGAAGCACGAGAATTATGGGGAAAAAATCCAACAAAAGCAAGGAGTTAACGTCCAGATGAGGAAGAAGAATACGAGGACAAATGAGGTGAAGCTACCTTATCTTAGTTCATATCCAAGCAAAATGGTAATTTCTTCTCCTCTTGCTGGTAAAACATCTTATTCCATATTTAGTTCCTACATCTACAGATCTTCAATCGACTAGGGGATGTAGCTCATATGGTAGAGCGCTCGCTTCGCATGCGAGAGGCACGGGGTTCGATTCCCCGCATCTCCAAAATTTCACACACATTTTGCCTTCTAAATTTCTGAATCCTCAACCTCTGACGTCAGCACAAAGCTCGGAAATGCCAACGTTATTACATCCCTGCACAAACCAAAACACAACAGTTGATACCTTATAGAACATGCATCCCCGTGGCTTCCATAAAATAAATACTCACTTCAAATACGGCAGCGTCATGTTCCTTATAAGTGTCGGATGTTTCTCAACAAAATCTCTCCATTCTTCCTCGTCAATCCTCCCATCTCCCTTCGTATCCGCGTCACTAAACGTCTGCAAAATCCCAAAACTTCAGTCACTTTCTTCTCGATGTTTTGCACAAATTCTCAGATGCTTATACTCAACACCTAGGAAGAGTTATTCTGTACCTTATCAACGATGGTTTCGACCACATCGTCGGACAAAAGCAGATCAGATTCCTGCAACAAGGCCAACACCATGTCCTTCAACTGTTGTCCCATGTAAAGAGCCAATTGCTAGCGGTTAGCGCAGGTTTTCACATACACGACTCTGATGACTAAAGTTGACGAATGTTCACCTCTTCCCGCTCAATGTACCCTGTGCGCCTTAAATCGTATAATCTGAAAGCAACTAGCCCAGGAGAAAACGAGTCAGAAAAATGGAGGAGTTGAGGATGTGTTTGGATGAGCTTACTTACATTTGATCTTGTCTGCCACCGCCGCATCGGGGTGGAAAACACCCAAAGAGCGAACAAATTCCCCAAACTCGATCACCCCATTTCTCTTCACATCAAATAGATCGAATATCTGCAAAGAAATCCATGTCAAATGTGAGAAATGATCCCAGAGGCATCAGGACTAGTTGAGTACTCACCCTGTCAGCAAACAGATTTTTCCTGTTTCTGTTCCTAAACAGTGCAAGTTGAAACTCTTCCTGTTCTTGGAAAAACATTAAGTTCAGACATGTCTGAATTGGCTAGTCAGGTGAGTGGAAGTGTGGAACAAACCTTGTGAATCAGTCCGTCGTTGATGATCGAACTGCTCAGCTTCTTGAACAGCTCGTAAAGCGCCTCTACTTCACTCACCGAAACTACAACAAAAGATAATGACATCAATCCTGACAAGCGATCATTTTGGGAATAGGTTGCTGGAGACTGACTCACTCACAAGGCGTCTCAGCTGAAAGCAGCGTAGGCTCCTCGTAGCCCGGTGTATGATGCTTTTTCTTCGAGCAAGCACAGCCCATCGAACCATATGCTACCAAAATTGAACCAGTTGATACCAGTTTCCTGCCAGAACAAAACAAGCACAAGAGACTTAGAACACAATATCATCGTCAAGTGCTGTCCACCAAACAAATAAATACATACTTCCACATACACACCGATGTTTTTTTGTTGTCAGATGAATAGAAAAACACTTGGCTAGCTGTTCCTGAAAACCATGGCTCTCTATTAAAACGAAAGAAAACAAAAAACCACACAAGTCAACTGTTGCGAGTTCTGAAAGTTTGTTAAGTATACGACAGCTTCAGAACTTGTATATTTCCTAGAAGGTGGCACGAGCAAATCTGATCTTGTGTGAATGCAGTAGGGAGGCAGATATGTCCAGAAAAACAGGTTTTTATAAGCAATGTAACAATAAAGAAACACCAAGTTGAATGTCTGTTAATAACAAGTTAACAAGTCAATCATCAATGCCCAAATCCAGCAAGAGCTGAAGATGATCAAGACCAACAATTGTCAGTAATAAATACTAAGTTGAGATCATCAAGACCTCAAACACAACCTTGCTGAAACACCTAGAATTCCAACACCAAGCAGAAACTGGACAAAGTGAGAAGACAGGCTTAAAAATTGGAAAAAACCCAACAGCTCCAGTAATCAATCCTATAATGTTTCTGAAAACCCAGTTGGTAAAATAGATAACAGGTTTTGCCCATCAATGAGAAGCTCAAAGTGACTAAATGGAAAGTTAAACAAACCCTAACAGTGGAGTAAACCCAGATGAACACATGAGATATTCATACCCAGAAGCTAAAGAAAGTGATTGAATCAAGCTTAAATTGAGGCAGCTGGTGGATCTGAGATTGAGCTGGATCTGGGGTTGGAGACTTTTTGAATAAAGATTGGAGCTTTATGGTGCTTTTCTCCTCTGTGGCATGAATCTCACATTTGCTTTCTCCAACTTTGAACTTTACATCAGTGGTGTTCTTATATATGGGTGGATTAAAAAGGTCCAACCTTTAACCTCTTTCCATTCAAATTTTGCATCAATCTTCCCAAAATAGTATGACATAACTACCAAACAATTTAATACAAGCTAGCAGTGAAAATGATTGAAAATCTTCTGTACATCAACTAATGGAAGCTACAAGTGTCACCAAATATTTTGACAAGAACCAGAAAAAGTAATGGCTGGACACAGCCCTGGAAAACTTGTCCAATGAGCTAACTGTCGGCCAAGATTTGAAAGGCAGCAGATCATCCTCACTATTCTAATTAATACATGTTTATTGATATTTTATTGTACGAGCCAGATGAGTTGAGGCGAAGAAATTGTCATTTGTGTCGCAGAAGTTGCACGTGACGCTAAACTAGAGAATACTGATTCTAAAACTGATTCTCTAATTGGGCTTTTGGCCCAAAGAGAATAGAAAGTAGCCGGCCCATTACTGGCCCGGGTCATCGTCTTTCTCAAAACGAAAACCCTAACACGACAATCCTCTCTGCAAAATCGACCAGCTCAACAATGGCGCTCTCGAAGCCGATCTTCCTCTCATACCTCAAAACCCTCATCAACCCCACCCGCCGACGCGTCTTCGCTCCTCCTAGCTTCATATCCGTTCGATCCCTCTCCTTCGCCACACCCGAGGAGGCGGCGGCAGAGCGACGCCGACGCAAGCGCCGTCTCCGAATCGAGCCACCTCTAATCGGCTCACGGACGCAGTCTCCTCCCCAGGCTCGGTATCCACCCAGCGCGCCGCAGAACCCTAACGCGCCGAAACTCCCTGAACCGATCTCGGCTTTGGCCGGGAACAGGTTGAATTTGCATAACAAGATTTTGAAGCTGATTAGGGAAAATGATCTGGATGAAGCGGCCCTGTACACGAGGCATTCGGTTTACTCGAACTGCAAGCCGACGATTTACACAGTGAATGCTGTGTTGGCTGCGTTGATTAGGCAGTTGAGGTACTCTGATTTCTTAGCTCTGCACAGATTTATTACTCAGGCTGGTATTGCGCCAAATATTGTGACGTATAATTTGTTGATTAGCGCTTACTGTGATTGCCGGAGGACTGATACGGCACTGGAGCATTATAAGGTGTTGGTGAATGATGCGCCTTTCAGTCCTTCAATGACTACTTTTAGGATTTTGATTAAGGGCTTGGTGGATAATAATAAGGTTGAGAGAGCTGTGGAGTTGAAGGATGAGATGTTGGAGAAAGGGTTTGGTGTGGACAGTAAAGTGTACGCCTTTTTGATGGGTGGGCATGCGAAGAATGAGAATGCCGATGGGGTCTTCGCGGTTTATGAGGAGCTCAAGGAAAAGCTGGGAGTAGGGGAGGATGGGATTGTGGAGGATGGTGTGATTTACGGGAGTTTGATGAAAGGGTATTTCCTGAGAGGGATGGAGAATGAGGCTATGGAGTGTTTAGAAGTGGCAGTTGGGAATTGTTCTAAGGTAAAAATGAATGCAGTGGCTTATAATTCGGTGTTAGAGACCTTGAGCAAGAATGGGAAGTTTGACGAGGCTTTGAGTCTTTTTGATAGGATGATGGTGGAGCATCACCCGCCTGAGAAATCGAGTGTTAATATTGGGAGCTTTAATGTTATGGTGGATGGGTATTGCTCTCTTGGAAAGTTTAAGGAGGCGATTGAGGTTTTCAGGAGAATGGGTGAGAAGAGGTGCAGCCCTGATACATTATCTTATAATGTTTTGATTGAGCAGCTCTGTAACAATGACATGCTAGCTGAAGCTGAAGAGTTGTTTGGAGAGATGGGTGAGAATGGAGTGAAGCCGGATGAGTACACATATGTTATATTGATGGAGACTTGCTTTAAAGTTGATAGACCTGATGATGCCACCGAGTACTATAAAAAGATGATCGCGAGTGGATTGAGGCCGAACTTGGCAGTTTACAATAATCTGGCCGAGGGGTTGGTTAAGGTCGGGAAGGTGGATGAGGCAAAAATATTCTTCGACTTAATGGTGAAGAAGCTGAACATGGATTCTGCCAGCTACCAATTTATAATGAATGCATTGAGCACTTCAGGGAAACTGGATGATGTTCTACAGATTGTAAATGGGATGTTAGATGAAGAAGTGGTTGTCCTTGACGATGAAATGAAGGAATTTGTGAAGAATCTGCTGCGCAGTGAAGGCAGGGAAGACGATTTGGACAAGCTTATTCAAGAAAAGGAAAGAATAAAGGAGGAAGCTAAAGCTAAGGAAGCTGAAGCAGCAGAAAGAGCTAAAGAAAGCGCCAGAGCTGCAGTCGCATCTCTAACTTCATCAAAGTTATTCGGTGCAAAGGAAAATGAGGCACAGCTTGAATCAACTACTGAAAATGAGGCACAGCCTAAAGAAACTGCCGAAAAATCCGATGAATCCAATTCCTCCGAGGGCAGCGAAGATTCTGACACTGAGGAAGCAGAAATTGTCAAAAAAGTGGCTGATGAAAATACTCAAAAGACCTAGCAGCTAACATCTTAAGATTCTGAAGCCAACTGACCCAAATCCAGTGTATCTTTTAGAAGAGGGAACTATGATCAATCAGTGGTCCAAAATGGCGCAATGTTTGGGCAGGCAATACCCTTGTGTACCAGTCCCTTTCATCTCTAAATTGGCTCACGTTTGCTTCAATTTGGTGATGGGTTCTTTCTCACCCAACTCGAGCAATCCCATAGAGAAAGAATGACACACAAGTGGTTGCATAACAAAGACTCAACTCCTTATTAACCATCTGCATCTCACTTTCCTTTGATGCTTTCTTTAAATGCAAGCAAAAACATGCTCGCCTGTCCCATTTTTTCCTCTACATTTCCTTAGAAATTCCTTGAGATTAACACGACACCCAACATTACATTTCAAGGTAGATTTTGAAACAACAGTCCTGAATTATGTATCACAATGCCATCGATTCTTTCCTAGAACTGAACAAAAAAACCTTAAATTTAAACTACCAGACAAAAAGGATTGAAGTGGGCCAATTTTGCAATTACTCGAAACTACCTCGCCGCCAGCGTAAATAGGTCTCCTTTCCACGTGTCAGTATCTCATTGGACAAGCTCGCGTAGTTTCACCGAAATCAGATAAATAAACGGCCATTTCGCGGGTCGGCAGTTACTCTTCATACTCTCTCTCTGTATTTCTCTCTTTAATGTCTCGCGTCCTCTGCTTGCAAATTCATTGCTAGGGTTTCCCATTTACGTCTAGAATTTCACAATCGAATCCAGCAGCGTGAGGAGTGCGAGCGAGCGAGCGATCATTGCCGAGCTTCCCACGGCGACTTGAATGAGGTAAGTTTTGCTTTTTGCAGTCTCTCTTTGCTGGTTCTGGTCTGGTTGAATTTAGTGCCGATTTGGAGCCAATATTGAACTTTGTTGATGACCGGAGGATGAAGCTGAGTTTCTTTTTTGAAATTTTGCAGTCTCTAAAGATGAATTCGTAGGTGTGTGATGTGATTTGAGTGAAGCTGCGTGTTGCGGGAAATGGGGAAGAAAGGGAGCGGCTGGTTTTCGTCAGTGAAGAAAGTGTTCAAGTCGTCATCCAAGGACTCCCTGGAGAAGAAGGTACCTCGAGTCTCACTACATCAGAATTTCAAATTTGTATTTCAGTTTTAAATTCTTATCAAGTTTTCATCCCTAAGAATTCTCATTCAGTTTTCTGTAACAATATGCATGTGTGTAGTAACTCAGAAAGACTCATTAGAATCTGTAAACATCGACGCATCGATTCAGCTATTTCTGTAGTTGGGATGTGTGCTGAAGAGTGCATAGCAGCAGTTAGGTTCTGGATTGTGATGATTAGGTATGATGATGAAAACTAAGCGTCTTAAATTAATTGATACAGAAGTTTCTGAAGTGATCCGGCCAAAACTGAGCTATGTGAGGTTGGTAGTGTATTCAATTCGATGCGATGTTAGAAAGCTAGTGATTGCAATCTAAACGTTTTGTGTACTCTCTGTGGGGAGGCTGATGATTGAATTCAAGACAGTGTAGGGAGATTCAAGCAAGGCTGGGTTTGTTTGATCTTTATGTTGACACAGGCAGATGCATCAAAGTTACCTTATTGTTATAACCAGTAGGATTGATGTCTAGTTTCGGGTAGTTGATGGAGTGGTTGGTGACTGGAATCCAACTTCGCTAGAGCAGGAACAATGGATCACTTAATTTACAACCTGGGGACCTCTTTTTGCAATATACAGAGAAACTGGCATGCGTATTTACACCGATCTACATGGTCCCCTGGCATGAATTTGTGGCGGTAGCTCATGATTATTTATTGTCCTGCACCTAAGGCTACCACTATTCATTAATTTGTATCATGTGAATGTTCGAGTAACATCCCCATCAGTGAATTATTTGGTTTCCAGTTTTTATCTGTTTTCTGATATTTCCCAGCCTGTCCGTGATGGTTGACTTGGGTATGTTTGTTTCTTCAGAAAGAGAATGCAGTGGGGAACTGGCAGCATGAGGCTCCGGAAGTGGTATCATTTGAGCATTTTCCGTCGGACAGTTCGCCTGACATGACAAATGGCGAGAGTAATGGGTCAAGTGTGGTCAGTGAAGATCAGAGTCATGCCATTGCAGTTGCTGTAGCCACTGCTGAAGCTGCTGAAGCAGCTGTTGCTGCTGCTCAAGCTGCTGCTAGAGTTGTCCGGCTTGCTGGATATGGGCGCCAGTCAAGGGATGACAGGGCTGCCGTCTTCATACAATCATATTACCGAGGATATCTAGTATTTACTCTTTACCCTTTTCTATCAATCACTTCAACTTGATCACTTACAAAATACACGTGAACTGTATCCATGGACTAGATCTAAAGAACCGGTATAGGCATACATACATTTACTGGCTATCACCGTCACCTGTGACTGTCTTTATTTGGGTAGCCTGGTCGTAAAACGGGACTCCTATGAGTCAGTGTCACTGGTTAGAATAAATGCAGGTCCCAAGAATCAGGAAAGTTGACAAAAAGGCAGATCAATGTTGCTTCTTGCTTTATCTTGACTAGTCAGTTACTGAGTAAAAGGGTATGTCTGTGTCTGAATTTGTAGGCTCGTAGGGCCTTACGCGCATTGAAGGGGTTGGTGAGGCTGCAAGCGCTGGTGAGGGGTCACAATGTGCGTAAGCAAGCCCAGATGACAATGAGGTGCATGCAGGCATTGGTGCGCGTACAAGGCAGAGTAAGAGCTCGGAGACTCCAGCTGACCCATGAGAAGCTGAAAAGCAAGGTTGGGGAAGAGGAAGGTTATGGTGGGAGGAAGATGAACAGCTCAGTGAAGCCTGAAGATTGGAATGCAGATGACGTGAAGGAGTACATCATCTCAAGAAAGCATGACGCGCAGATGAATAAGGAACGCGCCCTTGCTTATGCTTACGCTTATCAGGTATTCGTTCATTCATTCATAATGTATCTGCATTGGTTTGATATGAAGTAAAATGCAGCAGGGGGGAGTGGAAGAAGGAGAGGAGCAAGTTTACATGAATGAAGGAGACAAGGCAGAGTGGGGATGGAACTGGCTGGAGCACTGGATGGCCTCACAGCCATACCATCCTGTCCCAGCACTGACAGACGACATGTCGGACAAAACAGTCGACATGGAAATGCTCACCCCAACAGGCTCCAAGGCTGTCCGCATGACCCCCATCGAATCAGACCCAACTCTCTACGTAACCAAGCGAACCTCAAATGCCAATGTCCCAAGCTACATGACGCCAACACAGTCCGCAAAGGCAAAGGTGAGGCGGTCCCACACCCACCAAGGACAACAGCAAGGTTCTACTAAATGGAACCCTTCCACTAGAAGGTCAGTAGACGCTCCTCCTCGGATGGGGTGCGACTCCTCCAGCTCCGGCGGAGGAACTACAGCTGGACCATTTCTACCTCAGAGAAGCCCCAGTCCCAAAGGCTTCTTCACACACTGTTCAAAGGTCAGGAAGTATGGCAGCTACAGCCCAGACTCTACCAGCTGGGGCGACCGGAAATCTTGGGGAATGGAATCCTGAGTCCCTTCTTGCATACGTAATTCCAACCTTCCTCAACTCTAAATTATCCATCTAGTCTCTCGCCCATTGCTCAAATAAATGAAGGTTGCAGCATATAAATAACAAATGAAGCTTCGTAGCTGAAACTTAAGTACCATCTCCATAAAATCCAATCAATGTAACTGCAAATAAACAGCTTGGCCGTGAATGCAAATTGTAATATTCGTAAATACATATACAAACATACCTGTGTGGCAAACTTTCACATACATATGCAAAACAAGACTCTCAAGAGTACCAAAAAACGGAGATTTCTCTGAGCCGGAATCGAAAGGGTCTCTTCAACTAGCTGTATTTCCGGACAGAAACCTGTGCAAAACGGTTCTTGAAAATGGACGTCAAGGCCTCCAACTAAATCTCCAAAGCCATTGATCCTTATATGTGTGACTAGGACAATCCTTGATGCTCATGGTAACTTTAGGAATGACTGAATCCCTGGCAACTTCAGTTGACCAATATAAATAAAGGTAATAATGACTCGGACACAAATGCAACCCAGACCCAACTCAACACACCTTCTTCATGCATGCAGGAACTGTTTCGAATGAAACACATGTGACAAGGGGCAGCAGGCTCAAACAGTTATAGCACGGCTGATGGCCAGCCTGGCCCACTCAGCGGACTCCTTAATCAAATGATCTTCCGAGGACAAGCATTCATTCAAAAAGTCTTTACAAAAGAGTGATTGCTGAATCAATGAACCTGCGTGATTCCCCAGGGTGTCTGCTAAATCTCCTAGGACCCCAATAGCAGTTTTCATCACGGCCTCATCCCTATTAATAAAGATGTCAACTACAGCAAAGAGATTAAAAATTAAACTGCAAAATGAAAAATAGAAATAAAGAAGAATGCTTACATTTCTTTTTCCATGCATAACACATCGAGAAATTGAAGGACAGGGGGTGCATAAGTTATTAAAAGCTGCGTCTTTGGGGTGTTTTTGAAGCCTTGGAAAATACCAGAGTATGCCTCTAGTATCCCATTCCTCAGAAGATTAGTATACTCTGTCAACTCGTCATCACCACCAGAAGCGTGGACAGACAACTCAGCAGCACTCTGGAGCATGGGCATTGCATATATGAAGTACTTCTCAAAGTTTTCTCCAATTGCCAATGCGATGTCTCCAAGACATGAAAATAAAGGAGGCTTCACGGATCGGTGAAGTTGGTTGCTAGATAAATTTTTCAGAAGCTGGGTCATTATTCCATCACAATAAGGCATTATTTTGTCCTCCAATGCCCTACATATGTCTCCCACGACACCAACTGTAACAGCGCATACTTGATACTCTTCAAAATTCTGAAGACCCATTTCTAAATACTTGTAGAACTCAGGCATGTACTTGGCAAAATCTGGACCAGACAAATAGGCCAATGCTCCAATTGCCAGCATTGCTTCTTCGTGCACAGTGGCATTTCTACACGAAAAAACCCGTAGAAAGAGTCCCATCATCTGATCGGCATACTGCATGAAACTATATTTGGTGGCATCTGAGGACCCTAGTTTTTGAATAATCACCTGTAGGCACCCGCAAAGGAGACCTTGTAGTTCAGTTTGCTTCTCTTGTTCATTGGATGAAAGTTTTTGGGCTTCGACAGTCTGATGAAGCTCTGTCATGATGATAGGAACCAGCTGCAGAACCATCGCAGCTGTCTCTTCTGTCGAACACCTCACTACTTCATTCAAAGTTTCATATGCAGCTGTCCTAAGTCGGGACTCCCCAGCATCCTCTCTATGGGTGACGGTAAGAAGAGACCGAACAATTTCTTCGAAAAATGAGGTCAAAGGTGAGGATGAAACCGCATCCTCGTATCCCTGAGCAAGAAAATAAAGGGCCCCACATGCCTTCTCAGTAACATTTGGAGCGTCTTTCATGCTTTGCAGCAGAACAGTAATAATCTGCTGACAATTGGCTGCCGTGATGATCGGCGTCTCCAGAGAGGGGCCATGAAGAAATTCAAATATACGTCCAAGAGTCCATGCTGTAGTGTCTTTTACATGACTATTCGGGTCATTTGTCAAAGTGTTCAACATGAAGTTCAGTGCACTATTAACAATAGGAGTAAGCTTTTCGGGGGAAGGGCCTTCAAGTACGGATCCAAAAGCATAAGTCGCTGCTTCTCGCTGCCTCCAATCCGGTTTGTTAATGTTTTCCTCAATGAATGGCATGACTAGTGGCACAATCTCATCTCCCACTGTCCTAGCAACCAGCCCAAGACAGGTTCCGCCAGCCATAGCAATATTCCAAGCTCCCTCGTCCAGATCCTGATCCTCTTCTTGTTTGAGCAGTGTCTCCAATAACAACGGTACCAGAGCATTGAGAGCTTGCTTGATAAAATAAAAGCAAGGTATATCAGAATCACCTGTATACTCACCACCATATTCTTCTAAAATGTCAATTTCCTCATCACATATTGAACTCCAAAATTCTATAGCCTGAAGGGCAACAGGTTCCTCATCTTCCCGCACTGCCTTCGCTGTGATGTTGAAAATGTCCTGAATGTAAGCCGACAACTTTTCATAGTAGGTTGAAGAAATGGAAACCAAGCACTCATACGCAGCTTGTCTCATTTTAACTTCTGGGGAAAGGGTTGCCTCACAAACAACCCTCATAATATAATCACGCTCCATATCATTAGAAAAATTTGCCTGAGCAAATCCAAGAGCATTATACAGCGCACGAGTGGCAGCAAGTCTCACTTCAAGATTCCCTTCAGATGAACTCATGCCTTGGACGACAGCAGTAAGAATTTTATTGACTTGATCCTGCTCCACAACGTCAGGAGACACTTCCTCACACAAATATCCAAGGGTTTCTAAGGTAGCTTGCTTAACATGGCCTGGAAGTTGATGAATATTTGATAAGAGAGATACTATGAGTTCAGGCCACTGTTTATGAGGTAGTTCAATGCTTGCGACCTTTGCAATGACTTGAGATGCCGTTGACCGTGCTTCATAAATGACTGATGAAAGTGTTTTCAACAAACAACTCTTAACCTGCGATTTCAAATTCACGTCCAAAGCCAACCATCTCTGAACAAGCTCAAACTTCCTATGTTGTTCCTTGGCATCTAGAGAATTTTTCAGAACCAATCCAGCTAACTTACGGCTATCAACGGGCTTTTCGTCATTAGCAAGCTCCATGGAAAGGGATAGGAGAAAACTTGGCAGGTTTTGCTCTTGGAACTGTTTGATGCTTTCTTCAGCATGCTTACGCAAGCCTCCGTCAATAGATTGTGCATTCAAAAGCACTTGAGTCACTTCCATTGCCATTATGAATCTACCAAAAATAAAACGTACCAGCTTTTTAACCTTGCAACAATTGAAGTTAACTACTTGAGATACACAATTCAAAATCTCGATCTCAGATCAGTGATTGTATTACAAGAACAAGATTACATTTCACTGAATACTATCCTAACACACCTTCAAGATTCCCTTTTCACTAAATCCCACTCACACAACAGTCAACAACTACAGACCAAAATCAAACCGCTCACAGTCCCCAATCACATCCATCTTCTCACACATCAAAACCACTTCAAAAACGAAAACCCTAATTTTCACAATTCGAAACTAAAACATACTTCGACGACCCCACCCCACCCCAATCAATCATCCATTTACGCAAACCAGATCCGATCGACAACCAACTAACCCTAATCAAACGAATCGATAAACACGCTCAGATTCTTACCTGATCCCCTCGGATCGGAGCGGCCTCAAGGCTTGTTTAGCGAGCGAGGAGTAATAAGAGGCGGAAGGAATTTCGTCCGAAGAGAGAGAAACTGACACAGCGGAAGTTGACGACGCCAACCACGACGCGCTGGAATGATAAATCATTCTCAATTTTTTTTAATATTCATTTAAATCAATAGAATTCACATGCGATCTGGACCGTTGAATTTCATCTCTCATCGATTATAAACCGTCGATTTTCAAGATTAAATAAATCAAAACAAAAGTTAAAAACTTGCGCATCCAGGGAATCGAACCCTGGTCAGTACCGTGGGAGGGTACTATGATACCACTACACCAGATGCGCTTTGATTTAACATTTAAGAAATGTAATATTTATAGTAAAACATAGTTACAAAAATTACGATAATACCCTCAGAGATTACGCATCGTTCTATATAAACTCTACGCGGAGTTTCAGAAGTCGAAATGTTCAGCGATCAGCTTTCTAGGTCAAAAACGATCAAAGAGTCTCGTCGTCAGCGTCGATCGAAGATGGAGTATTCGACGAGCTTCCTATCGGTAGCGAATTGGGTAGGGACGAGCGTGGCGTCGGCGTTCTTCGCGTCGATGGAGCGTTGTGCTTGCATCAACATCAGCACCAAAGAATCGGACGACGACGGGAACGATGATGAGGAGGCGAAGGATCGGCCGTTGATGTTGACGAATTTTCGTAGCGTGGATGAGGGGGAGAGCGTTGTGGGTGAGAAGCGTGCGAACGACGTTGCTGATCTTCCGGTTTGAGTTGGTGGGTTTGGGGAACTGTTGGTATGTGTAATTCTGTTATAATCGTAGTATGTGTTGTGTTTGGGTTGTGGAAAGATTGGGTCTTGGGCGTATGTGGTATGTGTGTGATACTGTGATGAGGTTTGTTGTAATTTCGAAATTTTTGTTTGAATGCCATCTTTTTGAACTTTTTGTCCCAAATATGTCATCTTTTTTAATTTTATTCGAAATGTCATAATTTTAATAAATCGTTATTGGGAGTACAGTTGCTTGTGGGGAGACTTGACAGTTCAGCACCATGTCAGCACTGATGTATTATGCGAAAATTAAAATTATCTATTGTTTGTCAGTGTTATTTTGGAAACAAATTTATGACAAAGGAATAAAGTTTGAAAAAGATGGCATTTCAAACAAAATTTTCTAATTTCTTGTAAAAGCATTGGAAGTTGAAGCCCTACTACTCCATAAAATGTTCTTGATATTCAAAGTTAAAGTTCCAATTTTGAATTCTGTTCTTACTATTCAGTTGTGATACATGATTTGTTTGGGGAAAATTAACGATTGTGAACTTCTTATAATTGGTTGGTGTAGGTTTTAGCAAGAAGAAGCCATTCCAAATGAATTTAAGAAGTTGTTTCTTATGTTTTGCAGGGAAATAATGAATAGTCTAGACGCCAATGTATATATGATAGATTTGGGATTCAAGAGTCTCAGTGACGAGGGGGCATGGGATTTAGTGTTGTAGCTTCTAAGTTCAGTGGATGGGTACCGAAATGATCAGTTATTTATACACAATGGAAGGCTTCCTTGAATGGTCAGTTTGCTAGACTTGAGCTTGACTGGTCTTGGATTTTCATAATTGTTTAAATGTTGTCTCCCATGGTTTTGCGGATTAGTTTTCTTTGCACGCATTATTCTGGATGGTGTTTTGATAGATGCTGGTATCACACTAGTGTTCTTTTACGCAGAGTTTTGGATTGACATCAGAAACCTTTTGAAAAGGAAGTTCTGCATTAAGAATAATGGATAGACTACCATTTTGATGTGTTATGTACTTATGTAGTTACCCCGTTCAAGGAATTTCAGTAGCCGACTCTTTTTGTATGGCTGATCATACTTCTGTTTTGTTCAGGGTAAATTTCTATCCGTCTGGTTATTTGATTTTTTTTTTTTTGGCTTTGATCATTGTTTGGTAACAAACTAAGTCTTATTCAAATGAAACTGGTAGTTGCTAATGTATTTTTATTCATACTGCAGAGAGCATCAGGTTGGTTCAGGAGGGAGGAGTTAAGGAATCAGTACTCTTTGAGGATCTTCGTCTTCTCCAGGATGAACTTCCCCTCCTTGAAAATCTGCTTCTGCTCATAGGCCTTGACATACTTCCATCCTAGAGTCTCCTGACACTTGCTGCAGTACACATCGGCCACGCTGAACTGTCCAGTCATCAGTTGCCTCTCCTCCTTCCTCCCCATCACGACATTCATGGCATGACTGAACATGTAAGCTTGGCCAGATTTTGCCTGCATCATAGAAAAGACTCATCAGACACCACCACCTGGGATGAATGTGTTTTCAAATCAGAAACTTACTATGTAGTTCTTGGAAATGAGATCAACTCGAAGAGCGATTGGATTCCTGCACTTCTTGCAACTGAAAAAGGTCCGGTCGCCTGATTCACCTTCCATGGGATCAGTTTGGTGAAGAGGATGAGAATCAAGGGTTCATTGATATACAGAGGATGAGATGGTGATGAGAGGAGGGAGGGATGACTTAAGGGTCAACTGGGTGGTGGAGCTGTATTGAGAATAAACTAACATCACTTTCTCATCTCTTGGATTATGTGATAGATAAACATCACTTTTCAGTTTGCGTGCTTCTCAAGTTATTGAAAAGTAGTATTTGTCACAAATTTATGAATCTGATTTAGATTTTCCAAGAACGGTCTCAGTTCAAGTTACAGAGCCTGATGATGATAAGTAGATTTAACTGAAGACGTGATATATTTGTGCGCATTCTGCAGCAGCAAAATCTCCATGCTCGCAGTGTTTTTCTTACACTGCTGATGCGTTGGACAAAGAAGAAAGAAAATAGAAACTTGAGAGCCTCCTTTTTGCTGTTTAATGGTATATAAATGAGAGAGTTAGAAGAAGACTCAAGGATTCAGTGGCTCAGCTTCCGCGTCCATGTCTTTCATGCCCGTCCGCTCTTCTGTTTCTGCAAGAAACAAATGCATGAATCAACCAACTTGGCCTACATTTTTACGAGCACATGAAGAGTGTACTTGCTTGGTTTATCTGAGAATCAACTTGGCCTACATTTTTACGAGGAAAATGGAAACAATGCGTTGTACTTACTTGGTTTATCTGAGATGGCAAGTAGACGTCTCTGCAGAACAGCGGCCATGAAGAGGAAAATGGAGCACATGCCAAACATGATGGTGATCGGGAATGCGTTGACCTTGAAAGAAACAAAAGAGAGTCAGATGCAGTTGGAAATGAAGAAGAAAATAAAAGGAAAGCTATTTGGTGGTAAATACATACATTGTATAAGACGATGCACACGAAGATATTCAAGGGAATGCGGAAGAAGTTCATGATGGTGCTTCTAGCCTCCTCAGGAATATACTGTGATCTCATTTTCATGATGGATGGCCAGAATAGTCCAACACATCCTTCAAAGGTGCAAAACCCCAGGAGCTGGATAGCGCTTGAAAAAGAAATACCTCCTCCGCTTTTGCCACTGGAAGGCGCGATAACAAACTGAAATGAAAAGCTTGCACATTATAACTGAGGAACAGGCTTGTACTGGTTTGTTTAGTAAATGTATGCAGCTGGGGTTCCTTACTGAAGTCAATATTGGAAAGAGGAGTGCAGCTGAGGAAACTAAGAACACAACTTGCATGTAGCTCTCAACTCTGGATGATGCGCGAGCCATCAACCGAGAGGCTATGGAACTTCCTAACATTGAGGACAACATGAAGGTGGCAAAGATGAAGCCGTGAGGAATTTCCTCGTCATTTGGACTCAATGCAGGGGTCCATAGAAACACGAAGGTATACATAGAGCCTTCGAACAGGGACTGAATTGCACCCAGTAACGCTATTCTTTCATCTGAACAGATAACAAGTGAGTCTGAAAACAAATAATTATAAACGGGGAACGGAAAGATTGTTCACTAAATAACTTATTTACCAGATGCAATGGCCACAGCGGCACCTCGGAACTGAGTAAGCAAGTCTTTATTATCGGAAGGATCTCCATAGTTCTCACTCCATGATGATAAAATGATAGCCATTCCAACCGCAAGCAAGCATAGTGCAGCATCGAAGGGAGCGACAGGTCCTAGAGCTAGGGTATCAACTAGAAAGTTCCCAAACAACCCAGCAACAATCGCGACTAGGCCATTTCCTAGAAATATCGCCATTGAAAATGTCATTGAGAGCCATTGTTGTTCAAAGCCCCTCTGCAGAAAGCATTTGGAATCAGACAAATTCATCAAAAATAATGTACAAAGTATCCAACAAGAGGAATCACAAATAGCATCAACGCATAACAATTTCCACATATTTTTTTTTGTTTTTTCAGATACTGCTCGTTCAGAAGCAAACATTAAAATCTTTTTCATACGGAAAAGGCCAGCTCAGCAAGCCTATAGTTAGCAAATGATAAAGAAGTTCAAAACGCTATGCGGTATGCAGTGTGTTGATTCACTACCTTATTGTGTTCAGCAACCAACCATGATTCAAAAGCTGAGAAAAGAAGAGAAGTTGCAATGCCGCCCAAGATACGTCCCACCATCAAAACTTTATACTGAGGAGAATGCTTGGTGACACAACTCAATATGTATGTAATGCAGTAAGTGACACATGCCCTCTTCCGACCTCTGCATCAAATGAACATAAGCAATATGAATCCAACAGGCTCAACGCATATCTAAAGAATACCGTCTAAAAGTTTCAAGTATAGCCTTACTGTTTGTCGGCCAGTGATCCAACTATAGTTCCGAACAACATGGAAGAGCCAAATCCGGCAATGAATAGCTGCCCTATGTCACCTTTAGAATATCCGTAAGTACTGTAAAGATAGTACACATATGGCCCCTGCAACCAGTCCCCAGCTGCAGAAACATCACCAATGGTCAAACAAAGTCAAACAACAAGAAACCATAGAAAACTACCATCAACCAAACACAACCAACAATCATCTTCAATCCAAAATCCAGATCCAACAAAACCCTAATCAACAGAAACCAACAACAGATCCAGAACCTTCCTACATTCTCAAAATCCAGACCTCACCCGAATCCAGAACCCTAGTCCAACACACACAATTTAATCAATCACTCGACCCCACCCCCAATTCCCACCAAAACCCTAACACAGATCCAGCATAAACCAAAAGCTACGGCTTTTCACATTACCCATCATGAGCGAGTACACAACAAGATAGTTATTCTTAAACGAATTGAAAGCCGGCGACGTGCTGATCCGATCCTTGTTACTCTTGCTGAACTCCAGCGCCGCGACCACAGCACTCAATCCGCCGAACACCAAGTAGTAGAACAACTCCATTTTGCATAAGCTGAATCGAAGATGGAAGCTTCGGGATTGAAGATCGAGGAGGGACTCGATCAATCTTTGCTGGACGTGAAGTCAAAGGAACAAGAGACAATTAACGAAGATACAAATCAGTTACTGTGCGGTGCGTCACAGGTAGTGTTTCAGTACGCGGTTAGTTAAAAGTTAGGTGGAAGTGACACGTGGCAAACCGCCTACCGTCCGATCAATTCTTCTATATTGAGATTGTATTCTGAATGCAGTTTTAGAGTTGTTGTGCTTTGTTATAGCATATAAGAAATTGAACTGATCTATAAGCCAAACTTGTAGAAAATGATCATTAAGAAATTTAATGATGTGACTCCCATGAGTCAAATAAGTAATTAAGCGCCTTGATTAGATTGTAACATGTGAATTAATGAAAGGGAGACTATGACCAGATGATCCAATTGGAGGTTAAATTGGGTAGCACATACCTCATACAGATCCCAAATGTCTTCATCAGAAGACTCTATCAGATAGGCAAGTACCCCAAAGTTGCATTATAAGACACTATGAGGCTTAGCAATAACTTTTGGGGAATCAGATCTGGTACAATCAAGTAAAAATAATTAATGACAAAGTAATATGATTTTTTTGTAATCTAAACTATGTCATTTTGTAGTTATTTTATTTAATTTGAGTGTATAAGATGTGAACCTGACAATATTGAATGCATGTGACTTGCTATTTGAGCAACCAAGAAGTGAGAGGGAATGTAGATGGCATACATTATCCAAAAAGCATGTAGCCACATATCCTGCATGGTTCCAGCCACATATCCAGATTATGAGAGGCCAAAAATATCTGAACCAGCCATGGTCCAGTAGCACCCAAGATATTCAGAAATCTTTCTTGTAGAAACAGCCCCAAAATCAGACTAATGCAAACACCTTGCAACACATCATTCAGACACGGATAAAATAAAGCAGCTACCTGCATCATGTTATCAGCAATTACAAGGCTAACTTCCCAACCATGTTGCTCATCTTCTTATTTACACCTTGGTTTCCACACATCGGCCCTTGTCTTCTCAAACAATATCCAGGAACATGTGGTATGTTACAGCTGGCCTGTTTGGTCGGGCATGTCTTCCGGGCAAAGAGTGTCAAGTCCAAGATTACTCGGAGGCTCGACAATCCGAAGCACGGCAACAAAACCTGCAAAATCACCTGGTATGTTAACACTAGCCTTTGGATATCAATGAGCATCTTATAGAAGCCGTGTGAATTTTCAGTGTCCTGTTGATACTTGATACTTATAAGCCTGACTCTAATTTTCATTGTTTTTGCATTTTGGATAAATCAGCTAAAGACTGGAAAACCAAGCGGGAAGTTTTGCTACAGAAAAGGGTAACACCTGATCCCACAATCTCCATTTCACATAAATTTCAAAATGCTAAAAGTTGGACAAAAAATCTTCAACCAAACAGAGTATAACTTGATGATTCAAAAGGCACTAGGCCGTTATGAGTGACTAGCAGAATAGATATGTTTGTATTCTTACAATATCAATTCCAGGTAAGGAGTGTGGATGTGAAGGAAGCCTATCGTCTTCAGCAAGAAAACAACTTTGTAATACTCGATGTTCGCCCAGTGGCAGAATTTAAAGAGGTTAGATCACAGCAAAACACTTCATTAAGATCAAAATTTTACATGACTCTAATAAGACTGAGCTTTATTACAGGCACATGTACCAGGTGCAATAAATGTCCAAGTATATCGGCTTATAAAGGAATGGACAGCTTGGGACATTGCTAGGCGAGCTGCATTTGCATTTTTCGGAATTTTTTCGGGCACAGAAGAAAACCCCGAGTTTATCCAAAGTGAGCATATAACTTTATCTGTTATAGAAGGAAAAAAAGACTATATCTGTTATAGGCTTGTCGTCTTAAGTATCAGTATGATCGACTATTTTAGAATTATGCCAACAGGTGTTGAGGCGGCACTAGGCAAGGATGCAAAAATAATTGTAGCCTGCTCATCTGGGGGTACAATGAAACCCACACAGAATTTACCAGAAGGCAAACAATCAAGGTACTAAATTAATCACATGTGTATTTCCTATGCAAACAATGCTAACGGCTTCATCTTGTCTTAACAGGTCACTGATCGCAGCCTACCTGCTGGTCCTCGATGGTTATAACAACATATATCACCTAGAAGGAGGGCTCTACGCATGGTTTAAAGAAGGGTTGCCATCCATATCGGAAGAAGAAAAAGAAGAATGAACTATACATGCCACCCTACGCCTGCACAGAAACTCAATCTAGCAGATAGTCATAATCTTAAATTGTGATCTTCCATCTAAATATTTCAGGCTCAACATCATTTGACTACCACAATGTCTTATGAAATCTTACTGAATCTAGAAATTCAACAGCATCATATTCCCAATATAAGGTTACCTTACATCATACCACTAACGAAACCTCAATTATATTGATTCAGGAGAAGAAGATGTATGAAATTGAAATTGTGCGGTTCCAAATTACCTCCGCGCCGGAACTTTTAGTGAGGAAATTATTGTCTCAGCCAAAGCTCCTTCGTTACTCGATTCTCCCCGATTGAACCTCGCCTTCACTACGAAGCTATAAACCCTAGAATTGTCTCTGGTCTGATCAAACAAATAAATCAAAATTACATCATTTAAATTCTTTCTTCCGCTACAAGCGCGAGTGCCGTTAATTCATCGGCTGCGTTTAGCACGTAAACGGCGTCGTTCTGATTGTGGGCGCTTTGTGCTCTGTTAATCTTGTCTGCAGTTTTATTAATATCAGTTGACTTGTACTCATAAACAAACCCTAATTCAGTCATCATGAAAGCTGCATTCCTGATAAACAACTGCATGATGCATTCAGGGTCGACCAGCGAGAGAGAGAGAGAAAACCAGCCATTCCCATGCTCCTGGTTGCTCAAATTCAAGGATGACAACATCCGAGAGCCAAATTGTTGGAAGGCACTCCTCCACACATCTGACATTCTGTGCTCAGCTCACCTTGTATGTGTATATAAATCTGATGTTTTGTTAGGATCAGTATGCCCAGAAGGTGTTTGATGAAATGCGGAGCTGAATTTGAACCCTAATTTGATCTTCTTGGTTCGGAGTTTTAAAGAGTTTCTGAGTCAGTTCACTGAGCTGCAGGTTTAAGAGCTGCCCATCTCCAGATCTCAGCTCATTCAGGTCAGATATCTTTGTCCATTAATGGGTTCTCAAAATCAAGTACTGGAGAACAACAGCACAGCTTTACAGGAGTGTTTTGCAGGTTAAATGGCCGCGGTGCGATGTAGTATGGAGATTGAAGGTGAGAAGATGGAGGAAGCTGGAGACCAGCGAGATGACCTGAAGAGAATAGCGCCGTGGAGGAAACAAATTACAGTTCGTGGATTGTTAGCCAGTCTTATAATTGGAATCATGTACAGCATTATAGCAATGAAGCTTAATCTGACAACAGGGCTAGTCCCGAACCTGAATGTCTCGGCTGCTTTGATTGCCTTCGTTTTTGTCAAGACATGGACAACCTTAGTGCACAAGGCTGGCTTTGTTTCTGCTCCCTTTACTCGGCAGGAAAATTCTGTGATCCAAACCTGCGCCACGGCCTGCTACACAATGACCTTTGCAGGTTTGATCTCTTAAATCTGCTGCAAATGATTGGTGCGCTGAGATCAAGAAGCATAATGAACTTGACACGGTTGGTTAGTTCTTAAATTGGCTTGAATTGCTGGTGTTATGCAGGTGGATTTGGGTCTTATTTGCTGGGATTGAATAAGAGAACATACGAGCAAGCCGGTGTCAACACGGAGGGAAATGCTCCAGGGAGTTATAAGGAACCGGCATTTGGGTGGATGACTGGATTTCTCTTTGTGACCGCGTTTGTTGGGTTACTAGTTTTGGTTCCTCTGCGAAAGGCGAGTTCTTCTTCACTGTTTGAGCCTTAAAAACCTGCATTTGCGACGGTGTTTTAAAAACTGACATTTATATCTTCGTGTTCCGCAGATCATGATCATTGACTACAAATTAACTTACCCTAGTGGAACAGCCACAGCAGTTCTCATCAATGGTTTCCATACAGAAAGAGGCAACAAAATGGCCAAGTATGTACCTTTCAACGCTTAAAATTCCAAGCTGCAATTTTTTTTTTTTTTTAAGTAATCTCAAGAGCTAAAGTTTCATTCTTATCACAGGAAACAAGTCAAGGGATTTGTGAGATTCTTCTCCATGAGTTTTCTATGGAGCTTCTTCCAGTGGTTCTTCTCCGGCGCACAATCAACCTGTGGATTTTCCCTCTTTCCAACTTTTGGCCTCAAGGCTTTCAAACAAAGGTGAACATTTCATCTCTTAAATCATTCCAAGCTCCGCCCTTATACCCATTACCAACAAGAAACTGTCTCGTCCCTTGCAGTTTTTACTTCGATTTCAGCATGACATATGTTGGCGCTGGAATGATATGTTCCCATCTCGTCAACCTATCGCTCCTCTTCGGCGCCGTGCTGTCCTGGGGCATAATGTGGCCCTTGATAACTGACCTAAAAGGAACTTGGTTCCCAAGTAACGTACCGGAAAGCAGCATGAAGAGTCTAAATGGCTACAAGGTTTAATCTCTTGATACTGTCTGTCCTTCCTAGCCCTTTTCGACACAGGTCTAATGAATCTACATTTTCAGGTCTTCGTCGCCATTGCCCTCATCCTCGGCGACGGGCTTTACAACTTCCTCAAGATCATTTACTTTACCAGCTTAAATATGTATGCCAAAATGAACCAGAAGAATCTGTCAACAAGTGAGTTCATAAGGTTAAGTTACTGTAACATACCCAATATGTGTCTTGCCTCCTGGGTTTGACATATGTGTTGAGTATATGCACTTGAGAATTTATCTTATATCGGTTGATTAATGGAATAAATGTTAGTATATATTGGGTTACGAGCCAAAGTTTTTGAGTCAATATCTAGTCAATTTCAACATGGTATCAGAGCTACGGTAGCGTGATGAGACGCTCATTTGACGGCAGTGTGGGTTTACCCATAGTGGGAGTCGCGTGTTGCGCACCTACACTGACCGGTTGTGTAGGTAAAGACCCGTATGAATGGCAATCGCGTTGAGCGCATCTGCTAATTGTCGCTATGATGAATTATCGTGTTTTCGGGAAACACGTCCAACTTTCCAAGTGAGGGGGAGTGTTGCCTATATGCAACTACGCTTTTAAGTCATATAAACCGAAATATCTAATTAATTTCAACAATATTATAATGGACGGTGACGTTAAACAGTTGGAACAGACTACACTTATAACTGCCTGTGTGCAGATACTGAATGCGGCTTTTGTGTAATACAGGCCATGATGAGCAGACAGGCGAAGATCTGAAACAAAATGAGATATTTATCCGAGAAAGTATCCCTGTATGGATCGCCTGCCTTGGGTACATCGTCTTCTCCATCATCTCCATTGTTGCAATCCCTCTGATGTTCCCAGAAGTGAAATGGTACTATGTGGTCGTAGGCTACCTTCTTGCTCCAGCTTTAGGGTTCTGCAACGCCTACGGAGCTGGCCTGACCGATCTGAACATGGGTTACAATTACGGGAAGGTAGCTTTGTTCGTTCTGGCAGCATTGGCCGGAAACGATTCAGGCGTCGTCGCCGGATTGGTCGGTTGCGGTCTGATCAAGACCATAGTCTCCATCTGCGCTGACCTGATGCATGATTTCAAAACAGGACATCTGACCTTAACTTCTCCGAGGTCGATGCTTGTGAGCCAAGCAATCGGCACAGCCATGGGCTGCATCATAGCTCCGGCGACCTTCCTACTTTTCTACAAGGCCTTCGACATCGGCAACCCGGACGGCGAGTACAAGGCGCCGTATGCCCTGATCTACCGGAACATGGCGGTTCTCGGAGTCCAAGGCTTCTCAGCCCTGCCTCAGCACTGCCTGCAACTCTGCTACGGGTTCTTCGCCTTCGCCGTGGCCTCGAATATCGTCCGGGACTTCTCGCCGGAATCTGTAGCCAAGTGCATTCCTCTGCCGATCGCCATGGCGGTTCCGTTCCTGGTCGGAGCGTACTTTGCCATCGACATGTGCGTCGGGAGCCTGGTCGTGTTCGTCTGGACGAAGAGGAACAAGGCGGAGGCGAAGCTGATGGTGCCGGCGGTCGCTTCCGGGTTGATATGCGGAGATGGAATGTGGCTTCTGCCGTCTTCCATCCTCGCCTTGGCCAAAGTTGGTCCTCCCATTTGCATGACTTTCTTGGCTTCCAAGGTATCTACAACAGGGTATTAACTTGAGACACAAGGCAATCACTTTCTTGGGCGCCAAGGTTTCTTCTCCAGGGTATTAATAACTTGAGACACAAACCTCACTAGACATGCTTTTCCTTGGATAAAAATTTGTACATTTCCATTTATTAATAAATTGTGCATTTCTATTTTCATTTTCAAAACATGAAATATTTTAAATTTGTCAATTTCAATTTATTTAATTTTTAGTATGGGATTCTACTAAAAATTACCTGTTCGAATTTTACTAAATAAGTTAAGTACGTAAAGCCGGCGTTGCAAAGCAGGATGAAGTGAGGAGTTACGGAGATTACCGTGGAGGTTTTGGTTGAGGTTCAGGTGGGGGCTAAAATTACGCAAGGCAGCCAATATTAATACATTTTAATGAACCAGAGATGGTCATACCGGAAGACGATACAGGTTCAGGTGCAGTGTTAACACTTTCAAAAGTTTTGAGACTTATAAAAGTGCATATTGAGAAAATGTAGGGAATGAACGACTAGAGACACAGTGGCAGATAGAGGGGGTTCGTGCCTCTTAAAATTTTATAAAATTTTATATTTTTAATAAATATTAATAAATCGGTACAATTTTATTTTCTGATCCCCTCTTTCAACTCTCTGGATCCGCCACTGAGTGGAAATAACTTATGCTTTCAAGGCATATCAGATATGATTCTAAGATGCAAGATGAAAAATATTTGCGGAGATCAAACAGATGTGCAGTTTGCTTAAGACGAGATCTGTGATTTGTCTAACAAGGAAGAGCCTAATGTCATATCGAGTGTCGGATTATTGATTAAGAAAAAATGTTTAAAATGGTGGGTCCCGCACAAGACAACATTACCCCATCCCCTACAACAAAGTTACCATGACTAATTATCTTCTCCGAATTGCTTGCAACAAGTAAAAGAAAAATATGCGCAAGGAAACAATTTGAAACAATGGAGTTGTTGGAGCAAAGCCTTCCATTTGTGCTATAAAAGGAGATGAAGAGCAAAATATGAATCTCTCTATTTTTGTTGTCAAACTCATTTTGAACTATTTATAGTTTGTGTGTATCAGTGTTTCCAGTTCATATAATAAATTAATGTGTTTTCTTCCATCAAACTCTATCAAAATTAGTGTTGTATGTTTATATTAATCGTTAGAGATTAAGGGTTATTCCTACAAAGAAGACCTTCGATTCTTAGCCCAATATCGGCAGCCGATGGTGGTAAGTTTATGTATTTAACTAAAATTAACTAAATTTATTTTAGTTAATATGGTGGGGTGATTTAGTGGGTGGATACGCATACCAGACTGTACAATATTACAGGTTCGAATTTTCTGCTAAACACTTACTTATGATTGAAATACTTTAAAATAAAATAATCAATACCATTAACAACTTATAGATAAAAACGCCATTTTCAGAATGTCTAAAAATAATGGCATGAAATTTATAAATTTTGCTAAATATGGTGGTTATGATATTCTTAACCAATAACTCATAAAATGTCAATCAATATATTTTGCTTAAAACTTTTTTAAGATTCAATCATAAGCTTCAGTAGCCTTTAAATAAAATTAAACAAATTATTTGAGCGGTTGTATAAAAATAATCTAATTAAATATCATGGTTCAATTTATTTAGTTTTATTTACTTCTGTGGAAATAGTTAGATATTCCGGTTTACACTTCCTTTATGACTCAAAAGTCTTGGTTTATGAGTCATGTTGGTGTAACCCAAGATATATTAACATCTCTTCAATTTTTCAGGCGATGTGGAACAATTCCCAAATACATATTCTTAACAACTTCATTTAGTTTCGATGTAGATGAGGCGGCTTAAGTTTAAATCAAACACCAAAATTTGATATTATGTTGTTTGAGATTTTTGTAGCCCTTGTAAGATTCTTGGATTCAGTGAATTAGGACATGGGGCCAAATCAGCCGACATTCGTGTTTTTGAAGGGTGAAAATGTTTTACCAATTGTGAAAAACGTGCGGGTTTTATGGTGGCTCGTGACATGCACGTGTTCGAGCGTACCGGGTAGTGAATCTGGAAACAAAAGTTGTGCGTGACACCAGCGGGCGTGTGGTTGACAGTTGTATGGAACAATTTGATACAACGTCGTCACTCGTTGAAAAATCTTAACGGAGCGACGACGTTTTGGTGTTGTTATAAATATGCAGTATCCTATTTCGATAACCCTCGAATTGATTTGTTTTTTTGTCTTTCAATAATTTGATTTCAGAATTTCGATCTGAAGATTTCCAGGTGAGTTTTCAATCCGTGCATGTTGTGACCTGGGTTCGTTGCAGATTTCAGTAATTTTTTCTTCATGTGCAAAAATCTGCGATCTGAGTTTTTTCTATTGAGTGGTGGAGTTTGAACATCTTTTTGGATGGTTTGAGGGTTAGGGTTTGAAGGAAGAAGCTGCGTAATGGACACGAGCATGGAGCAGTCGAGGGATGAGAATCTGGAACGAGTTGTTGGGGAAGATGAAGGAGTTGTGAAGAGAATCAGTCCATGGAGGGAGCAGTTGACAGTGAGAGGAGTGATAGCGAGTCTTGTAATTGGAGTGTTGTACAGTGTAATCACTCTGAAGCTTGCCCTCACAACAGGGTTGATCCCTAATTTGAATGTGTCAGTGGCTTTGGTGGCTTTTGTGGCTGTGAAGAGTTGGACTGAGTTGCTGCATAAGGTTGGGATTGTGTGCACTCCATTTACCAGGCAGGAGAATACTGTGGTTCAGACTTGTGCAGTTGCTTGTTATTCCATGGTTTTTGCAGGTTTCGCCCCCTTCTGATTTTTTAAGGATTTGGTGTTTTATGACTGGTTGAGGATTTAGCTAGACTGAAGTTCATGGCTGAGGATTTTATGCAGGTGGGTTTGGATCATACTTGCTGGGTTTAAACAAGAAAACATATGAGCAAGCTGGGGTTGATACACCAGGAAACGTGCCTGGGAGCTTTAAGGAACCAGCATTCGGATGGATGGCGGGGTTTCTATTTGTCAGCGCATTTGTCGGGTTGCTGGCTTTAGTTCCCCTACGAAAAGTAAGCAGACCTTCGTAATTTCCCATGATCTTCATGTGTCTCATGATGTCAATGTCATAGAGAATTAGGCATCTTTCTGTTATGCAGGCTTTGATTATTGACTACAAATTGCCATATCCGAGTGGGACTGCCACTGCTGTCCTCATTAACGGATTCCATTCGGACAGGGGAAATGAGTCGGCAAAGTATGAAGTCCTTTTCTCCGTTTTGATGAAGACAGTGAGATGTTGTCATGATGCTTCTCAGTAGTGATTTTACTCTATAATATTTTCTCCTGTAGGGAACAAGTAAAGGGATTTGCCAAGTATGTCTCTCTGAGCTTCTTATGGAGTTTCTTTCAGTGGTTCTTTTCCGGTGAAGCCTCGTCTTGTGGCTTTTCCCAGTTTCCCACATTTGGCCTGAAAGCTTTCAAGCAGAGGTGAGTTATTCTCAACTCTGCACCAAATTTCAGTTACTATTTTGATCGGTCGGTAGAGTTTATTTGTCTATGCATCCTTTGTTTCTGCAGTTTCTTCTTCGATTTCAGTTTGACATATGTTGGAGCAGGGATGATATGCCCACATATTGTCAACTTGTCTTTGCTTCTTGGAGCCGTAATGTCATATGGTATTATGTGGCCGCTGATATCTGATCTTAAAGGCCAATGGTATCCTGCAACTTTACCTAGTGGCAGCATGAAGAGCCTCACTGGGTATAAGGTGCGTGGATATTGCACCCATCTATTTTGTCCTCGGATAAATGAAACTGAGTGCTGTTATGTTGCACAGGTATTTGTTTCAATAGCTCTGATCCTCGGAGATGGACTCTATAATTTCCTCAAGATACTCATCTGCACTGGCCGCAACCTGCGCGATAACAGAAACCAGAAGATATCAAAAACAAGTAAAATCCACAAAATTGGTATACTGTTTAGAAGAATTTGTTGTTGAGATTTCTGACCTGTTATATGAATTATGTCTATGCAGATCCAGACGACCAGATACGATCACCGGACGAGCAAAAACAGAATGAGGTTTTCATGAGGGAGAGAATTCCTGTCTGGGTAGCAATTGTTGGCTATGGAGCTCTTTCAATCATCTCCATCATCGTGATGCCTATAATGTTCCATGAGCTGAAGTGGTTTTATGCTCTGGTCTCCTACATTATTGCTCCGGTCCTCGGTTTCTGCAATGCCTATGGCGCTGGTCTGACTGATATGAACATGGGTTATAACTATGGGAAAGTTGCACTGTTTGTGCTTGCAGCTTTGTCTGGGCATGAGCATGGAGTGGTAGCAGGACTTGTGGGATGTGGTCTGATAAAAACTATTGCCTCAATGTGCTCCGACTTGATGCATGATTTCAAGACTGCCCAATTGACTCTGACGTCACCTCGGTCTATGCTCATCAGCCAAGCCATGGGTACAGCAATGGGATGCATAGTCGCGCCAGGCATGTTTCTACTCTTTTATAAAGCCTTCGACATTGGTAACCCTGCTGGACAATACAAAGCTCCTTATGCTTTGATATATAGGAACATGGCAATTATTGGAGTGGAAGGTTTCTCAGCCTTACCTCAGCACTGCTTGCAAATCTGCTACGGATTCTTTGCTTTCGCTATAGTCTTGAACCTGATCAAAGACTTCACTCCAAACAAGGTAGGTAAATGGATACCTATACCGATGGCAATGGCAGTGCCGTTTCTAGTTGGAGCCAGCTTCGCCATTGACATGGGCATTGGGAGTCTGGTAGTATTTGTGTGGCACAAAATCAACAAGAATAGAGCAAAGTTGATGGTACCTGCCGTTGCATCTGGGTTCATCTGTGGCGATGGAATGTGGCTACTTCCATCATCCCTGTTGGCCCTTGCCAAAGTTAGTCCTCCCATCTGCATGACATTTTTGCCTACCAAGAAAGCCTAGAACACAGTTTAGTTAGTACTCCAGCCTATAGTAGTTGCTCTCTGCACTTTCACCTAGTTAACATATTCCATTCATTTACATTAACAAGGCTGTATCTTCCCAGTTCACCATTTGCTTTCCTTATTTAAAAAAAAAAAACACTGTTCTCCACGCAGTGATCAAAAATAAAACACAATGCCATTCAGCCAAAACTACTTGTACTTATAATAGCAGATGAAAGTATACAAAGTAGAGATGCAGGAAGCCGATAGAGAACAAAAAAACCAAGTTGATACTGATTTACCAGACTACAGAAACTTGAGCAGCATAAGTTTACAGCATAAGTTTACTCTAGCATGAGCCGGCAGAAGGACCAGTACACATATATCTACACCTAAGACCTACCCAAATCTGCAACAGCACAAGCCCGTATAAAATTCATCGACTCCTTGCAAACAGTGCAAGCTTCCCCATAAATATGTTCTATGAGGTAAACATACCAAATGTTGCTTCCCCCAGGATTCACCTTCCTTGCATAACGTGACCAAATCAGATTAGAACACATTTCAAAGGTGCATTTTTCAGCAGATTCGCTAAACTGTTTTAACGCTTGTGAATCGAAGTTGTTCCCCTGAAACATAAGTAAGCTCAATATCAGTGATCTATAGAGAATGAAGCTCGCCATCCAATCTTGTCCTTGCCGCATATCTTTCACAGATTCGCTACACTGACACTAAGCAATAAAGACTTGAACACAAACATGAATATGAACATAACACAAGCTACTATAAAGATTTCATCAGCAGAGTTTGAAAATGGCATAAGATGTCAAGAACTTGTTGATGATGCCAAATTGAGAATCTGCAGATTCAGTCCAGAAACCCAGTCTGCTGAAAAACAGCGTTCCTCACACGTCTCAAATCCCTTCCCTTGAGCGTCCGTCCAACTCCTTCAAAAACAGAAAACGTCATGGCTTGGGACCTCGAAGCCACCACCTCATGTGGCGGCAGCAGCATCTCCTCATCCACCACCTCCTCATCCTCATCTTCCTCCTCAAACCTCGTCATCGACCGGTCCCTCATCTTTCCCCAAACCGGAATATTAACAGGCGCCGACATATTGAACCTCCCCGGCGCCGAGCCAATCGATCCATCGCTGCTCGGACTCGACCGCGGAATCGTCCTCATAGCCGTCGTCGTCGCGATCGACGGACTCGTCGTCACCGACGCTTTACGCCGCACCAGCGGCTGATGCTCGTCCGCTAACACCGCCGATAATCCAAACCTCTGTTGCCTAAACTGGCGATCCGGATTACGTCTCGTCGGCGATTCAGAGGGCGTGGAGGAAATTGAAGTTGAGCTCGGGGACGTTGATTCCATCGATATGCAATTCTTTCTGTTGCTGTTGTTGATTTCGTTTGTGAAGGACCAGACGACGTCCGATTCCTCGAGCTCGAGCGGATTAGCGTCGGAGCTCCTCGCCTGGTTCATCATTCCCAGGAGCCTCAGCGACGACTCCTCCGGCTTCCGTTGCGGCAAGCGATCGGCACGAATCCGATCCATCTGTGGTTCAGATTTTTTCGAACAAAAAGTTGAGAGTGATCTTCGGTTGCGTGGAATCTGCCGTCTATCAATTCGAGCCAAAGATTCTTCCAGGCTCGAATCCCAAGACATGCCCGTTTTGAAGGCCCATATCACCGACCCGTCTATATGGCCCAATTAGACCGGCCCGTTGTGATGAACCGGCCCGAGTGTGGGCAATAGAGAAGAATCAATTGTGTCCCTGCGTCATAATAAATGCTCCTGAAATGAATAGAGCAGGACGAAGAAACATAACATGATTAAGTGTTGTGTTTTTGTGTCGTGGTAATCCTTGAACAACAAAATTTGTTGCAATACAAATGTTACCTCATAATTTAAGCATGCTTGGTAGGAGGGTGGCTAAATCTTGTCATGGAGGGTGACAACCAAGTTGTGGGCGTCATCAAGGAGCTTCCACACATCTAACTGTCCAGCCATGTTATTACACTCTCTGATAATCTCATCCATGCTGCTGTACTTGTCAATAATGAGTTTCCTTCTCTGCAGCACTGAAGCAGCAATAGCGTATAGCAAGAGATCGTCTGTGGGAGGAGCTCTTTGTCTTATCCTGCTCCATGCAGACTTTCCGATCCTGGCCCGGATGGCCGCCTGATCTGCCCAGATAACTTCCCATAAGCAGAGAGTCTGCTCGAAACTTAACTCCCTCCTAAACAGGACCAACACCATCCGGTAAACGAAAAAGCAATCTTCTGCTTGGTATTTTGCCAGGTGTTTGTAGAGATGAGAGTCCTTGCATTTGATAATTTTAGATATGATGCTTAACTGCCTTCGAATCCCTGCCTCATCGAGGCGAAAGTTATGCCTGGCCTTCCTCATGAACCCGACAAAACACCAGAACGCATCATGGTCCTCTACGATAACAGTAACTATTGGGGATAGGAGATCGCCCATCCCCTGGCAGTAGCCGATTTCAGGATCATACAGTGCGTAAGCCTCGAGAATGGCCACCAGTCGAGCAGCATGGAAGATTCTCCACGGTTCCAGGTGATCATAATCGTTTAAACCTACTGCATCAGCTGTCCTGCAGGCTTCAGATAATGTAACTTGTGATGGGGCATATTCCAGCCACTCTGAATTTGCTCGGACTGCATCCAGTCGGATGATACGCTGCCACGTCGTAAAATCTTCTATATTAATGGTTGGCTTTTGCTCAACTCTGAAAGAAGGAGAAGGATCCTTGGAAGACACATCAAGCTTGTTCTCTTCCCAATCTTCTCTAAAAGGAGACTCGGAGATTGCTTCAGACTCTTCCGAGGAGTCTGAGTAAGACGAATCTGCATTTTGGAAAGAGGTGTCACCATCTGTTATGCATCTCGAAGAACTCTCGACTATTTCCAACCGTGCAGTGGATGAATAACTTTTCATGCCATCAACATTTGAGCTACTTTTTTCTTTTTCGTTGGATACGGACACTCTCGTACTAGCTGCATCTTCAGAGTCAGAGTAGGATACACCTGGAACCAGAAGGCCGCTGTTCCCTTGACTACTGCTAGTGCCACACACATTGTTACATAAATTCTTGTTGTTGTAAAGCTTCTGACACTTTCTTTGCAATTTTTCATATTCTTTTCTGCAAACGTCAATGGACATAATAAGTTTGTGGTACAGTCGTACAAAAAAGACCAGGATAAGATTCACTTATTAATTTGAAAAATAATAAATAGAATGCCGGACAACACACCTCTTCTGAATTCGAGCATTTTCTCTCTCTTCTTCAGTACTATCTAACGCATACCTGTTTGAATGGATAAAATATTAAGCTAAAATGAGGCACAAAAATAATGGTCGCAGCTGTGCTGAACATCAAAAATGAAATTCAAACTTATATGAGAATCTAAT